>ML133465.1:777043-1425203 GCA_003864495.1 Nemopilema nomurai | reverse complement strand
CCTTGGGGATTCGCGTCCCATGCTACCAATGGCAATCGAGCCTGGCTTAAGCATTTGGTGGCAATTGAGCCAGTCTTTCGCTACCATGTAAGCGTATTCTAAGACGCCTAAATCGTGAGCTATCGCAACACGAAGGTCGAAACGCCTTACCAGCGGGCTGCATTAGCGGATGAAGAACTTTGATGCCCATTGGCGATTGGTGGTTTGCGCTGAAGTCTTTGACTTCGTATGGCGTTTTGAATTTGTCCAAGGTCCTTATGCCCGTGCTTTCCCAATCGGTCCAGTATAGCGTATTCTCAAAGTTTGTGAGCGCAAACGGAAGACTCAAGCCGTTATGAACCAACAACTTCCTTTCACTGCCATCCATATTTGCCACCTCCAACCTCTTCAACTTCGAGTCCACCCAGTACATCTTGTTTTGTGCAAAATCAAGGGTCAGCCCATTTGGCCATATGATGTCGCTAGTTATAAGTTTCTGTCGGGTCGTTGGATCACCATCCATTCCAATGCGCTCTATTGCCGCCTCATATCCCCAGTCAGTCCAATAGAGATACCTTGAAAACGAAGAAAAGATGTTCACCAGTCGACAGATAAAACTATTCGGATAAGGGTATACAAAAACTAGGGACAACATTGTGGAAATAAAAGCGAAAATAGCGCGTTAGCAAGCCTCGCAAAACTGCAGGATCAGGATCAACGTTATGGAACGATGTACTAGCTAAGTGTCACGACGACGTTCCACACACTCCAGCTCTTTCAGTTTGCACACAGGCATTAAGTCAAGAACATTTCATGGCAACAGGCCTAATGTCCATCGGTTCAAAAAGTATATTCACACTAACTACTTACACATCTTTATTCATAAAAATACCTATTTCTTTGCCTAGCCTCAATATCCTTAAAAATTTCGATTTTGAACCCAACACAAGGTGTAAATTCACCTTAAAATAAAAGAAAAACATTTTTGAATTGAAGCTTCATCAAAAATTTCAACAGAAACATACAGAACAACAAATTTGATATTGAAATGCTAAATCTAACGATATAAATACGATCCTAGTACGATCACAAGGACAGTTGTTTTGCTTCGGGAGAAAACTCGGATTAAGGAGGCATTTTAGTCCTGAAGATTGAGCTTGGCATTATTCTTGAATTTTGGCAATTTTGAGCTTCGATGTTATAGAGTTAAAGACTTTATCCTTTTGAAAAAGTGTGTATCAAACTAGATGAGACGCCCGCCATGAACAATGAGAAAGGGCACTCACCCCTCGTTAGGGTCACAGACAATAGCTCGTGGCCGCCCCTTGCCGATGCGAAGCAAATCCATGTTGTTGGTGCCATCCAATTCGGCGACTTCAATCGTCTTGATTCCAGTGTCAGTCCAGTACAGTTTCCTTCCAATCCAGTCGACAGTAAGGCCGTCCGGGGTGTCCAGGTGGCGCAAAAGCACCTCGTTTGTATTGTTCTTGTCTATGCGTGCGCGCTGCAGAATTTCATGTCTGACGTCAGTCCAGTACACATAGTTGTCCTTGAAGTCAAAGTCCAAACCGACGATTCCCTTCATTCCGTTGGCTATCAGCCTGTAGTCGGAGCCGTTTAAAGTGCAACTCTTTATGTCATATCTGTTTGCAAATATCAACCTCGGAGTGAAGGAGCCTGAAAAAGGAAAACAATGAGTTACATCCACGATTAAAGACACTAACCGGCAGCCTTGCGGGGGCCCAACCACTTTGTTTGCAAACAAATGAAAAGCTGAATTCTGAAAGCGTACTACTTTGGCTCCCCGATTACACGAGAGCGCAGTGGTGAGAGTACGACAATTGGACGTTATTGAATTGCAACATGGGATTGAACGCAGTGCATTGTTTGTATAGTGTAGAGGCTGCTGGTTAGCGCAGAGCTCTCAATATTGAGTTCTGGCCAATCATCCAGTCTTAAACACACACAAGCTGCCAATAGGCAATGACATTGTCAATCCACACTGGAATAGAAGGAACGAGCCAAATTTACTGACCTCCTGCTTTGCATGATTTGTGGTTTCGTTGCAGGACATAGCCATTGGCACAGGAGCATTTGTAGGTACCTTTCTCGTTCAGGCAAAGCTGATGACAACTCCCATACACGGAACACTCATTGAAGTCTAAAAGCAATTAATCAAGATCATACCACCATTGCTAGTAAAAGATTCAATCAGCAATAAATAAGCCGCACTCACTCTAAGGGTCATTAAATCGGGGCCACCGAGAGGGGCACAATAAAGACAAGACACAGTAGAGCACTTGCTCCAGGGCCCAAACGACTACGTGGGCCAATGAAATATCGAAGCCTTTTGTGAAGTACATTTGAGCCATAACGATGCACCGGTCCTAAGCTACCTTTGCAATAAAGACAATAAACAGCAGTTCAAAAGACTCGAAGATGTAACAACGTTACACGTCTACAAGTCGTTCGTTCAATAGAGTTATGTAGCGGTTGAGGGGGAGGAAGGGTTGTCCACCTTTTTCGTGTAAGATATTGTGGGGTAAGGGAACTGAATCCATAACGCATGAGGTAGGAGGTGGCTGGGGGAGGGGGTTTATCACCCCGTGCCCAAAAATAACTCATTTGTTATTTTCTTTAAATTATAATAATGGCAGCGCGATAATCCATTCCCGTCATCTCTATAATCAACAATTTTACGAAATTAAAACGACAATTACCCTGAAATAAAGAATCAAACACCATCCAATCTTAAGGGAGGGCTCTCGCGGAAATGCTATGTAACGATGGGGGATCAAATGCTCATTTTCTCTGCCATGTTCTTTTGAATGGCCCCTCAAAATATGCTTGAGCAGGATAGTAACATGAGTTAACAGCCAATAAACGCTGTGACGCAGAAGATCTGCGGTCAAACGCAGAAGACCACTGTGACGCAGAAGATCTGCGGTAAAACGCAGAAGACCGCTGTGACGCAGAAGATCTGCGGTCAGACGAAGAAGACCGCTGTGACGCAGAGGATCTGCGGTCAGACGCAGAAGACCGCTGTGACGCAGAAGATCTGCGGTCAGACGAAGAAGTTTGCGTATTGATAAGATCGCTTGGCCATTGGCAGGTGCTTACCAACACAGCTGTGTTTGTCGGAATGAAGGGCAAAACCAGGTCTGCAAGTGCATTTGTAACCAATCCTCAAGTCGACGCAAGTATGTATGCAGTGGCCGTTGTGGTCCAGGCATTCGTTTATGACTGTAAAACAAAACATATATAACAAATCAAACGTCATATCCTACCTAATGTCCTCACAAACACACTGCTGCTAATTTTAAATCCATTTTAAAATTAAGCTTTGAATTCTCACCATCCTTGCCCGGTCTAAATTCAAGATTGTTGGCTTCGATGATTGCTGAAGCCTTTTTATTGAAAATGGAGTCTCTTTAGTGTGTTTTAAATGGAATGGAATTGCAGTCAGGGTTGCTATTGAAACTGTTCAACATGGATCAATTGAATACTGCTTTCAGAGTTCTTCAGCATACTTCAGTTCTGGATAAATCGTAATCGTTTAAAGCAGGTGAACCACAAACGCACAAACTACGCCTCACCCAGCACTAGCTCTGTTCGCGTTATCGACGAATCCACACAAATGAATCTACCCGTCGCCTCGATTTCACTACCCTGATGACCTTGATACGGCATAGCGGGAATCCCAGACAAGAAATCGCCAAATCGATTACGCTTATCGACGATAGATCGATTAGCAGACGATTAACCTAAATCTTAATCTCAGTTCTAAACATTCGCCTGAAAATTGAGGGCACGCTGCTTTGCAGGGCCAGCGAATCACACAAAAGCAAGCAAGCTCGCAGAAATGCAGGTGAGAGCACTCACAGCAATTGGCGGGTTCGTCTTCGCCACCAGGGCAATCTCTTTTAGTGTCGCACACCTTCGACTGCTCGATGCACTTTGTTTTGGTACAGTTGAAATGGTCCTTGGTGCACATCAATGTGGCAGTGGCTTTAAGGGAACAAGTTGAGCTCGTCATAATATTGCACCGACAAAAAGGCGTTACAATAAAAAATAAACTCAAACGGCAGTTTGTGGCTACCGTAAATCCTCGAATTAGCCCCTGAGGGCTTATTTATTTTTATATTTTTGGAGGGGGGCTTATTCGAGGGGGGCCTTACCTGAAACATGCCACATGAAAAGATAATTTTTTTAATTTCTTTCTTTTCATAATATAAAAGATAATCTATTGATAATATATTATCAAGCACCACAACAGAAACAAACTATTGTAATTGTCACATTTAAGAGAAATGAAAATAAGAAACTGGCTCTTATCAAGGAATACCTTGACAACTATTAGCAAGAGCAATGAAGCTGCTAATACTCTCAAAAATTTGCAATGTGTTAAAAAGCATTAACTGTGTTGCATAGAGCATTGCAGAAACACAACAGTTTGATTATAAAACATGGTATATTGATCTTTAAACTATGGCATATTGATTATTAAATTGTGGAATTTAGATTATTAAAACATGCAACTAACTTGGGGTTTTTTCAGGCTCAGGCTCTGTGAAATGTTGAAAAAGGTTATGACTCAACACAAAAGTTGAGAACACACTACAAAGGTATATACATGAAACTGGAAAATGCCCAAGGTAGTTTTAGCAGATATGCTTGTAGATAGAAACACATACTTAAAAGTGTTGACATTGCCTAATTTTGAAAGGAAGTTCCCATTAAAACTCTCTTAAGAATTAAATGTATGTTAGTTTCTCTCAATGAGCAACAAGCCGATTTGTCCAAGTAATTAAAAAACATCAAACAAAAGTGATCATTACTTAAGCATGATTGTTAAAAGACTGAATTATTGAATGTAAAATAATTTAGAAAAGTTAAAATAATGGATAAACAGATTTATTAAAAAATTTATCACCATTAAAAATTCTATTCCAAATTCTGATACCAAAGCCATATTAGAGATGCAGCTTAGAGGTGCTATCACTAAAAACACTTATCAGGCATGGAAACAAGTAATTATGTTTTGCTATGAAATCCAAGTCACATAATATACAAGTAGAGAGTTTGATTTGAGGATTGGAGAGGAAGATTTGAAGATGCAGGCATTTTATGCTATTCCAATTGTTACTTTTATGGACCTACTCCTAGGAATCAAAGCGCTTGAAAGAAACTTACCTTCATTAACTGGTGTTTGTTCAGTGACTTGTGGTTGTTGAGTCTGGCTTGCCTGCAAAAATAACAAAAATGTTTCCACATAAAAGCTTAATAAAAAACAAATGTTAAAGATGTTGTGGACAATTTACAGTTGATTTTTATGTGAAATATCATATGTCCCTGACTGCTTAGAAATTCCCACAAACACTCAGGATTTTATTGTTATATATATTAATAGAGTTGCAACTGGATTTTGATTTGAAATAGCTATGCTTGTCACTTATTAGTATACCTAACCGTTTGCCGAGCCTCATAATTCCCGAAAATTTTCGATGTTGACCCTTGAACACAAGGTGTAAATTCTCCTTAAGATCGAAGAAGAATATCAAATCTTCTTTGATGTGTTTCTTCATCATAAATTACTCATAGAGCCTCTTTCGTGAACTCGATGATCGTGATTTCGTGACCTTAAAATCTCTAAAAGCCTTTTTCGTGAAGAGTGAGCTATTCAATTGCAGTTTGATGGTGGAAATGCAATTTAAAAACAAAATACGTCGGTGCCAGATCTTTCTTAATAAACAAACATCAAATTGCATACCCCCTGGTCATTTTTCCTTGTAGACATTGCAGCAGTAGACATTGCAGCAGTAGGATTGGCAGTGCCTTCAGAACTCGTTCGCTGCGAATCGCCAGTCACCGGCTTCGAAGAAGATACGGGCGTGGTTCTCGCTACGGTTACGATGGGGTATTTCGTTGGTCTTGGCTCGCGAGTAACAGGACTACCCCCGCATTTCTTCCCGTCTGCTTGGATGAACATGCCTCTGGGGCACTTGCATGAAAACCTCTCTTTGTTTCTGGAGATTAGGCAGAGGTGACTACAACCACCGTTGTTTCCTCCGCAAGGGTTTATACCTGGAATTGGAATTATGATGATGATGTTTATACTCTTTTAGAGGCGACTGTTTAGAAACGGAAGTAGAATCGCAGAAACTAATACGGGGCAAATAAAAGCGTACCCCTTTCTAGGCCTTTCTAGCACTGCTCCTTTCTTAGAAAGGGCAACATTAATGTCTTTCAAATATCATGTCCTTGATATATCACATATCGTGTATACATTTATGGCCGACATGCACTCAGATGGCCTACTCTCGTTCATGAACGGCTGCAGCACTGTAATGAAGTGCGATAGCTCAGTTCAGGGGCCAATGCCTAATAACATTCAACCTTGGGGATCGCGTCCCATGCTACCAATGGCAATCGAGCCTGGCTTAAGCATTTGGTGGCAATTGAGCCAGTCTTTCGCTACCATGTAAGCGTATTCTAAGACGCCTAAATCGTGAGCTATGGGCAACACGAAGGTCGAAACGCCTTACCAGCGGGCTGCATTAGCGGATGAAGAACTTTGATGCCCATTGGCGATTGGTGGTTTGCGCTGAAGTCTTTGACTTCGTATGGCGTTTTGAATTTGTCCAAGGTCCTTATGCCCGTGCTTTCCCAATCGGTCCAGTATAGCGTATTCTCAAAGTTTGTGAGCGCAAACGGAAGACTCAAGCCGTTATGAACCAACAACTTCCTTTCACTGCCATCCATATTTGCCACCTCCAACCTCTTCAACTCGAGTCCACCCAGTACATCTTGTTTTGTGCAAAATCAAGGGTCAGCCCATTTGGCCATATGATGTCGCTAGTTATAAGTTTCTGTCGGGTCGTTGGATCACCATCCATTCCAATGCGCTCTATTGCCGCCTCATATCCCCAGTCAGTCCAATAGAGATACCTTGAAAACGAAGAAAAGATGTTCACCAGTCGACAGATAAAACTATTCGGATAAGGGTATACAAAAACTAGGGACAACATTGTGGAAATAAAAGCGAAAATAGCGCGTTAGCAAGCCTCGCAAAACTGCAGGATCAGGATCAACGTTATGGAACGATGTACTAGCTAAGTGTCACGACGACGTTCCACACACTCCAGCTCTTTCAGTTTGCACACAGGCATTAAGTCAAGAACATTTCATGGCAACAGGCCTAATGTCCATCGGTTCAAAAAGTATATTCACACTAACTACTTACACATCTTTATTCATAAAAAATATTTCTTTGCCTAGCCTCAATATCCTTAAAAATTTCGATTTTGAACCCAACACAAGGTGTAAATTCACCTTAAAATAAAAGAAAAACATTTTTGAATTGAAGCTTCATCAAAAATTTCAACAGAAACATACAGAACAACAAATTTGATATTGAAATGCTAAATCTAACGATATAAATACGATCCTAGTACGATCACAAGGACAGTTGTTTTGCTTCGGGAGAAAACTCGGATTAAGGAGGCATTTTAGTCCTGAAGATTGAGCTTGGCATTATTCTTGAATTTTGGCAATTTTGAGCTTCGATGTTATAGAGTTAAAGACTTTATCCTTTTGAAAAAGTGTGTATCAAACTAGATGAGACGCCCGCCATGAACAATGAGAAAGGGCACTCACCCCTCGTTAGGGTCACAGACAATAGCTCGTGGCCGCCCCTTGCCGATGCGAAGCAAATCCATGTTGTTGGTGCCATCCAATTCGGCGACTTCAATCGTCTTGATTCCAGTGTCAGTCCAGTACAGTTTCCTTCCAATCCAGTCGACAGTAAGGCCGTCCGGGGTGTCCAGGTGGCGCAAAAGCACCTCGTTTGTATTGTTCTTGTCTATGCGTGCGCGCTGCAGAATTTCATGTCTGACGTCAGTCCAGTACACATAGTTGTCCTTGAAGTCAAAGTCCAAACCGACGATTCCCTTCATTCCGTTGGCTATCAGCCTGTAGTCGGAGCCGTTTAAAGTGCAACTCTTTATGTCATATCTGTTTGCAAATATCAACCTCGGAGTGAAGGAGCCTGAAAAAGGAAAACAATGAGTTACATCCACGATTAAAGACACTAACCGGCAGCCTTGCGGGGGCCCAACCACTTTGTTTGCAAACAAATGAAAAGCTGAATTCTGAAAGCGTACTACTTTGGCTCCCCGATTACACGAGAGCGCAGTGGTGAGAGTACGACAATTGGACGTTATTGAATTGCAACATGGGATTGAACGCAGTGCATTGTTTGTATAGTGTAGAGGCTGCTGGTTAGCGCAGAGCTCTCAATATTGAGTTCTGGCCAATCATCCAGTCTTAAACACACACAAGCTGCCAATAGGCAATGACATTGTCAATCCACACTGGAATAGAAGGAACGAGCCAAATTTACTGACCTCCTGCTTTGCATGATTTGTGGTTTCGTTGCAGGACATAGCCATTGGCACAGGAGCATTTGTAGGTACCTTTCTCGTTCAGGCAAAGCTGATGACAACTCCCATACACGGAACACTCATTGAAGTCTAAAAGCAATTAATCAAGATCATACCACCATTGCTAGTAAAAGATTCAATCAGCAATAAATAAGCCGCACTCACTCTAAGGGTCATTAAATCGGGGCCACCGAGAGGGGCACAATAAAGACAAGACACAGTAGAGCACTTGCTCCGGGCCCAAACGACTACGTGGGCCAATGAAATATCGAAGCCTTTTGTGAAGTACATTTGAGCCATAACGATGCACCGGTCCTAAGCTACCTTTGCAATAAAGACAATAAACAGCAGTTCAAAAGACTCGAAGATGTAACAACGTTACACGTCTACAAGTCGTTCGTTCAATAGAGTTATGTAGCGGTTGAGGGGGGAGGAAGGGTTGTCCACCTTTTTCGTGTAAGATATTGTGGGGTAAGGGAACTGAATCCATAACGCATGAGGTAGGAGGTGGCTGGGGGAGGGGTTTATCACCCGTGCCCAAAAATAACTCATTTGTTATTTTCTTTAAATTATAATAATGGCAGCGCGATAATCCATTCCCGTCATCTCTATAATCAACAATTTTACGAAATTAAAACGACAATTACCCTGAAATAAAGGAATCAAACACCATCTTAAGGGAGGCTCTCGCGGAAATGCTATGTAACGATGGGGGATCAAATGCTCATTTTCTCTGCCATGTTCTTTTGAATGGCCCTCAAAATATGCTTGAGCAGGATAGTAACATGAGTTAACAGCCAATAAACGCTGTGAGCAGAAGATCTGCGGTCAAACGCGAAGACCACTGTGACGCAGAAGATCTGCGGTAAAACGCAGAAGACCGCTGTGACGCAGAAGATCTGCGGTCAGACGAAGAAGACCGCTGTGACGCAGAGGATCTGCGGTCAGACGCAGAAGACCGCTGTGACGCAGAAGATCTGCGGTCAGACGAAGAAGTTTGCGTATTGATAAGATCGCTTGGCCATTGGCAGGTGCTTACCAACACAGCTGTGTTTGTCGGAATGAAGGGCAAAACCAGGTCTGCAAGTGCATTTGTAACCAATCCTCAAGTCGACGCAAGTATGTATGCAGTGGCCGTTGTGGTCCAGGCATTCGTTTATGACTGTAAAACAAAACATATATAACAAATCAAACGTCATATCCTACCTAATGTCCTCACAAACACACTGCTGCTAATTTTAAATCCATTTTAAAATTAAGCTTTGAATTCTCACCATCCTTGCCCGGTCTAAATTCAAGATTGTTGGCTTCGATGATTGCTGAAGCCTTTTTATTGAAAATGGAGTCTCTTTAGTGTGTTTTAAATGGAATGGAATTGCAGTCAGGGTTGCTATTGAAACTGTTCAACATGGATCAATTGAATACTGCTTTCAGAGTTCTTCAGCATACTTCAGTTCTGGATAAATCGTAATCGTTTAAAGCAGGTGAACCACAAACGCACAAACTACGCCTCCAGCACTAGCTCTGTTCGCGTTATCGACGAATCCACACAAATGAATCTACCCGTCGCCTCGATTTCACTACCCTGATGACCTTGATACGGCATAGCGGGAATCCCAGACAAGAAATCGCCAAATCGATTACGCTTATCGACGATAGATCGATTAGCAGACGATTAACCTAAATCTTAATCTCAGTTCTAAACATTCGCTGAAAATTGGGCACGCTGCTTTGCAGGGCCAGCGAATCACACAAAAGCAAGCAAGCTCGCAGAAATGCAGGTGAGAGCACTCACAGCAATTGGCGGTTCGTCTTCGCCACCAGGGCAATCTCTTTTAGTGTCGCACACCTTCGACTGCTCGATGCACTTTGTTTTGGTACAGTTGAAATGGTCCTTGGTGCACATCAATGTGGCAGTGGCTTTAAGGGAACAAGTTGAGCTCGTCATAATATTGCACCGACAAAAAGGCGTTACAATAAAAAATAAACTCAAACGGCAGTTTGTGGCTACCGTAAATCCTCGAATTAGCCCCCTGAGGGCTTATTTATTTTTATATTTTTGGAGGGGGGCTTATTCGAGGGGGGCCTTACCTGAAACATGCCACATGAAAAGATAATTTTTTAATTTCTTTTTTTCATAATATAAAAGATAATCTATTGAATATATTATCAAGCACCACAACAGAAACAAACTATTGTAATTGTCACATTTAAGAGAAATGAAAATAAGAAACTGGCTCTTATCAAGGAATACCTTGACAACTATTAGCAAGAGCAATGAAGCTGCTAATACTCTCAAAAATTTGCAATGTGTTAAAAAGCATTAACTGTGTTGCATAGAGCATTGCAGAAACACAACAGTTTGATTATAAAACATGGTATATTGATCTTTAAACTATGGCATATTGATTATTAAATTGTGGAATTTAGATTATTAAAACATGCAACTAACTTGGGGTTTTTTCAGGCTCAGGCTCTGTGAAATGTTGAAAAGGTTATGACTCAACACAAAAGTTGAGAACACACTACAAAGGTATATACATGAAACTGGAAAATGCCCAAGGTAGTTTTAGCAGATATGCTTGTAGATAGAAACACATACTTAAAAGTGTTGACATTGCCTAATTTTGAAAGGAAGTTCCCATTAAAACTCTCTTAAGAATTAAATGTATGTTAGTTTCTCTCAATGAGCAACAAGCTGATTTGTCCAAGTAATTAAAAAACATCAAACAAAAGTGATCATTACTTAAGCATGATTGTTAAAAGACTGAATTATTGAATGTAAAATAATTTAGAAAAGTTAAAATAATGGATAAACAGATTTATTAAAAATTTATCACCATTAAAAATTCTATTCCAAATTCTGATACCAAAGCCATATTAGAGATGCAGCTTAGAGGTGCTATCACTAAAAACACTTATAGGCATGGAACAAGTATTATGTTTTGCTATGAAATCCAAGTCACATAATATACAAGGTAGAGAGTTTGATTTGAGGATTGGAGAGGAAGATTTGAAGATGCAGGCATTTTATGCTATTCCAATTGTTACTTTTATGGACCTACTCCTAGGAATCAAAGCGCTTGAAAGAACTTACTTCATTAACTGGTGTTTGTTCAGTGACTTGTGGTTGTTGAGTCTGGCTTGCCTGCAAAAATAACAAAAATGTTTCCACATAAAAGCTTAATAAAAAACAAATGTTAAAGATGTTGTGGACAATTTACAGTTGATTTTTATGTGAAATATCATATGTCCCTGACTGCTTAGAAATTCCCACAAACACTCAGGATTTTATTGTTATATATATTAATAGGAGTTGCAACTGGATTTTGATTTGAAATAGCTATGCTTGTCACTTATTAGTATACCTAACCGTTTGCCGAGCCTCATAATTCCCGAAAATTTTCGATGTTGACCCTTGAACACAAGGTGTAAATTCTCCTTAAGATCGAAGAAGAATATCAAATCTTCTTTGATGTGTTTCTTCATCATAAATTACTCATAGAGCCTCTTTCGTGAACTCGATGATCGTGATTTCGTGACCTTAAAATCTCTAAAAGCCTTTTTCGTGAAGAGTGAGCTATTCAATTGCAGTTTGATGGTGGAAATGCAATTTAAAAACAAAATACGTCGGTGCCAGATCTTTCTTAATAAACAAACATCAAATTGCATACCCCCTGGTCATTTTTCCTTGTAGACATTGCAGCAGTAGACATTGCAGCAGTAGGATTGGCAGTGCCTTCAGAACTCGTTCGCTGCGAATCGCCAGTCACCGGCTTCGAAGAAGATACGGGCGTGGTTCTCGCTACGGTTACGATGGGGTATTTCGTTGGTCTTGGCTTGCGAGTAACAGGACTACCCCCGCATTTCTTCCCGTCTGCTTGGATGAACATGCCTCTGGGGCACTTGCATGAAAACCTCTCTTTGTTTCTGGAGATTAGGCAGAGGTGACTACAACCACCGTTGTTTCCTCCGCAAGGGTTTATACCTGGAATTGGAATTATGATGATGATGTTTATACTCTTTTAGAGGCGACTGTTTAGAAACGGAAGTAGAATCGCAGAAACTAAACGGGGCAAATAAAAGCGTACCCCTTCTAGGCCTTTCTAGCACTGCTCCTTTCTTAGAAAGGGCAACATTAATGTCTTTCAAATATCATGTCCTTGATATATCACATATCGTGTATACATTTATGGCCGACATGCACTCAGATGGCCTACTCTCGTTCATGAACGGCTGCAGCACTGTAATGAAGTGCGATAGCTCAGTTCATCAGGGGCCAATGCCTAATAACATTCAACCTTGGGGATCGCGTCCCATGCTACCAATGGCAATCGAGCCTGGCTTAAGCATTTGGTGGCAATTGAGCCAGTCTTTCGCTACCATGTAAGCGTATTCTAAGACGCCTAAATCGTGAGCTATGGGCAACACGAAGGTCGAAACGCCTTACCAGCGGGCTGCATTAGCGGATGAAGAACTTTGATGCCCATTGGCGATTGGTGGTTTGCGCTGAAGTCTTTGACTTCGTATGGCGTTTTGAATTTGTCCAAGGTCCTTATGCCCGTGCTTTCCCAATCGGTCCAGTATAGCGTATTCTCAAAGTTTGTGAGCGCAAACGGAAGACTCAAGCCGTTATGAACCAACAACTTCCTTTCACTGCCATCCATATTTGCCACCTCCAACCTCTTCAACTCGAGTCCACCCAGTACATCTTGTTTTGTGCAAAATCAAGGGTCAGCCCATTTGGCCATATGATGTCGCTAGTTATAAGTTTCTGTCGGGTCGTTGGATCACCATCCATTCCAATGCGCTCTATTGCCGCCTCTATCCCCAGTCAGTCCAATAGAGATACCTTGAAAACGAAGAAAAGATGTTCACCAGTCGACAGATAAAACTATTCGGATAAGGGTATACAAAAACTAGGGACAACATTGTGGAAATAAAAGCGAAAATAGCGCGTTAGCAAGCCTCGCAAAACTGCAGGATCAGGATCAACGTTATGGAACGATGTACTAGCTAAGTGTCACGACGACGTTCCACACATCCAGCTCTTTCAGTTTGCACACAGGCATTAAGTCAAGAACATTTCATGGCAACAGGCCTAATGTCCATCGGTTCAAAAAGTATATTCACACTAACTACTTACACATCTTTATTCATAAAAATACCTATTTCTTTGCCTAGCCTCAATATCCTTAAAAATTTCGATTTTGAACCCAACACAAGGTGTAAATTCACCTTAAAATAAAAGAAAAACATTTTTGAATTGAAGCTTCATCAAAAATTTCAACAGAAACATACAGAACAACAAATTTGATATTGAAATGCTAAATCTAACGATATAAATACGATCCTAGTACGATCACAAGGACAGTTGTTTTGCTTCGGGAGAAAACTCGGATTAAGGAGGCATTTTAGTCCTGAAGATTGAGCTTGGCATTATTCTTGAATTTTGGCAATTTTGAGCTTCGATGTTATAGAATTAAAGACTTTATCCTTTTGAAAAAGTGTGTATCAAACTAGATGAGACGCCCGCCATGAACAATGAGAAAGGGCACTCACCCCTCGTTAGGGTCACAGACAATAGCTCGTGGCCGCCCCTTGCCGATGCGAAGCAAATCCATGTTGTTGGTGCCATCCAATTCGGCGACTTCAATCGTCTTGATTCCAGTGTCAGTCCAGTACAGTTTCCTTCCAATCCAGTCGACAGTAAGGCCGTCCGGGGTGTCCAGGTGGCGCAAAAGCACCTCGTTTGTATTGTTCTTGTCTATGCGTGCGCGCTGCAGAATTTCATGTCTGACGTCAGTCCAGTACACATAGTTGTCCTTGAAGTCAAAGTCCAAACCGACGATTCCCTTCATTCCGTTGGCTATCAGCCTGTAGTCGGAGCCGTTTAAAGTGCAACTCTTTATGTCATATCTGTTTGCAAATATCAACCTCGGAGTGAAGGAGCCTGAAAAAGGAAAACAATGAGTTACATCCACGATTAAAGACACTAACCGGCAGCCTTGCGGGGGCCCAACCACTTTGTTTGCAAACAAATGAAAAGCTGAATTCTGAAAGCGTACTACTTTGGCTCCCCGATTACACGAGAGCGCAGTGGTGAGAGTACGACAATTGGACGTTATTGAATTGCAACATGGGATTGAACGCAGTGCATTGTTTGTATAGTGTAGAGGCTGCTGGTTAGCGCAGAGCTCTCAAATTGAGTTCTGGCCAATCATCCAGTCTTAAACACACACAAGCTGCCAATAGGCAATGACATTGTCAATCCACACTGGAATAGAAGGAACGAGCCAAATTTACTGACCTCCTGCTTTGCATGATTTGTGGTTTCGTTGCAGGACATAGCCATTGGCACAGGAGCATTTGTAGGTACCTTTCTCGTTCAGGCAAAGCTGATGACAACTCCCATACACGGAACACTCATTGAAGTCTAAAAGCAATTAATCAAGATCATACCACCATTGCTAGTAAAAGATTCAATCAGCAATAAATAAGCCGCACTCACTCTAAGGGTCATTAAATCGGGGCCACCGAGAGGGGCACAATAAAGACAAGACACAGTAGAGCACTTGCTCCGGGGCCCAAACGACTACGTGGGCCAATGAAATATCGAAGCCTTTTGTGAAGTACATTTGAGCCATAACGATGCACCGGTCCTAAGCTACCTTTGCAATAAAGACAATAAACAGCAGTTCAAAAGACTCGAAGATGTAACAACGTTACACGTCTACAAGTCGTTCGTTCAATAGAGTTATGTAGCGGTTGAGGGGGGAGGAAGGGTTGTCCACCTTTTTCGTGTAAGATATTGTGGGGTAAGGGAACTGAATCCATAACGCATGAGGTAGGAGGTGGCTGGGGGAGGGGGGTTTATCACCCGTGCCCAAAAATAACTCATTTGTTATTTTCTTTAAATTATAATAATGGCAGCGCGATAATCCATTCCCGTCATCTCTATAATCAACAATTTTACGAAATTAAAACGACAATTACCCTGAAATAAAGAATCAAACACCATCCAATCTTAAGGGAGGGCTCTCGCGGAAATGCTATGTAACGATGGGGGATCAAATGCTCATTTTCTCTGCCATGTTCTTTTGAATGGCCCCTCAAAATATGCTTGAGCAGGATAGTAACATGAGTTAACAGCCAATAAACGCTGTGACGCAGAAGATCTGCGGTCAAACGCAGAAGACCACTGTGACGCAGAAGATCTGCGGTAAAACGCAGAAGACCGCTGTGACGCAGAAGATCTGCGGTCAGACGAAGAAGACCGCTGTGACGCAGAAGATCTGCGGTCAGACGCAGAAGACCGCTGTGACGCAGAAGATCTGCGGTCAGACGAAGAAGTTTGCGTATTGATAAGATCGCTTGGCCATTGGCAGGTGCTTACCAACACAGCTGTGTTTGTCGGAATGAAGGGCAAAACCAGGTCTGCAAGTGCATTTGTAACCAATCCTCAAGTCGACGCAAGTATGTATGCAGTGGCCGTTGTGGTCCAGGCATTCGTTTATGACTGTAAAACAAAACATATATAACAAATCAAACGTCATATCCTACCTAATGTCCTCACAAACACACTGCTGCTAATTTTAAATCCATTTTAAAATTAAGCTTTGAATTCTCACCATCCTTGCCCGGTCTAAATTCAAGATTGTTGGCTTCGATGATTGCTGAAGCCTTTTTATTGAAAATGGAGTCTCTTAGTGTGTTTTAAATGGAATGGAATTGCAGTCAGGGTTGCTATTGAAACTGTTCAACATGGATCAATTGAATACTGCTTTCAGAGTTCTTCAGCATACTTCAGTTCTGGATAAATCGTAATCGTTTAAAGCAGGTGAACCACAAACGCACAAACTACGCCTCACCCAGCACTAGCTCTGTTCGCGTTATCGACGAATCCACACAAATGAATCTACCCGTCGCCTCGATTTCACTACCCTGATGACCTTGATACGGCATAGCGGGAATCCCAGACAAGAAATCGCCAAATCGATTACGCTTATCGACGATAGATCGATTAGCAGACGATTAACCTAAATCTTAATCTCAGTTCTAAACATTCGCCTGAAAATTGAGGGCACGCTGCTTTGCAGGGCCAGCGAATCACACAAAAGCAAGCAAGCTCGCAGAAATGCAGGTGAGAGCACTCACAGCAATTGGCGGGTTCGTCTTCGCCACCAGGGCAATCTCTTTTAGTGTCGCACACCTTCGACTGCTCGATGCACTTTGTTTTGGTACAGTTGAAATGGTCCTTGGTGCACATCAATGTGGCAGTGGCTTTAAGGGAACAAGTTGAGCTCGTCATAATATTGCACCGACAAAAAGGCGTTACAATAAAAAATAAACTCAAACGGCAGTTTGTGGCTACCGTAAATCCTCGAATTAGCCCCCTGAGGGCTTATTTATTTTTATATTTCTGGAGGGGGGCTTATTCGAGGGGGGCTTATTCGGGGGGCCTTACTGAAAACATGCCACATGAAAAGATAAATTTTTTAATTTCTTTCTTTTCATAATATAAAAGATAATCAAAGTATAAACTAACATTTGATTAAGTTACTAACAAAAATATAAATTTTTGTGGTAATTCACTAAAATGCCAAAGGTAACCTCCGCATTCAAAAATCAAAAAATCTAGGGCTTATTGAAAATTTGTAGTTCTAGGGTGGGGGCTTTTTCGAGGGGGCAACTCGAGGATTTACGGTATATGCAACGCAGTACAAAAGCACTTAAAAGCTGGTCGGGGCCATGTGATTTGCATGGTTCGGGGCCATGTGATTTGCATGGTTCGGGGCCATGTGATTTGCATGGTTCGGGGCCATGTGATTTGCATGGTTCGGGCCATGTGATTTGCATGGTTCGGGGCCATGTGATTTGCATGGTTCGGGGCCATGTGATTTGCATGGTTCGGGGCCATGTGATTTGCATGGTTCGGGGCCATGTGATTTGCATGGTTCGGGGCCATGTGATTTGCATGGTTCGGGGCCATGTGATTTGCATGGTTCGGGGCCATGTGATTTGCATGGTTCGGGGCCATGTGATTTGCATGGTTCGGGGCCATGTGATTTGCATGGTTCGGGGCCATGTGATTTGCATGGTTAGCTCATAGAGAGACACTCACGACAGCCGGTCTCGTCCGATCCATCCTTGCAATCCTGCACTGAATTGCATCGCTGGCTCTTCTCGTAGCACTGCCGTCCACTCGCGCACTTCAGCATCGTCGAAGGACAAACGACCCGGTCTACGAGACAAAAAATTGGCAGTTCATGAAAGCTGAAGGTATGCTGTAGTGCAGGGATCCTCGCTACTTTTGCTGGGAAATTCTATTCACAGAACGATGCGAGTGGTGGGGTGCAATATCAAGTAAACTGGAAAGAGATGGACTATACAACGAATCGATTCTCGGTGAGAGCAAACTAGAGATTTTGATCTTTGAGATTTCGGAGGCAAATATAAAGCTATTTTAGTAGGAGACAAATCTTTCAATTTTAGAAACAGAAAAAGGCGCCGGATTATGACGAAAAACGGCAAAGAAACAAGTTACCAGTAAATTAACGATTTTGTTTTGGGGCTTTTAACCTGCTGAACTACTAGCCTACCAGTACGAGTGCGGCAAACATAGGACCGCCCAGCTGCAGACAACACCTCGTATCAAATCGTCGACGTGCAAAATAGGCTTATTATAGGGCCTAACACAGACAGTCATGCAAACAAGTAAGCAGGTGATTATAACGTCTACGCGAAACGAATTCAAGCTGAAAGGCTTCCGCCTTCTCTGTTGCAAAGGCCTACAAAGAGCAGCTCACCACAGCCGACTTCATCTGAGCCATCCGTACAGTCCTTGTCACCGTCGCATTTCCAAGAACTCAAAACGCAATGAGAATCAGCGCACTTCCAATATTCAGGTGGACACGTGGCTGGCACCTTCGTGGTCACGTTTCTGCAGTCCTTTTCGTCAGACTTGTCCTTGCAGTCACCATCGCCGTCGCATTTCCACCTGGCAGGGATGCACTGACCACTACCGCAAGGAAAGTGGTCACTCGAACATGTCGTCGGGCCTTTAACAGACAATTGAATCGATATAAAACCACAGCAACAACAACAAGACAACCTCGTGTTATACGCATATCGCATTGCCAGGGCACTAGAAGATTGACAACATACCCTGGTGCAAGATTACGACCCTTAGAAACTTCCTTGTATTTTCAATAGTGTTCCACAACACAGACAGTCATGCAAACAAGTAAGCAGGTGATTATAACGTCTACGCGAAACGAATTCAAGCTGAAGGGCTTCCGCCTTCTCTGTTGCAAAGGCCTACAAAGAGCAGCTCACCACAGCCGACTTCATCTGAGCCATCCGTACAGTCATTGTCACCATCGCATCTCCACCCAATGGGTATGCACTTTTCCGACGGACACTTGAACAGCCCGACTTTACAGTTAAAATTCGACGGCGGTGTTGTTGCGTTTTGGGATTCTAGAAAAAGAAATTGGCCTTCTTCAAGCAGAAGCATGACATTGTGGGGGACCCCCAAGGGGATGACTGCTCCCCGCAGGGTGACGGGGGCTTACGCTCGGATCAACAAGCTGCTTTGAAATCCGCCGTGACCCGGGACTTGTTCGCTTCAAAAAACGGTGAATATGCCTCGCAGTTCATAATTCGCTTCGCAAACCTGATGCAACCTGAATTTTCTATAGTTGGAAAATTCGATTAGCATTTTCAAAAGAAAGACTGCTGTAGGAGAAATTAAAACACTTGCAAAATGCACGACCAACCCAGCCACGCCAACATACTCCTAGCGTAGGAGAAATTTTTAAAAACACCCGCTGGATAGAAATGCCTTATTGCCCCCGTTGTTAAAACGTGTTTGAACAGGATCCACGAGTTTCACTAAATGGCATAGGGCGAGCTGGTACATGAATCATTAGGTCGATAACTGTTTTTTGTCACCCTTAATAAACAAGACTGTGGCAGGTTTCATTACAAACATTACAAGTGCACGAATCTCCAGTACCGCTGATTCTCGGATGCCACAAACTTCAACCTACGCTCGCGGCTTTCAAACAAGCTAGTCTGAACAAGCCAGTCTGAACAGGCAAAAGACACATTTCGAGAGATAAGATATCCAGTTACCCAAACACAAGTATCCTATGTCTAGAGGGTTTGTCTTAATTCTTCACATGAGAGATGATAACCCTACATTTTTCTTATATGCCTACTTTTGCTATGTATTTATACAGCTCTGTCCCTCTCTGTTTTCAAAATCCACAGAACGAAAACGGTCACTTCTCTTCCAAATCAGTACTTCAAACTTAATATAGTCTGTGACATACCAATTTAGATTTCCATGAAAAATTTGAATCTTGAACATCTTGAATCTTCAAGAAAAGTCTTCTCATCATCAAGTATGTTCAGTGACTAATGCTAGTGCGGACCAAAAACACTAATCCTAGACATTTTTTGCCTCATATCAGGACTGTTGAATTGACTATTTTTTTACTTAGTTTGAATCAAAACCTCTAACAAAAGAAAACATTAAATAATGATTATACTTGTGATATCATAACAGGATTCTCTAGAAAGGTAATCATAAACAATCAAGTTTTAACAACTAATGGTTTGTTTTCATTGTTTTGTAAAGCTGTGGCAAGGTAGATCTTCCCACACAAAGTAGGTCCACCATGGTGCTTCACAGTACCCAAATCTGCAAGAATTTGACATTATTGTTTTATTTGACTGCTGTGATAGCTGGGCATTTATTAAAACATTTGCCTGTTTCCCACAAATATTATCTGACACTTTTTCGCAATTTGGCTCTCCATAGCCACACATTTTCCTACAATGTTCCAATTTTTAAAAGCATCCCTCTTCCATCCCATCCAATGTTGGTCTGACCAATATTTATATTTATGCCTTGATGCTAAAAAAAACCTTCCGCATTTTCTTCAGCCCAGATTACTAGCTGTGCTTCTCACCTTTTATGTAGTGACATGTGAGGGTGTCAGGAAACCTTTTTTTCAAACTTAATCAATCCTTATTTTTTGTCAAGACTAATTTTGTGAGCAGCAATGCATTTTTGAAGGTGGTACCCTACAACTGAAACAAACTTTTGCCATGTATCGTTGAAACACTTGTGTGTGAATACAGGGAATTAAATTTAAGGGGCATGAGAAAATTTAAAGCAATACACACAGAAATGTAAATTTTCAACCATGATCTATCTCATACTGTGTCCTACCAGATCGCCATTTATCATCACAGTGCCTTGCAAACAGACAATCAAATATTCCCAACTCCAAAAGTGCTCAAGAAATGAATTATTGTCACCACTGTCAGTTGGGTTAAAGGTTTTTCAAAAAATATGTTTTTACACCAAATAAATTATAAATTATTTCCTTTTTCCAAAAAAAATAAATCTACCTGTTTTTAAATAGGGGCCAAATATCAAGTTCTGCCAAATACCTTTTGTTCCCTATATTTACAGAAATATATAAGTGTCTCAGTAACTCTACATTAGCAGAATTGTAATTGTTTTTTATTGCTTTCTTGTGAAAAAAGACCAAGAATGAGATCTTACTAAAACTGTTACCTTCTGATCTTAATGAAGACTTTAGCGCAGTATCTGAGTACATCATCAAGAAAGTTATAACAGACCTTAAACGAAGTCACCATTTATTGGAAACATGTCAGAATTTTCAAACCTGGAATATTTGTTTCTGTCATTTTCTGAATATTTCTCTCCAAAAACATATAGATATATAATTTTAAAATTTTAATAACACAAAATTTTGGCAACTCTTTAGTTTAATAACATCTTCACATATAACAAAGAGTTGTTTGGCAGGCCTAGCCAAAGTTTGGCCAAAAAAGAGTACCATACAATCAAAAACAAAATAATGGAACTAATGGGGTCTTAAAAACAATTCTCTTATGTTTTTCA
Source organism: Nemopilema nomurai (assembly GCA_003864495.1). Classification (NCBI taxonomy): domain Eukaryota; kingdom Metazoa; phylum Cnidaria; class Scyphozoa; order Rhizostomeae; family Rhizostomatidae; genus Nemopilema; species Nemopilema nomurai. Next base: position 1,403,837 of record ML133465.1, on the reverse strand, counting down.
TGTGGCCTAAACTGTTTTTAAGGATATCAAATCCAGCAATATCTGTTGCACAAGCATTAACCCATTATTCAATTCTTTAAAAGAGACTTAATTGTGCTTTAGTTCCTACCTTTTATACAAAAGATTGATTATGTGAAATACACAGGGTGCATTTGTAATGCGTAGTTGTTATTTGCAATGCGGACACAGACAGAATCTGTCTGTTCTTTTCATAGACAGAACCTCATAGACAGAATATGGTATATTAGCCAATCAGGTTAGAGTTTCTCATTGCCATCATAAAGCCACCATAGGTATCAGAATTACACGTTAACACCTTGTTTAGTTGTCAAGATTTATTTGCACAAGAATTTCTACATGCATTTACTCCCCATGTGGTCTGAAGGATTCAAAACAGTGCAAGCTACACAATAGACCTGTATTCCACCGCTAGCGCTGCCTCTCAGTCATTGTTTCAAACTATTACAAATGCACAAAATAAATCATTCTCTGATCTCATAATCATTAACAATGGAACCCCAAAGATAGCAGAAAGGCTCACACGGCAAAATTGTTAAAATTGTCAATTGTTAAAACTTTATATTTCAACCGTTCGAAATTTCCCGCTTCCCATAGACTGGTTCTGTCCACTATGGACAGATTCTGTCTGTAGCAGACTGATTGACCCCATGCTGGCAGGCATTGCGTATGAAATGAAAGCTCAAGGCTGGTTGAGAAATTTCCCGCTTCCCATAGACTGATTCTGTCCACTATGGACAGATTCTGTCTGTAACAGACTGATTGACCCCATGCTGGCAGGCATTGCGTATGAAATCAAAGCTCAAGGCTGGTTGAGAAATTTCCCGCTTCCCATAGACTGATTCTGTCCACTATGGACAGATTCTGTCTGTAGAAGACTGATTGACCCCGTGCTGGCAGGCATTGCGTATGAAATGAAAGCTCAAGGCTGGTTGAGAAATTTCCCGCTTCCCATAGACTGGTTCTGTCCACTGTGGATAGATTCTGTCTGTAGCAGACTGATTGACCCCATGCTGGCAGGCATTGCGTATGAAATGAAAGCTCAAGGCTGGTTGAGAAATTTCCCGCTTCCCATAGACTGGTTCTGTCCACTGGGATAGATTCTGTCTGTAGCAGACTGATTGACCCCATGCTGGCAGGCATTGCGTATGAAATCAAAGCTCAAGGCTGGTTGAGAAATTTCCCGCTTCCCATAGACTGGTTCTGTCCACTGTGGATAGATTCTGTCTGTAGCAGACTGATTGACCCCATGCTGGCAGGCATTGCGTATGAAATCAAAGCTCAAGGCTGGTTGAGAAATTTCCCGCTTCCCATAGTTTGATTCTGTCCACTATGGACAGATTCATTCTGTAACAGACTGATTGACCCCATGCTGGCAGGCATTGCGTGTGAAATGAAAGCTCAAGGCTGGTTGAGAAATTTCCCGCTTCCCATAGACTGATTCTGTCCACTATGGATAGATTCTGTCTGTAGCAGACTGATTGACCCCATGCTGGCAGGCATTGCGTATGAAATGAAAAGCTCAAGGCTGGTTGAGAAATTTCCCGCTTCCCATAGACTGATTCTGTCCACTATGGACAGATTCTGTCTGTAGAAGACTGCTTGACCCCGTGCTGGCAGGCATTGCGTATGAAATGAAAGCTCAAGGCTGGTTGTGAAATTCCCGCTTCCCATAGACTGATTCTGTCCACTATGGACAGATTCTGTCTGTAGAAGACTGATTGACCCCGTGCTGGCAGGCATTGCGTATGAAATGAAAGCTCAAGGCTGGTTGAGAATTTCCCGCTTCCCATAGACTGATTCTGTCCACTATGGACAGATTCTGTCTGTAGAAGACTGCTTGACCCCGTGCTGGCAGGCATTGCGTATGAAATGAAAGCTCAAAGCTGGTTGAAATTTCCCGCTTCCCATAGACTGATTCTGTCCACTATGGACAGATTCTGTCTGTAGAAGACTGATTGACCCCGTGCTGGCAGGCATTGCGTATGAAATGAAAGCTCAAGGCTGGTTGAGAAATTTCCCGCTTCCCATAGACTTGTTCTGTCCACTATGGACAGATTCTGTCTGTAAAGACTGATTGACCCCGTGCTGGCAGCATTGCGTATGAAATGAAAGCTCAAGGCTGATTCTGGCTGCAACGGAATGGCACAATTTTATGTTGTATGTATTTAATTTTCTTGGTGGATGACGATGCGTGGTTTTCGATTCGACGTTTACTCATTCTCGCGTTGTTTCTTTAGTGTTGTTGAGATTACTGAAACTGTAGAACTAATTTGGTGCCTATTGGTGGCAATAGTCAGTTTTTGACCGCTACAGAGGCAGTTTTCATGTGTGCTAAGTTTCATTTTGTAAGTTAGAGATTTCGAGCTAAATGAACAAAAAGCTTTTCCATAGGACGGTTGAAAACGTGACAGAGCTATCGAAAAAGCCCGAGAGAAGTTGAAAATAACTATGGGGCAATTTTGTTTTTTTGCTGGCCAATGGGTCCCTTTTCGGCATGGCAGAGCCCCCGTAGTCATTTAAACTAAAATCGATTGGATTGACGAGGTTTTTCAGTTTTTGTCTATAAAAATATCTAGGTTCGGCAGTGATTTTTCACTATATACTTTGCAAGAACTAAAGGGCAGGCTTCGCACGGTCGAATTTAGCGGATTTCGACGTTTCGCCAGTCGTAAATTGTTCAAGTAGAGTCGGAGCCGATTCAGGGGCAACATAGGAACCAATTTAGACAACGATACGAAGAAGTTTTAGCTTGCTTCACTGCAGGTTGATCAGCTAAAACAAACATATTTTTCTTGTGGTCAACTGTTCTTCGATGGGGAAATGACTGTGTAACCCTCATACGATTTTAAGCTTAAACCGCCCTCAATTTCCAAAACTATGATGAAGACAACGGACATGTAATCCACCCCAATGCTTTCCAAAACGACTTTCAAAACAGTCAACAAAACAAGTTTTTCGTGGCAGCTTTTTCGGACTTGGCAAGTAGGAAGGTGTCATGTCGTGTTGTTTGTTTCATGCGGAGGTCGCTTGGCCCCATGACTCGCTAGAACAAGGTTCCTTGAAGGGTGTTAACACTAACGAGTTGTCAATTTGATTGATTGCCGCCTCTGGACACCATGAAACTGCAATGGGACGTGCACTCGATCTTGCATGTGCAAGTAACCGAAGTCGACTCTTAGGCCCCGTTTACACGAGAGAAAAAGGAACGGATCCAAAAGATCCGGATCTTTCAGGTACGATATGGGTACGATGCACAACCGTTTACACGAGATCGGATCCTAAACTATAAAGCGTTTACACGGGAACGGACCAAAAGCGAATCTCTCTCTTTAAGCATGCGCAATGACAAGGTGATTGTTAATTTTCAATTTGCAGATCCTACCGTGCCCGTGTAAACGCAAGGCCTATCGTAACCAGTTTGGGTACGGATCCATGCGGATCCGTTCCCGTGTAAACGGGGCCTTACTGCCGTGCATTTGCGGATCCGTATCCACCCGTTTACACGGCGCTGATGAAGGAACGGATCCAAATGGATTCGCTCTCTAATCGTACCCAAAAAGGTACGGATCTCTCCAAGAAAAGATACGGATCCTACCGTGCCCGTGTAAACGCAAGGCCTATCGTAGCCAGTTTGGGTACGGATCCATGCGGATCCGTTCCCGTGTAAACGGGGCCTAAATCTCGACTTGGTTCTGAAACCATTTACAACTGCCTTTGCCGCGCAAAGTTGAAAAATATAGAGCGGTGAAGCTAAAAGTGACTTGAAAGACGAATCACTCCAAACGCCCCCTCCGAGCGTGCTCGCCCAAATATTTACTGACAAAAATATGCGTTTCGAATAAAAAAATGTATAAGGTTATGTAAATTAAATCGATGGCTGTGCGTGATTAAAATAATTTGATATTTAGGTTCACGATAGACCATGTCACGCAAAAAGAATATATTCCAGTAAAACTTTGAAGACAACTTTCACCATAGATGAACAATATATTTGTAAAACAGAAGACTAGCCCCCAAAACCCCGCTGCGCGGGCTTAAAACCCCTTCTGTGGAAATAGAATTGCCCCTTAAAACTACCCCAAAACAAATTAAGCAGATTAGCCTCAGCAAAACAAGAGCCTCGCATCGAGAGCAAAAATGACGTAATGCACAGCCACGCACCGCACACTTGAAACGAAAGTTGTCAACGAAAAATGACTCGCCATCCTTCGCGTGCATCACTTAAAAGCTTGAGTGTTTGATTGCTGTTGGATTTTTTTAAGTAGATTGACCATGAATGAAACTGTATCAGGTCATTTCAACCAGTGTGTCCTTGGGCGTGAAATCTATTCAATGCAAGGATGAGTCATGTCGGATGCTGTTTGGTTGCGGGAATTTCTGGGGTCTATTTGTCTTGGCCAATCAGGTTAGCCTTAGAAGAAATTCTTTCCAGCAGAAAAAGTTCTGTCCGTATGAGGACAGAGTTCTTTTTACCCAATCAACTGCCTTTCAGCAAAATGCGCGGGTTGGCTCTTCCAATAAAATGCCTACTTTTCAGACCATCCAATAGACACTGAAATGAAGGCTGAACACATCTATCTCAACCAATCAATATTTAGGATGCATGATTTGGCGCGAAGTATGCTTTACATTTGGCGGGACCTCTTTCTCTGTGCACATTCGTGTTGGAGCATCGAATTGAAAGGCATTGATAAACAATGACTTATAATTTTATCTTGGGAACGGGTATTTAGCCGTTTATTGATCACAACATTTCAGGTAAGACAATCCTGCCGTTTGTCTGAAAACGTTTTCTTAATTTCGTTTATCGGCTGCCACATTACACAATGTTACAAACAGTTGATTCTGAAGAAGAAATTTGATCTGCAATTCTTTTCTATTTATGACACTATAGTTTTGCATTCTGCCTTGTATGGTTTCTTGCTGCCATCGAGGTCCAATTGTTAATAATTATAAGAGCAGAGAAAGTTTTATTCTGTATTCTCTGATACGATTATCATTGTTAATGATTATGAGATCAGAGAATGATTTATTTTGTGCATTTGTAATAATAGTTTGAAACAATGACTGAGAGGCAGCGCTAGCGGTGGAATACAGGTCTATTGTGTAGCTTGCACTGTTTTGAATCCTTCAGACCACATGGGGAGTAAATGCATGTAGAAATTCTTGTGCAAATAAATCTTGACAACTAAACAAGGTGTTAACGTGTCATTCTGATACCTATGGTGGCTTTATGATGGCAATGAGAAACTCTAACCTGATTGGCTAATATACCATATTCTGTCTATGAGGTTCTGTCTATGAAAAGAACAGACAGATTCTGTCTGTGTCCGCATTACAAATAGCAACTACGCATTACAAATGCACCCTGTTTGACAGACAATGTCTGAGTCCATATTTGACATACAGTAATAAGTGCAGGGGCGGGTCAGTGTTGGTAATATGACCTGCTACTGTTTTACTTCAGGCGTTGCGTCGAGTAGCAGCTCAAAAGTAAGTTGCAATCTGGGTTATGATCGAAAATATCCACGAGTTTTATTTGCCATGAAGGTCGAAGTTGTCTTTTTATCGATGTGTCTATTCTTTCGGGCCTAAGAAATGTTATCGTTAGAAAGCCCCATTAACATATGCTGGAATATCGTGTGACCATTTGCAAGCAGGTATTTCTCAAAGTTTACGCTTGGTGCTTGCTCTTCGTGGTAAGACGCCGTCGGTAGACATACTTCACTGACCTCCCTGCTTCTAAAAGCAGACAACATTAACAAGGAACGTTCCCAATTTCCACAGAGAATCTAAACAATTCAACAGTCATTCACGCTGTTTGAGACGGGAACACATATCGAGGGCATAATGCCTTTGAGAAACGAACTGCACTTTGCCCTTAGGCAGTCCTGTTGTCTGAGAACTGGTCGTATTAATTCTCAAATCACACTGTAAAACATGAATATCTTACGTATACTGTGAGGGGCAAATTAACCCATTGACGTTTATGCGTTTAAAACTGAATATAATCGACCCACAAAAGAGAACATATGAATTAGATTCCCTCGTAAGGCGCGAAATTCCCCGCCTATAATGACAATTACTCATGCAAAAGTGGTGGCTGTTTCAAGGTCAAGTGAGTAATTTGTTTCTCACTAGAAATTTATCGCCATGAGCTACGGGAACTAAAATAATGCCGCGTGTGCAATTTACCCGCGACAGCTTCGAAATGAACGGAAAACAGATGGGAAGCTTTGTTGTCAAGTCTTTTCGCCATGCGAAGATGTTAAACAGAATAAAAACTCACTGATAGGAAAAACGCAATGAATTTTAACCTATTATCAAACCAGTATTTTGAACACATTTGTACTGCGACAGAAACGACGTGGAATTTCAACTATTTGGTGCGGCGGTTGGCAACCAAATCCCCGAGTAATTCAATAAACTGGTTACTTTTCGGCAAGTAAATTTAAAGAAATGCAATTAGAATGTATTCGGAACTTACCAACTAAAGCTGCGAGAAGCGAAAATACCACCACATTTAGGAGCGTCATCTTCTTTACACGTGTGAAGGCCCTTTGGCCAAATAAATAATTCAGCTTTAATTATTCAGGTTCCAAAGTTCTTCTTAGGCCTAAGTTTTCCTGTTTTCCTTCGAATGACTTTCAAGGCTTCGCACATGTACGCTGCCGACCTGATATTAAAATGGGAATTAATATCTTTAATTCGAGTTAATACCCGCGGGGAAGGCGCTCACAACTATTTGGAGGTTCGTGTCGTGCTGCACGTCCACCTCCACAAGACTGTCAATCATAATTTGCTAACTATTGTTGTACAAATTACCTCGTGGTATCGTACAAGGCAGTGCCCTAGCGTATCTGGTTATGGACTTGCTTCTTTCTTCAAGAGAGAGACTTGTAGCAAGTCCACTGATTACCATAACTTCGATAACGATGATTGAAAAGATTAAGGCAATGATTAACGCGGGAGCAGTGTCTTTGCTTGTTTTTAAATATAATGTTGGTAAAATGATCAATATAATAGCAAAACCTATCATCACCTCCAATCGTCTTTTTGTTAGAGTTAGTTGCGAATACGGTAACGGCGATACTTACTAGGCTCAGGTAACTTAGTGCCATTCGCTCCGACGCTTCTGATGTCCTTTCTGGTTGAAATTATCAGCACTGGCACATAAATGTCTGAAAAAGTATGCTGTACACATGTTTAGAGAACTTTTGGATTACTTTGAATTTAAGAGGCATGCTAAACATGATTGGCATGATGATAATATGAGATCAAATGCTTTGAGAAATGAGCCAAAACTATAAAATCTGCTAACTAAACCGTAAGACAAAAATCTACTGCTAATAACTTAATAAAATATATCTTTTGTGGCAAAAACCTTCAGCAAAGGTAAACACTGCTTTCTTGTCCATAATATTAAACCAAACAAGTTTGATGACTTAGTAAAAGAGATTCATTTCTCAATACATCCGTGCGTTTGCTTTGACTGAAGAGGGAATAGAGAGGATACATTTGATGTCTAACAGACCTTTTGCCTTGCACGATTTTCCATCTTCTCCCAGAATGTATCCATCCGCACAGGAACATTCGTAGCTTGATCCACTCGTTTCGCATACTTGATGACAAGTTCCGTATTTTGCACAATAATTGGCAACTGAAACATCAATGATAGATCTAGTCCTGTTTTAGGTTTCATATAACAATAAAAATCAAAATCACTAGTGGTTTCTTCAGACAAGTGCTGGTAGTACAGCAATATCTTCACGTTTCCAATTTAGCTGCATGGTCAAAACAATGGAGATAATCATCAGTCCCTGCTGCTCTGATTATGACATCATACTTTGAGAAACACTCTCAGTAGCTTTGTTTTCCGTATATTTAATATAATGCAATATAATGATAAACATTTATGACTGTGGCTAGAGCGAAAAGTGAATTTGTGAGAAGGGCGAGAAGTCAAAATGTTAACATCTATATCACACAATTATTTTCAAAATCGTGATAAGTAAAACACTTCACAATATGGCATCGGCAGTCCCCCCTTCGATAAAGCAATGCAAACACCCCCCCCCCCCCCAACGTCTCATGAAATTACCTTCATAGCCTAGACAAGGAAACCTTCAACTGAGCATACAGACATAAATCACATACAGTAACAAGTTTGCCCATCTGCATGTAGCTTGAAGCCGTCATTACACGAACAGTTGTACCCGGTTTCCAAGTCAATGCACGTGTGCATGCAACCGCCATTGTTTTTAAGGCATTCATTCACGGCCGTAGATTTTGCTGAAAAGAATCAAAATTCGATATAAGAAATCTTTTTTGGTAACAAAAATTTCCTAAAGCATTAAGGTTGGAAGAAACTGGCTACAATTCAATAAAGTCGGATGGCGTGAAGTTGTGTTCAATAAGCATAGGGTAGTTGATATGATTTTGGATAAAGGGGCCAGTGGCTCCTTCCAAGCGAATGCTACGCAGCAAACATTACTGCTGACGGAGCAGAGACCAAAATTCATAGCCGATCATTGCAGCACTAAAAAATTATGATATAATCAAGATAATTGTGATGATAATCATGAAACTCAGTCAGGATGCTGATAAAGATGAATTTTATTGCGATTATGGTGATCAGAACACCACGATTATGATGAAGATTGGTGAAGATAATCACAGTTGCGATGTAGACAATAATCGACTCACTAGGCTGAGGTAATGCTCTGCATGTCTTTCCATTGGACAACAAACGATGCGTGTCAGGGCAACTGCAAGAGAACCCAGTTCCATTCTGCGCCTTGGCGATCAGGCACAAATGTGTAACGTTTAATGAATGGTTGGGTTCTTCTTATGATGGTGAAGAGACAGTTCGACGCGATGGGGCTAGGCCAATGGGCCTAAGCCCCGAATAAGTAGAACACGAGAGAGACTCTATTCTGATGTTGTCTTTATTCGTTCAACAGCAAGACTAACGCTAAAGTGAACAACGCACACACATAACATGAACGGAAGGTAATTAAGATCACAATACAAAAGGCACAATACATGTTGACAGACAAACACATTGCCATTAGAAAGGCGTTAACTGACACAACAGGACTCAACAGCACATGTGACTATAACACGCAACTGAGATATTACAAAACATATCACACACTAAAGCCAACCGTTACAAATGACTGCAGCCGCCATTGTTGCTACCACACGGATTGATGCCTGCAGAGAGTTTGTTTTATTTATTAGGTGTTTGTGACAAAAGCACTTCGAATTGACATCTCTAAAGGCTAGGAAAAATTTGTTTGTAGATTGATGTCTTTTCATGGCCTAGTCGTTGCAAAGCACTCTGATCTCCTTTCAAAATACAAAAGCCAATCACAGCCAAAACAAAGCGTCATAATTGTACTATGCCCATGCTCGTACAGTCGAATGCCTTCTCAAATGACTTTTGTTCATTAAAATAAGAAAAATCCAGATTTGTAGTAAGAAAAAATCCAGATTTAATAAAAATGAAGTAATATTATTAAGTCACAACAAGAAGAAACAGACGATGCAAAAGAAAGATATTGTCAAAGGAGGTAAAAGAGGGGAGGAAAAGAGAAATGGAGAAAGGAAGGAAAAAGTGATCCAATCAGTTATGTTCAAGCAACGGTAGTGCCAAAACCACGTGGCTTTCGTTTGTAAGAAGACATAGCGCTTTCATCTGACTTACCAACCGGTTGTTTCAGTGGATGCAATACTTTCACGGTCATCGGATTATTGACCAAGAGCACTTGCGTCAAATTGTGCGGGTCTTTGAACTTGTCAGTACTCTCTACAGAACTACCCCTCCAGTTCGTCCAATACAGATGATTTTCAAAATGAGTTAAAGCAAAGGGAAAATCAACGTAAATCTTTATTTGCTTCCTTTCACTGCCGTCAAAATTCGCAACTTCAAGTCGCTTTAATTTGACATCCATCCAGTACATCTTCTGTTGTGGTAGATCCAGGGTTAAGCCGTTTGGCCAAGAAATGTCTATTGAAACAACCTTTTCCCTAGTAGCTGGTTCACCATCCATAGAGATTCGTTCAATGCCACCGTTTATCCCCCAATCAGTCCAAAAGAGGTACCTTTAGTGTAAAACGCATTATCTACAATCTGAATTAGAAATCATACAGAATGTATGGGTTTTATAAGAAGTTTAGAGAATGATTTTTAATTTAAGACTATCAAAAGTCAATGCTTACAAATACTTTTAGATTAACGTCAATCTGTAAATAATTGGACTGCACTCACATTTTACCATTTCACACGGCTGGCTTTTGATGCAAAAATCTGAAAACCCATTGCATAGCGGGCGTATAGAAATAACGAGCAAATGAGCTGAACGGAAATTTACGGTACAACACAAAGATGCTACGCGGGACAGGCTCACCGCTAGGCAGGAGCTAAAATGCATATACCAAGCTTAAGTTGTCTGGTTGACGAAATGAAATCAACAAGGGTGCGTCAATCAGAACTGACTAAAGATATCGATGTCATAACCACTCATTTAGGCAAGAGAAGGATTTCAATGCAAATTCCAAACTGTATACCTAATGCCTAACGACTATGGTCCAGAAGGAACCATGCTAACTGAGGATATGGCGAGATACATATTCAAGACACCTCAAGGTTTACTTCACATAATACCTTTTGTCCAGCTTTTAGGTGTGTGTGTGTGTGTGAAACACAAATTTAGAATACAAAATGACGCATCTTATGTGAAGGGCTCAAACGACGACCAAAAAGTGTTTCAGAAAACATGAACAGGAGCTTAATAACTTTCAAGAATATCAACAAAGCCAGGCACAGCTAATGCCAGGTTTGGATGAACAGGTTTCGAAAAGTGTGACGTGGTTGAGCAGATGCAAGTGAAAAGGAGAAACTGGATAGAAAGAAGATAAACAGGAAATATATCGAAGAAACACCGTGCAGATATTGGGGAGAGGTACAAAGTGCGCAGTCAACGCATAACTAAGTTATGAAAGAATGAAACAGGAGTAGAAGGATTATCAAGATAATGTGACATATAAAAAGTGCCGCAAAGAAAAGTGGAAATAGCTCATGTAGAAGCTTAGCGAGGAGAAATTTGCTGCTTAGAAAGAGATTGACAGAGTACAAACACACTTTTGTTGTAGAGCTACTTGGAATCGGGGTGAATCGCAAAAAGAAACTTTAATGCAGCATCCATCAAGGAAACAAAGGTTCTATTAACAAATCGCCCAGTTAACCTTGGTGTAAAACATAAAGACTGGGAAACCTTGAAGGGAAACGCACGAAAAACCAGTGAACGAGTCTTGGAAGGTACGAGAAAGGTAAAACACTGGTGAGAGACAGGTTAAACCGTATACCAAGAAGCGTCAATTCATCAAACCAAGAGCGTAAAGACAATTTCGTAAAATTAAAAAGGAGATTGGGTGTTCTCGTGATAAGAAATTTTGAGACAGGGTTTGCTGGAGAATTACTCTACATCATACTCTAAAAAGCTGGGGAATTAACTGGCCTTTACCTTGCTAAATGTAATATCAGTCATTACAGACTGATAGTGTTTCAAAATCCATTTGGAAACAGCGAACCATTCGGGCACTGAAGTATAAAAAACCCTTCTAGTCGACTCAATCTTAGATTAAATGTTTTTATCGGATCTCTATTGCTAGACAATACACATGGCACGTGAAATCGTGATAAACTCACCCTGAGTACGGATCACACTCAATAGCTCTGGGATGGCTTGTATTAGCAAAGTGAACTAGACTCCTTCTATTGCTGCCATGCAATTCAGAAACCGCAATTATCTTTTCGACAGCATCAGTCCAGTAGAGTTTCCTTCCAATCCAGTCGACAGCTATACCTTCAGCATTGCTTACGCCATCCAGTATAACTTCGGGAGGTATTTCTTTCACCAAGGCGAGCTCGGCTGATCGTATTATGATAACTGTTGGACCAATAAACATAATTGTTGGCAACATCAAGGTCCAGTCCCACAGCACTAATCAAATCGCTAGCAACAAGTTTTTGGTCCGTGCCGTTTGTTCTAACACTCCTGATGTCCATCCTGCTAGAAATGATCAGCCTTGGTACAAAAGTGCCTTAAAAAGATGACACAATTATGACTGACATGTTTCGATATATTCGAGAAGTTTGTTAAAAGATGAAAGGTATCGTGGTGCTGAAATGAATTCAACTATCAACAAATCTAAATCGAAAAAATGAGATTCTCGGATCATCTCTCATATTTCACTGATACATAGCTCATGGAATTAATCAACAAGGAAATAGTTCATTTTTCACTATGAATGGGATTCACTTCTTAATACGTGGGTACGTAAGAAATGCAATCCATTAAAAATTAAAAATACAACCTTGATCTTTGACTGAAGAGGGAATAGAGAGGATACATTTGATGTCTAACAGACCTTTTGCCTTGCACGCCTTTCCATCTTCTCCCAGAATGTATCCATCCGCACAGGAACATTCGTAGCTTGATCCACTCGTTTCGCATACTTGATGACAAGTTCCGTATTTTGCGCATTCAGCTAAAAATGTTGAATCTAGATTAAGGTCTCTCTCTACCTTTGATATGGTTTCGAATGGTGGCTTTCAAAACACCAACTAACAAAAAAAAAAAAACAAACAAACAGATTGACAAACAGACAGACAGACAAACAACAACCAATCCAATATTGAGCTGGACCGCAAATTCAAGTCCTAAACCAAGTCCTGCAGATCGTAAACCATGTTGTTGGATGAAGGCCTAGCTATGGAGTCGCAAATAGCAGAAGGAAGAGGGCGTTTTCGTCGTTCAGTGCAGCGTAGAGTGGTCTTCTTTGGCGAAACAACACTTACAATTTTGAATGCAAGGAAAAAGAGCTATCTAGTCGCATCAAATTCAAACGTCACGAACAGGCAATCCATAGAAATTCACGGCCATTTTTTGATGCTCGCTTGGATGACTTATAGCGCGCAAAGGATCATTGCTAGCAATGAGTCTCTAAGCCAAGGTTAAAACGTTTACTCACTGCAATTGCTTTCGTCAGCTCCATCAGGACAATGACTCTGACCGTCACACCTCAGACTTTGAAGAATGCATACACCCGTCCCTGGGCACAGCCATTCCCCACCAACACACCTTTGCCTTCTTAATGTTCCACAGGATTCTTCGTCAGATTTGTCAATGCAGTCAGCGTCTCCATCGCATCTCCACCACTTTGCTATGCAGGAGCCGTCCTTGCAAGTGAATTCACTAGATGGACATGTTATGTTACCTGAAGTGAAAACCAGCGAATGAATGTCAGTGGCAATATAGGCCGTTCGATCATATTGACGCATTCAGGAAACCTAGCCTGGGCTGGTACCAAGGCTATCGGGAAGCCGTACCTGCGCGCAGTTTTCCTTGGACATGCTTAACCTTTTTTGTCACATTATGTGTCGGTGTGTTATGGTGTCTTCTTCAACACACGAATGATGATGTTATTCACGAACTCGGATGAGTTCTTCCCCCTTGTCATCTGCATTGTAACATCCTGTCAATATGATTTTTTGTTATTTTGCTTTTATGATTGACGCAGTAATGAAGTTTCTTAATTTTCTATTCTTCTGAGAGAAAGAGCTTAGCCAACGTCCTGTAAAAATTTGAAGAGCTTGTCTACGAAAATTATTCCAGGCTCACTTTTCTTTCATAAATGGCCCTTCCTTATATCACATTCTGGATCCCCCTGCTGGACGGCTATTGTAGGTCACTAGTAAATAGCCAGAATATCAACTATTGCAATCGATTGCAATCGACACAAAGGTTAGATTTCCTTTTCCTATTTCACTTCAAGGCTTGAATTATTTCGCAGCTTCCAGTTTGGGGTAAAAGTACCGCTTACTGCAACATGGGCCTAGTCACTCAAGCCTACAGGCTGGATGTTACGTCAGAAGTGAAACTCAGCCGTTTATGGAATTGGTATGAACTCGCTCAAACTTTTACTCAGTTATCTCACTGACATAAAACAAACGGTGAAAGTCAGTGGATATTTTAGTTCATGGAGGCGACTTAATCAAGGAGTTCCTCAGGGCTCAATACTTTGACCATTGCTCTTCGACCTCTTTATTAATGGCATATACCTCTTCATCCAGGAGGGTTCCCTATGTAACTTTGCAGATGACAATACAATCTCAACTTCTGCTGTAAATGCTGATGAACTCCATAGATTAGTACACCAATAAATGCATTTGGTTTAATTCAAATAATATGACAGCAAATCCATCTGAATTTCAATCACTAATTGTAGATAATAATGACAATCACATTACAGAATTTTCTATAAATGATGGCTTCAAAAAATGTAAGTAGCTAAGTATCTCTGCTAGGAATCCAAATCAATGAACAACTCAAATTCGACTTGCATATTGATGAAGTGTGAAAAGCTGCCGTACAGCTAAACGTGGTGATTGTTAATTCAATTATCCCTTGTCACTTCAACTACTACCTCGCAATCTGGTTATTTTGCATTAATGCTAGCCAAATGAAGCTTGAGAAAGTAAATGAGGGCCTCGATTGTCAGAATATTGTCAAACTACAGGTAAAAAGGTATCATTATTATTATTATTCTTGTTAATGGGCTTTGTGATAATTAACTTATCATCGTTCGCAAGGTGCTTGTAAATGACAGTGCAGCAACTTCATCAGGCCAATGTCATCAGTCTTAAGCATTTACTGGTTAGCCTGCACGAGGAAGGGCAATATCCGCAAGAGAACAACAGCAGTAACAGTGCATTCTCGATTTCTTTTTGTTTTCTTTTAAAGATCCCCTAGCCACTGTGATCGTCTACAGCAACTTTTGCCATAGTCACCAATTACTACTAAGAATAACAGATGGAAATTTGTTCCAACTAGATATATATAGATAGCTTTTGTATCCTTTTGATGAGTGAAATGAAGATGATTTAATAGTGGGTGAGTGTTCAGCTTCCACTTTTCAACTTTGGCAGATTAGGCCAATTCTAAAATTGTTATTCCAGTAGATTCTCGAGATTGAAAACAAAAAGAACCAACTAACAACTTAGAACGAGGGGCGTGGCAGAGGCTGACTGGCAAGAATACAATTCGAACTGAAAACAGCTGTTTCAAAGAAAAAGCAAAAATGCACATGGAGTACATGCAATAAATGACAATAAATTGAGAAACTCCAAGCATCTATGAAAAGATGAAAACATATAACGAAATTGTTGGTGGATTTTACAACTTATCTTTCAGGTAAATTCAATTCTAATTTTAATGATTTTCTATCTAATTCTTCTATATACATGATTCTTGGTAGAGGCTCCGGTAAAAGTTACGAAATTTTCGAAGTGGAATTCTTCATTGCTCCATTGTCATATGCAATCACGATTTAATCAATATTGATCAAACCTGCTGATCAAGATGCAACGCTAATCAAATCAAAACACCTCAATCATCATCACTAAATGATGATGCAGATGAACCTTCTGATCGATCATCGTCATCATC
This sequence comes from Nemopilema nomurai, assembly GCA_003864495.1. Classification (NCBI taxonomy): domain Eukaryota; kingdom Metazoa; phylum Cnidaria; class Scyphozoa; order Rhizostomeae; family Rhizostomatidae; genus Nemopilema; species Nemopilema nomurai. The sequence goes on along the minus strand of ML133465.1, from coordinate 1,388,301 downwards.
TGCATCAGTTGCACCTGCATCTCCTGGCATAGGTGCATCTGGATCCCTGCAAACAACAAACAAAATTAAAAACAATGACACGACCCCAGAAGCAAGCACCAACAAAAACATACTTTTTAAAAATCATGCTTTGTCGCAAATGGAGAGGACAGGAATGAAATCACGACAAAACAAAAAAGGCCCTTTTCCTCAGATCAGGCATTGATGTTTGGTGCAATAACCACCAATAGATGACAACTCTATAAAAGCTAATCATGGGCCCCAATTTTTAGGCGTAAGCACATAAAAGAAGGACTTCTTAAAAGCGCAATGTTCATTCTTCTCCATCATAAACTTTTAAGAGAACAATTCCTTTGCCTTAGAGAATACCACAGAATATGAGGGCAAAAGTGCTTCTTTTGATAGAAATAGTTGCAGATGTGCATTTATTCCAACATTATGTGTTTCAGATAAAGTCTTAAATACTTACTCTAATAAATCAGGGTTCAGTCCTTCTGCTAGCACTTTCCCTCTGATTGCGCCAATTGGAACACCCTGAGAGCAAATAGCAGTATGATAAAATTTTCAACAAAAGAGAACATGGCATAGAGAACTGTACGAAAGCTGAACCAAGCTCAAAATCAAAAGCATTTATTAATTACATGCTAAGTATGAATTTTTAGCAACAATAGCAGGTATTGACTGTGAAATGCCATTAGGGCCATCTTTTGATGAGCCACTGGTTTTCCTATCTTCTTTCTGTACAAAACCACAAATCCTCAAACCTCTAACATTGATACAAGCAGAGCCCTAAGAATTGCCATGTCACTAGAAAAGACTAGTTTCTTCCAACCTCTAAAAATACCAAATACAACAAAAATACTTACAACTTTAAGCATTTTGAAAAATTTTGCGTATCTTGGGTCATCTGCTACTGTTTTGGCTAAAAATCAAAGTACATTTTTAGCTTGGAAGTCATAAGCTCTTCCAAGCATCACAACAGAAACAAACTATTGTAATTGTCACATTTAAGAGAAATGAAAATAAGAAACTGGCTCTTATCAAGGAATACCTTGACAACTATTAGCAAGAGCAATGAAGCTGCTAATACTCTCAAAAATTTGCAATGTGTTAAAAAGCATTAACTGTGTTGCATAGAGCATTGCAGAAACACAACAGTTTGATTATAAAACATGGTAGCTTTATCTTTAAATTGTGGCATATTGATTATTAAATTGTGGAATTTAGATTATTAAAACATGCAACTCACTTGGGGCTTTTTCAGGCTCAGGCTCTGTGAAATGTTAAAAAATGTTTTGACTCAACACAATAGTTAAGAACACACTACAAAGGTATAGACATGAAACTGGAAAATGTCCAAGGTAGTTTTAGCAGATATGCTTGTAGATAGAAACACAGACTCAAAAGTGTTGGCATTGACAATTCAACTTTTAGTCCCTACCAAAAACTTAAGACCTTAAAGTTCCCATTAAAACTCTCTTAAGAGTTAAATGTATGTTAGTTTCTCTCAATAAGCAACAGGCTGATTTGTCCAAGTAATTTAAAAACACCAAACAAAAGTGATCATTACTTAAGCATGATTGTTGAAAGACTGAATTATTGAATGTAAAATAATTTAAAAAAGTTAAAATAATGAAAAACAGATTATTAAAAAATTTATCACCATTAAAAATTCTATTTCAAATTCTGATACCAAAGCCATATTAGCGATGCAGCTTAGAGGTGCTATAACTAAAAACACTTATCAGGCATGGAAACAAGTAATTATGTTTTGCTATGAAATCCAAGTCACATAATATACAAGGTAGAGAGTTTGATTTGAGGATTGGAGAGGAAGATTTGAAGATGCAGGCATTTTATGCTACTCCAATTGTTACTTTTATGGACCTACTCCTAGGAATCAAAGCGCTTGGAAGAAACTTACCTTCATTAACTGGTGTTTGTTCAGTGACTTGTGGTTGTTGAGCCTGGCTTGCCTGCAAAAATAACAAAAATGTTTCCACATAAAAGCTTAATAAAAAACAAATGTTAAAGATGTTGTGGAAAATTTACAGTTGATTTTTATGTGAAATATCATATGTCCCTGACTGCTTAGAAATTCCCACAAACACTCAGGATTTTATTGTTATATATATTAATAGAGTTGCAACTGGATTTTGATTTGAAATAGCTATGCTTAGCCTGTAGACCCAGCATTTATGAAGTTACTTGCCTTTTTCAAAGTGTTAATGCCATTGTCTATTTTGAATACAGAAATTTCATCTTATCAAGGCCTTTTTTCTTAATGCTACATTTAATTATGTTTCCATTAGTTATATCACTTCAGAACTGTGACAACATTTCAAGCTGTCAAAATTTTAAGGTAAGATATTATTACTTTGTAATAACAGCTTTTTCTGATTTCTTACACAAACTATACAATATGATGACAAGTTACAGATTTCTGCTACTTGTTATGATGCGGTAAGTTGAAATGATAACAAAGTAATGTAACATGATAACAAAGTAAGAAAAATCTACACTAATAAGTAAAAAAAGATTAAAAAGACTTGGTGTTGCAATGTGAGAAAGCTGTGCTTTATTGAGTGATTTTTACGTATTTATCTAAGTAAACAGTATAATTGTAACTTGCTGGTGCAGGAGTTGATCCAGGCTGGGGAGCTGTGGTTGGCTGAGTGGGTTCTGATGTAGTTACAGTCACATCTTCAAGGCCAGGAATTGAAGAAAGCTATAAATAAGAAATAAAGACGTTTTCAAGAGAAATCTCCCTTGTTTACATTCTAAAGCTAGAAAATTGCTAAAAAATATAAATTTGTAAATCTCAAAACTGCTTAAACACCTTTAAGTGTCAAAGTTTTAGACAGTGTCAAAGTTTTAGTCAGTTTTAATCAATGAAATCCAGCAATGCATTTTGAGAACTTGTATAAAATGAGAACATTTACATGCAGGAGATAAAATGAAAATAGTTTAAACAATAGATTAAACTAAAAAGAATTGAAATGAACAATTGCAAAAATTAAAAATTTACCTTTGTTTCAAGTAAACTTATTGTTATTTCAAGCCGTTGAATGCGTAAGGATAAATCTGCAAGTTTCTAAGATCAGGGAAAACATCAAAATTAAATGGAGTCCTGTTGCTTCACATCTAGGACTACTGTACTTGGCTCTTTACTAAAATATTACCAAAACTCAAGTATTAACATTCAAAAAAATGTTTTGAATGATAACCATATTTTTTGCTCACAACAAAAAGTGTCATTGTAAAAATTGCCAAAGATTATGATATCAATGAATTCTGGAAAGAAACTAAATTACAAAGACCAAACCAGATTGGAAAGCCAATTATAAAGTACCAAAGCTATCTAATTACTCTGTCAATGCTGATGATATGACAATAAGAAAGATAAGTAGAAAACTTTGGTACTACAGCAATAAAATAAGGTGAGTACCTCTTCACAGACGCAAGCAAATCTATTCAAGAATTTCACAGTATGGCTGACAAAGGGGTTGAAAAAAGCAGCAAAATCCTTGTATCTCATGGCAGGGACCTGGAAAAAATGTTGATTATTACAAGAAGCTGATCTTTTTAAAAAAGGGTTGCCTTTTCACATGCTCACTAAACCAGGGGCTTCTTCAACAAGCAAAAGGTTATGCTCCACAAAATATTGACCCTAGCAGTTTGGGGTGGTAAAGGACCCTTTTAGCTGATTTACCTCCCCGTGCTTTGCGAAATAGGTGAGCACAGTTCGCTTCAACTATCAGCACTTTCATTTTCAAATGGTGTTGACCATCAGTCGTGTTGTATAGGTTGATTACATCAAAAGGACAGGCATCGGATTAAAAGAAGAGAAATAACGATACCCGTGTCATATCATCAACTGCAATCTCAACAAGGGGCTCATTAGCATCCATGTTTTCTCCTTTCAGGGCTTCCACCTTCTTCTGCACTTGTAACTTTTCACTGTTTTGCAACCATTACTTTCGTGGCCTCGGACTGAGCTCTCCTACCTCTTTATGAAAGATCTCCAAATTTTACGCAAATCCTATTGATAAAATGTGTAAAGGATTTTGACCGTTACCACGGAAGTAAGAAAAGTTTTGAGCACTTGCCAGTCTAGGGGTTCGCTTACAAAGCACCCAAAAACCACCTCATGGTTTTTTACATATACACACTTTTCTTTGTAAGAGTAAAGTCTATAAGAATATTGAGGCTCAAAATAGTTTGAGAATAATTTAAGAATAATACCAGGCTCAACCTTTCCCAAGACTGAGATTTCTCCTTAATCTGAGTTTTCTCCCAAAGCAAAGAAACTGTCATTTTGACGCTTCATACATTATGTGTTATGTATAAGTGTGTGTGAGCTTTTTTATACGACTGTCCATATTGCCTTCAAAATACGTTGCCCTACAAAAAGTAGGGGCACGCCCCTCCCGTCGGTTTCTTCGGCCGTGACTCATTATCTTTATTTCCTAGAAACTGACATTAGATAAGACAAGCTTAAGAATAAGCAAATTTTGTAGACTTAATGAGGGCATGATATGGGTGAACAAGGCAAAAAGCAGCCTTCGATTGAGGAATAAAGCTAGCTCTTGGTCTCCTCTCAAAAGCGACGGCAGCAAACTTTTTCATGAGCACAGTAAATGAAAACAATCGAGGCAGTGTTATTCGTACAAGAGCAAGATAATTGCTGTGTTTATTATATCAAGATTGGTATTCAACACAACACAGGTCAGAAAAATGCAAAATTCTTTCGTAGTAAAAGCGCAAAGGTGGTCATGTCGACTAGATCCAAACAGACGGATTACTGAAAAAAACTTGAAAAGCCAAACAGTTGCAGCTCTTCAACTGCAACTTCGTCGCTAAAGACTCCATTTTAAAGTTCTGAATGCTTAATTTTACACAAGTTTATAATTAAGATTGTGGAAAGCTTGCAAATGAAGAACTTTTTTCCAGACTGTTTATGAAATATCTTGTGTTTCATATTTTTAAATATTTTTCAGAATGTTTATAAATAGTTAAACGTCCTTTTTTCTTTTTTATCCGCAGGGAAAGAAGTGCTTCTGGTTGGAGAAAGTTATCATATGACTCAAACCTAAGCACAAATGTTTTCCGATTACGTAGTCTTCTTGAATTGCACAATGACAAAGGCAGAAAACAGCGATGGCCTTAAGTGTTTTTAGAGCCATGCAAAACAAACAATGATGAAAAATATATTTTGTTTTTTTCTATCTCAACCAAGAACTTGTTTTCGTTTACCGGGATGTATATAGCACCAGAAAGGTTCAAGGAGGGAAAAACGAATCACGTAGAAAACCCCAATTGTTCTCCTTACTCGAATGTACTGCAGTCTTGGTATTCAAAAATCAACGTCTTCGTCACCTGCAACGTCAAAGACAGTAGAAGGTGTCGATTCGTGAACCGAATGTTGTTCTTAGAAGCATTATAAGGGATTGGGGGGGGGGGGGTAATATGAAACTAACATCATTATAGCGCTATCGATATTCCAAGGTTTGCAAATGATGTTATCGTTTATGGAAGTTTGAGGAAAGCTAGAAATGCATTAGTGAAAGGAAGGTTGGATAAAAATGAATAAAAGAAGTATGAGGATCGGGGGGAATGAAGTAGCGAGAAGAAGGCCAATGAAAGAAATATCCGGAGAAGGTAAAGAACTAGGGAGCCTGAGTAGCTCGCAATATCATTTGGGCTAGAGACAAGTTAAAAACAAGCTAGACAAAATTCTAAAAAATTATAATGTCCGGCAACATGGATGGATTTCGAAGCAAAACAAGTTCTATTATTCTTAGTTTTCATATAGGTGAGAGATAGTTTCACAAAATAATTTATTCCCTTTAAATATATTGCTGGGTTTTTAAGTTACTTGTAAGAGGCCCAGCGGGAAATCTCCCAGTGTCCCACCTGGCACAACGCCTCTGGTATGAAACATGTAAAAATGAGCGAAACGTTTTTAATCGAAATAAGAAACAACTTGGACGAAAATTCATATTGCCGATGATGCCAAGCGTAGAAAGACAAAGGAAGGAATGGTGTTCAACATAAAGTAATCATTAAAATCGATAAAACTGTGTTATAGTTTTGGGAGTCACTAAAATAATGTTATTTCGTTTTCACAGTTGATAAAGTTTCCTTTCATAGAAAAACAGGTGTGAGTGCTTTCATAACGAATATTGCTCCTGCATACATATGAAATTATGATACGGCATTAGCTGCCCCTCTGTCTCTGCTGCTTCGTCGACCATGGCGTTGTGGTTTGATTAATGCCAATGTTGATAATTTAATGAATGAAGTTTGAAAAGCTATGCACATTGGCCACTGACAGAAGTAGCAATTGCATAATTAGATATCTTTGTATACTCTCAATGCAGGAACTTTATAGTTTAAACAAAAGTCATCGATCTTTTGCCAATAAAATAACTATATTCTAAGTTTTGATCAAGTTTTGATGAGAAGGATCAAACATTGCCAACTCTATTGATATTCGCTGTCCCGGGGAAGAAAGGCACGCTGGGATGGATGCAAATATATCCCTGCGATTTTTTAAAAGCTGTTTGATTCTGTTATAAATGGCAACAAACCATGTAGACAGCCAGTCTGAAAGCGGAAACCAAAAAGAAAATATGGACAAAGAGTATAAAGTTAAAATTATTTGTTTAGGCGATAGTGCCGTTGGCAAGTCAAAGTAAGTACCATGTTGGACATTTTCTCCTTGTCGTTGGCAATCGTATATGCTTAGGCCAGTGTGCAGCATTTGCATCTCCGATGTGAAAACCGGTGACAAACCATTTTAGCAAACCAAGGATATATTTAATCGATTTGCTGATTTGATTTGCAAAGTTCCTTTATTTTTCAAGATAAATTCCATGAAATAAAGCCTGTTACTTTGTAAGTTTGGAGAAATGAAGAAACGGAGAAACGTCGAATTAATTCCTTGGAAACGTATCGCAAAACGCGGTTGCCAGGTTTAGGCCACTCTCAATACCCGAACTTCGTTTGTGTAACCAATTTACGAAGGAAACGTTTCAAACATTGTGACGAATATTATTGTTTTTCTTTTTTGAAATTTGTCTGTCTTGTAGACAATTTTCATTAGGCATCTTTTCAGATCGATAGAGAAACTGAATAAGTTTTGTTGAAATTTTCGCTTAGACGAATTTCCTAAGCTAATGCGAATTCAGGCTCGCAAATGTTTATGTCATTAGTGCAGCAGCATGTAACTGTAAAGTAGACTTCATTTCATGTTTGCTTTTAAAAGCATGAATGTCTGTCCGACGATATTTATTCTACATCTACTTTTAAACAATTGGCTTTTGTTGATACCGCAAGTTTTGTGGAGCAGGTTGGAAACCGCAGTGGTTTCCCCTGAGACCAGTTCCAATATTGTTGGCAATGCTATAAAAAGTCATTCAATGTAAATTTTGATTCATTTCATGGGACGAAGATATGAAATTATTTATACAAGTTATTGCTGTTATGAATTTAAGTACATCTCCAGTTGTCGCAAATTCAGAATATTTGTTGGCTATTGTTATCCCAGCCTGTTGTCATGACTTTTTTCATGTTCTTTGTGAGTTTGGATAATAGTTCAAATTAATTTTAATTTCTAGGTTAGTTGAAAGGTTTTTGATGGATGGCTAGTATCCTTTTCGCACAAAATGGCTGGATTGATTAAAGTTTATAATTTTGTTATATCCCACAATTTCACTTGCCTGGCTAAACTGTAAGAAATGCAAATCTTGATTTAATAAATATAAACTGTTTAATGTGTTGTTGAGCTGTATTTTAGTTCATCTTAAGTTTTAAAGAGAAATGAGTACTCATGATGTTGTTATGCAACTAAGGACATTAAATTGATCTTTTGCTTTTATTTTGCAACTTCATTGATCCATTTGTTTAATCAGTTAAGAAAAACCAGTCAATAGCAAACATTGTATTTCCTTAACATTACCTAGCAAGCCACAGCAATTATCAACATATGCACTTACCCTATTCAAATATCATACAAAGCTGGATGACCAGGATTTGACTGTTGGTATGTTTATCATTTTTTCACAACTTAGTTAGTTTTCTAATTGAAATTATATCTTGTATAGCCAATCATACATCTTTAGAGAAGATAAAAAAGAGTTATGCTAGTGAGCAGCAGTGTATTGTTATTATTGATATTCATGACCAATCTATTTGTGTAAGCTAATAACTATGTGGTATAAAAAGTTATAATGTATAAACAAGTTTTATCAGACATTGGTTCAAGCAGTGTATAATTATTTCGTCTTCATTTTTTAATTCAAATCAAAATATGAGTTTGAGTTTACCAAAGAAACAATGTACATTTTGACTTTGCTTTTATTATACTATCTCTTGTCTTTGACTAAATGGATTGCAAGTGAAGAAAGCCAAATACCTTTATCCTACAGTAGATCACACCATAATAAAAGAAGCTTAATAGATTTGAATTTCACAGCAGGCATACTGCCTAATGCTACCTTTCATAGATTTGTTGCTATCGGAAACACATTCATCATAAGCTTAAGTCTATTGTCTATGGAAATGATGTTTTTGTTTGAACAGTATTTAACACTTGAAGGATAGAGCGATTTTTTGTCATATTCACTGTGTGCTCTAATCTTTTTAAACAAAATTCTAGAGTTCTGGGATACTGCTGGACAAGAGCGGTTTAGTAGCATGCATCCCTCTTATTACCACCAAGCTCACGCTTGTATATTGGTAAGCCTTTGGTTGTTACTTAAAATGCTTTGGCCAATTGGCAGGCTTCTATTAAACAAATATATCAGCAATGCAAATTTTTGCTTATGTTTATTTGTTGAAAGTGTTATCAGCCACTATGAATCATAGAAAGTAGGTTTTTCTATGAACAATGCTAGTGTGCATCATTAATTTTGGTACAGATTTAAAATTTTGGTCTGATTACCTAGTTGATGGAAGATAGGTCTATACTGTTTGCCTTCAACAAGACATGATAATTGGACATCATGACAGAAAGCCACTTCATACTGTCATTTGTCTGTATGATTCAACATTTGTCATGGGGCACTGAAAACCCTATCCACTACACTTTACATTTCAATTGTAGGATCAGCTATTGCCATCTTTTGCAGGTGTTTGATATAACAAGAAAGATAACATACAAAAATCTTGCACAGTGGTACAAAGAGCTTAGGGAATACAGACAAAAGATACCGTGTATAGTTGTAGCTAATAAAATAGATGGTATCCTTTTCATTTTTATCTGAACATTTGCAAGAATATTTACTGAACATTTTTATCTTGACATATACAAGAAGTATATTTCCATTGGAATTTTTAATACAGGACTTGGTTTGGCAACACTTTGTCCCTTTTTGTTGGCAGCAAAAATGCATGACTGGTGTTGGTAATCACTTTTGTTGGGTAGGAATGAAAATTATGGATTGTGTTTCAAAGTAAAAGAATTAATCCTAGGATTCAAGTAAAGAATCAAAGGAAGCAAATTGACAATGTTTTGATAAGCAACTTATCCATGTAGCTACATTCAATACTTGTTTTTCTTTCTACAAGTGTTCAGCAATATGTTAATATGGATGGTCACCCACTTATTCTGTGTTTTTCTTTTAATTGTGAATCTTCTATAGAACTATCTTGAATTTTGCCTTGTTTAAGTTGTTTTTGTAAACTTAAGAAATTTTCTCCTTAACTTTTACCCAGTTGATTGTAGTATAACTTCAAAGACTTTCAATTTTCCAAAAAAGTATAAGATGCCCTTCTTCTTTGTGTCTGCTTCAGATGGGACAAATGTGGTAAAGGTGAGTTTGCTGATATTTCCCAGTAAATGCTGAGACAACCAGGAACTGTTTGATTATATCATCAAAAGTAATGTGAAACATAGTTTCATTTGAGAACGCATCCAATATTTTGTCTGCTAATCAAGATCTTAAACTAATAAAGCTTTCGAAGAATGAAATTCCTGTTTAATCAACTGTCCTATTGGTCTATTTGTCTAAACGACTCTTACGTTGTACTTGGATTGATCTCTGTTAAACCTAATTGTTCTTTATAATGCCCTTGTTCTTTTCACCTCTCGTAATGATTCCTTTCTGAACAAAAACCTTCAATTTCTTCAACAAATTACAATATTGGATTTCATTTTGACAAGCTTTCTATTCATTCATCTGCGTTGCATAGTCCGTTGTTAAATTCGCCGTGAATTTCTTTTAATTTCCCTTCCTTCTGTTGAACCATGCAATTGCTTCTTTCTGACTCACTACCGCCTAGGAAATACAATTGCTGCAATTGTATTGAAATCATCTGCGGTGGTTAACCGTAAGCTAAACACAAAACATTACTTTGATGTCGAAGTTCTGGCAACAAATTTTCCCTCCTTTTCGTGAATCAGATTGTGTTTAAAGCAGTGTTCGCTTTGTGTACGTCTATATGTTCTATGGACAGAATTACACGACTGTTTGTAGTCAAAAGAACTTCATCGATTAAAACTAGAAGTACCAAGTTACATACTTGGGTACCTTATACACAGCAGCTCTATAGTATCTAGAAATGAGCTTCATAAGTTATCCGTGTCGACATGATAAGCATCTGTGTTCAGCTCGTTTTAAAGGAATTATTAGTGAAAATTGTAGTCCAGAACAACGCATTATTGACAAACTCAATGTTCACTCCTTTCTCAGGTATTTAGAGAAGCGATAAAGTTAGGGTATAACTACAAAGAGAATTCTTCAGACTTCATGGATGAAGTGATGCGAGAGTTAGAGGTAGGCAAGCATCTCCACTTTGTTGTTGTAGACTTTCTCACAAAAATATCTTGATGCATTTCATTGTAAATGGATATGGAGGTTTACAGGTGGCTCTTAACAAGAAACCAGCTGCCTTTTCCAAAGCAAAATACTCTGATTGTCAATTCAATCGAATTCACCAATATCAGGATTGATAATCATTTGTTTGTCGTTCATTTTCGTCAGCTCTTCAAACAGGCTGATGCTCGTCTCTTATGGAGCTCTTTGAATACTTTCCTTTTCCTCGAAACATAACTTTTTCATAGCACTGTTATTTAAAACCCTCGTAACGACGATGTGGTCAATACTCGGAAAGACTGGTGTCAACAAATGCTGGTTCCTTTATTGACTCTGCATTTTGATCTATTTAAGTTTAATTTTCGCGTTCTCTTACTTTGCCACTTCGAAGATCGTAATATTTTGAAGAGCGTTCAAAGTAGCTGCTTTCGTGGTTCTATTCAAGTCGGTGGCTTTCAAAAGAGTCGAAAATCCTTTCAAATCAACTTTATGGTGACGCAATCACGCACAAAATTCTATTTAACTGTATTCTAGTTCATTTAAAAAACAAAAATGATTTGAAAACCACGGATAAAATGGCGGAAAGCTTGTCCTAGCATTAGCATTGTTCGCAAAAGGGATGTTGGCAATGTTGTTTCCCGCCTGGCCTACGGCAAAGGCGTTTGCTAATTTTTGCAAAAATAAAGGTATTTAAGCATGCTGCTGGCAAATTCCATTTTTTTTACTGTTCATGAAGAAAAGAATAATAATTGTTCAGAAATTCCCTATGAAGCGTGCATTTCTTTTTATCGTAAAGAAAGTTTTCTACCAATAAATTACAGCTATCACGAGCCAAGGGCATTTGTCACGAAAGACAGCTCTTTAGGTATCATTTGTAGTAACAGCCGAAAAGAGAATCGTGGCTGAAAAATGTTGCCCGGAAAATGTTTGCGATTTCGCTACTCGAAGAAGCATTCTTTTTAGAAAGCGTTTGTCCCATGAAGTTGTGTAATTCATCTATCCGCTATGCAGTCGATTTTTTGGTAATGGTTGTAAAAACTGGCCGGTAATGAAGACTGTGGATTTTAAATCGATTTTACTATCTTGCAGAACTTTGACGATCTGGATCTTGAAGACCAAGAAAACTCCACTGAGTGACAGTAATGCTTTGCGCGCCGAGGCATGGCAATGAAGTTGATGCAGCATTTATTTCGTTTGTTGTTGCAACGCATGGTGTTTCGTGTGATGGGTTGCAAGCTCGCGCAGTTTCTGTGTCTTCTTTAACGACTACTTGAGGCTGAGATGCCTGCTTCGATGGCAGCATTTGTTTAGAGACTTTGTTAGAAGAACTTGTTTGTCAGGGTGAATCAGTTTTCACGGGTGGAAGTAAAGCTGGGTCGTGTAATATACTGTTTATGATAGTTAATGGTTGATTTGACGTATTTTTGCGTGGTTTGGTATAAGTAGTGCCAGCACAAACACTTCTTTTTACACCCGTTGCAAACAGTGTTTGCCAATGAGTGTTCGTTGAGGCCAGCATCTGAGAATTTGTCTAAATTTGAATGATAAACATTTGATGAAAAAGTCCTATATGTAATTAACATTACATTATTTTAGCGGAAGTCTAAGTATTAAGTGCCAAATCAGGGTTTCTAGAATAACGTCTTATAGTTCTACACTACAATCCCTAGACCTTTTTCAAAAACTTTTTAGCCGTTTATATTTGATATAGTTGTTGGCAATCTTCAACCTAGGGAATTCAATTTAACATTTCTTTGTTTGTAATTGTTTGGTGTACGAGTGGCTAATTTCGCCAGACCTCAAAAACGAAAAGAAGCAAACGAACGGCCAACCTACATACTTAGAATATTCCCAGATTTCTTTGGAATGATCTCAGCCAAAAGCTGTTGATGTCTCCGTCCAAAGGTGGCTTATCAATGTTGCTGATTTCTACTACGCGATATTTTTACATATTCATTCGTGATTCTTGATGACAATAGCACGCGTGAGTGTGCCAGGGATAGTATCTTGTGACGTAAGAACGCCTTCTGGTGGCATTGTACTGTCGCCTACAGCTCACAAGTACTCATCTGAAAGATTTGATTCTGTTAACGCTTCTCCATCCACTTTTCTGTATTAATACTACTATTCGTGGTCAGCTGTTTAGCTAGATAGTTCCGATGTAGTCGCCTGATTATGGGTTTTTCGACTGAAAATAAATAAATGGTAATAGCTCTCTTTGATCAATAGATAAATTAGAAAATAACAGTCAGTCATTGTGTTGTGTATTCTTTGTGTCAGCAAAACGCTACAAATGAAACGCTACAAATGAAACGCTACGTTTCCATTTTCAACCATAACAGAACAAGCCAGTTGGCCTCGTTTACAAGGAGTGCTTCGTGCGACTACGAGGTTGGCCGGCGATAAGGAGCTTGTCTCTAGCTTTCTTTTTTCTCACTTCAGATCATTAATATTTAAAAGCTTCTGAGTTTTTTGTGTTCATGAATACGTAAGCTTGTATATGCTTGTATATGCCGCGTTAGGGCACTTCCATTGCAGGATGAAATTTCCATTAGGTGAGGACGGACTGTATACTTTTAGTTCTTGTGGTAATTCAACCAAATTGGAGTTTAGCAACGCTAGCTAGGAAAAACAAAGGAGGTGGATCTTATAATTAAAGGCTTGCAAATGCTTAGGGCTTGTCCGCGAAGAGAACAAGGAATCCGTAAACAAATAGTAGTGACACATAGTCAACTATTTTAGAATCTTTGAAGATTTTTTCTGTCTATATTTTGTGACACTCCTTGTGAATTTATATTTAGTTTGCCTTGTTTATTGCGTTTAATGCATGTTTGCATGCAGTTCGTCCTCATGAAGAGGGCAATCTTCTTGTGCATTCGCAAAACAAGAGCTGCAGTCTCAGTCCTGCCACAAAGGGGCATGTACATATCAGTCGTAGACAAGAATAGGAAAACGTGATTAAACATTCGAATTTCAATGAGAAATACAAATTTCTAATTGTTTCGCTTGCCTTTAAAATTCATTAAACATCAGAGAGAATTCTGCCAAATTTCACAATACATCATCAATTGATTTAAGTTAAGAATCGAGATACCAAGTGCCTAGTAGGGAAAACTGCCAAAGAAAAAGAACGAAAACATGCATCAAGGCCTGAGCTGTCTTTACTATCAAGCTTATGTCAATTGCTTATTATTCTTAAAACATTGGCTCCTAACACTAGAAAGTATAAAGATAGATACCAAGAAATGTTGGCTAATATAAGTGATGATATAATTTTTGCTTCCAGAAATGACAAACAATTCTGTTAGAAGTTCCAAAAATGAATCATGAAAGCGGATCTTAAGAGTGCTATGACGAGAATGAAATTGTAATTACTGCAGAAGTCAATCCGGAATGAGGTTTTCACATAATCAAGTAGTTCTCGTGAAATGGCTTACCAAATAAAAAACTAAATTCAAACGACTTCAATTTGACGGAAGAACATGACAGTAATAGGTCTTATATCTTAATTGGAAAATTCTATACTCTTAACTGCGTGGCAATTTGCATAAGTGTTTTCAACCCAGGCATAAAACTGCCGATTTCCGAGAAGTTGCCTCTAACCACCATTTCAGTATGAACCTGAATTCCTTGTGGGTAATTCATCTGTTCGCAAGCTGAAAAAAACATCAAAATCATATGAGTGAAAAGCAGAAAATATCATTTGATATAGCGAAAAATGGCTTCCTACTTCACATAAAATGCTCTAAGGCAAAACATCTTCTAGAATTGTTACAGGAACACTCGTATTTGGAGAATTTCTAGTCCTAAAAACTCCCATACTGAGAAGACCATTCAGTGACTATGACGTATGCAGAGAATTTCAGATTGCAGCTGTTCGTCAAGGTACAATATTTGAATTCATTCTAACTACAACAAAAACTTAGTGCTTCCTCTTGGCTAAGATAACAGAAGATTTTCAAATTGGTATTTGCTGAGTAGAGTAAACCAACTGTCAAGGTCATCTGAGAATCACTTAACAACAATTTTTTCACATCCCTGTTTAAATAATAAACATAAATCAAAGTACAGGAGGGTTATTCAGTTAACATACTTTTAGGCTTTCGGCCTATTTGAGGTCAATAATGAAAGTGGATGGGGTGGGGGTGGGGGTGGGGCTTGCTATAGGAGGATGGTGCACTGCTTATTATGTACAAGCAGAACGCTGAATAAATTTGGATACTGGGTACTAAAAATGTGGAACTTAATTTTAACCGTTTCTTAAGGTTGCACAATTTGCTCAAAAATCGTGGAAAAAATCGCGGTTACTTCAAAAATTGCTTTGAAGCACAAGATTTTTCGCAATTTGATTTTTTCGCAGCTTCAAAATTTGAAGCAAACTTTGAAACGCATTTAAGGCCACAGAAAATGATACCAAACTGTAATAATACGAATGTGCTCACCTTGGGAAATTTGATGCAAACCGCCAAGCACATTTTGCGATAGCTGTAACGGAAAGAAAGATAATGTCAGCGCCATTTTCAAGAATTGATGGAATGTATTAAAGTAAGGACCTTTGCAAGCACGCAAGTACTTTTATTTGTTGATCCAGGCTGGGGTTTGAGGCAGCCAAGTGGCTGATGTGGGCCTGGAGCACTAGGGCTCGTGCCCTAAGGATTTCTCCCAAGTTCCCATTTACTGGCTTAAGAAGAATGGAGACCTGAGATGGCTGAATGACGATGACACGTGATTGCATAGTTACTAAGCAGGAGGACCAAAGAAACCTTGCACGTGGGTTTATCGAATCCCACGTGTTGCTACGTTTAATGAATCCGTCGATCTTTCAAAATGAAAACGATCGTCGAATTTTTTAAGTTCGGCATTACCAAAGTGAGCGAAATGATACGACCCTATAAAAAACTTTCTGTCAATAGTAAACTGCCTTTACCAAGACACGCTATATCGGTTAGACTGTTAAAAGTGGAAAAATACTACAAAATAATAAAAAAGTAAATAAATGAAATAATACCAGATTGCCACAAGCTGTGTAACTAATGAGTTATACGGATAATTTCATCCACAGAAAGGTGAAAAGATTCTGCCATCAAAATCAATTATTAATGCCATTAATTGTTAACTATGAGGCAGAAATAACAACTCCGAAAATAACCTGACATTCTCAGAAACATTTTTATTGTCAAGAATTCCATTAAAACACACCTTAGGATTTCACATGGCCGTATGTGATAGAAAGGGGGTGTTTTTCTTCATACCTTGCTATCCTTGATTCTCAAGCAAAGAAACATTAGGACCGATACGGAATGGAGGGATTTCTAGCTTACTTTGCCAGAGAACACAACTAGGCTGACAAATATAGAGAACTCTTACAAAACTAAGTTGACGAATAAGCACTTGGCAGCAGTGTTTCTAAGGAAGAGCTGCACAGAGTATCTGAAAAGACAGCTGTTCAATGGATGTGACTCAGTTCAATATCTCCTTGCATTCAAGCAATACTATAACAACAAAGTCAAGTGTCAAAAGGGAGAGATGGAGAATTTTGCACGCAGGCTAACTTGAAAACGAGGCTAACTAGGTTCATAACCCCTAATCAGCACGAAACCGAGGTCAACCATACAGCGCTCTGGCCTCCCTTCTGCCCTTTCCCTATTTGGCGCATTGGCCCTGGCTTACCTTGGTATCCCTGAGCATGTCATACAGCGACTCGACTCTTCTGTTGACATCCTCTAGCTTCCGCTTGGTTTGCTGCAAAACGAGGGCAATGCTTCAAATGAACTCGATCAAGGAAATGTTTATTCGAAGTGACGAATGTTCAGTGATCGTATTTTTCAAAGGGACCTTCTGCACCAAAAGGAACTTTGAGAAGTGCTAATCCTACTTAAAGTTGATGAAGGGGGCATGGGGTTGGGACAGGGGGCATGGGGTTTTGGAATAATGCTATCGACTATCTCATGGTTGAGGTCTGAGTCACCGGTGATCCTTTGAGCCTTCTCAGTGGCATTGGCTTTCGACCGTAGCTACTTCTGCAAAATGGCAGGGGAAATGACCAGTAACTACCTACTCGCAACACCATGGACCATCAAAATCAGTTAAGGCATTGTCTGTTTGGGGTTGCGGGGATGTTAAAAGAAAAAGTCTAACGCTTCTAAATTAAGGTCAAATACAGCCCCTGCACTATAGTTAATTCTGCAAATCTGCTTAATAGACCGATCCCATAATTGCTCAGGCCAGTAGGAACCGGGGGGGGCTGCAGCACCCCAATCATGGTCAAACTGCAGTATGTTTCCTTTATAACGGTGTACTGAATGAGAGGGAATACAATGGACAGCCCCTCCCCCCCAAAAGGTGATCGTATTCTACACGTGCATAAAGAGACGTGGGAAGAACTTACAGGGTTATTGGCAGCGGATCTGCAGCGTTCGAGCAAGGCATTGAAGGTCTGTTGCAGAACCATGTGCTCCGCTGGGATGGGCGCTCGGGGGACTTCTTGCTTCTCGGGCAGCGGCTCAGGCTTAAGGACAAAACATCATGCACAGAATAAGTCTTGAAATGTAAGAGCAGATTGACAGCAAGAAGATCACTGAGTCGTTAGCCATTGAAGGAAGACCTGCTACTGTGCATCTCAAGCTATTCGTTTGTGTATTGCACCGTTTAAAGCCCCTCCAAACGCCCTAACTTGTTAATCAAAGTCAAAGCTACTGAATGTGATTGCTTGGACATAAGGCTGTTTCGAAGCCCTAATAACCTCTCTACTTTTGGCACCGACCAGGGGGTGCATAACATTACTTGCTTTGATTCGTCAAAATTCATTCCAACTAGAGTTTTGTGTTTCAATTTAATGCCTTTTACTTAAAACTGTTAGTGGGCGACTTGAAATGAAATCAGGTTGCAGGGAAGAACATACCACGTGGGGCTTCTGCTCGCTGATGACAGTCTGGCCTGGAACAAAGGTCCCGGGTGGCGTCTGAGGTCCTGGAAGAAGATTTCGAGCGATGAAAACCACGTGGGAAGTGCCATAACAACTGTCGTTAAGCCCGCAAATCAGCGAACGAAACGAGTGGTGCTTGTACATCCAGCGAGGAATGTCTCAGCCAACGAGAAGGTCTAGCGATTCCTATCATTCTAATTGCGCCGAGAGACTGAAATCCAGGGATCAAGCAATTAAATGCCAACAAGAATGGCATATGAAGAGTTTTGAAACTTGCGAGGCACAGTTTTAGGGGAGTTGAAACAAAGGTACACGTTGCCAACGACAATCAACAAAATAACAGGGACATCGTTCCGGTTGCTGCCACTGGGGGCACAGCTTCCACCCAAGGTTCCTTCGAAGCTTGAGGAAATAAGCATGCATGTGACGAAATGTTAGTTACTTGTGTGGTGCAGATAGGTCATTAGGAACACAAAATACACGAGGGCACGATTCGGGACTTCTAAGCACCACATCAGCCTCTATGCATTCACCAAAAATTGGTATGAGAGCTGGAGGCATTTCAGACTTTTGACGACGGGCTTTTCATGGCCAATGTCATTAAATCTTCACTGCACTGTCATCTAACACACATTAACGAATACGTTTCGATGGCCATGCTATGCACCAGTTAAAAACACTGTCCTTTTGCAACATGCGAATCGAAAGTTCGTAACCTAAAGACACTTATAAAAGTATGAAAACTACAATAAATGAAACAGAGATTCGTTACAAGAAAATCCAACCAAATAAAAAGCCTTTAAAAGGGCATCCCAGGAAAATACGACTCCAAGGAAAATTCACGTCAGACGTCAAATTCAACTCACTCAAATTATCAAATATAAGGCATCATAATTATCTTCATATATTGTTGTTAGTTTCTGATGGATTACTATGTTGAAATAAAAACTTAATAAATTAAAGAAATAAATAAAAAAGCCACTGTCACAGAAACTAATCAAAGTGTTTCACCTGGTGAATTTTGCGTCTGGTTTGGCTGCACAGCCGCTGGGTTGAAAATATTCATAGGTTGTGGTTGTGACGTTGGTGGGTGCGTTTCCTGTAATCAAATGACATGCAGCCTCGTTTACAATTTAAAACGCGGCGAATTTCAAGTTTGCGTTCCGTGGATTAGTTATCTGTTAGTTCCACGATCTGACACTAGCAGTTGAGTTCGAGTTGTTGCTGCGGGCAACCCAACAGCAACAACAACAAACGAGCGGTTGCAAGAAAACGAACCGTCTCCAGGGGGCTCGTCGCAAAAAAGGACAGACCGGCGATAAGAGGATGCAATGAGAACATTTCAGGGATGATCAAGAAATACCTGTTTCATCGCCCTCATCGACATAAGTGGCTGTGAGTTGCTGGGATCGGATGAAGGTGGAGGTGGGCCTAAAAATTCAATGTACAATTTGGCAAATTTACAAATTTGAAAAATTTACAAAAATGAAACTTAAAGTTTTTCTCTTTGCTCTCTTAACAACACATTCAAATATTTGAGAACCAAAATCATCATCGAAATCACCATAAGTCATCATCGAATACAAAAGACGCTGTGACGTAATCAAAGTTCACTGATATTTCATTGGATAAAAAGCTGTCTACGAGCTAATAATGCTGTCCCTTCCAAATGTGTCAAGACGAATGATTGCTTCTGTTACCTGTGGGGGCTGGGGGCGGCATTCCGTACCCCGGATCCGGTTGATACTGGCTGACAGCAGGGGTATGGGTTGGTTGGTAACCATATTGGCTTGGCATGGCCGGCTGTGACATTCCTTGAAACTGTCCAACGGGAGAGACATTTGTTTGGTAGCTGTGGACATTGTGTTGCATTGGTACTCCAGGTTGTTGAGCGTAGGACGACTGAAGAATTTGGAATTTGAGTTGAAAATGGAAACAAAAAATATACAAGACGAGCCAGCGGAAATCTTGTTTTCAGCCAAGATACGATAAATGAGTGTCTTTTAATTACAAGAAATCTGCATAATACATTTTAAAGTTAATTATAACGAGAAGGCACCATGAAATAATTAGAAGATACATATTCATTAAGAAAATTTAATACAATCGGTGTACAAGGGCTTGAAATGGGTCACCTCTCAACAGAAAAGATTGACATCAATAATGCCCATAATTCACCACAACGACGAGAACAACAACAACACCATTAACAATGACAACAACAATAGCCAAGTGCTAACACAACAACTTGCAAATGAATCAAAAACAACTGTAGACTGGGTTTCTGCATGATTTTTAAAATTGTAGGTGGAAAATGGTGCATGTATGTTGGTTTAAGAAAGGGGAAAACATATGACTTTCAAAGTGAATTATTTAACAAAGCGCTAAAAAGGATACTATTTTTCAAAGGATATCAAAATAGAGTAGAATAAGAACAAGGTGAATATATTTTGTTTTTTAGAGTTACAAGGCTGTAAAAGTTCAACTTTGCGACGGTTTGGAATGGTACTTTGTATAATTCGATTTCTTATAAAAGATTGAAGGCATACCGTAATAGGTGCCATTGGAATTCCACTGGGCTGTCCGGGGGGTTGAAACACATCTTTTTGCGTATTAGCAGCAGGATTGTAGAATTGAGAAGAAGACGGGGGGAGTGCTTGGTTTGGAGACGGCTGTTGGTACCCATAGCCTTGCTGCATTTGTCCCAAGCCCTTCGAGAAGAGAGAAATGGTTACGTTTTGATCAATCATCTAGAATTAAATCTAGAAAAATACACCTAGTATCGTTCCTTGGGCAAAACAATGCGACGTCCAGAGCACGTGACCACTCTAGGCATGAGACCACTCTATTCACGTGACCACTCGGGGCGCGAGAGGTTTCCCCAATGCCTCCTTTCCGAGGCAGCCATCGTTTGTCAGTGGCCTTACCCGATGACGTTTCCATTTCATCGGACTCAATCGAATAGATTTATGCGAAGATTTAAGAGTGAAGTATATATGTTCTTCTCAATACGAACGGATAGTACGGAGAATCCAGAGATTGCTATTTTCAATAATGAATTGGAAAGCAGAGAAAGGTGCTTAGAACTTCTTCGCCGAAATAAACCCGTGCCACAATTAAAAAGATCCATTTCCTTCCGACACACTATAGTCGGCAGTCTTTTCCTACACAAGGTCGTTTTCTAACAAATCCGTTTAATCAGTAGGCAGAACCCAGCTGTTTTTCGCCCTGTTTTTTCCAATATATTCGCTATCAACCACTGAAATCAGTTTATCTGATCCAATTTCACTGACAGAACATTGCAGGCACAAAAACAAAATGCACGTGAGCACAGCTGGAGCGCAAATACAAGAAATCTATCTCGATGAAATCTGCAGCACTTGAACCAAAGACGACTCCGAAAAGAATCTCACTGAACATTATTAAAACAAACGCCTCCGAAAATTGCAAAGGATTATGAAAAGGAGCATTACGTCATAGCCATGATCGTGCCGACATTTCAAGATCGATCATTGGAAGCATCGTTAGATGTACCTATGCCTAGATAAGGTCCGTCAAATAAGTGCTCGCCCTTTTTCAGATATAATTCTACACATTCACACCCCACCCTCTGGTTCTAAATCTAGACATTAACTTGCCAAATACTTAGACATGTGTTGACATAAACAGGAAAAAAATCAAGAAAAGTGACATCCATCTCCGAAAGTATCTAGGAAACCTTTTTAACCCGACGATAACTTCTTGCCAGACGCTACTAAAGCAACTACCAAAAAATGAAGCCTAGAGGAAAATCATATTAAAATATTAAGTAAAAATCCTGGCTTAAACAGCCTTAAACAGTGAATTACACGGTCAAAATATATTACCTGTTTTTGCTGGGGTTGCTGGGGTTGCTGGGGTTGCTGTGCCTTTGGGGCAGGGGTCGTTCTTACGCTTACTTTCTCGAATGGCAACTGGGAGTCACTGATTCTTTGCCCCTGGGCTTGCAGCAACCTGTCCTTCAAGATGGCCACACCCTGGTAAGATGAACTCGAGTCAGAAGAGCTAGAATTTCAGATACTCCTGGTAAGTCTGAGTCTCCCTGATTTGTGTGTCAAGCACAAGGATAACTACTAGGAAAAGGTCACATGTCATCGAAACCCTTAAAATAACAACAGAAATCTAATATAAAACTGAAGTTTTGAAATCATGTTATAACATCCATCCATATAATGACTGTCTGCAAATATTCGTTTTCAGAAACAAGATTATCCATGAACACAATTTAGCGACGATAATTTGGTGACAACTCCAAAAATAAAACTCATCATCTCTTCTTGCTATAGCAAGCTACCAAATAAAACTCAAAGTCACCCGCTTACTGATAAATCCTAGTTTTTAGAAATTCAGCCTTAATTTTAAGGCGCCTTTTATTGGAAGATACAGACCGAAAGTAAAGAGAAACAGATGACAGATGTACCTGGTCACTGATGGTTGTGAGGTAAACCATTGCTGTTTCGTAGCTACCTTGCGACGCCAATATATTGCCGTATTTACTGCGAAACGAATAAAAAAGAATGAAACATTTGATCGGAGGAAATTCTAACAAAGTGAACCTTAACTGACTTTCACAGTTGCATAAAATACAACAACAGCAACTTTAATTTAGCAAGTCGCGTACGCTTTACTCTGCCTTTGAAAAGCGAAGGAAGGAGCAATGAATCTTTCAGTGCATTCTTGGACAAAGGCACACGTCCCTAATCTTTTTCAAACCACCTATAAATCTAATTCAAAATAGCCTCACAAATTTGTACCAACAAAAGGAGTCATGGGTGTTAAGCACAGACCTCAACTGCTCGGCCATCAAAGTGTTGGGAACTGAGGCATTTTGTTTCTTTTCTCGCTCTACAGCCTTCTTGAGAACCATGACTTTTTCGATCAAATCCTGCAACATCAGTGGGGCAGGCTCTTTTGGAACTGTTTTGGACCTGTTGTGCAGAAAAGGTCAATATTACTTAAGTTGCAAATTCAAAAGGTCAAAATTACTTCAGTTGCAAATTCAAGAGGTCAAGATTACTTTAGCTATGAAAACAGGAGGTCAAATGGATTTGACCTGTAAGTGACCGAAGGTCAAAGTGACTTAAAGAGAACCTTTCAAAAAATATATACTTAATAAGGTTATGAATGAAGATGCTCAACTGTCCTTCATCCTTCTCTTAAAAGCAAACGAAGAAAAAACACAAACTTCAAAAAAGTGGAAGCTGAAAGAAAGTCTGATACCAGCCTAGAAACTAAATAAAAAGTAGAAAAAGGAGAAAAACCTTGTGGCAAACAATATTCAATTATAACTGAAGATCTAAAACTGTTACTTACCAACAGGAAACGAGCTGCTCGATATTTCCGGAACAAATATAACAGATCATTGCTGACGTGTAATTCTGAGCTTCGACTTCCAGCCTTTGACCCAGAAGGTCACAGAGCTCAAAGAACTCTTCCGCACGCCCGTATGTCACGAGGGTGGCGAGGGCCTCCTTCCAGTTTTCAATGGCACAGGTCTCAACCACCGAACGCCAGTCACGACCAACCACGCACGTGATCAGCTAATGAAGGAACACACAAATCATCGGTAAAGGAATACAATGATCGTGATGAAGGAACACAGTAATAATGACGAAGAAACAGTAATCATGATGAAGAAACACAAGAGTCGAGGGTAAAGGAACATAATAATCATGATGAAGAAACAATTATCATCGGTAAATCATTGTCTTTCTAGAGGCTTATCAATATAGATGCTTTCTTCGCCGATCTAAGGGATTTCACATCCACTTGCATCTAAATGAAACCTTCCGAGCAATGCAGCAAAGAGCATTCAGCATAAAACTGCTGGGATTTCACATTTGTTGTCACTTTTTCAGCACAAGATTACGCAATGTATACAGAAGAAGTGAGCTAAGGCTACCTTTGAAATGGAGCTTCTGGCCTGGTCCAGGTATCTCTTCTGCGTCCTTGCGAACAACTCCGGTCCCCCAGCAACGGCCAGGATAAGGGCTTCGGCCATTCGATCAGCTTTGAAACAAAGATCAACGGCGCCCTCGAAGTTTCCCACTAGCAAAGCCTGGCTTACCAGTCCGTCTGTATCTGCAATTCATATTGATGGTAAGTGGGGTTAATCATAGTGAATAACGAAATACTCATATGATCACGTTTCAAATATAAAAATAAATGGAGTATAACTGATGAAGATATAACAGCCTTTTGTCACTGAGAATGGGGTCCTGTTTGGTCATA
This sequence comes from Nemopilema nomurai, assembly GCA_003864495.1. Taxonomy (NCBI): domain Eukaryota; kingdom Metazoa; phylum Cnidaria; class Scyphozoa; order Rhizostomeae; family Rhizostomatidae; genus Nemopilema; species Nemopilema nomurai. The sequence continues at coordinate 1,364,286 of ML133465.1, read as the reverse complement.
ATTTAAAGGTTAGACTTAAGAACTTTGGCAACACTCATAAAACTGGTTAAACAATGATAGTTTAGATAAAATATGCAGCATTGTAAACATGATTAACGCGTTCATATATTCAAAGAGGTGACAAGAAAGCATTAGACAAACAAATCCTACACACAGACAATTCAAGAAAATTTCAAGACTTGAGGACTTTGGCTACAGTCTGGTGAGACTGGTGAGACTGGTGAGACTGGAAGGTACCTTCATCCACAGCAATGATGAGCGGTGAAACAGGCCGACCCGGGTCGTCTATCATGGACGTGCCTGTGAAGATAATACAATGACGTCATTGCCCGCCCTAGGCCACGCGTTAATAGCACGCAAGCGAAATTCATTGCTTGAGACACTTTGGTGGTTATGACGTAGCTGAAACTGGGCGTCAGCTTAGGCGAGTAAAGCCGTGGCAAAGACAAAGTGAAATTAGCAAAAATGTATTTGCTCTTCAAAAGTACATCAGCTTGTTTAAAGATTAATCTAGAGAATCTAGAGATGGTGTGCCGTAATCCCACACTAACAGAGGGTCACTGTTTCCAACCCCAGATTCTCCAGAATCGAAGAAAAATCGCAATAGTTGCAAGCCCTCAAAACTAGAAGGCAGCAAGTGAAAGAGAGAAGCCCTACTATGACTGAATGAATTGTCCATGCTGGTGTTTCCGATCAAATCGAACGCAGACGATGCTTCCGTATCAGAGGCTGGAGTCTACAATAAAACGACAATCTTACTCTTTGACAATAGCTTACAAAAATATGCTTTCACTTCTAAGGAAACTGACTTTTACAAAAAAAAAGTTGGATCGGAAAGGACTGTTTTGTTAGCAGCTATCCCTAGACCCTTGACAAGCGTCCAAAATATTCGTTTCGTGTTTCTAAAAGCTGCATACGAATAACTGCTCTTTGCACTGATATATTTATAAATCACAATAACAAAGAACGCTGATAATGAAATTTATTTGCCGCCCAATGTTTTCCAAAGGCTGCTCCTGTAGTCGGCAATTCACAAAAAAGAAGGTTGGACAGAAAAAAGTGGAAACCAAGTGGAAACGAAACAGAAATATCGTATCAATGCCTCAAATAGATTAATCAAAGATCATTATTCTCATCTTCTTGATTAGAAAATAGAGAAACTTACTTTCGATCCTAAAGCAGGAGATATCGTGCCACTGTTGACCAGCCCTCCTTCGCTTTTGACTTTCCCTGGTTCCTGTTAATGCGACACGAAGAAGGATTTGAAAAATATAAAGAATAACACATGTTTCAAGAGCAAAATAAACATAAACTTCTAAGGCTAGTCTACATGTCTCGACAGGCTTTTGCATTTAATGCAAACATCTACACAATATCAACCAAAAAAACATGCACAGTATCGAAGCTGACCAACTATGGCCATAACACTGATTAAACTAAACAATAGTGATAGACTTGCTGTAAATAGACTGCACAATAAATAATCAATGACTCTTAATATACTATTTGGAATAAACTCTAAATATACAGGGCGTCTTAATATTTGGAAATCACTTTGCACCATTTTCTTACAATAGCAATTGTAGGAAGGAAAATAATATAAATACTTAAAAAAAGGTTAAACAGGAGTAGGTCTAATTTGGTTTTTCGTTTCTAGATGATATACGTAGATTGAGTGACTTCCAAAGAAAGAATTGCTAGGCTTTGGTTCTCCTTAAGAGCCTAAAAGCGTGTTTGTTTCAAGTCTTAAGTTTAATCAAATATCCCCCTTTGTAACTACCAGGGCGATCAAAAAACAATTGAATGTAACGGAAGAAGCCTCTGTTTGAGGCAGAGGTTACATCTAAATGGCTTACCCCTGTATTCAATAAATTCATTTTCTTGGCTAGCTCGTCCGCATCAACCCCCGGCATTCCGGCTGACGTAGAGAGGCTCTTCCCAGTAAGTGACAGGCTTGAGATCTTAAAGTGAGGGGGTATTGAATTGCTGGTCACTTATAAACAAATAATAAATCGCAGTGTTACTTCTGACCACTTTCGACCAGTCAATCACTATCATCTACTCTACGTCTGAAACGCAACATCTCTTACACATTACACATCTAAGTAATTCACACATTTGCGCTCTCATTTGCAAAAACAGGTTTTGTTGTCTCTTCTCGTAATAGTTACCTTGTTTGAAAGCTCTTGTGGATGATATCCAAGAAGATCCAAAAATCGCAACCTTGGTTCTTTGTCGAAGTTCACCTAACGTCAACAGACAAATCAATAAAAACAGATCTCGACACAATTTACTTTACTATATTTTTTTAATCAACAGACCTCTTTGAAAAAATGGCTAATATTCATTGGCATTTTGAGTTTGTTTCAATCAAGTTGAAAATGGAATCACAATCAATGGGGACTTTTGAATTAAAGTGGGAGTTCAAATTAAATCGAAACGAAGACTGTTTGGCAAAACACACGATTTTCTTAAATCCAACCAACAGTTGAGCATATACAGATGTGTTTAAGCAAATAGTTCACAAACAAACATTTCACTGTTCTGACCAGAAAATATTGCTTATCCTGTGGATATTATAAAACAAATCTAAACTTCAGCAGCGTGCAATTCGAGACAGTTGCGTAAGGTCGTGTCTTTTTCCCAGCATAAAGAAGCACGAAGTACTGGATTTAATCCAAAAATAACTTACCTTCAAAAAGCTCCACAAAGTGCGCTCGGTTTCGCCATCAGAATCTACGACTTTTTTGTCACAAAATTCAACCAGGTTCTCGGAGAGTAGGGCGCTTTGAAGGTCACCAGAACGCTTCAGAAATTCACCTTCGGTGACAACTTGACTGATATTCACCTAAAGAAAAACGACGCTAAAGTTGTGAAGAGCTTATCCATGGACATATCTGTACAAAGCAGATTTCGACATTAGGTGTCCACTCCAACAAGCTAGACCAAATTGCTAAAGAAAAATAAATAAATTTTTCAAAAAATTACCTGTTTTGCAGGGGAATCTGAAAAATTGCCGAAAGAGACGAGCTTTCCACCAAACTGGAATAATAAACGCGATAACATATGATTAATTGCACGGTTTCAAAACATTGGCTATTCCTGAAAATTTGAAAATGAAAAAAATTCTTAGAATCTAAAATTCTTGCAATTCTAATTAATATTGATACACAGAAACTACAACAGCACTATAGAATCACATGCAGAAGTGGAAACAATCAAACTATATTTTGAACTTCTGAGAGCTTACATGTCTGATAATCATCAAAGACCAAAACCATTCACATTATTCATATCCAAGTGTGCATGAAAACAATACAGGTGGAAATCTGCGGAGCAAGTACTCCCTCACTTGGTTGAAGGATGGAAGGGTCCAAGGAGAAAATCACACTCCTTCAGCTAATTAATCTATATTCATAATGAAAAGGGAGTTCAAAAACGCCGAAACTAAAAGGCAAACTTGCCTTACCAGCTTTTTACGATTATTTTTTTAATATTCCGCGATTTTAAGCAACGCCTAAGATTATTTTACGTCAAACAAACTCACAGCAAAATTAGCTCCACAGGGCCTACGCATCCATCTTGGCGGTTTTTTCAGAGGTTCCGCTGCTGGCTGCTGCTGATTGGTAACTTGCTGCTGACCCGCGAAAGCATCCCCGCCGAAGGAGCTCGCAACCTAAAAATAATAAAACAGCTCACTTAATACATTTGATGAAAAGCAATAAAAATAAAGACTCTGTTGGTCAATACCACATATCAGTGTCATGATTCCCATCTAGAAATGAAGTCGAGGACAATCTTCTACCTTATCCGGAACGTTGGTTGCAGCCGCACCACTTCCCATAACGGAGTTAATGGTCACGTGACCATCGAAAGACGCAGTCGAAATGACGCCAGGATTACGCGGGCACCAGCTCACGTCAAAGCACCACTGTGACGTGGTTGGCAGTTCATAAATTATCTGCAACAACAAAAGGGTCAATGAGCTACACATTAAAACTTTACTGAAAACTCTCGCAATTTCACGTGTTTATACCATGCCACGTGCGTCAAGAATATGCATGCCAGTTGGAACAATAGGCTGTTGCATTTGGAACAAAAGCTGTGATGCCTTTAAAACTTGCAAATATTCTTCACAAATTTTAGCGCAATATGTGAAATCATCAAGCTATATTTTATGAATGATTAACGTTACTAGCAAATAAAGAAGAACCTGTTGGTGCTAATTTTCAGTAAGCTACTAAAGCAGACGATAAAAGAAGTTGCGAAATTATAGCTTAGGCTCAGAAGAATCCAAATGCCTAATAAACATAATACCTCTCCATTCTGTGCACTAGTGTTTGGATTCCAACACAGAATGCGATTGTCCTACAAAATAAAGAGCAAGGTTGTAAAAAAAACAGAAAATAATTCAAAGTATTATGCAGACAAGTGAAGTAAAACCATACAAATCATAATTTCAGTCTGTGGTTCTCTAGCTTCCAGTGAAATATTTCAGAAGCTCCTAACTGCTGAATTTTCCTCAACCTTCACAATAGCTAGCAATAGCGGAACCAGTTATTACATACTTAAAGCACTTTTTTCCTCCGGCACTTCTCCTCTGAGTATGCTAACAAAATAAATAGCCAGTTGCGGATCGAAAACACTAGAGGGTGATAAGAAGATCGTATGATTGGTAATAATTGACCAACCAGCGTGACATAACACCTAACTTTTTAGAAGAGCCCAAGGGAAAGACAAACTCTTTCTACACAGATTTGCATACTCCGACGTTTGCATACTCTGAGGAGGGTCGGATTAAAAAAAGTACTTTAAGTATGCAAAAAAGTGCTATCCAGCTATTGTGTATAAGTTTTGTACCACAAAGTATTTCTATATAAATTTCAAACCTTTGCGCAGCTCATCAGAAGATCAGGGTCTTGTGGACACCAATCCAATGAAAGAATACCCCTATGAGACAATAACTTTGTTAAAGAAAAACAGATAAAGAAACTATTCCAGCCAAAGTTCAGTAGTTTTTATTCTATGCAAATCGATGCTACCAAAGACAATTTAGGCAATCTGAAGAATATTCTATCTATGCTTTTCACCAAGTGTTGGCAATGTGCAGTCCGAGAACAGGGTGGGGTATTTTGTGAGGCCAGGAAGGCCTCTGTAAATCTGCAGTGTATGCGGCCCAATGCATTAGTGTAGGTGTGATGTGTTTTGCAAAAGTGTAACATTGTGAAACGCAATCTGTTACAAATCATGTTGTTAATCACAGCGTGACATTAGGACACAATATGGGTTACAAATGAAACTTCACATTTGTCGATCACGCAATTGGAGGCGCCTTTTATTTTGTACTTTCCGTGTGTATCATATTAGTGTTATATGTAATAATCACAAGGCAAATACTGCAAGGCAAATGATATATACATATATATATATAGCCTTCCACAAGTCTCTTGGATGTCACGGTAAAAGTAGGAGAGGGAGGAGTCCTTACGACAGACTTATTTTGTAAGCCAACTGATACCCATCAGTTCTTACATAAGAAGTCTTGTCACCCTTGGCAGACAAAGAAGGACATCCCCTATAGTCAGGCTCTTAGGTATCGTGGATTTGCTCAGATGATCGCCAGTTTAAGGAACATGTAGGTAAACTCGCTGGGTGGCTTAAGGATAGGGGGTATGAAGAGTCCCTTGTTAATCAACAAAGAGATAAGGTACGTCGGCTAGATAGGAAAATGCGGAAAATGTGGAAAAATGAGACTCTTCTGGAAAATGCGGGAAAAAGGAAAACCAACAAAGGGAAGGCTGAGATGGTTCCACTTGTTACTACATACCATCCGGCACTTAATGGTTTGGGGAACATTGCCAGGAAACACCATGCCTTGCTCACTGGTTCCGAACAACACAAGGGGGTGTTTCCTTTGCCACCAGTTATTGCTTTTAGGAGGCGTAAGAATCTTAAGGATATTTTGGTTAGGGCTAGGCTTACTGGTGGGAGGGGGAGGGAGAACAATAACAGGGGAAGTTCGAGTTGTAAGCAGTCTAGATGTCAAGTGTGTAAGGTGATGTCTAATAGTGATACTATTAAGTCTAGCACTACAGGTAAAGAATATAGGATTAACTATTCGTTCAACTGTGACTCGTCCAATGTTGTATATTTAATCGATTGCAATGTCTGTGGTGTTCAGTATGTAGGTAGCACATGCACGCCTTTTAGGCTTAGGTTTTATAATTACAAGGCGAGTAGTCGCAAGTTTAATTTAGGGTCTTCAGTGCCCCAGATGGAATTTTTTCAGACATTTTTCTGTGGAAGGACATCGCGGGTTTCTTAATGACATAAGTGTTAAGGTTATCGATAGGTTAACAGGGAATGATAGGAGGAGAGAAAGTTTTTGGCAATATCGCTTGAACAAGTATTCAGTCTCCTATGGGACTTGATACTAGGCAAGTAGACACATAGGGCATTTGTTTATCCTCCCACTGTTTTTTGTTTGTTCTTGTTTTCTATTTCTTTATCCTGTTTCCTGTTGTTTCCTGTTTATTGCTACCATTTATCTCTTGTAAGACAGTCAACACCAGCATCTCCATCACATTCTTTATTCTACATTTCTATTCTCTTATTTCCCAGTTCCCCATAACAATTAGCGTTTTAACACATTTAACAATATGTATTGTATTAGGCAGGTTTCCCTTAGATTTCTATTGTTTGTATTGTTCTATTGTAATTTAGGTTGATAGATAGGCTCCTCTAATTTTGTAAAGGTATTACTGATGAAGCGAAAGCGAAACGTCTTACGAAATTGTTTTCTTCGAGTTTATATCTTATCGTCTAAACATTTTATAGAATGAGTTTTTGAATGAATATATATATATCAATACAATTGGACAGCACCCTTGTGGAAAGAATTTGGTATATGATTATACATCTATGGTTTAAATGGCTCTGATGAAGGCTTTAAGCCGAAACAGAAGACACTAAAACTGCCTTGGCTACATTGAAATCTCCAGTGAAATCTTCAACTTTGGCCCCCTAGTTTATTAAGGTTGCTGGAACCTCCTTTAAACAATCACGGAATTTCTCCAGCATACAGTTAGATATTTTTTCAATAAAGATGACTTCAAAACTGGCAAAATTGCATGTGCATGAACTACATTTAAACTCTGTCAGAGAATTGAGAAGAAACCTGATTGACTATCATTCATTGGCAGTTACAATTCAAGAGCCAATTGAAAATTTGTAAAACATATAATGTCCTACCTCTGATGCCCTTCCATGACTTTCATTGGTGAAGTTGCAAACCGTAAATCCCATAGCTAAACAGAAAAAAGATAATATCAGCAGATTCATACTTTGAATATTTGAATTTGAATAATTTGAATAAAATTTGAATAACATTTAGTGGTATCTTTCTGATTATATAATCTAAACAGACAATTATTGAAATTTATGTTCATGACACCATTATCTTATTACTAGATAATGGAACAATTAGTTTGTCACTAACCTGGATAACTGGGTATCTGTCATCCTCATTTCCTATGACCATTTGTGTTGCAACTTCTGGATGCCAAGCCATTGATTTGCAGTGAAGCATGGCTGATGTATCTCCAACTTTAATGATTGGCTCACTTTTCCTTAAATCCCATACTACAACCCGACCAGATGGTGAGGATGATGCCATTATGTGCTGAACCTGCTTGTTCCAGTGAATGCAACTGATGTTATCCAGAGGTGTGCTCTTGGCTCCAGGTGTAAGTGGGCTTTCAGGCTTCTTCAAATCCCAGATGTATATCTCAGAGTCATTTGCACCTGATTTGCCAAAAAGGTTAAGCTCAGAAAAAGCCAATACAGAGCTAGCAAACCATATTTTGGAACTTTAGATGGTTTTAAATAAACATTACCACAATGTTAGCAAAAAATAACAGGACTTGTTGCCAAATTTTCTCAAAGACATGAGACAAAGATGTTATTGATGAAATTATATTTGGCACGATAGTGAGGATTCCTAGCTTCAAGCCAAACTGACCAAACTTCATACAAAACTAAAAAAGATGGATTGAATAAGAACATAAATAAATGGTAGTCACTAACCAGATGCAAGAAGATTTTCTTGAAATGTATTGAGATCCAATGCTTGTACGGGACCTGTGTGTTTATCCAACTGATATATCAGGGCATCATCATTTTCCCCAGCGATAATCTTGGCTGCATCATAAACATAGATGTGTCCATTGTCTGTACCCCCAATAATAATTCCAGATCCATGTTCATCACTCTGAATTCCATGGCTACCCCATATAACTTTGTGAAGTCTAAAACAGCACATATGCTTATGAATAAAAAATATACAATACCTATTTATGAGTGTTACGTTACATAAAATAGTCATGATGCTTAGTATTATATCAACAATGTCTCAATGTCTTGGCCTTGGCAAAATAAAGGTACTTTAAATACAAGAAAAATAAACAAAAGGTATATAGTCTCAAACAGAAAATCTTGCTGCCTTCCACACACATAAGTCACATTATTTATAATATTTAGAATCATGATTAAAAAAATTTAGCTTTATTTTTCCTGAATTGCAGCAGCTTTTATGCTAAATTTTGTGGCTTTTTAAAAGGATTATATTTACAATTGGACTCAAAGCCTATGTAAAACAGTTTTTGTAGAAAATATTCTAGACCATTATCAATTGGTCATATCTCTTTTATACACATAGTTAACACTGAACTACTAAAACACTATGCTTTAAATACTTTGAAAGTGACAAAATTACCTTTGACTACACTGGAGAGAGCCTACAACTGGCATTTCCACATCACTGCTAGCAAAGTCCACATGGAAAACTTCCAATGCAGCTGTGGTGCTATAATTTAGAATGAAATATAAAATAAGGTCCCTTATTTTCCCCTTCTTTGTGTCCACTTAAACAGTTACTACTTCTAGAAAAAACAAAGGTGGTTTCATCAGTAGGTTCAGTTCTACCACTAGATGAAATTAAATCTAAAGGAAACATTTGATAAAACATATAAACTCTAGGAAACATTTGACAAAAAACATCTCACAATTCATGCTTTATCATTCTTCTCTTATTTCAGCTCCAATCAATTCTACTGTTACAAAAATATTCCTTGCTTGATGGCAAAAACTTGGTATTGTTAATATCACTGTTGGCATCAATTCTAAACAAAGGAGCACAGAATTCTGGCACTGAAAAGATTGCATATTGCTGCTGTTACCACGAATAAGAGAAACCTTTATTTGATACCTGAATGTAGCATCTAGCTGCTGTGCAGCAGTACCAGCGGCTAAGTAAATTGGATATTGCTTTGCTGGACTCCATGCTATATTCGCAGTTCTTTCAATCTGCTTAACTTTTGTCATCTTTCTGATCTCAAGAAGAGTTGAAAGGAGAATAACATCAATAAAACATTGAAAAGAACAACTGCTCTACTTAAAAATGAAAAAATACAGCGTCTACCTATTGTCACTACAATGGGTATAGCACTTTTATCAAGTTTTCTTTATGGTAGTCCAGGTCAATGTTGACATTCCAATACATTGAAAATTCTTTTAAAATAATTAGCCAAAGTGTTACCCAAATAGTAAACAAAAGAACATTGAATTTAGAACAAAGAACACAGTCTAAATTGAATTCTAAATTATACAAAAAGGAAAGAGAGGCTCCTATATGAGGGGATATTTTGTCTGGATGAATTTCCCTGAGGGTGAACTTGTTGATTAAAAGCTGTTATCAAGGATTTTAGTTAGGATAACAATTTTGTGCAGACAGGGTATTCTTCTGGTTTGTGATGGAAGAACATTACTGGAAAATATTTTTTTAATGACCTTCCTAAGCCTGCCTTGAAAAATACTACTTTTAAATCACAAATGTTTTTGGGGAAACCAAGCTTATCGAGTTACCAGATGAAACTGTAGAACCACACGATTCGCCGAGTCACCATGTTTGAATGTTAAGACGAAATTAATTATATTTGTCAATGATTTTTCGATTATAAATTTTCTTCAAGGAAAAAGCCAGGCCAGCTTTCCCCATCGACAAAAGAAAATGTTCACTTTAAGCATCTAGAAACAAGTGTTGAAACAGTATCACAAAAGAATTCCAAAGTCAACGGGTACATAAAACCGATTTTCGACTGATAAATTCTCCGCGCAGCCTATTTTCGACTTGACGACTGCTTTATTATCAAGCCATAAATAGAAAACTAACATAATCAGTTTGCCCAACAATCTACCAAATTCTAACGCCATAGTTTTCATCAACAAAGTTCAATTACAATTACTGACGAAAAAGCCTGGGTTGATAAAAAATCTTATGATGATACGTAACAGAATAAGACTCTTTCTTGTTTTAAGGCGTCTTACCTTTCGTTTCTTGTTTGTGGCAACTAATTGTGTGTTTTCAATATTCCACTTCGGTCGCCTCGGAGCTCGATCCTGCTTTTGTATTTACTCCCTCCAAGCTACCATATTATCACAACTGGGAACGTGGCAAAACTGTTGCTGTTGCTGCTGCTGAAACCTCTCTCTGAGATGGTCATCAACTTTGTACCAGGAAAGTTGCAAAAAGACACAAAAAGCCGTAATTTCTCTTTTTTTCGGCATCTTCGCCTTCTTTTTAGAATTTCCGAAACCATTTGGAGCACAAGGAAGTTTAACATAGCTTGAAGCATGAAAGAAGTGTCTTTGTGTTTGAATGAAAAACAGGTGTCCCTGATTCTAACTTACTAATTTAGAGAAAAAGGGAGCCACAATGCTGCTGGTATTTTAAAATACTGCTGTTTTGTTACCTGCTGTTTACTGATGAAAGTAAACTTCCGTGGGCAGTGATATTCGGTGCCAAATGTGTCAACAGCATCAAAAATGCTTATCAGAGTAAATTACAACTTAATTGGTTTCTTTGTTTGTGGCTGCAAATTTTAAATGAGACTATGAATAGCAAATAGGCCTTTGTCTGTTGAAAAAGCATTGGCCATCTAGCAAGACTTTTAGACTTTGAGGAAGCTGGGGCACTGACCTTTTTATTTGTTTTTGCTTGACTATATTAATTGTATCTCAAACTTTAACTGGATCTGCCTAATCCCCCTGAGGTGCTATTTTATTCCATTTTTGGAAAAATCTCAAGGACCACCTTTTTTCAAAAGCGGATCAAGACAGATCCAAGTTTCCCAAGATCCAAAAGACATGGACATGGGCAGTTCATTCCATCCACTCTGTCCCCCAAATTCCAGTTCTGCACCGGCTATATAATTGTTATATTACCTGAAACGTTTGAGTATTAACATACTTCTTTGATGATGATAATTCAATAGTTGAGTGAAGCAACTTTCAGTTGAAGTTAAGATATTGACTGCGAAAAAAGTATTAGTCTGATTAACAATTAACAACATACAGTATTCCAGAGCTCATAAAACTTATAACAAATAGTCTTTTTGAAATAATTAAAACCCAAATTAATCTAAAACATACTTGAATTAACATGTGTCTTGGAATTCAAACACAGATCATACCTAACAGGCACTCAAGAGTGTCAAGAAAATACAGGGGGTGAGAAAGATCTACAAAATTTGACAAAGCAGACCATTAAATCAAAATTGGAAAAACAATAAATCAGGTAAAGAAAATTAATTTATTTTACCCAACATCAGAAGTAGCCAGGGAGCATTATTCTCAACTTTGATAATGAGACAATGGAACTTCTATGTTGAAAAATATACCACATTATCAATTTATCACTTGACAAAATCAGAACTAAACATAATAAATACTTAAATGAACATTTACCAAACTACTGTAGATATGAAAACTATTTTAATGTGGCTTACAGGAAGTTTAATGCAAACAAGTAAATTTTGGCAACTGCACGAAAACATGAGACTAAAATCATTGTTTTCCTAAATACCTCAAAAACATATTTGTAAAAATAGGCTTCTTTGATACAACATGACTTTTATAATACATTTAACGGGGTTAATTGCACATTGAATGGGAATCACCAATAGATTTGTTGACTGACTTGTTATGTTTCTTTACATGTCCCATAAGAAGTCTTGTGTAGGCAGCAACAAGCTCTGCTTCAAAAGTTTCATTCATTTTGTGTTCTATCCACTTCTTTATTTCTTGTAAAACATCATGGCATACAATTTTTGCAGCTGTTTCTGTGACTTTAACATGAACTTCATGGCTCAGCAACTTTGAAAGCACATCAAAAGCATTAGCAACACAGCTCACTTCAAAATGGTGAAAAAATGCTTTAATAAGATCAGACTTTGAAGAAGAAAGTGCTTGTTTGAAGAATGGATCATTCTTCTGTTTCAAATCTTCAAATTCAATAACCTCATTTTCGTCAATCACAATTTTATCTCTAATACTGTCTGTCACAGTTTGTACAGCATTGGGAATGAGTTCTGTTATAGCTTTTGCCTTCATATTATTGCAAAACCTTTCAGCCACAAAATCTGTAGTTTCCTTGAAATGTTTTGGCTTGAATTTGAAAAAATCCTGAATCATTGCTTCTTTTAGCTCCTGCTTTGAATCCACTGTTGTTATCTTTTCTGTGTGTGTCAATGGTTTGATTTTCCTAACAGCACCAACGCCTGTACTTATCAAAACTGACTTCAGCTCACTGAGATAAGGACAAAACCTTATTAGAACTGACTTTGAGATTATGTCACTGTCATCCACTGAGTGGGAATCCATAGGTGGCGGTTCATAATCCATAAGATTGTGTCCAAGCATCTGATAGAATGGAACTGCTTTGGAAATCTGTGGCTGCTCAAACAGCCAGCCAAGATGAAGAAGAATATAGATATGACTCAGAAATTTTCCTTGCTCTTTGAATCTATAACTTGGTGATCTATACAAGGCAGCCAAATAGTGAAAAGTAGGCAGATTAACCTTTAGCTTTAGTGACAACTCATCCATCATGCTTAGATATAGCACCATCCATGGCACAGTGACAAGCAACTGCCTGGCTTTGCTTGCTTGACACAGTACAGAATAGGGATCAAATGGTTGGCCATTTGCAGGAAAACTTTCAATTTCATCTGTTTGGCTTTTTGACCTGCTGTCTATTTCATAAGGAGAAAAAACAACAAAGCCTAAAAACTTAGCAAGAGTTCTTGCTTTGGCAAGGTGCAATGCATAGTCAGTCCTTGCTTGTAGTAGAGCGTCTGTGTCATCACTGTTTTCAAAATTGCCATTGTGAGCCTGAAAATCAGTCTTATTTATGTTCAGCAGGTGACAAAGTAATGCATCTTTTAAGTGCATGGTAAAAAAGTAATCACAAGATCTTTCAAAAAACAACTTGAAAAAGTTTTCTGCATCTGAGAAATGGGGCTTTGGACAAGGGCCTTGGAACACCATTGGCAAGAAAAATCTCTCTTGCAATCTCTGTAGCTTTGCAGGATTTGTTTCCTTCATGTAGGCAAGAAGGCTAGTTGACAAACTTTCCTCTCTATTCCCAGCTGCAGAAATATCTTGTGAGCTGAGTTCTATCAGCTGTGCAACAAAAAGCTGACTGAATTGAGCATAAGCAGGAAATTCTCTGAACTCAAAAAAGAACCTTTCAAACTGCTCACCAAGTTCTTTCTCGAGATGCCATGCATGATTTGTATGATTTTCTTCCCAAACTCGTACCAAACCATAAAACTTGTCTCTCATTTTTGAAAAGGAATAAAAATGGCGATCAGTGGTAAAGGACTTTCGATTATGGCCTTCAATGAGGAACGGAACACCAAGAGATAATGAGTTACTAAGCAGTTTTATACTTGAGCTTCTGTATGATCCCAGTTCGTTTAATTCATTCTTCACAAACTGGATTAGATCTGGTGCAAAACTTTGTAGCCTTTTATTCTGTGACAACTGAATAAGTGTTCCCATATCCAACATTGATATCAATGGCACTATGCCGTCCAAAACCTTTGCCGCAAAATAAATGCAACTTTCAACAGATTCAAACAATACTTCATCCATTTCATCTGTCACATGCTTTGAAACATTGCAATTGATAACACTGAACAGAAAGTATAGCTCCATACACCAGTTACTGATCAAGTTTTCTAGCAATATACACTTGTATACCTCAACAAAAGCATCCAGTTGCTTCTTGTCTGACACATGCTTGATAGAAAAAACATCTGTATTTTCAGCTACAACAGAATCTGAAGAGAGATTGCTACAATTATTGATTCCAGATGCTTTCTCCAACTCTTCATCAAGATCTAGGGAGTCTAATTCAGAAGTAACTTCACTTGTTGCTGATGAAATAGACACTGGCTGTACTCTCTTTTCTTCACTGGCCAAGAAACTTGACAGTGACATTTTGCTTGTATTTTTCTTTCTACCTCTCATTGATTTCTCAAAACTCTTAATTTTGCTTTCAAACAAGGAACTGCTACAAGATGACGATTCACTAGAATCCAGGCTTGATTCAGAAACTTCAACCACTGGAGAGCCTTCAAAAAGGCTTTTAGTTCCATTCTGCAACTGCTCTTTGTCGGGAGTAACAAGGGTGGGTGTAATTCTCCTCTTTTGGCTTTGCCGATTTACTTGAGGAGTAGATGTAAGAGGAGACTGTGTCATCTGACTGCTACCATTTGAACTTTTCAAAATAAATACCTTGTCTGCCATAGGCCTACTGTTTGGGTTGATTCCATTTAGGACAACTCTCTTTGGCTTCTTTGATTCATTTTTCTTCCTGTTCAGACTCTTGTTGTGACTTTCCTTTGACCTGGTAGACGTGGGTGTATCAACAGAGCACTGACCGAAGCCTTTTGCTTTCGGCCTCTCGTCTTCATTGTTAAAACGAGAGGTCAAACTCGTTCGCGAAGTCGCTCCGATTTTTCGATTTGTGTCACTAAAACGGCTAGATCGTTTAGGTGAACATGAAGCCAGCTGTTGCTCTGATAGATTTCGAGATAGTTTGTTTTTTACAAAATTCAGAAAGTATGGTACAAACTCCTTTACGATGCTGAATTGATCTTTACACAGTTCTGATGTGATGTTGTGATGCATGGAAGCAACGCCATTCTCAATTCCGTTAATAATCACCTTGTGGTCGACTTTTCCCTCTATAAGTGCATTGAGAAGATTTTCAGCCATCGGTCGGCCCGGGTCTGGATGAAGTAAGCAGACTTTCACATAACAGAAGCGATTTCTCTCGCAGTGTTACGCCTGGCCTACATTTCCCGCGTAAAATGTACCCGCAGTTCAGGCCTCCTTCTGGTGAGAAGCGGTGTTTTGTAGAGCCGCAGAATGGATATCTCTATTCTGTGGTAGAGCTTGCATTTTCGAAAACAACTTTTAAAATGTTTCGCAAAAATAAAATCGAGACAAGAATGTTAAGTACTGCAATATGAATAATTCTTATTGCCAATGATCTACAAAAAGTTTAAATTTTCAATATTTCAATATATTTTCAATATTTTAGGTGAACTTTATCAAGCTTCGCTTCTTGTCAATAAAAGTTGCTGAATCACAACCCAAACACGCCCTACTATTTAAATTCAATATTATTAGATCCAATAAATTTATAACTCAAGTAAAAATGAACTGTTAATGAAAATGCTGCAATAACAGAATAACAGAGACTTTGAGATTATGAACAATCTCTTTGCATATCCATTTAATAATCTTTATCAGCAATGAAAGAGATTTATTACACTACACTGCCAGATCCATTTTGCGCCATTTACTTAAACTTATTGATGCTGTGATCTATAGTTAACATGAAATATATACTGCCAAAAAATGTAGACCGTATAGTGGTAAAACCCCGATGGGATAATCTGAGACGCCTCAAAGTAGATTTCGACCTTTAGATTAACTGATCGACGCAAAGAGAACATTTCTACCATTTTAAGTCCCAGTTTCTTGTTTTTAAGCTTGTAATATCACGTGCTTTGTTTACAAGAAAGAATTTAAACCCCAATTTCTTCAGAGAAAACAGTAATAGCAACAGAAAGTGAAGTGAATTGGACATGGCCTGATGTATGGGGTACGATGTATGAAAAAAATCAGCTACTATCCCTCAGTTATTTGGTGAAAGATATATACAACTGCAGTTGATTTTTAAGAAAGTATTCGAGGAAAGTCATGCCTATTTTTTGCAATGTTGCTATCTAATGCATTCAATGTTGCATGAGTTACTCTAACGTGGTTTTGTTACCGTTTTGTGGTGTTGTGAATTTGATTTATGGTGTTGTGATATTAATTTTGTGGTGTTGTAAAAAATTTGACTCACTGGAACAATTTTCCGTAAAATATAAGAAATTATTTGGTAAAACTATAAGAATTTCAATCAAAACAAAAACTTAACACAACAGAAGAATAATAGTAAATAGTCAGCAGGGACGGATTTAAGAAGCAATGACTGGGTGTTAATTTGATCTCTGTGACACACCCTTAAGGTCACAGGTAAATGATTAAAACGCCCATTTATAAAATTCGGTTTTTAACTTTAAGGTAAAGAAGATTAAAAGCAGTGGCATAGCCAGGGTTGGAAGATTAGATGGGCAAAGAGGAGAAAATGTTTGCTGATCACACCGTTAAAAATTTGGGAAAACACCCTGTTTTGAAAATGCCTTTGGAAAAGCCATGGTATTTTCTTTGTAGCAATGGTTGGCTACTTAAGCACAACAGTCATATGCAGCTTTTTGTCACTGCCCTCTGCAACTGTCTTTTTATTTAACAAAGCCTTTAACCGGGGTGTCAGAACCTTAGAAAGTCAAAGGATGAAGAACAGGGGAAAGGAATCGCGAAGGGGAATAGAAACAAGGCTCTGGCAAGCAGGGTACAATTCCTCTTACTCTTATATTCTGAATCGTGTAAGACGAGGCGAGTAGAAAATGATTACGTGTAAAACTGATTTGTGTAAAGTGGCCAAAAATACATTAAACAGTATAAAAAAGTTTCAAGCCTGTCCACCTTGAGCATAGATTACCTAAGATACATTTCACCCCCTTCAGATTAGCTAAGATATTATTCAGAATATTTCATACAGTCGTTTGTTTTAAAAACATTTTAATATTATCTAAAATGAAAACTTTTTTTCAGAATAGGTCAGATTTGTCATTTAAATTAAAAGCTTCTTCACTTAAAGCTCAAATTTGGAATTATAAGTCTAATTCTAGGATAGGTCTAATGTACATTTTATTCCAGGACAGGTTCAAAAAATTATTGCAGAAGGAACATCCCATGATTTTTCTCCAAGGTAAAGCCCGTTTAGGGTTCCACATTTGAGCACTGGCAAATTCAAATGCACATGCAGGTACAGATTTCGTGCGGTATATAAAATGATATAATGATGATTCTACTTCACGTGGATGTTTTCAAATCATTGCATGCATTCATTAGCCTCCTAACATCCCATGAGTTTGGCAATGCAGCTAGCACCCTAGCCAATGCTTGCATAAGAAACGGATAAACATGTTTATTTATGTTTAGAGGCATAAACGAATACACCAGTTTCATATTTTTATTTTGGTATTCATAGAATTAAACACATCTTGATGCTGAAATTCCAGTTTTGTAACGTCCAGATCCAAGCACATTCTATAATCGTGCACTTTGTAGTGGGTGCCAAAGAGGCTGTACGTTTATTAGTCTAACAGGGTTTTAAATTTTCTCAATTTCCTACCACTCACGTGCATAGAACCTAGGGGGCTGTGCCCTGTTATTCAGATCGTGTTCTACTGCTTTCTCAGTATTTGCTTTCTTATTATAAAAAACTACACTACCCTTCATATCCCCTCAAAATTTACAGTCTCCAATGCCTATGCTTTCACTGAGATTAAAAGGAATTATTTCTTAGGTCAGTGGCTCTACCGTTGCTTTTGGTTTTTTCTCAACAGTAGAGTTGAAACGTTTAATGAGAAAAATACCAGTTATTGAATTTGTGATGTTGTAAATTTTTCTTAGAATAACCCCTGCAATGTTGGGTAAATATCGGGAAGAGTCACACTAGAGAGAAAGAGGGACTTGTTGTCCGGAATTTGTCATTTTGATTCGATAGCCATTCACTGTTGACCTTGAAGTTTGCCTTGAAGTTGCTTTTTTCACTGTCGATCCTACACTTGAACATCTAGTTTAAAGTCATTTGTATTGACTTTGTTGGCATCTTCCACTTTTTGAGGAACTCGACTCCTGGTTTCATTTAAAACAAACCTAGTAAACTTTCCTTCGGTAATGGTAGATGCAATCTTTTTAATATAAAGAATTAATGCATTGACTCTCTGTATAGCCTATATTTTATAGAGATTGATCGAACTTTGGCACGGGAAGCTCGTGTATGCAATCAAAAACTTTTGATGAAAACATTTTGAAGCTGAAAGTTCCCCTACACTATACGAGTGTGATTTTCTCTGATTTCCCGCGACATTTGCTAAAAATCTTTTTCCCTTTTTAGTGCATTAATAAGACATGGATTTTTGTTTGAAAATAAGCCTTGTACGTAGTATTTTTGGATATTGAAGACGCAACCCTCTTAGTTTTCGTATCCTTGAAAACAAGAGGTGCAGGAGACTGTGCGTTGCTGCGAAGGCGCTTCCCCGTTCCATACCCCTGCGAGAGCACCCGCAATGTTCCTCTTAAAATCGTGGAATTTTAGGCCTAGCTTGGCTGTCAACCCACAATCTAAATCTTCAAATATCCACGACATACCACCTCAAAATGGGTGAGCAGATGAGATTGAAAGGAACGCTAAAAGGCCATACTGGTTGGGTTGAGCAAATCGCCACAACTCCCCAAACTCCAGATCAAATTCTGTCTTGCTCGAGAGGTAAGTAACGTCAATACCAATAAAGTTTCTGTTATTTGAAGTTAAATCACGTGCATTCAGACTTTCTACTTAGAACATGGAAATATGTGATGTTTAAGGAAGGTATTCCGTGCTCATGTCCTAGATTTATGCAAAAATGTATATTAAAATAAGAAATTGCATTGCGGATATGCAAAATATCTTAAAGTAACAGACACCATATTGGTCCAAATGATGAAAAAAATCATAAACGGAATTTTATGTGACTTAATTATTAACATATTCATAATTGGTATTAAGTAACTGACTTTTATTTGCAATTATTGCTTACTGAGCTAGGCGAGAAAGTAGATAATAGCACTGAAGGGGGCAAATTGCCCGTTCTCTTATAATTTACCACATTGCGTGCAATGTTGTATGTGGTTTACATCTACAAACCTTTTAATATTGAAATGCAGGCTAAAATACTTGATTTAGGTAAATGCTATAAAAAGTGAAATGTATTTGCCAATTTTCAAGTTGTTCACCATATTTTTTTTGTTAAATGTATAATATCTCAAGATGTAAAGAGACTGAATTAGATAAATACAATGAAAACGCTAAAACAGTCACTTTAATGATGAAAACCAACCAGCTCACTTTGAGGTGGATACAGAAGTATTTCACCTGTGAAACTGCCATTCTTCTGAAAGTGACCATATTAGCTTGCTGGAATTTTCTGTCACTCTTATGTTTGCATGAATACATCAACCTCCTTTGATTTTATTTTAGACAAAACCTTGATTCTCTGGGAATTGACAAGAGATGAAACAAATTATGGCTTCCCCAAACGCTGCCTGAAGGGACACAATCACTTTGTCTCAGATGTGGTTATGTCATCTGATGGACAGTTTGCTCTCTCTGGTTCATGGGATAACACCCTTCGGCTCTGGGATTTGAACAGGCATGTTTAGTTTGTGTAGATTTGAACTGCCTGGTTTTCTAAAATGCACCATACACAAGTAACACCAAAGTGCCTGTATTGTTTTCAGTTGAAAATTTCCATTTGTTGTGCCGTTTTTATTTCATGTGCCATATTCCAGTATCATTTGAAAATGATTAAGCAACCAAATATCTAAACCATTATTCATTCAATTTGACAAAAGACTTATATATATAAATGTGGTTACCAGTTATTCAAAGTTTGAAGTTAAATCAACTGATTATCAATCCTCAGTGGAAAAACCACAAGACGATTTGTTGGACATACTAAAGATGTTATGAGTGTGGCATTCTCTGCAGACAACAGACAAATTGTTTCTGGATCAAGGGATAAGACTATTAAACTTTGGAATACATTAGGAGTTTGCAAGTACACCATTACTGTAAGTTTTTCTTGACACAAAATATTAAACTTTTGTTCTTTTTGCATTATGTTTGCTTACTCCAATCATGATGTTAAATACATTAAAAATAATGAAATATATAATTATAATTTCTTTGTAAGAAGCTGGTTTAAGTGATATTTTGCACATTTTTTAGAAATAACTGGAAGATCTGTCTACAGTAAGAGATTACCACAAAGATGGTTTATTAGAAAATAAATATATGAAATTTTGCTCTCTGCTATTTTTTGTTTTTCACAAGCATCATTTTCTCAAAGTGTGGAGCAGAGAAGTATCTTTTCATGGTCTCTTCATATACACCTTGCCTCTTTTGTTACTGTAGCACAATTTTATCACTTAGTTTTTGCAAACTTTTAAGTGAAAGTTACCAGAAACCGGATGATAGCTAGATGATGTAAATTTGTTTGTTATTTTGTTAAAGACAAATGTTTGTTAATTTGATTGTTTATACTTTTCCTTTTTGGTCAATTTTTTTGCTCATTTTAAAGGAGGATTCTCACAGTGAATGGGTCTCTGCTGTGCGATTTTCACCAAACACATCAAACCCCATCATTGTATCTGCTGGTTGGGACAAAGTTGTCAAAGTTTGGAACCTGACAAACTGCAAGCTGAAGACCAACCACTATGGCCATCAGGGATACTTGAATACAGTCACTGTTTCACCTGACGGCTCCCTGTGTGCCTCAGGTGGCAAGGACGGGCTGGCTATGCTTTGGGATCTCAATGATGGCAAGCATTTGTATACCTTGGACAGTGGTGATGCTATCTCTGCTCTGTGTTTCAGTCCTAACAGGTACTGGCTCTGTGCTGCAACTGGACCTAGCATTAAGATCTGGGTGAGTCTCTTATGTTGTAGTTTTTATATATCTTTATGTTGCTATTAGTTTAATTTTAAACTTACTATATTTATTTGGTTATATTACACTTCGAGATTGCTCTAGCTTTGGCCACCATATCAGGATCTATTGACAAGACTATCTTAACTTTGTAGTATCAGAAGCACTAGAAGCACTGTGTTATATCTGAAGTTGATAAAAGATTCTAGGATAACAAGTGGTAAAGAAGGAAATTGTGCCTTTCTCAGAATTGTTGAGGTTCAAGGCAAGAAGCAATAGATATTTAATGGTTTACAGTAATGAACAAAGTTGAAGTACAATATAAAAAAGTTGATGATAAATGTATATTTATATGGTTGATGTTTGAAACATTCAACATTCAAACTGCTTAATGATGAAAACCTACCAGCTCACTTTGAGGCTGCAGATTTGTTGCCTTTGAAAACAGGTTCTTCTGAAAAGCAGTATACCCAAATGTTAATTGAAGTAACTTTTTCCCATTCTGCTGTTTAGGGATTTGCAACATCTACTTTGACATGCATTTCACTGTATATGAATTTTTTGCCACTGGCTTGTTAATCAAAGTGAATTTGGTGCTGTTTGCAGGACCTTGAATCCAAATCTGTTGTTGATGAGTTGAAGCTAGAGGTGATCAGCATGAGTTCAAGCAAAGACAAGGGTGCTGACTGCAAGTCCCTCGCCTGGTCAGCAGATGGACAGACCCTGTTCGCTGGGTACACTGACAACGTCATTAGGGTGTGGCAAGTCCAGAAGAATGTATAAAAACCCGCCATAAGCATATCAAAGTGCTATGAATTTACAAAATTCTAAAAATAGAAATATTTATGACAGTTGTTTTATTGTGTCATTCCTTCCTCCTTTTTGCTTAAGATGACAACCTTTTGAGAAGTATTTGTAGCCGTTGAAAATGATTTGAATGCAAGTGCTGAAATTCTGTACAAATAGACAGAGTAGGTAAATGCTGAGACCATCTGAGGTTGACTTCTTTTATTATTTAGGAACTTTTCCGCCAACTCTAGTTGAAAAATTACTACATTTTCCACTTAATTTGTCACTTAATTATATAACCAATAACTTTGACTTTAATCTCACTAATATTGCTCGTTGTCGCCCAATTGGATGCATGTGTTTGTCCATGGTGCATATATATGCAATAATTGTCTAGAGAGTTAATATTAAATGAGGTTTGCTTAGCTTCCTTAAAATTCTGCCCAGGGTGTCTTTTCCTTGAGGATGGTAGAACCAAATATTAGTTGCAGAGTTACTGATCGTAGAAAATTGATCTGTTTCAATCATCCAATTGGCAACACTTGCCCATGAAACAAGATTAAGAGTTACTTTTTTAAAGACATTTAATAGGTTTTAATGTTGAAAATAGTTTAAAAGGCATCCTGTAAATGTTTTATAGCAAGTTTCCTATGTACGAAAGTTAATTTTGATAAGTTGTCTGCAAGAGTATAGGGTAGTTGATACATAGCGATGTTGATTATAGCTCATGATTGAAGATACTGATTCTATTTCATTTTCTGCTGGTCAAAGAAGCATTGACTATAAAAACAGAACATTTGTAAATAAAATTGAGAGATGTAATATCAGGAGGAACAATGAGGCTTAATCAGATTTTGCTCCTTTTTTCAAAAAAAGAATTTCATCATCCGTCGGTGAATGTTAATTGCTGTCCACTTAGCGTAGTAAATGTTTATAATTTGTCAAAGGGATTTTTCAGTCCCTTACTGAAATCAATAGAGTACCATGCGGAGGCGGTCACGATAAATTTTGAAGTCAGCACGCGCCTCACTGTCAAATCGAGGCTAGCATTAGGCCATTATTTTTTCCACATGGTAAAAGATTGTAGCTTGCCCAATATGGCGAAAAAACTAAAAAGAAAACAGAATGATGACGGAGAAACTACCATTGAAAAGAGGGATGAGAATGATAGTCTAAATTTGAAGAGAGTGGTGCCAGAAAAGGTCAGTAGATCAGTTTTTGAAGATGCAAAATAGTTTTTGCATCTCCAAATTTGGTTAGAATTTCAACAAAATTTGAGTAAGAAAGATATTAATCGAATCTTGTCGCCAACGAAGATACTTATTACGTGACTGATTATCACTTCATAATTATTAAATATGCTTTGTACATCGCTGTAGTATTTCTGAACATTATCTCGGATCGCCGGCATCAGGAACAGCCAAATTATTGTTTTTTATTTAACAATGAATGTATTTAATACCTGCAAATGTATAACTTATTGTTATATATCTAGCATTTCAATGGCAAAGTTGATACAGCATTGAAAAAGGCTTATAAAATCTTTGATTAAAATGTCTTAGATTATACAACTGTTACAGTCAACTATATCAGAGTTTGAAATTTTAGAGGATGTAGCAAGTGCCTCCGTCTGAATCATTCCATGCACTGATTTCTTCCAAGGAAAAGTAAATTTAAGCTGAAAAACTCCATGATTACAGACACAGTTTTGTTGATGGACATATTTGAGCAAATAAAACATTCGAGCAAAATGCTATAGCAATGTCCAGTTAAAGATTCTTTTAGGACTGATGATTTGCAGCATAATTTGTTCCAATATTTGTTCCTTGTTCCAATATTGTTGCATTTTTTTAACAGAAGGCAAAATCAGAAGAATTGACTGTTACTAGCAAAGAGGAGAGGGATAGATTTCATCACAGTTTGTATCGACCACCAACAAGTGAGGAATTGAATGACTTGAAGGAAACTGAAGATCTTTATAAAAACAATATATTCAGAATGCAGGTATGTACTTTCTATTTTGATTGTCTGCTTCAAGTTATATACTTTCATCATGCATTTAAAAAATTGGACCAAACTTTTAATAGGCATGAAATAGCATAGCAAAACTTTTCATACTTAATTTAGTTTTTGGGTTGACCCTGTTTGTATTAGGAAAGCATTGGAACATAATAAAAGGCTGACAATATAAATAGCCAGTGGCCGATCAACAACCACATAAGAGTATGTGATAAAGAGTTCATAATTGGCTGTGTCATACCCAAATCCACTCACACCTTAACCAAACTTTTTTCCATAGAGCTTTGAGCTAAGATACAAATTGAAGTGTACATATTATAGAACAGACAAAACATCTTTAGGTAATTCATTAGAAGTACTTTGGCACCTTCAAAGACCTTTGTTTTTAGATATCCTACCTTCTTGAAGAAGTAAAGATGACTGATGATAAAAAGAGTTCCGCTGTTGAAGAGTTTCTTCATTCACTGCACAAGTTCTTGAATGATCTTGAATCAACAAAGAAGATTGATGTGAGTTAAACATTCTGAATTAAATTATATGAGTTTGTTAAAGTAGTTTTATCAGAGAAACATCCATGTATCTGAAATGCAAGTTTTAATTTTTTGATGTATCATCACTTAGAGACTTCACCATTCAGTGCCAATTGATTGAGCACTTTTTTGGAATTAAGTTTTATTATTTTAATTGTTTTGAGAAACGTTTGAAAAACTTGGTTTTTGTCTGCTTTTCCAACATTCTGAATCCAAAAGCTTAGGTAATTTCAAGCTATGAATTGGAACAGCAAGTATGCCTAAATATAATGAAGATTATTACCTTTATAATTTACAGATAAATCTAAGAGCTACCATTTGAGAATCCACAGATTTTTGTTAAAAGTGCAAAGATAGTCATAAAGTTGTTTTCTGAACAGGGCTAAATAACTTATATACTTGAAAAGCAAAATTTAATTTTTGCGTAGATATTAAGGTTTATGTACACATTTTAACTTGATATTCCAAGTGAATTTGTTTTTTTTCTTTAGATATGTGATGATTCCTGCATACCTAAAGATGTTAAAATCCCCATGCCAGAGCTCCCAGCAAAGGTCATGAAGGGAAAAATTCAGTTTGGAAAGCCATCCTGCATCAAAGTGATTGGCAGCTATTTGCTAAAAACCAGCACAAAGCCAAATTGTACAATAGATATAGGTGTTGGGATGCCAGAGGTATAACTTATGTTCACCTTAACTAATCCCAGTTTCTAGAATGATTGAAATGGAAACACTCATAATAGGATACTTTATCATGACAAGTTTTTCATATGATTCTTATTGGCTCAAATGATTGCCAACCTGAACAAAATTTTATTTCTGTGGTTTATATTAGAAATTTATCAGTGGTTGAAAGGAACTGTTTATATTTCTTGAGTTTATTCCTTAGGAAGCCATTCAAGCCAAAGACAACTTGAATTTTCGTTACCATACAAAGAGAGCTATGTATTTGGCTTTTCTTGCATCAAATTTAAAGAAATGGAGTGCAGTTGATGGTATCTCTTACAGTAGAATGCAAAATCAACCTTTCAAGCCAGTTCTTCTTATTAAGCCAACAGGTTTGTATGTTCAAAGAACCTATTGTGGCTCTCAAATTTTTTTATGATAGATCAAGCATGAGTTTTCATATGCTTTTTTATGTCTATTGTAATATCTATATTTTAAGGAAATTATGAAGTTTTTTATATTTACATAATGATTATATTCCTATTTGAATTTAATATATAAAGATTAACCTTTAAGCAGATGCATTTGATCTTGTCAATTGACCTGATTTATTCTATGCAGGTAAGATTGGCAAAAAGTATACCATAAAAATCCATCCAATGTTGCCTGAAAATATATTCAAGTTATCCAGATTTGGTCCATTGAAGAACAATATCAGGTTAAGTTGGTATGATGGAATGCAGGTGGAGGATTCTAATGCTGACTTTGGTACTTTCACTTTCCTTGTTTTTATTTATCATTATGCCTTGTTTTTTGTCTGTCCTGATACTTATTCTATTTTCTGACTGCTTTGCTTGGAAATCTTTTCTTTTTTCCTGTTTGGTTTTTATGTGCTGGAGAGATCTGCAGGCACTCAAAGAAGACCTTTTTGGGGCACTGCAAGTTCCTACATATTTATCCAAGATATTTTGGAGGTTGCTTAAATTGAAGCCATTCTGAGAACATTTTGTGTTGATTTAGTAAAGGTACACAAATACAGCCCAGTAGCAGTTTGTTTTCCTCTTCTATTTTGTAGGCTTTCCAACTCCAAGATACAATGCAGGCATTCTTTGTGATATGCTCTACGAGAAACACCTTACAACACTCTATGAGGCTGTCACTAGTTGTGAGGGCTTGAAAGATGCTATCCCATTGTTAAAGGTGTGGCTGAAACAACGTGGGCTTACTGAGGTATTGTATGTTAAAGGAATGCTTGAAGTATGATTTTTTTACTGTTGGTATGCAACTGCACAGTATGCAAGTTTTTTAGTTTTGTAGCAGTTAACTAATGTCTCACAAAGACATGAATATTAACACAATAATTCACATTTTTTGGAGAGTACTTAAATATTGTCCCTTATTTAATATCATATGATAGATTCTGAATTGAAATTTGATTTTATTTTGTGCTGGTTTTTATAGCATGGTAAGTGTATTTGCTAAGTTTTTGGATGTTATTTTATGCCTTTCCTTTTTTCTTCAAGGTATTTTCAAAGTACTTTTGAAGTTTTGTCCCCGTTTTTTATAACCAATGCCACACCTTTCTTTGCAGGGAGAAAGCTGCTTTAATGGGTTTCAAATGTCCATGCTGCTGGCATATCTCCTGAAAAGAAAGAAAATATCACCTCACATGAGTGCACTGCAGATATTTAGAGTTGCCTTGCAATACCTTGGTAAGCCTGAAGCAAGGCATTGTTTTTGTTCTAAATAGCTGTAGATGTGCCATGGACTGTCGCTTTCACTTTCCATTGCACTGTTGCGATATCTGACCAGCGTAACATAGTCATCTTTCAGGTTGGCGATAATACATGTCGATACTACAAACTACAAACACCTAATTTTATTGCCATAATCAGGATATACTTCTGGCCAATGTAGCCACAACATAATGCAGCCTTTCAGCATTGATCTAATCTCACTTCAATTCGTGGCTTAGGCCCTGATGTGACATTTAAATCACAGTTCCTCGATGTTCAAGAAACTTTAACTGCAACAGTGCGTTAAAAATACAACAGGCTAAACTTTTAAACAAACCTGCGAATAAGAAAAGTTCTATTGTTCCAGTTTTGGTTTCATCATTACATCTGGACTGTTGTCAAGTTTTCCTCTCCATATCTCCTTCTCGCTCTAACTGTTGCTGATACCATGTGTATCACTTTTTATTAATCTCCTTTGCATATCTTTTTAGGAATTTAATGTTTCGTTTTTTCAATATTTTACTCTTCTCATAGCCACATGTGATTGGATAAGCAAAGGAATCACCCTGGCAGATGATGACAAATCGTTGGTATGTTGTATCTTCTGCCAATATTCAATCAATCTGATTCACAAGTTTAGAAATAACGGAAACTTAAGTAGGGATTGAAGTACCTCGCTTGCAAAGCAAGTCTGTAATGTATATAGGTTATGGGAACAATACTGTTTAAGTTACATTTTTAATGGAAATAGATATTGATTTCAATATGCAATATTTACTGCCCATTTTACGTACAATCAGCTGAGTACAACGAAGAACAGATATTTGAGTCTGACATAGGTCATAGGTCATTTTGCTTATGCGTAGGTCAGTTTTAGCTCTCACCTTTGTGACCTTTGACAGCCGGTTTTCATGCCTGTATATATTGATTATTAACTAATGTGGTTTAAGGTTCATGTTTTTTAATAGCTTGCTTCATCACAACTATTTTGATGATATTTTGGTTGATTTCTTCTAGTATATTAATAAAAGAATATTAATAATCTTATTCTGGTTGTTGAAATGGCAATAATAATAGTTGTAGGACCTAGCATCCAATGATTCCTTTCACATATCTTTATTTTATTTCACTTTGATATTTTATCTGTTTATTCGTTGATTGCAGCCAGACTTGGCAGATTTTCATTCTGTTTCTGACGTCGTTTTTGTCGATCCATCTGGGTACCTAAATTTCTGCTCAAACATGAGAAAGTCGACCTTCCGCCTTGTAAGTCCAATATTTTATTGTATTGTTTAGTCGTAATTTATTTTCATTAACTAGAGTTGCATGCCTTATGATTTTTTATTGAAACTTGCGTGCTTTGTCAATGTTTTATGTCAAACTGTATTTTCTATCATCCCTTTTAATGTTTTATTTATCTTTGCTGATATTGTTTTCCTTTCTACAGCTGCAATTTCATGCGAAACTTGCCATCGAAGCATTGCAGGACAGGATAGTCAATCATTTTGATTCACTGTTCATGAGACGCACAACATTCGAAGAGTTGTATGATCACTGGTTCAGGTTTGTCCTCTTGCTCGGTGCTCTTTCATAGAACCAATTGGTCATTAGTGACAGATTTCTCAACAGATTTGCCAAGGAGTGCCATTTAGAAAGCTACCATTTCAGTTCTTCGCATTCCTTGTATGCAACAAAACTGTACAATTTGGCATGTAGATTACAGGTCTACAACACATTTCCAAATATATCCTTTTGTGACATTGGCTGTAACTGAGACCATGTTGGTTGTCTTCTATAAAACCAATAAAACCATAGAACTTCTGGACCTGTTGCTTTATATGATGGTATCCTTAATGTGACGTCATCCACCAGTTTTCCAGTTCGTCTGGTTGATCCTAGCTGGGTTGCATTTCATTGTAGGTTCCCGGATGCAAGTGCACTCCAACAGTTGTCGAAGAAGAAAGCTTTGAAAGCCGCATTGATCGATGCTGGTGGTGATTGGTTGCCTATTGTGCTGGAGAGCATTGTTCCAAACTTGCAGCAGGGCCTCGGCAATAGGATTCACGATTTGCATATTAAACAGCAATGCACCCAGGAGGTAGTCTTGTTACACCATGACGCTAAGTTTGCTAGTGCTTCATCTAATAGACTTCCTTACTGTCCTCTCTCGTTCAGATGGCACTGAAACACTACTTAGACGACTTATGCTATTTCTGTTTATTGAAGAATCAGAATTTATCAATCTTTTTAGAAGACCTAACAATTTGGAAAACTTTTGCTATTCCAAGCCTAATAGATAGGTGCGATGGACGATTTTATGGTCTATGAATTTGTTTGAGGAGAATATCTGTAAGAGAGTGGGTGCTTTTAATGGAAGGGGGGTTTAATGAGATGAGAAACTCAACACTCCGCTATGCTTTTCCTCTTTAGTGGTCTATTGACACCGCTCCTCCGCAGTCATCCATATCTGATGCAACCATAGGCCTGCTGATCAATCCGGACCACGCCGAAAGCATCATCGACGTTGGACCACCAGCAGACGACCCTAAGGTATCGGAGAGTCTGTTTTAGCTTCTTTCTTTTTGTTAAAGATTTAGGGATGTTTGTTGCTAAATGGGAACGTATTTCGCTTCATTGCGATGAATGCCAAAAAAGAAATCGCATGCAAGGTTGCGGTACGATTCGAATCTTAATCGAATTAATGTTTTCGTGCTGTGGCGCCATGTAAGCGTGATTTTTGCAAAATAACTTTGTTGAATTCGCTCAGCATGTTGGAAATGATATTAAAAAGAGTTAGCGTAAATCATATTT
This sequence comes from Nemopilema nomurai, assembly GCA_003864495.1. Taxonomy (NCBI): domain Eukaryota; kingdom Metazoa; phylum Cnidaria; class Scyphozoa; order Rhizostomeae; family Rhizostomatidae; genus Nemopilema; species Nemopilema nomurai. The sequence goes on along the minus strand of ML133465.1, from coordinate 1,334,740 downwards.
GCATAGCTTGTTTTGTTTTGAGCCTTTAAGTTATTTTGTTTCGCTAGAAAGTTTTGATTTTTATAGATATGTACATTCTCTTTAAAACTTTTTTTGAATAATTTCTCCTTCCCTGTTTTTGTTCCTAAATATAACCTATGAATATTTTTGGGATTTTGGAATTTCGCAGATTAGGCAAGTCAAAATTGTGTTTTAGGCCACAGAATTTCGTTCTTTTTGGGGAGAAAAGTCAGACCTTCGCAGGTTTAAAGATGGTAGCATAAACGAGGCTGTTCTTTGGGAGGCTACAAACAAAGCTGAAAAGAGGCTGGTTTGCAAGCAAGTTGTGGAGTACTTGCTTCAAAGGTAGACTAATCATATTCCTCGTATATCTGTCCGCGAAAACATTCCCAATTATTGCCTTTGCATCTTTAGCTTCTTGAATGCCTGGTGACTTTTCAATTATAACAATGAGTATTTCTTTGGAAGATATCCTTAGGTAGTGCGTCAAAATTATTTTTAATTCTGTTTTCCCATTTTACTCGCATTTTTGTTCATCTAAAGCTTTTGTTTTCAAAGTTAGCTTAAGAGTTTGCCTTTGTAACTGTATTTCCATGAGTGATGAAGAAGTAAATTGACAATTTCCGTTTAGTCCTGTGGAATCCAGTTTGTTTACTCCATTTGGTTCATCTCGTTCCAATCAAAAGTATCGCGATTCTGCCTTGTCTTGCCAATAACTTAATACGTTTATCACCAATAACTCAATAGATGACATCGGCTCACAATAATTAGCCAAATTGTCTCTGGTTATTAACGTATGATGATTGCAAGGACAGTGTTTTTAATGATTCAACAGCATTGATTTAATGATTTAATGATTTAATTGGGTTGAAGTTGATTTGATGGTAGCAGCAACAATGAATTTGTGCCAGATAAGCAACTTATAAATCTCTACTGAACAGCCACAACAACACCAAATGCTTCTTTCCAGATTCTGGAGGATTCCTCCTTTGGCGATGGAGTATTTCGCGGACCAACTCGACTCCCTTGTTCGACCGAACTATGTCTCTGGCGACGCGGACACGCCCAAAGGCAAGCAAGAAGCCGCCCATTTGGCGACCTCTACTGGTGAAGAAGATTCACTGAAGATCGTATATGCACTGGACGAATTGGGAAAAATTATCAGGAACTTGGACGACCTTCCACTAGAAGTCACGTCAATTCTTGGGGCACAGCCTCCCTCGAGATTGACAGAGGTACAGTTCATTACCGAATTATTTTCAATACTTCTATCTAGCATTGAATTGCGTTTAGCTTGAGTGTTATTAAATTTGGAGTCATAATATTATGGCCCTCCTGACTATGCCATCTGACTTTCTCTGCACAGAAATGGAGCTATTGATATTGTTTTACATGAACAAATGGGAAATGTTTCCAGTGATTTATTTAATATTCCCTGTCCAGTTTGTGAAGATAAGCAATTAATTTTCTTCTTCATTTCTCTTTGCAACGTTTTTTGCAGGTTTTTCCTCCAAGGCCAGTACCACGATCAGATAAACCGACAAAATCATTCTCTGCGCCATCAACGGACTCCAAAACATTTTGGGCTCCCGCAATAGAAGGTATGGAGTGTAAATAAATCGGATTGGATCGATACAAATCGGATCCTTGTAGTTTGAATAAAGCAGATTCTGGAACAAGCACAATTTTGACATTTTTATTTAATTTAATCTATGAACCAATTGAATTGAATCACGGTTTCTGCTTGATTTGAATTAGGTCTCTTTTATGAAGCAATACCCTTTTGCTTTTCAGTGGTTTTGCAGTTTGAAGGAAGTGGTAAATGGCCAGACGATGCAGAGGCCACTCGATACGTGAAAGCGGCCTTCTACATAAAACTCGCGTCGCTCCTCCAGGCAAGACATTCACTACCTGCGCAGGCAAACAGCCAGTTCGTGGACGTGATGCATGTAAGATCTTCAGCATTCAAACCTGTTGGCCTGCATCTTTTCGTTTCTTTAACATTATTTGCTGAGCTTTCTTATTCTAAAGAGATAAAAGTTATTAAAAAAGCCCTGCACTTTTTATGTATTCATTGGTGCGTTTTATTTCAGTGATTATTTTTGTGTACTCTATTACAATATATTCCCATTAATGGCGGACAATCAAAGACACGTCCCCTTTAAACGAAAGATGGGGAAAAGTGTTTTGTCAAAGCTCGAATGCCTTGTTTTCTGTTGCCTGCAATTGATTTGCCACTGCCACCAATTTATATTTTTGTATACCTGTTTTCAAATGGAGAGTAGATGGGCAAGGAATTACTTGTTGTTTATTTCTCTTGCAAGGTTTATAAGCTCCTTAATTGTCTCTTTATAGCATCAAGATTTTATATTCTAGTTTTAAGGATTAATCATTATGAATTGATAATGAATGAAAACCTGAAATATTTAAAAACTTTTTGAAAAGTTTCACTTTCAATAATCTTCAAATACTCAATTTCGTCTGAAAAGAGAGTCATGTCATGATTAAAACTTGCCGAGAATATTTACCCTCCACTATTTATTGATTCGGTTTCTGGGTCCTAAGCTACAGAAGGAGCTGCCATTGGAAATCACAATTCAGTGACAAGTATCGTCGATGAGTAACTCAACGTTCTTCAACTTTGGCTGCGTAGCTCTAAACAGTCAACTTCCTGACACTCGAGCATTGCTAGTATTTAAGTTAATAGGTTTGAGTTTTCTGCAGCAATTTTTTAATGGTTTTAGGAATAAGTCGATTTAGATTAAAATGATATGTACACTTTGTAGAATGGGTTTGTGTTCCGAATCAGAATCTTCTACCCACGTGAAATACAGCTTTGTAAACAAAGCGAAGGAGGCTCGTCAAGAAAAGAATTTGACAAGGTGGCTCGATCCCTGGATGTCGACATGGTTAAGAGGCCACTGCACACGTCAATGATTCATAGGTAATTGCTGCCACAAAGCGTCCTTAAACAATTTTTCTCAGTTTTTATTTATATGTTGATAGCCATGACGTAGTAGATTAGTTCCCAGGCCCCTTAATTATATTGAGGCTTTCTATATTTATGCTGTTTAAGCGAGTTGAGTTGATTGGATTTCTTTGCTGATACCGTATGTGCATTTGCCATGTTGTCATGTCTTGGCCTTTCACCTTGTTGTACGCAGAAGGAACTATCAAAGTTGTCCTAGTGCAATGTGTCTTCACCAATGTCCTTGGATAAAGTTTTAATCATTTTTCTGCCAATCACTAGCAATGCTATTCGTTCTATTTGGGTCGTGACAGCATGACACTTGTTCTAATGATTCTGAGCCCAGGTTTTGTGAGCTCAGACTTCATGCAGAATTCACCCAGCCCTCTGTTATGGCTTGTACGCAGTACTAAAGACAAAGGCTAGGCCTTTATCGCCTGAAGCGTATGAAGATAAAATGACCCCTAGGTATGCTGTGCAACCTACGAACTGCTCACTGCTGCTTTAAGCACCCTCTTTTTTAAACAAGGCCTCAGTCGACGTTTTGTTGCAGGACAGGCTGCATGTATCTTTTATTCGAATTTCAGCTTAAGCAAGAAATTCAGCGCCTTCTCAATGACGTCAAGACTGGCTTTGAGATGGGTGTCGTCACAAATGCTTAGTAGCTACGTCACCAGTGAAGCGGTTGAGTTGATCGTGGCATCAATTTTTCTCAACCCGATGCCCCATAAGCCGCCAAGGTACTGCTCTTCCATCTCCTTGTTATCATAGATTTGCCTTTTACCTTTAGTAGCTTCTATACTATCTGCTGGTTGACATTGCCCTAGTAGCGGTCTGACTAGTCTCACTACTGACCATTTTTCATGATCATTTTTCATCGTTTTTTCATTCAATGAACTTGAAGTTTGATTTTCTTAGATGAAATAGTGTTGTAGCGATATATTTGTCTTGTTTAATGCTTGTTGTGGCTGGTTTTCCCTAAAGTTTGTTGTGAATGCCGTTTTCTGACATAAAGAAGGGGGTATTTCTGTTCCTTTCTAATCTTATAGGCTATGCGCACAACCAACATCAGATAGCAGTAAGATGGGCAATGACATATGTCATGTCAGAGGTTAGGTTAGGTCAAGGGTCAATTTTCGTTCTGCACACTTGCATGGTTTTCCAATTCATGTTTTTCTCTTAGCTGCCACTTGAGTGGATTTCTTCGATTTCTGACGACTGTTGCCACCCAGGACTGGCAGAATGAGCCTTTGATCGTCGACTTGAATGAAACAATCACAGGTAAATCAATCTTTATGATGCTGGCCTTCCCAATTAGACACTCCTTTACAATATCAAGCCAGATCGCAATATTGCTCGGGCCCTATTATTGCTAAATTGAGATAATTGAAAGGTTTCCAACCTCTTGTTACCTCGAAAGTTTTTATCAATGTGCCCTCATTGTTTGCATGGATCCCTTCGAAAAACTCCACTTTAACAAACACCCACATAATAGTTGAGCTTTAAATTAATCCCCATTCTTTGATAAACCTTGTGCTAATTCTCAATATTTGTGCCAATATTTTTACCATGTATTAACACTATAATGTGCTCTTTATTTTTGAACAATGTGTTCTGGATTGTTGACGCAGGTCTTGTAGTGACTTGCAGATATTTTATAAACACCCCTCAGCTGTTTAGCCCCTCAAAAATCAGGCATCGTGCCAGGAAAACCTAGTTCACGAGGTCTTTGGGTATTTGTTGAGACAAATTTGTTATCATTGTAATTATCAAGAGTTCTAATTATGTTCCTGATGTGGAGAGGTTACGAAAGTGTTTCTACGACCTCTAGCTTTCGAAATCCGTTAATTGTGTAGAACATCTTTGACGGATGCTGGGGAATGTTCACATCTGTCAAGTCCTTCAGCGGCGACAAAATGGAGCTCCTTGGGAAAGAAATGGTTCATTTATCAGCTTTAATTATTTTTATTTGATAATTGGCACGGGTCAATTCTTGTAAAGCGAGGTTCCTTTAATCGGCAAGCATGTTTCTACCTGGAATTAGGAGCGTGAATTGGCCGCTAAGTCAAAGCACTGTTCTTCTGTCATTTGCATCTGAATCTTAATCTCTTACAGCCGAAGATCATGGCGAGATTCGGGACCATTTCACAGCCCAAAGGCAACAGCTGCCTTCTATGTTCATATCCACGTCTTACGACAAAGAGAATTCCATTTGGACTAGAGAGTCAATCATTAAACCGGTATCGTGATTTTTGCTTTCTTGCAAAACTAGATTCAAAGGTTACTAAGAATGTTGTAGTTCACTATTCTTACAAGAAACTTTCATTAATACATCATTTTAACCTTATTTCTATTTCATTTCTGTTTCTTCCTTTTCCATTTGTTTCATTTAAACTCTTTTGTGAATGCTACTGTTTCCATTTTTTCATCCAGTTTCTTAGATTTGCTCATATTTGTTATCGGTTCTGTAAAAATCTACCGTATGCCTTGTATCGTTTTAACACATTTAGAAGCTCAATATTTTTCTATAAAACTTTCTGCAGCTCTTTGTAGTTTTTTAACTCGCAAACAAACATTCAACGCTGCACAATTCCAATAAACAACAATTTTTTCTTCAAGGCCCTGTCCCGCTTTATTGCATTAGCAAAAGTCTCCAGAGAGGTTTTAGCACGTGAACTGCAGCACCAAGGAATTCCGAAGGTTGTCACTTTTTGCCATTTCTAGGGGGTGGTCATGTATGATATTAAATAAAGAAGGCCATAAAATGTTGTTGAATGTTCTAATTTGAATCATAATCAATAAACATTTGGAAAACATTTTCATAATTTCTAATTTGTTGCTTTTTGATGTGAACACAACAAGCATTTGGGTAATAGAGTTTCATTTCGAAGAAACTGCATTTTAAGTATCGCAAACTATTTTTGAATGTAATTATGCAAGCCATCCGATGTATGAAGTACCAATGCGTGTTTCTTTTCTTTACTTGCGCAATGCTCATCTCTCGCCTTGGCTAGAGTTCGTTCCAAGCCCTCGTGTTCATCAAGTTGCTTTGAAATTCTCATTCCTCTGCAGCAAATATTCCGCCCGCCTCTTGATGACTATGACGTAATCATTCAACTGGATCCAAATCGGCTGCCACGGCATTATCAAGCAGTCGATACGAGTGTCAGGCTAAGACCGCCCAAGCAGAAAGCAACCGTACATAAAACGCTCCCAGTCGTGAATTTCGATCCTGCCATGATTTATCTTAAAGAGTTAAAGGTGGGTCGGTTATTACGTCATCAACAGTACCAGACCTCTTTGACTTGTGCCCATGCTGTTTTTTATTTGAAGATCTTTGTTTTGTAAATGTTGCACCATGTTTATTCGAATTTTACACGCCTAGGTGCGTAGCTGTCGATCATTCATGTAACGTTCCTCTGCTCCTTATCCACATAGGGAAGAAATTCTGTATGTAAATTATATTGGGAACATTTGTATTTTGAATCGCACATTTGCATTTTCTTAATTTCTGTACATTTAACTTGTGTTGGTATCCACTAAGAAATCTTCTAATGATAACTCGTGAAACGCTGCTCTCTGCACTCATTGTTTAAACCAAGATCTATGCTGCGATTTCGTTGCACCTTTCTATATTCTCCAGAAAAGTCTTTCACAGCCCCATTAGCTAAACTCCTCAGTCACCCTTTTCCCCCGATAATAATGTTCGTTAATGCAGGAATAACTTTCTGAGCTGAGTTTGAAAGCACTAGACATATGATAATCATGCAATTTGACAACGTTTCGAAAAAGACATGCTTGCTTGCTTTGTTTATTTTCGTATTTTGTTCCAAGACTGCTAAAGGTATATGCTACGTCTCCATGGGAAGTTGGAGTCTCTCCTGACATGCTTTATCGTTGTATCTCATATTTTCTGGTCATGCCTTGCACCCAGTAACTTTGATCTCATGCATGTAATTTCAAATCATAGTTGCTCCTCGTTGATAGAAATTTTTTGTTGCAGAGTGCGTTCTCAGAAATCGCGTGGTTTTTCTATGACGAACACGGATCTACTGTAATTGGGGTTGTATGGAAGCCAGATGCTTTTCTTCCGCGGGAATTCAAGGTGAGGCTCAAATCCTCCAAATTTTCGCTCTTTCCCCTACTTACCACTATAGATCAGCTTACAAAAATTGATTACTACACTGAACGACTGTTTCCATTTGCGTCATATTTCTCAAATGTGATCCATCTTTTCTCTAAAGCACAGCATTGGGAGTTTACGTGAACATGCGAAGACGGATACCTTATTTGCATCGATTTTGTTGTAGTGAAGCAATTTTGGCTTCAGTGGGTATTTTAGTTGGGCATCAAGTGTTTTTTAAGGACATCTCTCGTGTTAGCGGTGTATATCTGCTGGTAGTCATTGGTGTCTAGAGTTTTTTAATCTAGCGGGCTTCAATTTTTTCAGACATACCTAAAATCCTAGTTTTGAATCGTCATTCGTGACAGCCGCAAATCGCAGTAAAATCTAAAGAAGACATCTAAATATTCAAAACAAAGTAACTCGCGACCGAAGTGTTCAAACAACATGAACTTTTTCAGCATAGACTAATTTAAAAATAAAAAGTTCAACTCTAATGCGCATTTTTGAGGAAGAGCCGTAGATAGCGAGATACAGAAACGATGACGTCAACCCGAGAATAGCTGGTGAAGATGATGTGAGAAAGTGTACGAAATGCCTTGTTTACAGAGTCACTTCCATTTTGGCCTACTCCTCAAATAGTTGCAAAGATGAACCCTTTTGCGCAACCATGCTAGTCAAAAGCTAACCCCGGCCCTTACCCTTATCTCTGGGCTTTCCTCGTTATTATTTACATTATATGGTTGCCTTGGACTTGGTGCTTATTGGGGATGTTCTGTCTTCAATCGATGAGCCCATGCTCACGATTACCACCCCCACCCTACCCCCGGCTAAACCGATCCGTACGCTTCTTTTCACCGCGCAATTAATACTAAACAACAAAGCTTCTTCCTATTGCGTATCTGATGCCCTGCCGGTCATCTCCTTTCTCTCTTTGACAATAGCCTATATGATTCATCTTGTTATGATGCTTTTTATAACTCGGAACACTGGAGTAACTCGAACACGCATATGAAGCACCCTGAAAGTGCGTCGACCAACGTCAATTGTCCAGAACTATGTAGAGATGCATGCCCCTTGTTTTTCGTTTTCGATGTCCATGTTTATTTTGTTTTCTTTTTTCAGATCCTTGCTCTGAAGTACCGAATGCCGTCGATGCAGCAGCCGGATAACAAGGTCTTGCGCAGTTTTAAGCAACCATTTTTGTTTAGAATTCTAAGAAAACTTGCCCTTAGAATGACGGTGCAGTCTTGTGAAAGTGCCTATTTGCAGCTAAGACTAAATTTCTGTTGGCCCTAACTCAATATCTCAATTTGCATTAAAGCAAGACCTTCTTTGCTAATTGACTGTTTATGGCCCTTCCTATATAGACTACGGAAGAAAACTCTAATGGGCGCAAAATATTTTACCAAGTCCTATCCAGATTCTGCATCATTCTCATCTTTTTCTCAAATAGGAACTTTTTTATTCGAACTATTAGGTGACATCCAGAATTTTTGGCGAAGCAAAAGAATTGTCTTTTTTATAGGGAAACTTTTAACCATAAAAGCAACCCCCCGTCCTCTCCTCTATGGACACCTTGTTTTTAGATTTGTGTTCATGCTTGTGTGAAAACATGGAAAATAAACTCTTTCATTGCACATGACGCTGCAGATGGTATTTCCTGGTCTCGAGACCTTATAGTAGCTTGTCATTTTGAGTGAAAAGGGAATGATAAGACAGAAGGGCCTGTTGAAAATTCTCTAGCTGGAAAAGGCCTAATTGCGTAGCCCCGGCGTCACTATCATCATATGATCACGATCGTGTTTAGAATGTTTCAGTTAACTTCTATTAAGTTACCAATGAAGTATATTGAAAAGCTTCAGAAAGCCACCAAGAATGCCATCGCAAGGCGACAATGTTGTTTTGAATTCCTGTATTCTACTTCCAGCCTTCCACGAAACAGTACATGGTTCCGAAGTTAGATGCAATCTTGGATGACCTGAGAGTGATAGGACGCGGACTTGTCACTGACGTCACGAGTCAAAGGAAGGCTTAATCGCCATTGTTTGCTGACAGATGACCAGCAGTCACTTTTCAAGACAAGGGACAGAGCGCGGTGTTTGAAAATGCGGGGGAATATGCATTTGTATATAATGACTGTTCGAATTTTTTAAATAGCATTGTGTTTACTCAGGGTTCAACCTTCGAGAGATTTGAAGCTGTACTGAAAAGACTGAATCTGCTATTTTCACTCTGCTTCCTGGTTCTTCTTATTATTCTTCAAAAATCTTCATGATTATTCACTGACATGTCATTGTATGCCACTCGTCCTAAACAGCCCTTTCTTTGCAATTGACGGATTTGTTTCTAGGCTCTGTTAACTACCTCAACTTGTTGATGTGCACAATTTTTGCTCCATCAAATGACACTAGGTTTCTTTGTGAAGCATTTATGCCGTTTTCTTGCAATTGCATCGAATTTCTGCTCTGTTCCTCACCCGAACTAACTTGAAAACTAATACCTTATCATCAACCAGATTAATTTACAAGGGAGCGTGTAATTGACAATAAATCCACATCTATCCAGTCTCATACAAATTATGAGTGATTTTTTACTTGCTTCAAACCCTGCAAATGTTCAGGTTTGACTCAGCATACCTTGAGTCTTGTAACTACAACGTGAGGTTTGTGCGTGCGGTAGCTTCTATGAAGAAATTTGTACTTCGAAGGAACCAATTTGACCATGAAAACGTGAAGCATTCGGGGGCAGTTTGACCCCGCTGCCCCGTGAAGGCCTTCTTGGGCCTGATGTGTCCCTGGCCAAGCCCACTTTCAATGTTGCAGATAATTACCTCGTTAGAGACATGTGTTGGGTGCAACTATGACTTGGGCCTCGCTTTTATCTAATGCATGAGGGAAATGATCAAACCTGAAAATTATTGGGCCAGGCACAATGTTTGGGTTGTATTTCGCACTTCCGAGCAGGTTGCTTCAATTTATGCTTAGAAAACTTCACCAGAATGTTTTCTCAGCTTTGATTGTTTCGTGAACCTTTTGCCGGTAAATGAAAGCGTCACCGTGAAGCTTTCTTAATCTTCCACTCAAAACAACGTATTCTACTTGCGTGAAAGGCCCCTTGACAATGTTAATTCTGCTTCATCAAAGACGTTTTATTTGGATTACAATATTTCAAGTAGAAACCTGTCGACTCATGTGAGGCGGCGGTTCCAATCGTTGACAATTTATGACAATCTTCTCATAAAATGACTTTTCTTTTGCAAAAATCTAGAGTGAATAGTCGTAGTTACCTTTGGGTGCAACCACTCCTCTTTGCAAATGAGAATCCCATTACTTTTTTGGTAGCAATCATTTACTTCCTTGTTGAACGACATTTCTCTTGTGTGTGTTGCTTTTGTCTTTGGGTTTTCCCCTTCACATTTTGTCTTATATTTTCTCAATGACTTCTAGACCTCGTTCATCGTTGTCTTCGTCCTCCTTCCACGGTCGAATTTTACATCATTTTATTCCAAATGTGCAGTAGTGGAGATCTTGCGATGATGTTTCTCCAGTTGCAATCTCCATTCTCTCTATTCGTGGCACACTTTTGGGAAGCAGTTTGCAGTTTGAGGGCAATTCTTGCAAAGCATTGTTTATAGAGCCACCTTATCGTTTAACCGATTACCTCAAGGTTCGGTAGACGCCCTGGGTGGACTTCCAAGGAGTCGTTTTAACGGGCATGGGTACTTAGAAGAAGATGCCACTTCTTGTCTACTTTGAATTGTACCTATATGCCATTCCATTTAATCGATTATGAACACTTCACATCAAACCATTCGCAATAGTTTAGAGACAAAGAAAGTCGACCTTGTAAATGAGTTCGATTGCACCAAGTCGAAGCACATTAATTCAAAACCAAAATTAGACAGCATGTCGTGAATATTAGGTAAGTTTATGTGTTATAGGTAAACGGTGAATATAAATAGTCTTTTTAGCTCGGTAGCTATGGTAAGTTATGCAAGCCGATGCCACATCATCGAATCGCTACAATACTTAACACTCTCTACATCAAGATTAGGTTGGGTGCCAATCAAGAAGATTAGCTGGTTTTATCCAGATGCAGTTAAATATTTCTGCCTGACTTGACTCGAACGAAGTTCCCTATGAATAGAAGATACAGAAATCTCTTGATAGGCGTTAAAGTTAGGAAAACGGTTTTCAAGACGACGGCTGAAACTCTCAGTAGGAGCTCTTAACAAATGTTGCCTTGGAATCCGTTAGAATGTATTTGTGCATTGTGGGAAAAGACAAAGAAGAACTTGACTTGCTCGAAGAAGCAGGCCCTTGATTCTACGAAGGGCGGCTCTTGGAAAGCCTTCTCGAGAAGATTGCGTCAAAGACAACTAGCTTGCGAGCAACCACGTAAGTACGGATAGCGGCTAACAACTTGTTTCGGTGTCGGCAAGGTGTTCGGTGTTGTGCGGCTGTCATTGCGTGCTTTTCGGCCCCTCTTCGACATCAGTCCACGTTTGCTGCGAAACAAAAAGGAACTCATTGCGTGATGCGGAAACGAGGTTCAGGAATGGAGGAACTCTGAAGCCTCCTGAGGGGTCCCAGGGTGGAGGACAGCTATTGTTTTGAATTTCCGCCTACAAAATAAATAGATGGGTCCACGTTAAGCTGGCATTTCACTGGAGAAGAACTGTTTAGGGATTAAATGTCGTTTTACAAGCCGTCCTCAGCGTGTGCTCCAGTTGTGCGTCATCAAGTTGCTCAAACATTCTACGAAAACAGGTAAGAAAACGTTATCTACTAACCAGCACAAACTCAACACACTTTTAAAAAGATGGAGGGCACATCCTCACTATTGACAGGCAATCGAAGATTGGGTTCACTTGTTCCAATAAAGGAAGGTGGAATTCTTGATGCTGAAACACATCCATCCATGCTTTGGAGCTTTGGATGCCATTGTCTTCTGCAAGTTGTTTATGGGTACAGAAAAGTGAGGCTGGATATTTCAATCGCTTACCCCGCAAATCCGTTTAAATGCAAAATGCCGTCTGAAAATTCGTGTCCAGGTGCTTTCCATCTTCTCACTTTATCAGCAGCAGCGGATCCAGCGTTTTGAGTTGGGGGGGGGGGGGGGGGCACTGCCCCGCAGATCCGTCCCTGTATATAAGCTTATATTTTTGCTATTCCTTTCAGTGTTGAACTTTACCTTGAGGTCACCTTACTTTGTCGGCAATACTAATTGAAAATACTAGTCAAGTCGTTGGTGTTTGCTAGTTATTCTTGTATATCAACTTGTGCATCAAAGGAAGTGTTTCCCGTATCGAACTCTTGTGCAAACGCTGCCACTGCGAGGCCCGTTAGTCGCCATCGACTTTCTCAAAAACTCAAAACTCAAATCTTTTTATCAGCAAAAACAAATATTAATTACAATATAACAAACATTCAAAGTTGAAATACAAAAATTAGCAATTTCAAAAAGTAGACCAGATGCATTGGTTTTGTTATGCTGAAGAACACATGAAAAAAACTCGTGAAGAGCTATCGAGTCACGTGCCCTAATGACGTATCTAAACACAAGATTTCCAATTCAGTTTGAAGTTATATATAAAAGTAAGAGAAAAATTTAAAGAAAGTAAATTTTGATCATTTTGATGATGAAAAGTTCCCGTTTGCACATAAGCATGGTAAATTACGTCCTATGTAGACTCTATTGTTTCCATCAATGCTTTCATTTTAGATTTCTTAACCGTTCTGCCGGCTTACTATTTGATCTGTCGGACGAACCGTCCTAACTAGACGTGCGGCTGTCATAGAAGATGTACATGAACGATTTGACTGTCTCAATGCTTTCCAATGGTTGCCAGCAAGCATTAATAAATAATTTGTTAACAATATTTGTTGCTGTTGATGATGTTTCATGCTACGTTTTGGGAGGAAATGGCATTCAAATTTCTGAAGTAATCAGAGATAAAGTTCACGCTCGTTGCACTATGACCCAGATACTGTGATACATCGACATGAGTGCGATGGTGTGGTGTGATTCTGAAATAAATAGGTGCCCTTTCGCCAAGGAGGATATTAACCAGGAAAAACATAAGATCCCCCTTCTTCGGCCTAGACTCGGTTTCATTACGAGTTTGAAAACAGTTCATGTTTTGTCTTTGTCTTTACAGCGTCATTCCAGCGGATTTGAAGTTCAGCTGCGATTTCAACTGTTGATGCAAGAACTTACTTCTTGCTCTTGGACAAGAAAGCGGAGCGCTCGACTCTTGCTAACAAGATTGCCAAACTGGCGTCAAGCATAAGCTAAATGCTGGAAGTAGTTAAAGAAGTGCCGAAAATGTTCATAGCTGACACGTGTACTGTTTAAAGCAAGCGGTGAGCCTAGGCCATCGAACCACCGAAGTTTTGGGACGTATATCTCAGACTTCTGTCGGCCTTTCATGTTCTGAACAAACAGGTCCAATGAAATGGGAGCTAAGCAGAGCAAAGTATTTTCAAAAGGAAATAAATCAAATAATGGAAGTACAACGCAAGATAGCAGCTCGAGGGTTGCCTCCAAACGAACTGCAGAGGATATGTGCGGAGATAGCTCTAGCCGAGATGAGGAGTTTGAAACGGAACACAGCCCAGGAAGGTAAAATCAAATATTGTTTCGACACCTTATAGCATAAATAATGCTCAATTACGTTAGACTAAGCTCTTAGTTTACGTTAAAATTTATATCGTCTCCAAGGTGATGCAAATACCCAGTAAATTGTCACGATTGTGAGAGTATCTTGCATTTACGCGATAACATGTTAATTTTAATATTTTGATATATTATTTTGTAATACATTGGCTGCAGAAGAAAGATGGATTTTTTTCAAAATGTGTATTAATGCCAATTGTAAACACTGCAATCGAAATTATATAAACTTGAGTTATTTTTTCAAATGAATGATTTCAAATTCAGGATAATTGAAAATGTTGCTCTGTAGTGATATAGTTGAAGTTCAACTTTTAGTTGTCTGGTTAGAAATTGCAGTCGGGTTCTGTGAGAAATATAACTACCTACATCAGAAGTTTGTTTATTTTAAACATGCACTTTATTTCAAATATATTTACTGCTTAGGTCAAGTATTGATGCAATAAGAGTTGAGGTTGAAGCATCAGGTTTTATAACATGAAGCAAGATGAAACCAAGGGCCTCCTGAAAGTCTACTTGGAGCTTTTTTCTTGCATTTCATCAGAGGGTGTTTGAAAAAATAAAGGATAGAAACTCAAAAGCATGCTATTAGGAATCGTTATGCCTCAGATTTTTGATGGACTTGTCTTAACATTAGAGATATTTATGTCATACTTTTATAGCTGCTTGATGGAAAGTCACTTTATTTGTAGCATTATATATACTTAATACCTAACTTAATGTTTTCCTTCTTTTAGAAAACGATTAAGAACAACATCGGAATATATCTACAATGTCCTGTTCCTTGAAGGAGAAAACAGCGATGTGACAATCAGTGTCCTTGGTGAGTTTGTTGGTTTTCATTTGATAAGTTTGTTTTCATGTGATCAAACATCAACTGTTAGGTTATAACACCCTTTGCTTGATATTGCCAGCTTGACAGGGAAAAACAGATTTCCACCTTCTAAAGAAAATAGGTCACTTTTGCTACTGGTTTTTAAGGTCCCTATTTTGGACCAGTTGTCAAGCTCCCAAATTTCCAGTTTGTTATAAGAGTTATTTCGCAAAACTATAGTTCAGCTATAAAACAAGATATATCAACTGGTTTTAGACAAACCTAGACTAGAAAAACAGGAAAGATAATAATCTTTCCCTACTTAGCTAAATGTTGTTTACTGGTTTGATCTTGTCAAGTACTTTGTCTTTTTTCAGGTCATGAATGGAAACTACATAAAGTCTACCTTTGCCAGGTAATATTCTTATTTGATATTCTGGATGTATGCCGGCAAAGTTTCACCATCAAGCAGCCTGCTTTTCCTAGCTTTCGTCCAACTACTTTTGTTCGATTTTGCAAAGTAACTGTTTAGGTCCAAATTATGTGGCCATTATACTGTGAGGCCTGTGTGAAAGAGCAGTCATTTGATTCAGATATGCTGAGTAGCGAGGCTTGAAAACCATTAAAATACAGTCTATTTTTGGGAAGCTGTTCTATCTGGTTTTTTTACTATGCACTTTGACATGGAAGTGGGCTATAGGGCGTTCAGTGGAGGAGGTGCAGGCGCATGCCCAGCATTCAGTTGGGAGCAATGCATTGCACATGTAATGATGAATATTTTTGTTGTTGCGAGTGGTTTACTGGATGCTAAAAACTTTTGTGTTCTAAATTGGCTAAGTTTTAAAATTTGTTTTTTTTTTCACATGTGCTACATGCTTGTTTACGTTAAGACTATATTTTTTGTTTCTAATGAGTAGGCAATAAATAGATCTGCAGTCTAAATCTAAAAATTGTTGCAAGGGCACATTTATAAAT
Organism: Nemopilema nomurai; assembly: GCA_003864495.1. Lineage (NCBI taxonomy): Eukaryota > Metazoa > Cnidaria > Scyphozoa > Rhizostomeae > Rhizostomatidae > Nemopilema > Nemopilema nomurai. Next base: position 1,319,182 of record ML133465.1, on the reverse strand, counting down.
TTAAAGTTGAAATTGATATAGAATTATTTTCAATAACAGGATTATTTCTATTTGTTTAAAAAGAAAATCCAAAGAAAGTCAAACAAGAATGTTGCAATCTTATTGATAATGCAAACAGCCTCGCATCCAGTTCTATAATTTACCATAGTCTGTCCTTTGTGTTTTCCAGTCAGGGTATTTCAGGGGAATGCTGAAAGGCCAATGGTTGGAGAGCAGCCTTTCTTTCATTGCTATTGAAATACCAGATGACACGGTTGACAGAAAAGGTATTTGAATATGATGATTGTCTGAAAAGTGTTAGAATGTTCTCAGCTCAGTCAACAAGGCAACATGGGTGAACTGCAGCATGAAAAAGTCTGATCACTCTCCACAAAATGTTGTGACCAGGCTGGCAGTGGTATTAGCATTAGTCTAGTACCAAATTATTTCAGCAAAGGCTCCCATAATCCACTGGCCATATTTTTTTAAAGAATCTAGCATTAAGTCTCTCAGCCAAATCAGTTAATGTGGATAGCTAACTGGGGAATCCTGTATTCTCTAGTTGAACATTCTTGAAGGGTAAACAGCAGCATGAAGAAATTGATCACCAGACGACATAATCTTCTGACCCAACATGATGCACCTCCACAAACACATTCCTTAAAAATCTGATGTCAAATATGAAACTGTCTTTTATCCTTATTTGAACATAATGGTATTTGTTACTTCTATTAATGCTCATATATATGTTTATGTTGCTAAAGTAATACCATCACTGTCATAAATTTTGGTTTGAGCAAAAGTTTGAAGAATGAGTGGCTTACAACAACTGTTTGATTGTTTTTTAAAACTTTGCTTTTTCAGTTTGGTTTTAATTTCTTCATAATTTTGGGAACAAGTGGTTATCTAATTTTCTTTTTATGTTCTACTTGGTTTTGTTTTCAGGTTGTACCTAACCAAACTCGGTTTTGTTTTCGTGTTGTACGTAACCCAACCTGCTTTTTGGTACCCTTGCATTCTCTTTGTCATGACAGCTTTGGACATCGCCTTTGGCAGCCTGTACAGTGATGAAGTCGATGTCAACACACTTCGCAGTCACGTGATACCGACCCTTGCCGCGGCACGACTGCTGGACCTCACTGGCCTGCTGGTGGTTTGTCAAGACGTCATGATGGAAACACTTTCGGCCTCTACTGTCTGCAAGTACCACCAAGCAGCCTGCACCTATGCATTGACCGAGGTGGAAAAGAAGTAAGACACATTTCTCTCTTCAATGTTTGTATTACCACACTGTACCCCATACATTGAGGGCCATGTCACACGTTCCACAAGATTGCCTAATGTCTGGAACGGTCTGCGTCCAAAACTTGTAGTTTGCGGCCAAAGTCGGCCAAACATTGTTTCTTTATTTTGCGGCTAAGTTCAACAAAAAGGTCCCTCAAACAGCTGGATTTTTGCCAAATTTGGTACAGTGTGTTTATGGGTGTGGTCAAATGTAATCATAATCCTTTTACCAAACTTCGGAAATAGGGAAAATTTTCATGATGACGAACTTAGGCTTTGTTCAAATGAAATATTTTGTTGTAAAGAAATACCTTGAAGTTATGTTTACATTCGACGCAAAAGCTAGCTGTTTCTTTCCTACAAGCTTTCTTCTAACAGCCAAAATTCGGCCAGCTCACGCCTTGTAGGCAAAGATATTTTTGATGGCCAAGGGCTTTTGAAAACGGCCAAAACGACAAACTTGGCTGTCAATTCTTTCAAAAAGCAACCCTGTTTAACTTTCCCTTAAAGTAGTAAATCTCCTCCACTTATCAAGGATGTGGTTTACTTTTTAAACCTGTTATTGCCTTGTATTCTTTTGTAAAAACAACCGTTTTCCAAGCATTTCACTAGTTACAAAAAATTCATTTCTTGTTCCTTTCCAAAATATGTGACACAAATAGCTATTGAATTACCTGCTTAAAAGCAAAAATAGTTAATTATAACGTGTTTTCTTCGACTTCCTTGATACTTTCTAAAACACATCGCAAAATGTCAAGGAACAGGCTTTCATTTGGTCACTTCTAAAAGTCTAGTGTCGAATCTAATCTAGATATTTTATCTTGTCCCTGCCTAGAGTAACAGGGTTTTCCAAATTTTAAGTGAAACACATTGAGTTCCCTCTGTGAGGTATTCAGCAAAGTACTTACAATGCCTGTCAAAAGTCCTTGGAACACCTCAGTATTCTCTCTGGTTTTGCATTTTTCATTTCTTCGACACGCCAAAAGCGGTTAATCCCCTTCCTCCCCCCTGAAACAATTTTGGTAATAAAGCATAGCATCCAGTCCATCTGGAGAAAATGTTTGGTGTAGAATTGACGCTTCGTTTAGCAGCAGGGGGAGGGGGATGAGTAAACGTGAGTCAAAGAATTGTCTTTAGTGTGCCAACAATTTTGGCAGGCATTGTACACGGTCATATGCATGACCAAACTGTTATACAATGTGAAGAGCTTAGTGGTCGATATTATGTCTCTCTGCAATGCCTTTCTTTTTCGCTACTCTAGATGTTTTCAGTGGATCGAGCGAAACTTGCTGCTTTGTCGTACCCCTGCGGTGGCAAAGGAAATAAGCCAGGACGTCCTGGAGCTGGTTCTACAGTCGATGGAGTTCGTGGTGATGCAGGTGGAAGTCGACGTGTACAACTTCTTGAAGATTTGGGTCTACTTGAAACTGCATCCCACCTGCGATCTACCATTGAAGTCAATCGTTCAAGAAACGCAGAGGTATTTTATCGAGCGAGAGCAGGAAGGGAAGAAAAGAGCCTTCCTGGCAACCGAGGAAGGACTGCAGTTTGCGTCCACTTTCAAGTGCTTGAAGCTTGAACGATTATTGGAAGATTCCAAAGCCATTAACTTGTTGAAAAAAGATGGGATAATACCAAAAGGTAAGAGAAGCAAATAGCTCAATTTTTCCTTTGGATGACGGTTAAGTTCGCTTCCTCGGTTATACGGAATTGGCCTCTTTGCATCAAACGCTTGGCTTGATAGTTCCTTGAACTGAAAGTTTTCTGGAACTGAATGCCTTTTTGTTGCAGTTTGTTTGAATTTAAAACAGATGAAGTTTTTGACACGACGATTTAAATTTACTTTTTGCGTACATTTAATTATTTGCGATGAAGTTTTTAAATAATTCAATTTTCATTAATTATGGAAAACCTGCAGCAAGGGGAGCAAAATTCCTAAAGTGGTTTCTATTTGGGGCTTATACAAAATAACCCCACTTAAACCCCAATAACACCATACCCACTTCAACCCCAGTTACAGTGTGCCGGTCTTGACTTCAAAGTAGATGAAGCAGTTTCTAAAAACACGAGTATCTGTACCATGCAATTTGATTCCCGTGTATTTGTTCCGAGAATACCGTATCTATTCTGAGAATTCATGAAAAACAGTGCTATTCCTTGTATTTTCAGTATTTCAGTATATATGTGTATTTTTGTTTTTAGTACTGATTTTTAGGTTTTCACTGTAAAACTGCTTTGCTTTTCTTTCAAGAATGGCTTTTATCATTATATGAAGAGCAATGGAACAGAATGCTCAATGTTTACAATGGATCTGACCAAGGCCCAATCCAAGTGCCAAGGGATGTTTTCGAAAAGTTTGCGTGCAGATGTGGAAGGATTTTGGAGAAAAATAGCAGGGTATATCTATCATTCTAGATTGCTGTAAATGCTCCTACTTGTACTAAATGCTTTTTATGATGATTTGGAGTACTGATGAAACTTGACAGCATACATTCTAGATTTTGTCACCTAAAGGCTCTTAAAGAACTTAGTGGTGCGTGAGGAGGAGTTATCGAATTGCTCGGTTCCTGCTTCCTTTTCCCTTTGATCATGCAATGATGTAGTATGCCGTATTTGTGGCTCATTGAATAACTGCATTGTTAGCGACATGATGTGCATTTCTGTTTTAGTATTGTTGGCGGTGGACGGGATTTTCGTGTGGGATCGATATTATAGTCACTTACGACAACAGGAATCGCAGCCTGTCAATCAAACGTAACACATACAGTCAACCTTGCAACTCGGCCATTTGCATGCAGAGCCAAAGAGCGGTTGCGCTGAGGTGAGATCTCCACATTCTTGTTTAGGCCAATCGCTTTCTTCTACTGTATGCACGTTGGCTATCAAAGCTCAGGTCTGTTACCGTTCATTTCCTGCGGCAAAAAATACACACAAAAGTTCATTAATACGACAGTTCTTAGATTGAAGATTTACCTAACTAGATCTCTTGAACGTGATCGTTTTTGGAAGACTTTTCTCCAGATGCCGTAAACTACATTGCGTCGCGTGTGAGATCATATTTGGATCGTACGAAAAGAAATAGAAGTCTAGGTCTTTCGCTTTACTGAACTCACTTAGATACCTCCGAAGTCGTTATTGAACTCACTTTGATGCATACCTGGGTATAACAGAGACCATGACCAACGCTGACTCTGATATTTCACTTAGTCTTCAAACTAAACATGTTTGAAGTTGTTGTTTTCACCACCTTCACGGCAAAAGAAAGTTGCGGAGGTCAAATTGGTATTTGATATAAAGAAAGCCCTTTCGGATGAATTATTCGTTTTAATGGTCACTCCCTGCTAAATGGATAAATACATCCGTTTTTGGACAACTTTACCTGTGTGTCAAGACTATCTTCTATTTTCAATGCATTTTCACAGTTCCTAGCCGCCTGAATGTTGAAGCTTCATGTCCAGTTTCAAGAGGCTTTGTTTTGGTTTTGCAGCGTGAGCCGTCAATTGCGACCGCTTTATGTCGTTTTTCCCGTCTTAGGTTCAAACTGTTTACGACCAACGACTCAGGCGCTGAAGTCAACAGCAAAGACACAGGGTTACTGCACATGATGCTCAAGACCGACGAGGAGGCGCCCCTGTTTCAGCTCAATGAAAACTGGACATTCCCTGTGTTTGTAAGTGCCAGGATAATGATCGCTTCTCATGACATCAACGGACAGAACTCCTGAATACACTCTACCTGACCTCGTTTCCTTCGGGCTACATGAGGCCTAGCTGGACACAGCATTTGCAAATGACGTCATCGTCCGCCAACAGAATTTCCTGCTCACATCCACTCTTTCAGCTTTTGAGTGAATCAATAACGGGTTCCCGTATATTAATGTGCTCTAAAAAGTCGCAATTTGGTTCGTTTAAAGCTCGTTGAAATTTAGTAGCTTTTATTCTGGTTATTACAACAAAAATTCATCCATTCTGTTGTGATGGGAGGCAATAGTGCTGTTGATGTTTTTAAGGGGGTTTTCTAAACTTGTTTCAACACACACGTCATTCGCAAGGGGGGCTAACAAGCCCCCAGGAAATATTTGTTTGCAGACTGATGATTATTGGTGGAATTCTCCGTTTTAAATACTCCTCGAGATCCCAGTCCTTGACTTAAAGGGTCCACCAATAATTAATATTGTCTTTCCCGTTTTGCAAACACATTCCTTTAATGGAGTCGTTTTTACAAGGTTGCGAACACTTAGTTCGAGTCTGAAGCTGACTTAAAGAAAGCCGACCAGGACGCAACATAAACACGTATTTGGAATTCGTATATAGCACTGATTTTCATCGGGTGCCAATTTATCATTTGGTCATGTAAAAAAGTAATCATTTTACATTAAAAGCAATTGTTTTAGAAATCACATTGTTTATGTTACTACTTTTGTTCCAGTCTCCGCTTAGAGGAGTCCCCTTACCGGTGTTTCTCGCGTTTCTGTTTCAATACTTAACTGTATGCTGAACTGTATTAAGGAACCGATCCATTTTAGATGCCTGTGATTTGTAAAGTTACCATTAGCCTAGAAGCTGTATCATTTTGTAAATGTTGTCAACAACCACACTCACCACTGCTGTAGTTTAGAAAACCGAGAACAATTGCGTTTGATAGAAGGTCTATGTAGATATTACTTTATATCGACAATATACTTAAAAATATGGCGTGTTTCCTGCAAACTTACCGGAGGTTTACCCAAGTTTCTCAAGATTAAAAACTATTGCTCCCTCGATGCGGCGGCTTCCGCATAGTGATGATGCGCAGGAGAAAATCCACCCTCGTTGAAGCCTTGTGTTCATTCTGCAAAATGGCGAGTTATGATGAAAAAGCAGACGAGGAGAGGGAAAATGCCTCACCAGGAATAATATATATAAGCAAAATCCCACCATTTATGAAGCCAGGGAAGCTAAGAAGTCATATGGTCCAGTTCGGTGATGTAGGGAGGGTGTTTTTACAGCAAGAGGGTAAGTAATAGGCCACTTTTGCCACCATTTCAGTATACTTGTACAGGCATACGATAGCTTTTTAACGATAGCAATGCAGTTATTTAATTAAGGCTGCAACTTCTTGTAGTGATTAACAGACATTTTTCTGACGAACATATTCCCAAATGTCTTGAAAAGATCCTATATGGTCCGAAAATAATCCAAAGAATGGTTGCCTGTGAGACAACAGCAGTGAGATCTCCCTGTAAAGTTTTGAATCAAGAGCTTGAGCTGAAAATCGATAAGATGGTTTGTCTTTTGATGAAGTTTTATTAACACAAGGCTTGTTATTTAGACGCCATACATTACTCATGTTTGGAGGAAGAATAGCACTGCTTCAACCTTGCCTGCCTGAACCTTGGCCTATGCTTTGCTTCTCTTTTTCATTTGTAAAACGAGAAGAACACTGCTCAGTTATATTTGCTTTCATTTCATGTTACTTTGCTCTAGTCACAAGGCTTGTGTGAAAGGATATTTTTGTGTTTACACTGTCATCATATTTGTATTTGTTTATACCTAGCTTCCAAATGTATTTTTTTAGGACACTTAATGGAGCAATGCCCTTCCTCTTGATTTGACCTCAAGTCATGATTCTTTATGCCTGGAATTACAGAGAGCTAGCGACTCTCCTCACTCTAGGTGGAAGTTTGGTCATGCCAAGGGTCTCGAATCACAGACCATTGAGCCCGTAGTCAGCGCCTCTAACCACTGAGCCATCCTTGCTGCATGATGCATTTCAAGCAAGCCTTTTTAGTTGTATGCTAGAGCAGAGAGCTAAGAGTAATTTATTTATCAGATTGAAATAATGCATCAAGAGTTAAGATTGCAGTTAAGATAGGCTGGTTGGTCTGACCACTACCAATGGCTTAATCAACAGCAGACTATTCTTCTCATCTTTTTCCAATATTTTATTCTCTAGTGAAAAGTCAGCTTAGAATTACTTTAACTCAAATGCATTCTCTTTTGAATCTTTGTTAAATATCAAAATGAACATTTGTAGACCCCTTCATCAGAAAAAGGAGAAAAAAGACTGGAGGTAGTGGTAAAAAGATGTTTACTGAAGGTTGGGTTGAGTTTAAGGATAAGAAAATTGCAAAAGCTGTTGCAAGGACATTGAACGGGCAAATTGTAGGTAAGGAATCTTTTTCTTAGACATATATTTTCCATTTAATGATATATTTGGTGCAGGCTCATAAGGTCATCTTTGTTAATTGGTGAAACTCTGGCCAAGTTTTTAAAATACATGCATTAGAATACATGAATACATTTTTATGAAAAGGAACCAAAATATGAATTGACATGGTCCATTTATAAATGCTTATAAGTTGAACAGCAAATCTAGAATTCAGTGTAAGAAATAGGGAATTGTTTTTTGGACAACAGCTTTTATTGAATACTAGATTCTTGGTTACTGGAATCATAATTTTTGCCTGGAAGCCCTGTAGCTTATAAAAAGTATGAATAGTAACCATAATAAGTATTTTAGTAGAATATTTTGTGGTTACATAACCTTTAATAAGCTAGAAGAAATAGCTTTGTCCTTAAAATAATATATTATTTAACATATCATAATCATTGAAATTATATCTCCATGCTCTTTTGCTCTATCTTTCTGAACATTTTCAATTTATTTGCTTCGCCATTTTCAAGGTGGCAAGAAGAGGGGCTATTATCATGATGATATGTGGAACATCAAATACTTAAAGAAATTTAAGTGGGGTCATATAAGTGAAAAACTAGGTATGGAATTATTGAATACTTGCTCAATCAAATGTTACTTATGGGATATTTTCTCATTTCATGTTAATGTCAAATTTGTTTTTTATTTTTATGCTAACATCAAATCAACTTGGAAGTCAGTAAAGTACTCTAAAAATGAGTCACATTTTGAAAATCCAGTTGGAGAAGACTGGGTTTTAGACCTTAGCACTCCTTAACACCCAAGACATAAGCAATATATCAAATTAATAATGTAGAATGTGGTCTCTTTCCATTAGAACTTGGTAATTGTTGTTAATTTTTTTAACACTGCTCAATATTCAATATTTATGTTTTTCTTTATTCAGTAAAATAGATACAGGTAGAAAAATGAGAAGTATTAGAATAATTACTACTGCAATTTTCATGCACTTCCATTTGCTACTGTAATTTCCTGTTTCCCTTAATTTTTTCAAGTATATATCTCACTTATAATTGTTTTTTGTTTGGTTGTTTGTTTTAAAAGCATATGAAAAGGCAGCTCGAGAGCAGAGAATGAGAACAGAAATTTCTCAAGTTAAAAAAGAAGCAAGCTTTTACTTGGATAATCTAGAAAGAAGCAAAGCAATATCTGCAATGGAAGAAAGGAAGAGAAAAAAGCGAAAACAGCAGGATGATTCAACACAAAATGATGTGGTAACAGATAATATTGCTTTAACCATAAGTTGTACCAAGGCAGTTTGAATTGATGCAAATTGTTCTTTATAATCACTCAAGAAATTCTCAAAAATCTCTTTAACTTTTATACAATTTTGATCTATTTACAGTTATTTTACATCTATTTAGTCTCTCTAATAATATTTCTTTTGTCATTATAGGATAGGGAAAATACCCAACTTGCAATGACGAAATTCAAGCAAAGAAAAGTTGTTAAGAAGGTGGATGATCAAACTAAACAAGGCAAAGGAGATGCTAAAAAGAAAATACATTCATCCCTTCTTTTGAAGGTAGGCATCCAGGGTACTTGAGTAGGGAAGGGGGTGTATCACTCTAGCTTTTTTAGGCTTTTATTTGATAGATGTTGTTGGTTAAAGGTAACATTGGTTTAATTTTCAGACAGTTCATCTTTATTCTTAGCATGAATAACCAAAGAGCAGAGGAATGTTTAAAGTTCAGCATTAATTTCTTCTTAGCAACTGAATGTAGATTTTAAGACACTGAGGAGCTTTATGCTTACGGAGCAATGTCCTGGTCCTTCCTCTCGATCTGACCATACCTTGTGATTCCTCATTCTTGGAATAACAGAAGGCTGGTGACTCTCCCCATTTTGGGTGAGTTGGGCATGCCAGGGACTTCAACCAGGGACCCTTGGGTCTTCAGCTCCTCTAGCTACTGAGCCAGCCCTGCATCTCAAACTTCACATTTAAACTAGTTTTTGCATACAGTTCTTTAGTGTTGCCATCATTATTGTTATTGCTTATTTTGTTTCATTCTTGAAAAGTCTAAACAACATTCTGAATCTGCTGGTATAACTAACTACATTTGTATATTTTCAAGACTGTTAACCAATTTTAAGCAAATGAAGGCTTCAATTGTTTGTAATTATTTGAATATATTCTGTTGAATGCATTTAGGAAATTTTTTTAATACACTATCTTTCTTTTAGGTATTTTGAAGTACCTGAATGTGAAATTCTAATCACACCAAGGACTGGTGCATTATTAAACTGTGAATCTGTGAAACATGCAATAAAGTGAAAGTGTTACTGAGAATCAAATCATGAAACTGAAAACACTGTAATTGTCAAGCAGAAAAGGAAACATGGACAAAGCAGCTGCCATTAAAAACAAGATTTGAAGAGGCATGTTTCTTCAAGGGTCTTCTTTGGCCCGTTGGCATTTTATTTATGGGGTGTTTTCAAGAGTTATTTCCAGAATGGCCAATGGATTCTAGTTAGTGTAAATATTCTCTCTCCTAACGAACTGAAGTTACTAAGTTATGCAGGCACCATTCCAGTTACCATTAAACAGTCTTCAAAAGAACCCAGAATTTGTAAAACAGCATTTATTTGTCATTTCAAAGTTATTATAACTCTGTTGGAGATTGAAAATACCCCAAATAATACAATTAATTTCTACATAACTCTGTTCTTATAGAACAGATAGAACTTTCTAATTTCTTCTGTTTCCATAAGTGTTAGAATGTCAGTTGAAACTTGAAAGTGAAGGCCCAGTGACTTATCTAAAAGTTATTTTCCAAACATTTAGTTTGGTAAAAGGAAGAAATTTTAATACACAAGCAGTTTGTATATGCAGAGTAACATCATATAAACACTAGCAGTTGAGCAATGCATTCTCATTCATTGCAAATCTTGTGATATTTTCACAAAAACCTTACGATATCTTCACCTTGTAGTCAAAATGACAGAATCAAATCACTTTTTACCATGAAGTATAAATAAAAGGCTAATCTACAGTCTACATGGTGGGTTAGTTGAAAAACAGATGCAAATGCTTAACAGAGAATCTGATGTTTAAGAGATTTCAAAAATGAATCTTTGTTATGAATATGTGTGAAAGAATTTTGATATTAATGTTGATAAAACAATTTCGTAATAATACAACAAACGATTTTAAAATTTCTTGTTTGAAGAAAAAGCTCTATTGAAATCCTTTTTCTTACTCCTTCAAATAAGACTACCCTCCAAATAAATTTTCCTTTGAGTAGATAGATCCTTGCTGTTAATCATTTGCATTTGTTCAATCAAAGTAAGAAATAAATAAAAAAAGTTATTTAAAACTACAAAAGTATAGGAATAAGCAAAAACTTGTAACTGTGGTTTTTTCCATTAGATTTTATTTTTAAACATAGAAAATAAGCTCCTTTTGCTGCCTTGGAACTTTTTAGATTTCTTCTTGATTATCTTATTATAAAGGGTTTGCAATCAGCTTACTCCCTTCTGGGTTGATCTTAGAAAAAAACTTTATCTGTCTATAAACAAAGTAATTAAATGTGCACAAAAATTGAAAGCAACTGAAATCATAGAACCCTTTAACCTGTACTACTCCTAAACAGGTAATTTCATTCCTGTTTTGAAAATCATACATTTAAAACCCTTATAAATAATGAAACTGCTGAAAGATCATTGATTCTGTCATGTTTACTTCTTGAGAATTTTGTTTGGAAGATGATCTATGGAAGAAAGTATTTTTTAAAATCAAAACAGCATTTGTTAATAAAGACAAAACTACAAACAATCACATGGATATATTTAGTACTTCTATGGCCCACAAAGTGAAAAAATGACTTTAGAGAAGCTTGTAGAAGTTAGGGGAATTTAATTAAGTTCTCTGTTGGGCAACCCATAGATGGGGTAGGCATGAATCAGGTAGGCAGCCTTGATTGTAAGTGACTTCCTTGGTGGCCTAAAGTTTGGTGTTTGAGAATATTCTTTCTCCTGCAATTGATATTGTTTGCATGCAGATATATTTTAGTTTATATGAAGCGAGAAATGAATTAGAACTCACCACACTTTGTCCTTTTAACCACTCTGACTTTCCTCCCACTTCCACAATGCTTCTTGAATAACTTGCACTCATTTCCATAAGTTATTCCGTCAGTCCCACAAACTGGTGACTCATCTTCTGGACAATAGGCAACACACCTCTTGCCTGCATAAAGCAAGTTTAAACATCAGAAGAAACAAGAATCTAGCAAAACTTAAATTACAAAATCAAGCAGTGATACCAACAAATAAATAAGAATTACCATCTAATACCAATATTCTGAAGTTGTCAAGACTTAATGATTAATTAAGTGATTTTCAAATATGCTTTAATTGTGGTTCTTCTCCTCTTGCGAAATACAACTGCAAATGTGATTTAAACAGTGGTTCGTGGCTTTTTGCCAACTATTTGCCAGCGATTAACATGCTAGCTTTTTAAATGTGAATGTCAATATCTTGGCATGAAAGCCCTGTGTTACAGGCTCTGATATAAAGACACTAAGCATAGTTGCCAAAACTTTCTATATCTTCTATATATAAAATATTTTTGCATAGTACAAAGAAGTTAGATAAACTTCTGCATCATGTCTTACCACATAACCTTTTGGCTTTCTTCCCTTTGACCCGCTTGATGATTGAATTCTTTCTGCATGCTGTTAATTTCAGTTCACATTCACTTGGGTACAAAAGCCCATCATTGCCACAAATGGGTTGGTATACAAGCGGGCAGCTTTCTGGACACGCGCCAGGCTCTGGAATCAATGCAAAAGACTAATTTTTGTTATGGAGTCAAAAAGAGAGAACATGCTACTTTTCAAAGACTAAAAGTCTGGGAAAACTTTATGATTTTCAGAATAAAAAAAGGGTAAAAATCTCTAAAAATCACGCACTGGATTATGCAAATATTACCAGCCAAAACCAACAACCAGGCTTTAATTGAAAAGAGATGCCTTTAAATTTAAAAAGATGTGTAGAAATTATTTCTAATGCACGAATAGACCCATGAGCATATTTTAAGAGAGACAAAGTTATCCAAGAGATCAAGAGAATTATCCAAAATAAACTTTGATGAACTCAAATACAAACAATACTCACTGCATCTTCCAATTTTTATAAGTGGTATCTTCTTATTCTTGTTGCAAGAGGCAAGTTTTAACGAACACACACTACTATATGTCTTATTGTCTGCACCGCAAACAGGGGCAAATATGTCTTGGCATCCAGCTGGACATTTGCTCATTTTCTCTGAAAAACAAAGATATATCAGGTGATTCATTTTTACTACAATTAAGAGAAATAAATGACAATTAAAATTTTCCATATAAAGTCATAAAACATCTTTACTCAACTTAAGTTATCCCTAGTACAAGAACTCAAAGTAACAAAACATCACTAGGTCAGTAGGATACCATTAAATGTTTTCATCCTTTAAGGTAGAAATAAAAGGAAGACAACTGCTTTTGGAACTTTGAATATAAATAATTTCAGATAATACTTATTCATTGTCACATTAACTGTGAAAAAAAGAGTAACAAACATTAGTAGGAAAAAGGTCCATTGCCTTGTTATAGAGACTTGTTTATATACAGTTTTCTTTTTGATAAGTAGAGATTATTGGAAAATTTGATATATCTGTCTTTTTGGGTAATTCTAAACAACAGGCTCACAGTACTAAAAACATTGTAGCCATAAAATATAACATAGTGCATAAAAAGCACAGTCTCAATTTATAAGAAACATTTTCAAAGGCATTCTGCCCTGGTAGATGACTCTGCTGACTTAACCACCAGTTATTGAGTAAATATGGCAGGGTGAAAAGAACATATCCATCCAACTGGTAGAAGCAGCTGTGTAAACAAAAGAAAAAAAATGTGCAACTCACTGCAAGGTCCACGTTTATTGAAAACAAGCTTTTTGTTCAATTTTTTCATCTGGCAAGCAGTCTTCTTAAACTGACAGATGTTTGGGTAGGTCTTTTCCTTTTTTGTTGACATATCTTTGGCACAAACTGGCTTATAATTCTTCATGCAGCTTTGAGGACAATCTATATCACAATGAAAAAATAAAGACACTGTAAACAAAACATCCAGGTTGATAACATGCCTATCTTTACTGACACAACATAGCAAGCAGTGGCAGTTTATGAGCTGAAACCTGGAAGAGAGAGGCTCTTGGGATGCAAGCAAAGACTGGAGATTTGTGAACACAACGTGTGGATTTCAACTACTGTTTAAGTTTTGGGATCAAAACATGCGCAAAATTTCTGTTCCTTTGCATGCTTTCTTTTAATTTTGAAGAATTGCAATTGGGACCAAAAAACTTTGCAACAACACTGCAAAACACATGTACACTTTCCAATTTGGCAATATGTTATCATCTGTGTACCAAAATATCATTCAATAACTTGCAAAAAGACCTTGGCATTGACATTAGAGGTGGGGCACAGCTGATGTGATTAGTTTTTTTCTAGTGTACTTTGCCCCCACAGTCACATATGGTTCTTTTACTCTCCAAAGTGGAGTAGTGAAGCATAACTGTCTGGGGTTGTGCCTTGTCTTACAATCATAATACATTGATCCCTTAAAAAAACAGACAGTTGTCAAATATATCTGCTAAAAACCACAAAAAACAATGCTCATATTTACATGACAAACCTGTCTGCATACCTGCACAAATCTAATTTGGCTTCTTTCAGAAAAAGAAATGAAAACTGGCACTAACAAGATTATGGGTGAAACCAATGTGGTGGCTGGCAAAGCCAATAACAACAGCACCTTCTCCTAAAGATATAACATCCTATGTTCATAGCAAAGTTATAGCTTTCAAATGTTTGAATACTGAAACACATTTAATGCTGAAATCAACTTTACCACAAGATCCAGGATGTTCCACTGTTATATCCTGCTTTCTTTCACAAGACTCTTTCTGCAAATGACAAGTTGTCAAATATGTCTTGCCATCACTTCCACAAACAAACTCCCCAACTGATGGGCAATTGGCAATACATTTTGTACTTTGAACTGTGAGGGACAGATAAAAGATGATTTTCAAAAGGAAAACAAGAATCAGCCATCCACATTGGCACGCTATACAATATGTGAGCAAGAAGATAGCGCTGGAAGATACAACGAGAACTGCTTGTTTCTGGGTATATTGAAGTTTGGAGTTATTTAATTCTCTTGCCTGAAATTACTTTTTCTTTAAGTGAATATGATCATGAGCCAGTTCATGCTTTAGAATTGGTATTCATCTTGTAAAACACAAATACAATTGTAAAAGACAATTTGGATGTGTGCAATAGCACTTATATTCACACATCTCATGCTGTATTCCACATTATACCCACAGAGTGTAAAATTAGGCAGACATTCACACTACAGTCATACATCATTAAAACACCAAATCAAATATGACAAAAAGTACATTCTAAAGCACATGTCATTTCTAATGTCACATTATTGGTCTTTTGAGCCAAAGAAAGCAGCAAAGAACCTTTTAAAAGAATTAAGTTGTAAATTCAGCAAATACTAATCCACTGATTAGAGACAAATTTGATCTAGACTCTGCATGAGCCTATACTACAAAGCACTAGCCCTTTTTAAAAAAATAGCGTAGACAAATCAAGTAAAAACAAACATTTAAAAGCCTTGCAATCTTCATATTTTATGAGACCTAGATGAAATACGCTACACTCACTTGAAAACAGTGCCAATGCAACATCAGATATTGATGTAAGGGAAATGAAGCATGCTAGTAACAACTGCATTTTGACAGGATGGGTGTGGTCCTGATAATACCCTAAAATCAAAACATCAAAGAAGTGAATATTGACACAATCAAGATGCAAAACACAAGTTTCATATGCTTTAAACCTGGGTCTCTATTAAGAATAGGGAATCCAGTGTTAGTGGTTTAGCATCTAAATTTTTAAAAAAAGGGGCATTTCAGTTAAGGGCATTGTATTATGCTTGTCAAAGCAACAGCCATACATTAATGATGCAATTAAAATGCAATTGTGGTTCACACAACTTGCTTAAACTGGAAATGAAATGTACTATCGTTTGGCCTCAAATTAGGCCTCAAAGATATCTTCTTAGTGTGAACTTTTGCTGCGTATTTTGTACTTTCAACATCATACATTTCAACTGCAAGTGCTACAGAACCACAATAACATGATTAAGAATACAGCAATTTTATAACATAATGTCATTAATAACTAAAAACTGTTGTCACTATCATATAATCATTGTATATACATAAAGTTGAAACCATAGTGGGATGAAAAAAGTCAAAAAAGCTGAAACCTAAATTTCCGACAGATTAGACCATATTTTCAAGCCTTGGAAATCTCAATTTTATAATATTCAATAGATCTTTCAGTATCTCAATATCTACAGATCTTTCGCAAAAATAAATTTTCAGAATTGAAATCTTCATCTTTAAATTAGTTTATACTAAAAAATCATGTTGTTAGATTTCTCTTTAGATCTGGTCGCAATTTGCGGCTGCAGTGAAATTTCTTCACTGTAGCAGCAAATTCCATTGAAATGTATAGGAAAATCTCAATTTGAAAATGGGTTTATTCACACCCTGACGGCCAAACACTTAGACATTTAGGGCACAGACTAATTTTAACATGAAGATTCAAATTCTATGATCCATTTTTGCCAAATGTGAAGTTAAAAATTTTCCTGGATCGGAGAATAGATTCGAGTATTAGTATTTCACTTCTTTAAAAAAAATAATAGTGTTTGTACAGAAACAAGTTTACTCTCTTTTAAGGGTAAAACGCGTTAAGCAAACAAACTGGTTTTAATGAAAATTGCTTGAGCAAAGCGGTGGAACCCCTTTTGTTACATGACGGCTATGTCCAAACTGGACAAATGAAAGTTCGACGAGTTTTCAAAGTTAGCCTCAGAATATTTAATTGACAATTTTTAGGTTCTTTCACAAAACATCAAACTCAGTTTGATATATCTCTCATTCTGATACGCCATTGCCTATGCTTATAAACCAAAGGGTTTACACCAGAGGCTACTGAAATAAAAACAAACGGCAAACATTTGTGATATGTTGTAATCTGCAACAATGATTTAAAACTCCGAACAGTTGTAAACAGAAAAAATAATTGTTAACTTGGCAATGAAAATTTTGTCTCTCTAACATACCTTTTGTGCAAAGAAACTTCTTCCCTCTTCCGTGCAGCAAAGATAATTCAGCACCCGCTTCCCGTTGTAACTTTCGGTACAGAATTCTTCCGCCGCGGGAGAAGGCCTGGTATCCAGCGATGAAGTGACGTAGTTCATTGCTTTGAGATCCAAAACAGGTTATAATTAACGGGCGATTGACTTTCTTTGTGCTTCAAAACGGGGGACGAAACATGAATAACTCGAATTGCAAGCTGAGTAAAGGGTCCCTTATGCAGTGGCGTTTCTAGGGAGGGGCTTTTGCTCCAGTACTCTTGTCGGCTCCTCCTTTTCTAAGAAGACTTTTGGTTGTTAATTATTTCTTACGCCCATATGCTTTATACGTAACTTATGATATCAATTGCTCGGGAATTCTCTACTGTCACATGCATTAATTCCTTACTTTTGAAATAATTCTTTCAAACAATAAAGTTTTAGGTATTGTGTCCGTACACTTCCTGTGATCTCCCCTCACACCAACTACCTCCCGCCCTCCACAGTTTTCTCAGGGGAGTATCGCCCCTGCCCTTGGGGTCAGCACAAGCTCATAATCCTAATTCCAGTGTTTTCAAGGCCAACAATTAGCGCAACACTTTGACACTGAAAATGATTAATGGACCTTCCTTTGCACCACAGGCAATTTTCAGACTTCAGGCCTCGAAAGATAAGAGCGTCTCGATAGCCCATGGGTTTAAGTTGTTAGACAGAATACGGTGTACTGAACTGAACTGTGACACGTGACATCTGCTGTACTCATACTTCATTTCAATAGATGTTAGTTGTTTGGTATGCCTGAGTGAAGACGATTTGTCATAAACATCGTTGGAAAGAGAATTATGTTTATTATGCTAGATAATTTATCCTATACAGAACTTTGGACAACGTTTATGCTTTACAGAGTGATAGCTGGATAAATGCTTATTTCACCCTCTAAATTTCATCACCCCCTGATCCGGATGAAAATGGTAACAGAACGTGCGCTACCCACGTTTGAAGGCATCATTAGTGTTCTAATTATCATTTGATAACTGAGGTTATCACACGAACACTAAATCACCTGTTTTGCAAAGACAGCATGAGCCTGTGAAAGCCTCTTCCATTGTTCTTGGGTCGAAGGTTCAACATCCTAAAGTTAGAATGTTGATGTTTAGTATATGAACAGTTGGCAAGGCGGAGGAAACCTTGATTCAGGTGGAGAAGTCCTTTCGTTTGAAACTTAGGCTGAGAGTAATGTTAAAGAGGTTCCCAAGCTTGCTGTTTTTTAGGTCATCTGCTTTACAAATGTATTATCTAATTGGCTGTGTGTATAGTAACCAAGAACTATAATGCACTAAAATATTGGTCTTTCGCACTTGCATTTATACTTTAATAATCAACCTTTTATGGGGGGAAAAGATTTTCCACCCTATTGTATGCTTTTAATCACATTCCTTTATTTTAGAAGTTTGCATATGAGTTGCTGACGGGGCTGAAGAGTTACGCCTGTGTTTAGAGCTCTCTGAAGACACAGGTTTCGGATCGAATAAAAGTGTAATTGTGATCGAGGATCGAGTGATGTTTGTCACAGTGCCAATTCTATATGATGGACTGGAATGTTTTGCAGCGATTTTACGTATTGAATCGGACTTATACATAGAAATAACCAGTGTATTGTTGTCACAAAATTCGTAAAGCTTTCTTTGTCGAACTCAGCACCGAAAGGGTAATTTGCTGCCTTTTCGAACAAGTTATATGAAAGGCTGAAGAGCCCTATAACTGTTTGATTCCCTAAACTTGTGCTTCAAGGTTCAGTGAAAAAACGAGCTAGTACTTTGCTGCGTTCAAAATTTGTTGATAGATGTTAAGTGTACATCTATCATCTATCATTGTATATTTGTTATCAGACATTTTTTATTTAAAGGCCTTCTTTTGCTCTTAAACTTGTTGTTTCGCAGTATTAAAAAATGCCACTGTTTGTTCATGTCATCATTTCAAATTGAATCAAGAAAAGTTCGATGGCCGTCAATCACTTCTATTTGTTTAACATGGTTAAATTACCAGAAAAGTTTAAAATGTAAAAGCTGCGATACTTTCTTCGCTAAGTTTTGTGTCCCGTTCCTGTGTAGAAAACACAAACTTGGCATGAACTATAAACATCGAATTATCGCTATAAAGAACTATATTAATTCTTGTAGTATGAAGCCGTAGGGCATTTCGATAATAGCATTTTACGTTTAAAAGAATCAAGTTTTCTGGTCCGACGATTGCGGCAAATCAAATGAGGGATATAACTCGAGTCTTAAAAAGACAAAGAACAGAAACTAATCCAAAATATTTTATCATTGAGTTTTTCCTTAAGTTTGTTTCACCACGACGGGAAAATACTTTGAAACTAAGATTCTTAAGGGAAACAAATTGATTTAGAATTTAAACTCGTTGTTAAAGTCAAAGGAAATGGAAATTGGATTTTCAAGGAACAGAGGACTCCAGGAGATTAGATCTTAACGATGGTCTGAAACAACCGCTAATCCAAAGATATACATCATAGAAAAGGTTTGGAAATACACCAATAAAGCTAAATTAAAGCATGTGGAGTAGACCTGGCACAATTGTGATCAATGACTTGAAAAATAATATTGCATGAACCAAAATAGAATAGGTATTGAAAAATCTCAAAAATAAAGAAAACATCAATAGAAAAAGTACTTTGTTGCAAGTACTGCGGGACTGACTGCGAATTCAAGCCAGCGTAGAATGGTAGTTGCAACACTTTCGTAAGACAGATAATTACCTGGCTTGATTAAACAACTAAGGTCGGTTGTATATAATGAAGTGGAGAATGGCCAACATTATTTTATTACTACTAGTATGTATCGTTCTTGAGAGACGTGTGCGCCGGTTAGAGGATGAAATATTTTCTTATACTTATCCAATGCCTGATTCTGATGAGAGAACAGATTATTCGTCGTGAAAAAGAAACGTCCAAATATCAAGACAATTTAGAATTGAATTAAAAAAAGAGATTATGCATTAATAATAAAATTAATATGCATTTACTCAAATCTTGAAGGAATAAATGATATATAAAAGGTTCCATGGAAATAGCATATTTCTAATGAAGGTTTATGATGCACGTTGAACAGCAGCAAGTACCCTGACAAAAGAGAGAGGCCGATGAGTAACTACTTATCATTATCTTGTGTTATAATAATCATCATTATTATTCTATGCGTTTTGCACACTAGTTAATTGAAACCACATTGATTTCATTTCAAAGAGTTTCTTTGCAAGTAAAATTTGACATGAACCACCGAATTCTGATGCAAGATTTAGTTATACTTCTAAAATGTTGCTGGCGGAAGGATGGTCTGAAGGTTTGCGAGTGGTTGTAGCTTCCAAAGTTATGATTATGATTTTTTTCAGTTTAAATTGACCATCGCATAATAAACTACCGTTCAAAAAGTCTTGGGACGATTCGAAGTTTCGAAAGACGCTTATGATGAAAGCTTTAAATAACATGCATTTGATCCTCTCTTATTAAGTATGACAACCGGCTATTTCCATGAAACTGTTATAAGACATTGATCATTTTTCGAAGTATTTTAATTTCGCCACACTATTTGAAAAAGATTAACCGTAAAAATTTTCTAGGCCAGAAACATGAACATGGAGGTTACCAAACGCCGTGAAATATCACACAAGAAGCGTCTGGAAATTATCTTTTATAAAAATAATCGTAAAAGTTACCAAGAAACTGCATCAATTGAGGGCTGCTATAAGAATTCAGCTTTCGCTGTATGCAAAAAATTCTTTAAATTTAGAATCGAGAAAGATTTGCCAAGGGTTGGCAGATCGAAGACGTTCCAGACGCCAAGACATGAAAGGCCTTTATTGAGAGATCAAAAACAGGATACATCTCGATTAATTTGCTAGAAGGTGAAAGCGTAGGGGTTTCAAATTCTGATAATTAATTGTAATGAATAAAGGGAGCTGAAATTTTGCAACTTGTTGATGCTTTTACTGCGTTATTTAGACCATTTTAAAGGATAATAGGAGTGTTTCAAAAGATACACTGGGGTCGCAAAAGTATGGAAACGAGGCCTAAAATCTGACGCCAAGACATTGATTACATACGACCATAAAAATATTTTGGCCATATTGTGGCGGGAAAAATTTAAATGGCGTCAGGAAAGATAAAAAACAGGGTAAACATTGTTTCTAGTTTTCAAAAAACTTATTTTTCCTCTAAATTTTGCGGAGAGTTTTCGGAAAACAAACGAGCTGCGGTGAAATATTTGAGAAATGCAGGAAATTCATTTTCGGAAATCGCTAGGCAAGTTGGCTGCAGTAAGTCAGGTGCATATAAAATTTGGAAAAATTTTTAAAAGACCGATTCCATCGCCAAACAGCCAAGGGAAGGCCGTCCACAAAAATTTTCGGAAAGAGGGGAGAGAGCCATTTGTCGTGTTGCTCGCCAGTTACGTTTCGCAACTTTAGGGGAAATAAAGTCAACCTTGTCTGAACAATTCCCGACAGAAAACCCGTCAAAATGTTTGGTAAGAAAAACTTTAAAAAAGTTCGGATTGAAAAGTTATGTGAGAAAGAAAAGACCGTTCATTTCGAAAAAAACAGATCTTACTGGGTAAAATGGACGACAGCATTGCTTGAATGGCCATCGACCCATTGGGAGGATGTAATTTTTTCTGATGAAAGCCGGTTTTGTCTACATGATGACTAGGGAGTGTTTCGAGTCTGGAGGACAACTTGTGAAGCAGATAACCCTAAATATTTCCGGCCAACAATTGTCAACACAGTTTCTGTGATGGTCTGGGGTTGCATTGGGCCTAGCGGCGTAGGAAAGCTTGCCTTCTGTGAACGACCCATAAACTCTGCTTATTACCAGGAGATTTTGAGAGAAAATCTCAAAAAGAGTGTGAAAATTATTTATTGGAACAAACAATCCCCTTTTATTTTCCAACAAGACAATGCTCCAAGTCAATCATCCATTGCTACCAAGCAATATTTCAAGCGCAAGGGCATTTTGGTTCAGCCATGGCCATCTCAAAGCCCAGACTTTAATATAATCGAGAACGTCTGGCAAAATATGAAAAATGAATTAAATAAAGACATTCCAAGAACCAAAGCTGAACTTGTTGAAAAGATTTTCAAGATCTGGTACTCCATTTCCAAACTTTATGCATCCATCCCGAAAAGATTACGTGCAGTTGCAAAGAATGGAGGCTACGCAACAAAATTTTGAAAAAATATTAGAAAATTTTGCAATTTCAAATAAATTTTATGTTAATTAATTAAAATAATGTTGCCACTTTTTATTGGTCGCTCTATTGTTAGTGAAAGACAGCTACCAATCATGATACGGTCGGTTGCTTTTTACCCCTCCTGCACAGCTCACAGCCGCCATTGCATGTTTCATAGGCAATCGTTTCCATACTTTTGCGACCCCAGTGTACATTTCTGATCGCCTTAAAGTGTTTTCATTCGCCAGAAGATTCGAAACTTCGAATCATCCCAATAGTTTTTGAACGGTAGTGTAGAATCGAACTGAAAACGTTGAAAGCAATGTCACATGACAAAAAGAAAAGTCACGTAATCAGCAAGCGCCGAGTCGCAAAAAGCAAAGTCGCTCTATTCTTTGTTAGAAAGGCTATCAATATTCATAAAAATATTACATCTTTGAAGTTCCTGTCCAATCTTTGCAGCGAATAAGTTTTGAGGTGGTGTTAATCTCCATTTATAATGTAATATTTTAATGATATCCTACTTAAATTCTTTCAACTTGTTATTCTTCCCTAGATCAGAAAAGTTAGTGGTTCTTTATCAGGAGAACAGATGCATAACGCTGGCAAATATTTGCACATATATTGTCCCAAATTAGGTGGGTTTCTATTAGAGGAGAATGGAACTGAGGCAGCAATTGAAACGAGGTTATTTCCTGAGCAGCCAATCTACGGCTGCCTCATTGCAACGCAACGTTCACTACGTAGTCCGGTTCCTTGAAGAATTACCTACCACTATCGTTAATAACTAAAAGTCTAAAGATCTAAATAGCATCCCAAACGCACATTCATACTTATTCACACAGTTAATGGTAATTTAAGCCATTTCTATAAATATTGCAATATTACATAAACTTTCTATATTTCATAAAAATTCCATTTAGTGAGTCACTTGTAGATTAACTCAGGTAGTCCTGCAGCAGGTCACGTGAAATGATCAGTCTCATGACTTCGTTTGTTCCTACAACGAAAAACAGTTATCTACACACAATGGTAACTAGCTTCGTGACGCGAGTTTCCCGATTTAGGCCGATATAAAGCCTTCTAAAGTGGCAGGTTGGCCATTTGGCGGGTGGAAATTGTACACTTTCAAGGCGCTGGATTTGCTGACAAAAAATAGATAATCCTGGCAATTTTAAAGGAGCCTCCATCGTCATGCATCAGTCAAAGTTTTATTTTGTGCTTACTGAGCTCTCATGACAGAGAAGAACTAAGTGATTCGGCAAAAGCAATGCAGTTAAAGTTGTTTTCAAGTGTGCCTCATATATTGAGGCACATTTAACCGGGTATCAAAGCAAACTTCAGAAACACGGTATCATGATATAACGAAGTTGGCGAGCGAGAAATCAAGAAAAAAGGTCTCAGAAACCTGCTCTAACATACAAATTTATGCAAATTCTACTTAAGCATTCTAATGCGAATCTTCTTAACAGTAGCCAAAAATACCAAAGTTTAGTGGATGTAAATAAGTGATAACTGTGATAATGTATGGATTGAGAAATGTGTCTGATTTACAGAGTAAGGAGATTTACAAACCTTCAAGAATTTGATGCACCCGGCAATCTCGCATAAACTGTTGAACCGGGTAAGACTTTAGATAACCGTAGCCTCCGTGCATCTGGAGAGCACTGTTACAAATCTGGGTGCAAATTAAAATTTCATAACGAAAATCTATTCGGACAGTGAAACTATTTCTTTAGCAGTAAAAGTATGGCCTAAAGTTTATCAGTTCCTTTATTGTGACACACAATTAGAAATTAGCATTCATGTAATACCAGAAAACGATCAGACGATTAGCATTCTTACCTCAAAACATTTATCAGTTGCTTGAAGTTTGGCCATAGCTGCGAGCGAAACTGCGTTAGGCCTATTTTCATCCAGCGCAGAGGCTGCATGGCGAACAAGGAGGCGCGAAGCTACAAGATCTGACGCCATTTCCGCCAACTTAAACTGCAAGTACTAAAACACAGGACAAAATACAAAGTCAACAAAAAGCAAAATAGATGAAAAAACCGCGCCCGAAAAAGTTTTCAAAACAAGAATGCAACTTTATGGAGGTATTGAATTCATATCAATCATATAAAGGTGCAGCGTAGTTGCTGAGTGAACAGAATTTGAGAAAGTGAAATGTTTGCTAAATACTTGGTTATTGGCCAGCGGTTTTCCAAACTGCTTCCGAACACAAATGTGGTCTCTGGCGTGTTCCAATGCTGTGTGTGCAGCACCAAGAGAGCATGATGCTACGAAACACATTGAGGTTGAGTTAGTCTTTAAAACAGTGATGCTCCAATACAGCTGCAATTCACTTTACTAGCCTATTCAAGCTTTCCGCTAACATTTGTCAAATCAGAATTGATTGCATCGAATAGATTCTTCACTTGTTGCTGGAAACTTGGCTGCTTATCTTTGTAGCATTTGGATCCACATTCAAAAGCAAGTTCTGATGAAAAATTCTTAATTCTACATTCAGATCCTTTCCATTTTCTTTATTCCACTTTTCGGCAAAAACAAATTGCTTACCGCTAAAGAAATGACTGGCTGCGTATCATACTGCCAAAATGTAAACACAAAATATTACGAAAAGTGATTCCTGCTTGCCTAAAATTGACTTCAATATACAACGTCATAATGCGAAAATCTACGTACAAATACTGATTCGGCCTCCATTCAATGCTTGCATAGCGTAGTTAAATCCCTGTAAACGAGGCATGTGTACGTAAATAACAGGAAGGCAGATGCTCCTAAGTCAACTGCCCAAATCCTAGATGCTATAAGCTCTGAGGCAGCCTTAAGTATCAAAAGATGAAACAAGAACACATAGATATTTGAACTCTTTTTATGCGTAGTAGGCAAGCAATTCTGTTTTAATCTTAGTAAGCAATCCTGCTGACTTCCTTTAAATTTTTAAAAGAAACTGTTTTCCCATCTTTTGGATCCGAGGTCCATCCCTCCTCATCTCCTCTTTGGTTTTGAAACTGCGCAGTGCGATTAGACTGGAGATGCGTTGAAACACATTTATAGTAAGCAAAGACTCACATATCCTTCAGTTCCAAGCAAATTTTCTGCGGGTACTTCACAATCTTCTAAGATTACCGCGCGGGTCGGCTGGGAGTTCCAACCAACCTGAAAAAATTAGATTCTTTAAGATGACAATAACGATAAGAGTAAACTGTTGTCATTTATATCAATCTACAATGTCATATCACCTCGGAAATGAGCATTTTCCAATAAAATAGGCTGGCCCCTTCCAGTTGCTAGCATGCCAAGAATTAAACTTCTCATAACTTGTATAGGCCTTTTTATTCATGCATGGCCACCGTTGCACCAGTTTACAAGATGACGAACAAAACATAACTGCGTTGCCAATCATTTATTGAAAATTAACTTTCAAGCAGTTTAATACCAATTCTTCTATTGGTTCTAAAACAAGAAACCTAAAGAAGAAACAAAGGAGGGATTGTTACCTTCTTCTCCTTGGCACCGAATCCCAATCCTGGTGCGTCCTTGTCAACAAGAAAGCAAGATATGCCCTTTGGACCTAGCGGTGCATCAAAATATTGATAAAAGTACATGTAGAGAAATGCAAAACACAATTTATCATAAATGAGATACTGTAGTCTGCAATTTTTAGATATACAAACGGTCATAACAAAGTCTAAAGATGATTAATGATTACCATTAAATTAACCAATGGTTGGATTGCATCAAATTACTAAAACTAAATAGAAATTATCGCTATTAAATAAATGAATAAATTGTCTAACTCAATCAAGGCCAGGTAGGGACCACTTAAGATACTAAAACATGCTCCGAAAAATCCACTCTCGCAGAAACTGATATATATCGAGCATTGATTTCAATTTGAGCTGGGTATCAAAGGACGGCTCCAGTGCTGTCATGGTTGAGATAAGCAGCTTCGATCACCTCTTTAAGGTATATCTGCAAGGTCTACAAAGTTCTTTAAGAGCATGCGTTCGAACCTGGGCCTCCACTTCTGGCCATGACAGCGTACAGGTCAGTATCACCGCCACCGCTTATGAACATCTAAAGAAAAAAGACACTCAAAGCTATCTTTACACACAGGATGAAAGGGGGAACTAGAGTGACTAGTAATATTAGTACCAGTGAGTAGTATTATTAGTACCATCGACTTGTATCATTAGTACCATCGACTAGTATTATTAGTAGCAGTGACTAGTATTATTAGTACCATCGACTTGTATTATTAGTACCAGTGACTAGTATTATTAGTAGCAGTGACTAGTATTATTAGTACCATCGACTTGTATTATTAGTACCAGTGACTAGTATTATTAGTAGCAGTGACTAGTATTATTAGTAGCAGTGACTAGTATTATTAGTACCATCGACTAGTATTATTAGTACCATCGACTTGTATTATTAGTACCATCGACTAGTAATATTAGTAGCAGTGACTAGTATTATTAGTAGCAGTGACTAGTATTATTAGTACCAGTGACTAGTATTATTAGTACCATCGACTTGTATTATTAGTACCAGTGACTAGTATTATTAGTAGCAGTGACTAGTATTATTAGTAGCAGTGACTAGTATTATTAGTACCATCGACTAGTATTATTAGTACCATCGACTGTATTATTAGTACCATCGACTAGTAATATTAGTAGCAGTGACTAGTATTATTAGTAGCAGTGACTAGTATTATTAGTACCAGTGACTAGTATTATTAGTACCATCGACTTGTATTATTAGTACCAGTGACTTTGCAGAGCCACGTTTCCAATCGGTCGGCCTTGTGGTGCAAGATTAAAATGCAAAATTTCTAAGACGTATCAAAGTTTTCAAAAACATGAGAACTCGATGACGATTTTCATGCCAGATTTGCTTATATAAGACAACTGACAGAAAGGATACCTCAAAATTATCGAAGCAAGGCAAGTCTAATGGTTGTCGTCCGAAATTTTTAAGATGTTTCTGTTCGTTAATTTTCATCGAGATAGTTAAGCAACCCCCCCCCTTCCAGGTATGTTGAGTCAGTTGCTAAATAAATTTTAGATGGGATACATTTAGCAGTAAATTCATTTTTTGGCACAACATGGGTTTAAAGCTACATCGCGCCAAAAACTTTGAATTTATTGAAGATTATAATAGAGCTGAAGAAAAAACACCGAGGCCAAGAAAATAAAAAAATTGTGTCATAATTTGCCTTGATAGTGACGTACGACCCAAAGTCGGCCCTAAATTCCCTCTTTGCTCATTACTCTACGACATGACCTGTTTGAGTTTTCGCACAAAACAAACAAACAAAATTCATAATTACTGGGACAGACATATTGAGAACGCAAAAAGGCGCAACTGTTCTCTAAAAAAATGACTGCCTATCTTAGTCACTGTCCAGTGGAGGGAATCACGTGCTGATTTGAAGAGGCCCTGCGAAGCCAAGAAACCCTACCTTGCTTCCATTCAGAACAAATCGATCGCCTTTCTTTTTTGCAGTCGTCAGCAATGATGCGGCATCACTTCCGCTCCCTGGAGAAAATTCAAAATTCTTAACAACAATGCAACAAAGATAATACTGATTACCAGAAACCCAATATTTAACAAAACGATTACTGTATGATAATGACTCATGATCTAAATAACATGTGATCTCGCAAACCATGTGCGCGACAAGGAAGTTAACTGAGCCAAACCAATCATAGAGACAACAATTACTGTGAGTAATATGCTTGATATGTCAAACTGGCTGATCCCATGTTTCAACTATCATATCGAATTTACATGTTCCCGCTTTTAGAGCATGACAAGTGCCATGGGAATGAAGTGGCTGGTATGGCATGCGTCGAGAATGGAACTTGATCATTTCAAACAACGGCACAGAACATTTAAAAAACACTGTTACTTGAGAACACACGGATATCTTAGAAAAATAATGCATCCAAAGGCTATTCACGTATTTAGCATACCCGGCTCTGTTAAACAGTATGAAGCAAGTTTCTGAAAGATAATAAGGACTTATCAAACAACTGCCTCACTTCATCAATGAGAACAACCATTAAATTCAATACAAACAAAACTTTGTCTATGATGAATTTGCCTTTAATTGCGTAACAATAATTGAGAAGAGAGGTAGGCTATTAAGCACATTGATAGCATCAAGAGTAACGTGAATTGATTGAAAGCTGAATCCATGGTTCACAGCTTGTTAATACAGTTAAGATCGCTTAACCAAAGAAGCCACAACACCAATCAGTGGTTGTAGCCAATCAATAATACCCATTGACGTAGCCATAATTCAGCTACCAAACCACGTGGTAATCGCCAATTCCCCTCAGTCACTTAGTTAACATCATGCAATCCCCCGAGGCATCGTGGGATCAAGCCATCAAATCAATGCAACTGGAGTATTGTTTGCTTGGTCACTTTCAGAGCAGCTTTTTGTTAGTAATCAGCCCCAAGAGAATGACGAGCGTACTTCCAGTATTTTAAACTATTTTAAGCTGCACTGTGGTATGTTTCAGCCACTATGGCGAAATGAATGACTCTGATTGGACTTTGGAACTGCAAGTCCATAGGCTGAGCATGTGTCATGGCTTAATTGGTATGGTGACAGGGTTACTGTTTTAATTGATTAATGATCAATTACAATGGCATTGATCACTCATGGTGATAAGGATGATGTACAGCAATCAGTCAAAACTTGACCTCACCTCGCACGAGGTCAGTGATTGCAAGTATTTCTCTTTTTGGGCTGCAGTTCCAGCTTTATCAATCAGTGTTGCAACCATACTGAAGATCACAAAATGAAACCACAAAATGACGACATTAAAATTCGATGCAAAGACGACTCTAAGCCATTGCTGATTCGTCAGTTAATTAAAATGAGTACTAATCGGTTCAAAAGCATCCTACAATTTAAAGAGTCGTTCGGGGAATACAAAATAAATTGTTCCATAAAGTTCCAAGGTAAAAATAAAGATTGTCACCCGTGACGTATCACCAAACTGCACATTTCAACGGACGACTTTTTCACTGCTTTCAATCACTGCTTTAAATTACTGCTTTCAATCACTGCTTTCAATCACTGATTTCAATCACTGCTTTCAATCACTGCTTTAAATTACTGCTTTCAATCTTTGCTTTCAATCACTGATTTCAATCACTGCTTTCAATCACTGCTTTCAATTACTGCTTTCAATTACTGCTTGCAATCACTGCTTTCAATCACTGCTTTCAATTACTGCTTTCAATCACTGCTTTCAATCACTGCTTTCAATTACTTTTAAAAGCACACTTCGCAAGTTCAATTAAACGTAGCTTTCATATCACTCTCTTGTATGGGTCTCTATACCCCTAATAACGCAACTGATTTCTAGAATACGAGCGTATCGAAAACGAAAAGAACTAACTTGTGGATACTCAGGTATGCAGTCGTGCTAGTACATCCCGTTGACAACGCTTCGAATATTACCGATGCATCGAGGCGGCCAAGGTGGCTGCCCCCGTATTCTTCGCTGACGTTGATACCTGCAGAATGCAGTTCATTTTAGCAACACAGCCAGTGCTCACTAAATGAATCAAATTCAAATAAACTCGCAAGCAAATCGCTCCTTCTGCACCTTTCGCAGCAGCCATGAACAAAACACAAGATAAAGAAGGGGGAATAATTGGGAAAAAAACAAAATGATCAAGGGGGAATCAGTTTTGCGATTTTACGCTAACGGTTATCATACATTATCGCCAAATAAAATTAGGCTGGATTCTCCAAATTGAAAAGTCTAACGAGCGGTGACTGAATTGCTGGTGGTTGTGGTGAATCTTTGGTGCCATACCGTCTTATGGTCACATTGTGCTTGCCCAACCATACTAAGCTTAGAGCATGTGCTTATATCTATAATATGTCCTTGTAAATAGAATTCCATTTCCTTTGAAGTTAAACTAAAAGTTTAGCATTACCAGATACAGAATTTCTGCCAAAACGGCTTCAAGCATGTCAAAAATTTAAGGCTTTCTGTTTCCAATCTACAAACATACAGACGTCAACCCACTGTGCACAAAGACAATGCTGGGAAACACTTAGGCAGCTGAGTTTTCAGAAATATCAAATGTTTTAAAATGCTACATCTCGGTGAATGAAATTGAACATTAATTGAAGGAAGAGTGGGGGAAGCTTTTGTGATTACAAAAAATTCTCCTGGTTTATTAGGGGTTTTGGCAGGCTTTGCAGATTGCCTTAACTTAGGTTGTTAGGTAAAAAGCTACACAAAGCACATAAAAATGCATGCATTCAAATACCAAAACGGTTGAATGAAAAATGTGTTTGAACTTTAGAGGAAATTGAACCTGCCTGTTAACAATTGACACTGGCTACTGTGATTGTTGAAAGACTGTGAACATACCTCCAAATCCAAGCTGAGCAGCTTTTTTTAGAGTCTCAACAGGAAACTTTTCCTAAATGGAATAATGGTTTAGAACAAAAAGTAACATCATCTATAGCAAAAATCAAATGTTTGTTTAATCAACATCTAGTAGAAAGATTATTAAAAAAATTTCCTTCAAACAAAGATTATGAACAATGTGAGCATTAATATTTTTTGTTGCTGATAACATGCTTGGATGTACACAACTGTGCTTTGAACAGAAATATTAGTAAGAAACATTTTTATCATAAACCTACATATTGTGAGTCAAGAGCATGAAATATGTAATTTCATACCATACATACCTTTCAGAAAAAGAACTTTGGTAGGATGGGATTTCTAAAAATTCCATTGTTACTATCCTCTAGATAGACACAGTTTTTTCACTTTACCACAATTTTCACATATTTTCATAGCTCTTATAGGTAAGACATTTTTATACTTGTCTGTCCTCATAGCTAAAAAGTCCAGAACTGTGCTTTGTCATTCTTAAACTATCAGAATAGTAGGGTATTTTAATAAAGATGCATTTTATGAAACAACTCTTAAAAATAATTTCTCCTATAAGCTTGGGCTTTTGAAATTTCAAAAGGGGGAAACTATAGCACAAATCTGACAATGGGAGTTCAAAAAAGGTTGCCAACTTCAACTTCAGTTACACACTTCAGTTTGAAGGAATCTGGGTGACAATACTGTATACTTGGAAGGAAAAAAGCAAACTACAAAGCAACTAAAATAAGAACACAGAAGAATAATCAATAAATAAACTAGATTTGCAGTTATAATGTTGAAATTTATCAATTCATTTACCTCCAAGTCCCACTCAGTCATGTAGGGTGCCATTTCTTCTTTGGCAAAATCCAAAGCAACTTGCTGAAAGTGCTTCTGATCATCGTTAAGTCCATCTGAAACTAAAAATCATAAGCATTAAATCTAATGAAATTGGAACTTCACATATGAGCTTAAGAAGAGTATAAAATAAGAAAAATGGTTAATAAAGTCAATTGTTTTATGTTTTAGAATCAGATTTTCCTATTTTCATAAATAGTTATGTTTTAGGAGCTGTTTTGGACTAGGTGAAAAGTTTCTTTGACTGAGACTTGAAAACTAGTTGTTTCAGTAATACATGCTGATTTGTTTTCATACCATGTGAAAAAGCCTCAATTTACATAATAGGAGCAAGGAAGAGTGGGATGATATGGAAATAATAATTAGAAAGCCAGGCTGGAAATCCTAGCTTTTTATTTACAAAAATGTTACTACAGCATCAAGCATTCAAACCAAAGCCCTGTTACATAACTACCAACATACTGGTAATTAACTTCTTGAGTCCTTCCTAACTGTTTACATCTGAATTCTTTAACACAATCTGAAGCTTTAACAAACAGCAAACAAGCCATTTGAGCTTCTAATACCCACACTGGTATCTTCAAATCATAAATAGATCTTCTTAATTTGGCTTTCTTTCAAATTGCATTTTATGATCAATTTCTAAATTGCACTTCCTATTTTTTCCTGTCCCTATTTCTTTTTAGTTCATTTCCTTGTTTATTCCCTATAACATTACTTCATTTTTACATACTTTCTTTAGGCTATCTCTTTACTTTTATCCATTCTTGCTGTTGTTGCTATTGATACAACTTCATATATTTGCTTCTCCTTAATTTATGTTCCTTTACAAATGTAAAATGCAACTATCAGAGCCACAAAAGGTGAGCAGCTCCAAAGCTTCTGAAGTTGTTTTTACGTGTCCTTCACTAACTAGGTTCATTTCTCTTACAGACAATTTCAATTTCATGTAGAGTGTGCTTTTGAATCTTTTACATTGGCCATGTTAGTATTATCGAACCACTGTATTTATCTAACAAATACACTGATAATAAAATGTTGATGTTCCTTAAGATACCACATACATTCAGCCTCAGATTCATTCCCAGAGTCAGAGGGATTGTTATGTTATACTTCAAAACTTCATTTATTTTCAAATTTGATTGATTGAAATTAAACTTGAAATTCGTTTCCTTCCATTATTT
The DNA here is from genome assembly GCA_003864495.1 of Nemopilema nomurai. Lineage (NCBI taxonomy): Eukaryota > Metazoa > Cnidaria > Scyphozoa > Rhizostomeae > Rhizostomatidae > Nemopilema > Nemopilema nomurai. Next base: position 1,286,804 of record ML133465.1, on the reverse strand, counting down.
TCTGCCTAAATGAAGTAATGCATTTGTCTTGTTTCGACACGAAGGTCCTTATAGGTTTGGCAATGGTACTCCTATGAACACGAATCTGGGGGTGAAACGTACTGCCAAGGCCAACTAGCAACATTGGAAACCAATTCTAAGAAAAGTGACATTTATCTATAAGAAATTGACGGAGAACCGTATATTATTGCACATCCTCTCAAATTATTGTCATTTTGACACATCTCATGTTCTTTACAGAGCCGTTCTTTACCAAATGCGAATCTGGGGATGAATCAGGCCAGCTGGGGATGGAAAATGCGCGTACCTAGGCCCACAAAAACATCAACAATGAATCGGCAAGATTGAAATAAATTGTAAGCTTTTTTCGAGTGGAATATGAAGGAAATGAGATAACATACATTCTTATTAATCACTGTCATCTCAACATATTTCGAGCAGTACAAGCAAGTTTTCGTATCTAGGAATGAATCTGGTGCTGAATGATGGCACCGCCGGTCCCTCTTGAAATGAGAATGCAGAAAAATCTGAAAACTAGAGTTCGCACTTAAAGGTAATGTCTGCCTCGACATATCAAAATGCCGACTTACCGTCAATGCAAGTGGAAGATGATCGACAGTGCAGCCAAGAAAGAAGCGAGGTTGCATGTTTACGGCCCACTTTTGAACACGTTCGTGCTGCAGCCATCTTGATGCACCTCCTCTCTCTTACCTCCGAACCTCGTTTACACCCCTATCACGGCGGGAGGCCAACCCGCGGCTGTTCTCTTGCGGCACTTCGCCTGTTCTCTTGCGGCTCTTCGCCTGTTCTCTTGCGGTTCCTAAAGGCCGTCGACGCATACTGGTATAGGCATTGGTGATGCAGTCTAGTTGCTAAAATCAACGTGAAGCAATTGACACATATTCAACGGTAAAACATGTCAAATCACTGACTTTTTGACTGACACGCAGGGCTCCCCCCACTTTTTTTGCGAAGAAATTTATTCCAATATAGCCATAAAATGTAGCAGATTCGAGCTACTTAATTCAAGTTCAATTCATTAAACATGCCCCTCCCACTTTTTGCGAAGAAATTAAGGAATTGTGAAGGGATTGCTTTGAGTTGCAACTACAAAATACAACCGAGATTTAAAAAGGATTGCTCACGGCAAGGAACACTACAAGCCCCACTCATCAGCATACACAGTCAAAGAAGCATATTATTGTAAATTATATCATTTTTGTTTTATGTGCTTGCTGAGAAGAAAACATGAGAGATTATAACTTCATCACTTCCATTTTCTTTTAGAAAGGTGACCCTTCAGAGCGTGCTAGTTAGTAAGGCTCCTCCATTTCTTTGCAATATGATAGCTAAATAAATTTAAACAAAGGTTATATATATTATCATTTAAGTTAAACATATGATTGTTGATTGCATTTATGTCTGATGCACCCTGGGTACCAGTCTCACTGTATATAAAATAAAATGGAGACTATTGTTTTACATAGAGTGCGTCTGGTACCCAGGGTATGTCTGATGTTGCTATTTACTGCAGCGCACAAGAAAGTGTGGCTCTTTCTAACAGGTTATCCACCCCTGTTATAGCTTCAGTTCATCTCAACTATTGCCCAAATTTCTAAAATTGCTATTCTGGGCCCATTGTGTGGTGACATTAAAATGGACATCCATATTTGTTGCCCCAGAATTCACCAAATTAAAGCTTCCCCTATGGGGGTGTCAGAATTTAAAATCTTGATGCTGTGTTTTAGAGGCTAAAGGTAAAAGCTATAATTTATTTACTGTTGTAGTCACATTCAGAATTGCAAGAGCTTTCATTGGGTAATATAATCATTGTTATAGGTGCTACAGCACAGAAGCTATGTCAATCTGGGTGTTGCCCTAAGGTCCAGTGGCGTAGCGTGATTTCCAGAAGTGGGTATGCGGGGAGGGGTCAAGGGGCAACGCCCCTATTGGGCAGCAGGGGGCGAAGCCCCGGGAAGCTATGGCTTTTTATAAACACCAGACAGTTAAGATAGCGCTCTCTTTACATTCTTATTATGCCCAAATAGAACATCTACAACACAGTTCGAAGTGAAGATTATATAATAAAAACATGACAATTTTTGACAACAGCATGACATGACAAACATGACAATGTTCAAATGAATTAGGCTACAATCTCTGAGCCGATAAACATTCCAAGATCTTCTATAACAATTTATTCGTGGTTATGATAATATTTATAAACAACATGAAGGCCAAAATGGTACTCTAAAAGGGCAGACCCCCGTACCACCCCTATATGCGTACCCTCCCTATTTGGGTACCCTCATTAATTGAGTACCCTCACTTGGCACTCAAGCTAAAATTAAAAGCAATCTCTATAAACCTATAATCCATATCGTCTGTTCGAATCCATATGTCGAAGACTTATGCTGAGATTCAATTCAACTAGGGCGGGCTCTTTGTTGAACAGCAAGCCAAGTCACGTGATTAGATGCTGATCAATAGAACACGAAGCAAGCTTGAGTCAGTTGTTTCCCTTTCAAAGCTCTGTCCACAACGCTGTAAGTAAATAATTGGAGCAATTTTTCGTTAGCATGATAGATTATTCGTTGATACAACATTCTATCCTACTTTTTTGTAAAATTTTACATTTAAAGAGGGAAAAAACAATTGTTTTATATCCAGGGCCGGTTCCAGGAAATTTTCTTGGGGGGGTGTAAGCTCTTATGTACCGAGTAATTTTAGAAAAAACAATACCAAAAATTTTGAGCTCAACTAATCGTGATCAGAACTAACAACTAAATGACTTACACTAACTTTAATTTAAGAAATTTAACTTTAACGAAAGAACTTTAATTTTAACTTCAATCTGAAAATTGTTTTCATTTTCTTCAAAATTGCTTTGGCTTGATCCTGTGTGTTTTTGTCACAGTCAAGTTGTCTATCCATTATCTGCTCGAGCAGCGAGACGATTACTGTCAAAGAGATCCAGACACTGTCAATAGATTCAGATCTAGCAATCCAACGAGTTTGCGAAAGATTTCGCATCTTCAAGGCCCCTTCTATTTCAACTTGTGCTTTTTCAAGTGCTTCAGATCGCTTGGTGCTACTAGAAAAGAATGTGTACAATGACTGTAATATGTCAAACATCGATGATACAAGACTGCTTGCTTTGGAGCTTCGTTCTACATATGTACTCAGCCTGTGAGCCAGGCATGGGATGTAAAGGATTTCCTTTTTGTGTGGAAAATCTTCTTGAATTTTATCACTTAGCACTCGTTGGCATCCTTTATACTTTCCAGACATACATGACGCAAAATCGTACGATTGAAAGACGAGTTTTTGTGGGTCCACACTACACTCATTGAGAGCTTTCAAAATTTCTGCAGCATGGCCTTCTCCGGACTTGTCTTTGAGAATCCTCAGACACAGTAAACGCTCAACCGGCTTGGCATTGACGACGTATCTTACAACAATTGCCATCTGATCTTTATTGCTTGTGTCCGGGGTAGTATCAGCCATTACTGAGAACGCTGAGACTTCCTCTAGCTCCTTCACCATACGATGCCTCACTGCGTCACCTAGCAACTTTATCAACTCATTTTGGGTGTCTTTGCTCACAGTGGCGGATACAGGAATTAATTTGAGCGGGTTCCAAAGGGGGGCGGGGGCGTAGCCCCGGGAATTTTTTAGAGACCACGCCCTTAAAATCGCGGGAGAAAGTGGCAACGCCCATATTCACTAGCGAAATGAGCTTGTCGAGAGAAAAGAAGATGAATGAAATGTTAAGATATAAAGCAAAGTGTAATGAAAAGATCAATGAAATAAACTCTAAAATTTTTGCTTCCTGTCCCCCAAATGGTACAATAACAACCATTTGTATTATCTGCTTAAAGCAGGGGTCCCATGGGGTGCCACCCACTCTTTGTTGCAGGATTTATTTGTTGCAGCAACAGCTCTTTAAAACAGGGTAATAATTGACAAGGCAAGGCAAATATCAATGATCAGCAACAAATCTTTAAAACACTGCAATAACTGAAAAGGCAAATATCAATTTCTTGCTTTATTCCTTTATTCTTAATTCCTTTATTCTTGCTTCAGAATGACCAATTTTCTTTGCAAAGAATAAACATGGAACACAAAAACACCCATTTGAAAATATTCAAATAGCAAGCCAAGGAAAATCATTCAGCCAACTGAGTAGGAATTTTCTGGATTTGCCACACTCCAGTTTAAGAGGAAATTCAAAATCTTGTGGAGGGACCCAACCTTTAGGAAATCTGCAAGCTCAGAATCTTCTAGTAGATGTATTCCAGAAAAGACAAAGTGGCCAATTGATATCAAAAGAACTAACACTTCCAGAAAAAAAGAGGAAAGTAGGGTTTCTTTTCAGGGGTTGCTGAGTCACCAATGATACAATCAAACTCTTGTATTCGCTTTGCTCCCTTGCACACTTGGTATGGAATATTTCCTTTTTCCTTTATTATCAGCATTCTATGGAGCTACTGCTTTTTAAAAGCCTGTAACTCGGTCATCCATAAAGGGCCCATTCTGCAAATTTGTACCACGATAATCTGTATATCAAGGAAGCTTTTGGTGCAAAACTTGCCTCAAGGGGGAGAGGTACTAATTCACAGAAAGCCGTTTACAATCAAGATGGTTTTTCATTGCTGGTACTTTTGTCATGTTGTATATGTTAACAAACTTTTAGTATTTAAGCAGATCTTTAAAAAGAGCTTCAAAATGAGCTGTTTTTGGTCCCAATGGAACAATAAGAACAAAAGTAGGAGAAAGGGAAGAATGGGATAATCTTTAGAAATTGATTTCTCAGGTCCCGTTAAAGAATATTGAGCTAAAATTAGTACATAGTCTTGTAACTATGCAAAACATATTTGAAAAGTTTCATCGAAATCAGGGATATTGAGGTCATATGGGTTGGCTGATTTTGCATGGAATGACCCAACGTCTGAATCTTATAATACTGATTTTGGCTATATTAAAGATATGATCCAGATCAAAAGCATGGACAGGACAAATGCAATCCAAAGTTGGTTGCTGTACTCTATGGTGGCCCGTCGCTGTCAAACTCTTTTCATTTGAAAATTTATTTCAAGGTAAATTTTTTTGATAAACTTTATTTCATTTAATTTCTTTACGTAAATAATGCATTTAGAGGTATCAGTGGCGTAGAGAGGGGGAGGGGCAATTTGCCCAGAGCCTAGGCCTGAAAGGGGCCCCCAAATTATAATGAACAATTTTTTAACTTGAAATTTTTTTAATTTACGGATTCATCTTTTGAGCTGAGTTTTTCTGAGTTCCGTAAAATAGTACTTATTGGTGGAAGGAAGCCCTGATAAAAATTAGGTAACCCATATAATATTGTTTCAATCTATGGCCAGTTCAAGTGAGTTATGTTTACATTTAGAATTGTTGAATAAAGATATATTATATTTTTGGGGCCCCTAAAACATTTTATCCATAATGCCATGTTGCCTTTTTTGTCAGCGTCCAAAGATTTTGTTTTTACTTGGGTTTTTGGATCTGAACAAAAGAGCGTATTTAAATCGCTTACCTTTAGAATTAATGATGTTTTATTACATTTTAGGTTATTTTATTCATATTCTATAGCATGCGCAATCGTTTGGAAATAATGGGCATTTCCCATTTTAAAACGGGCGTGGTCCAAAGAAAATTTGGATCCGACCCCAGGGCCCCGAATGGGGCTTTGCCCCAGGGCCCAGGCCGCACCTTGGCGACCCTTGTAATTACAAGAAATTTTTATTAAATTCACATCAATTTCTTTCATAACGATTTTTGCATGTGGTCTAGTCACTATTAAAGTAAACACGGAGTCCTTATCCGCTTCATTACGCCCGAAAGAGCGGGAAATAACACGCGAAGCGAAACGCGTTGAAGAATAGTGAACAATAAGGGAAGATGTCTGACAAGAACAAAATGAAACTTTGGTACTCCAAAATGTGTAATAAAACAACTACAAGAATCGAATCATTGAATGCACACTACTTTCTTTACAGTGATAAAATAGATACCAGTTCGCATTGCATACCAGAAACGAGATAACATGCCGAGTTTATGCCGTGTTTATGTCATTGTCGCATTGGCATATCGCATTTGATATGTGTAGCATTTGGCCAGGCTGTCTTCAGCGGTAACAAAGAGCCACACGAAAACCCAAATCAAGTTGAAGACTGTGAGAATGAGCATTTTGTTGATAAAGGGGCCCTTACTTGTCTTGTGACAGACTGCTATTATGCCAATCCACCCTCCAATCGGTCCACCGAGAAACACAAGTAGGTACAAGGCGTTCTCGGCAACTCGCCAACCACCATTCTCTGCCTGGCTTTTGTCACAACAGAATGTAAACATCGTTATGAAATTGCAAACGATAAGATAACTCATCATTGCATATTTGATATTTGCTCCTGGGACAAAACAGCCCAACACGAATGTCAATGGTATGCCTAATAACGCAGGCAGAAGCACCCAACAGGATTGAGCAGCAGCTCCAAATCGACACATTTTGACTTTAGTAACCTGAAAATAAACACGATGGATTGATTCTTCGGTGTTCAGCAGTGCCAGTAACCAGTGGCGAAGCCTGCACAGAGGTGATGGTCCTGCCCAAGGCAGAAGGGGGGCTGGGGGCTGACCCCCCAGGAAAATGTTTGGGCTGCCACGCCCTTATAACTCGCGGAGAATTGGGCAACGCCCATTAAAAAGATTGGAAAGAAAATTGATATCCAAAATTTTTCACAGAATTTTACCGAATATCACATAATGGAAAACGAAGGTTGTTTTGATGGCCATTTACATGACCTCATTTAACATGATTCATTGAAAGCCTTCAAGATAATCTCATTTGTGAATAAATATTAAGTAACAAAATTTGTCTGAATGCAGCATACGACTATTGCTTCTTTGACATAACTAAGTGTATAAACCTTTTTAGCAAATCTGGTTTTTTAAATAAATAGAAGCCCATATCAAGACAATTAACAGAAAAGAGGGAAATTCAAGAAGTCTCTGGGTTAAAATTTGAAAACTGAAGTATTTGTTACCAATTTCATGGAATACATAGTAGATGTTGTCCAGTAAAATTAGTTCCAAATACAAATGCAAGGCAAGCTCAAGCCCCATGTCAAGAGTTTGCCTGCTGCTCAAGTTTCCATTTTAGTCAGAAGTAACCCCACCAACTTTATGTACAAAAAGCTTCTTAAGTGATATTTCTTCAGAATGTCACTTAGCAACTAAATTAATAGAGTTGATGACAAGCAAATTGCAACTCTCCTTTAATGGCAACAATGCACCATTACAAAAAGATGATAAAATGGAAGCTTTTGTGGTTTTGATGCTCTCATCTAGTACCACAAGAAGTTCTCAAATAATACCTCTTGGTATTTCTTTTATCATGTAGTTTTAATATAATGTCTCTTATTTTTCTTATCAACAACAAGGTATAATAAGATTTTTTCAAATAATGCCTCCTGGTATTTCCTTACCCAGCAACAAGTTATAATAAGGTACTTAACTTTATGTATTCTTTTTATCAGCAACAAGTTAAAATCACAAAACAGGTAGTTCTCATAAAATGCCTCCTGGTATTTCTTTAATGAACAGAAAAGTATAATAAGAGGTTCTCTAAAAGTACCCCTTGGTATCTTTTTACTCAGCAACAAATTATAGTAAGAAGTTTTCAAATAATACCTCTTAGTATTCCTTTTATAAGCAACAAGTTAAAATCACAAAACAGATGGTTTTCAAATAATGCCTCAAGGAATTTCTAATCAGCAGCAAGGTATAATAAGATGTTCTCAAATAATTCCTTCTGGTATTTCTTTAATCAGCAGCAAGTTATAACAAGAAGTTCTCAAAAGTGCATCTTGATATTCCTTTTATAAGCAACAAGTTAAAATCACTAAACAGGTAATTCTAATATAGTGCCTCATGATATTTAGAATCATCAGCAAGGTACAATAAGAAGTTCCGACTTGAAGAGTAAACTGAGCCAACAACAAAAACTTTTGATAACTGGCCTTTCACAGAGCAAATCCTTCCTTGAATACCACTCTTCTTGGAGAGATCGATTTCTAGTTTTCAAATCTAGTAGCGATGTTTAGGCCTTTCTTGCTGTGCGATAACTTTTGATCACCGACACTCCTAGCAGCAAAATACCCCTCCAGAGGTAAAAAATAATCTTTTCGCTGTTATAAATTTGATCTATGAACTTCCGTAAATGTAACCTCAATCGAAATTCCTTGTGGTCTCCAGACAGCAAAATAGCAAAGGCATACCTAAACATAGGGCTCCCGAAGTTACAGTCCTGCCTTCAAGAGTGAGCAGGACCTGAGTTCCCGCCATTTCTGAAGGGCAGGAGTGCCATTGTTATCTTCTATTGTGAGGCAGGACCAAACGCAGGGGAACGAGGGGATCGCCCATTGTTGGGCAGGACCAAACATAGGGTTTAGTCCTGCCTACGAATATTGAGCAGGACCTACCACAGGGCTTCATTTGACGATAGATTTTAACTTGACCAGTCGCGATATCACGCCCTGTGTCATCAAAAGAGGAAACACGACCAGGAGGGAAAACAATAATTTAAAAAGCATAGATTACGGCACGAAAGAACCATGGTATTGGGTATTAAACGATCTTGTAAAATGAAAATAAATGATTTTCCATTATTTCGAAAAATGATAACTTTGGCATCTTTTAGTCCTGCCCGGCAGGACAAGCAGGACCTTTGGCTTCGCCACTGCCAGTAACACACCGCAATCGCAAGTAAATGTCGGTTCCACTGGTTATTCTGTGGTAGTGCAAAATGTTAAAAATTATTTCTTGGAAAACAACGAGAATAATCTTTTGATTGGCTGAAGCGCTACCATTTTGAATTTATGCAAATTAGGTTCTTGCTATAGAATTCAATGGGGAAGATGGGGCCGCGAGTTGTAGGGGTTTCAACCTCCGCGGCATTCATGAGGTGCACTCGGCGTGAAAATTGACAGTTAAAGTGAACTCAGCGAAGGAAAATCTAAAGCTGTCGTTGGGATTTTTTGTTCATCGTCTAGATCTCAAGATATTCACATTTTCAAAACGCGTCGATTTAGGCGGTCCGTTATTTAGCGAGTGACATTCGATTAGACATTCAGATAGACATTCGTGTATACATTCGGACTTTGATTGCTTCTTATAAAAAAACTATAGAAGATGATAAAAAGATATTTCATGGTAGGAAACCTGGCTGGATTATCTGTTGATTCGTGTATTTTGTTTACAATAAAACGCGCTTTACTTCCGAAGATGAGCGAAAAGGTTGAAAATTTTTTGACACGGCCTAGAAAATAGACATTCGAGGTGAAACGGCATATCCCGATTTGAAGAAATATACTACTTTAGAGCAGAAACAAAAACGATAAATCGACTCAAAACAACAGAAAACCTACCTTTTCTTCAATTGGTTACCAATTGAACGCGTAAAAGTACAAAACTCGAACTTCAGAAGATTCTTCCAACAAGCTCCGAGGAAACCCCCAAATGAAAATATCACCAAAAAATGTCCCTAAATAACGTTTGCCACACTGATCGGATTTCAATGAAACTTGGTGTGCATCCTCAAATCGATGTACCTGACATGTATTAGGGGGTCTTGTTTAGTTGTTTTAGGTTTTGGCGAAATTGACGACACCCCTTCCACACCGCTCCATACTGAAGCCTTATAGAAAAGTTGGCGAATGTCGATGTCCCTAAATAACGTCCGCCACACTGATCGGATTTAAATGAAACTTGGTGTGCATCCTCAAATCGATGTACCTGACATGTATTAGGGGGTCTCGTTTAGTTGTTTTAGGTTTTGGCGAAATTGACGACACCCCTTCCACACCGCTCCATACTGAAGCCTTATAGAAAAGTTGGCGAATGTCGATGTCCCTAAATAACGTCCGCCACACTGATCGGATTTAAATGAAACTTGGTGTGCATCCTCAAATCGATGTACCTGACATGTATTAGGGGTCTCGTTTAGTTGTTTTAGGTTTTGGCGAAATTGACGACACCCCTTCGACGCGCTACATACTGAAGCCTTATAGAAAAGTTGGCGAATGTCGATGTCCCTAAATAACGTTTGCCACACTGATCGGATTTAAATGAAACTTGGTGTGCATCCTCAAATCGATGTACCTGACATGTATTAGGGGGTCTCGTTTAGTTGTTTTAGGTTTTGGCGAAATTGACGACACCCCTTCGACACCGCTCCATACTGAAGCCTTATAGAAAAGTTGGCGAATGTCGATGTCCCTAAATAACGTCCGCCACACTGATCGGATTTGAATGAAACTTGGTGTGCATCCTCAAATCGATGTACCTGACATGTATTAGGGGGTCTCGTTTAGTTGTTTTAGGTTTTGGCGAAATTGACGACACCCCTTCGACACGCGCTCCATACTGAAGCCTTATAGAAAAGTTGGCGAATGTCGATGTCCCTAAATAACGTCCGCCACACTGATCGGATTTAAATGAAACTTGGTGTGCATCCTCAAATCGATGTACCTGACATGTATTAGGGGGTCTCGTTTAGTTGTTTTAGGTTTTGGCGAAATGATGACACCCCTTCGACGCGCTCCATACTGAAGCCTTATAGAAAAGTTGGCGAATGTCGATGTCCCTAAATAACGTCCGCCACACTGATCGGATTTAAATGAAACTTGGTGTGCATCCTCAAATCGATGTACCTGACATGTATTAGGGGGTCTCGTTTAGTTGTTTTAGGTTTTGGCGAAATGACGACACCCCTTCGACCGCTCCATACTGAAGCCTTATAGAAAAGTTGGCGAATGTCGATGTCCCTAAATAACGTCCGCCACACTGATCGGATTTAAATGAAACTTGGTGTGCATCCTCAAATCGATGTACCTGACATGTATTAGGGGGTCTCGTTTAGTTGTTTTAGGTTTTGGCGAAATTGACGACACCCCTTCGACGCGCTACATACTGAAGCCTTATAGAAAAGTTGGCGAATGTCGATGTCCCTAAATAACGTTTGCCACACTGATCGGATTTAAATGAAACTTGGTGTGCATCCTCAAATCGATGTACCTGACATGTATTAGGGGGTCTCGTTTAGTTGTTTTAGGTTTTGGCGAAATTGACGACACCCCTTCGACGCTCCATACTGAAGCCTTATAGAAAAGTTGGCGAATGTCGATGTCCCTAAATAACGTCCGCCACACTGATCGGATTTGAATGAAACTTGGTGTGCATCCTCAAATCGATGTACCTGACATGTATTAGGGGGTCTCGTTTAGTTGTTTTAGGTTTTGGCGAAATTGACGACACCCCTTCGACACCGCTCCATACTGAAGCCTTATAGAAAAGTTGGCGAATGTCGATGTCCCTAAATAACGTCCGCCACACTGATCGGATTTAAATGAAACTTGGTGTGCATCCTCAAATCGATGTACTTGACATGTATTAGGGGGTCTCGTTTAGTTGTTTTAGGTTTTGGCGAAATGATGACACCCCTTCGACGCGCTCCATACTGAAGCCTTATAGAAAAGTTGGCGAATGTCGATGTCCCTAAATAACGTCCGCCACACTGATCGGATTTAAATGAAACTTGGTGTGCATCCTCAAATCGATGTACCTGACATGTATTAGGGGGTCTCGTTTAGTTGTTTTAGGTTTTGGCGAAATTGACGACACCCCTTCGACGCTGGTCCGGGGTTCGAAAAAGGGGAATGGAAGGGGCTCCTCCTGTAGAACGGAATGTAAAGAAAAGTGTCGAATTTTGGTATACATTAGCTCTGTTTTTCTACGAAATGGAATCTCTAGTACAAATATGCCTTGGGAAAATGAAGTGTGCCGCATTGATTATTAAAACGTAGAAAGAATTCTTTTTGGACGCGAGAGTAGCCCCAATGAAATTAACCTCCCGGTCGAATCGTATTGAGCCATTCCTGGTTATCTATCACTAACCGAGTATGGACTCCAGTAGCAATTTGATACAAACAGCTGTGGGGGTTTTACATGTGTAAATGCTTACTGCCTGGTTACTTTTACGGTTTTCATGATTTCCCAAACTGACCTTATACCGATAAGATACTTGATAGGAAAATCTTGCATCGATGGCGCAGATTATGTAGGTAGTAATGCAACTTTATGCAAATTTATTGGGTGCGATAGAGACGGGCGAGAGTAAGATTTCAAAGTACAGTTATCATGCAGATCTAAACTGTAAACTTTTTGCTACGTTGAAATCAATTATGGATTCGCATGATCTCTACGAAAACGATGACACAGAAATTCATGACAATCCTAGGGAAAACACTAGCTTGAAAACTGACAGTAATACCAATAATGACACGGATGATGCCGAAGGCAATAAGCAGGAAAATATGTATTTCAGTTCAAAGAAATTCCGAGATGCTTTTTTACGTTATGCAGAATCCGAATTGGAACCATTTTTGACACACTTCAATAAAGATACTGAACCCAAAAGCAAACATGACAAAAAGCACTTATCTGAGCAGATGACTGCCCAAATGACCGTTCGTAATCGGGAGAAATTTGCTAAATACTAGTTGCTCGAATTTCTTTACAAAACATTTGGAAAGTCTATTTGGCGCATCATGTCTGCTTACACTGCTTTACTAATCGAAATGGTAAGAACAGATGACGACTCTGTAACAGGCATGAGTATAACAACATAAATTTAAGTATAAAGTAGAAAGATTACTTGGCAACACTCGCGCAAAACCAACAGATCTGTTCTTGTTTCCAGAACAACTTACTCAGTTCGTAATAAAAGAATATAATATGTCTTTTAAACAGGCGACTGCAAAATTTTACTCGGCTGAACAGCCTAGAAATACGGTCTTGTTTAATGCAATCAAAAATTCATAGAACCCAGTGACTTTGCTTTCACTTTCCTCGAACCCTGCGCAGTACCGTAAATGGTCATATGTGTAGTGACACATTTGTAAAACATTGTATAATAGAAAGCAAGGAAATATTAGTTTGGAACTAAAATGCATGTATTTAGTTTAGATAATGTGTAGATTGTGCTAGCTCTATGAAGCTTTGTAAGCCTGTGATGAAGTCTTATATGAAGGGGCAGAATATCATTGAACTGTACTTCATTTTTATGTTTTGGTCCACATTTATGATACTAGATTCAGTGCCTAATCTTAGCCCATTTTCCAACCAATGGTGGTTTTGGAATTTCAAGAGGCGATCAAATTATTAATTTAAGACCATCGTTAAAGAAATATGGTTCAAAGTATTATTTCTTTTGATAATTTAGCACTCTATAGAGTTTTTGTGCTCTTAGGAATTATCCTCAGATCCGACACTTACTAGATCGCTTGCTCCTCGTCCTTGTGGGTTTTCCTTATCTGTATCTGTAACAGTTTGTTATAACATATCTTTCAGCCCCCCAGCGGGCCATAACATAGCAAGCCCCCCAGCGGGCCAAGGGGCCCTGGTAGGGGCCGGGGGTTCAGGAAGCGAAGCTCCCGGACGCTGCTCAGATTTTGCCATTTATGGGGCCTTAAAATGGCTTACAGTCTTTAAATTTGTCGCAAAGATACTTTTCCAACGTAAGAAAAACACAAGGAATACTAGGGTCTGAATGTCCAAGGCATTAGCGGGCAATGAGAGTCAACCATGTTGGCTCATGTGCCACTCCATCTTCGGTTTAAAACAAAGAATTAGCAAGCCAACCCACAACCCCAGCGCATCTGCTAGCGACAGACTGCATACAATCGGACGAGTAAAAAGAAAATTTATATCATCTATATCATGTATATCTTAAGATTTTTCAACAAAACAAAATTATAAACATGAGCACGCATTTAACAAGCAAGCCACGAGTATATCTATAAAAGTCTCAGTACAATATTTATTTAATCACAGCTAAGGGGATTGATGAAGTGCATTTTCCTAGGATGTCTTGATGCATAAATATCGATTTTTTTCTTACAATCTAACTTTATGTCTCCATGTGTCTTTATGTCTCTTTTTATGTTATACATTAAAAGTAAGGCATTTAAACGATGCACACCAAGTTTCATTTAAATCCGATCAGTGTGGCGGACGTTATTTAGGGACATCGACATTCGCCAACTTTTCTATAAGGCTTCAGTATGGAGCTGCGTCGAAGGGGTGTCGTCAATTTCGCCAAAACTTAAAACAACTAAACGAGACCCCCTGATACATGTCAGGTACATCGATTTGAGGATGCACACCAAGTTTCATTTAAATCCGATCAGTGTGGCAGACGTTATTTAGGGACATCGACATTCGCCAACTTTTCTATAAGGCTTCAGTATGGAGCTGCGTCGAAAGGGTGTCGTCAATTTCGCCAAAACTTAAAACAACTAAAGAGATCCCCTAATACATGTCAGGTACATCGATTTGAGGATGCACACCAAGTTTCATTTAAATCCGATCAGTGTGGCGGACGTTATTTAGGGACATCGACATTCGCCAACTTTTCTATAAGGCTTCAGTATGGAGCTCGTCGAAGGGGTGTCGTCAATTTCGCCATAACCTAAAACAACTAAACGAGACCCCCTAATACATGTCAGGTACATCGATTTGAGGATGCACACCAAGTTTCATTTAAATCCGATCAGTGTGGCGGACGTTATTTAGGGACATCGACATTCGCCAACTTTTCTATAAGGCTTCAGTATGGAGCGCGTCGAAGGGGTGTCGTTAATTTCGCCAAAACCTAAAACAACTAAACGAGACCCCCTAATACATGTCAGGTACATCAATTTGAGGATGCATATCAAGTTTCATCAAAGTCCGATCAGTGTGGCAGACGTTATTTAGGGACATCGACATTCGCCAACTTTTCTATAAGGCTTCAGTATGGAGCTGCGTCGAAGGGGTGTCGTCAATTTCGCCAAAACTTAAAACAACTAAACGAGACCCCCTAATACATGTCAGGTACATCGATTTGAGGATGCACACCAAGTTTCATTTAAATCCGATCAGTGTGGCGGACGTTATTTAGGGACATCGACATTCGCCAACTTTTCTATAAGGCTTCAGTATGGAGCGGTGTCGAAGGGGTGTCGTCAATTTCGCCAAAACCTAAAACAACTAAACGAGACCCCCTAATACATGTCAGGTACATCAATTTGAGGATGCATATCAAGTTTCATCAAAGTCCGATCAGTGTGGCGGACGTTATTTAGGGACATCGACATTCGCCAACTTTTCTTTAAGGCTTCAGTATGGAGCGCGTCGAAGGGGTGTCGTCAAGGATTTTAACTTGATTTTCAAAATGTGGATTTTTCAAAGTCGAAGACTTATTGTCATTGAATGAAGAGATAACCAAACTAAACCCCTAAACCAAACCGGCCCCATCTTCCCCATTGAATTCTTGTGGTGAATTTTGTTGATTCCCACAATATTTTCCGGGAAGTGTTGTTAGCTAAATTGAACGACGGCAAGCCTAGCCAACGTCCCAAAGATAAACACACAAGTCGATGAAGGTAAAGCCAGCGAATAATAATTTGATAAATGAAGCCAACAGAAACAGGTGATAATAAGCAGGTAAATAACAGCAATGAGTAAATTACTGTCTCTAATCACGTCTCTCGAAGTACTTAAAAATCACGTCTCAGCGCTTGTTCTTCCCGTCTCTCTCCCTTCACATTTTTTCGTAACAGAACAACAACAACAAAGCTACTACGCAGCGTCTCTCTCCCCAGGAATGAAACGTCCCTGATTTCAACCACAGTGGCGCGGAGCCCCAGAAAATAGCGACCCATAAAATAGCGGAATCCCAGAAAATAGCGGAATCCCTTCTAGCTCGTTATTTAGGCCGCGAATGCCGATAATTGAGTAAGATAACCATGCTATGGCTAATTTTACGTGTTTCTGTCAATTTTAGGCACAAATAACGTTAAAACAACCCTTTAAATCAAAAGTTACAGTGTAACGTAAAATCGTAAACATGCAAAATCAACCGTTAAATCATCTAAAATTAAAAAGAAGACTAAAAGTGACCTAGAAATCCCGAAAACAAGGGAAATCCTTTGCATATGGTGTAGAAAGAAGCGAAATTCAGGATGAGAAAGAGTTGTCCTAACGAAGAGAGAGTTTTCATCTCCGAAGAGTTCCCCAGTGTCATATGTCTGAGGTAGCTCTCCAAAAACTGGTCGAACGGCCTAGACTCTTTGATAAAGAAACTCTAATTTCCAAGTAAAATTTACAAACCTAAACAACTAAAGAAACAAAACTCCTGATTCTACAGAAAATATTAGCATGTAATGTAGTGGGCGGGGGAGAAGTTAAATTTTTTCATATTGAAGTTTCGGTGAGTGACCGCGTTGGCCGCGCCAGTTGGCGTACAAGTGGCCTTGCGCCAACCAGATTTGCAGACGGCCGCTGAGTGAAATTTCCAAACTTATACTCTCTGCACAAAAAATAGGTGACAGTTCAACTGGAGGAGTGCTTTTTCTTTGGAAAATCCGTGTTCGAGGGGTCAGAATGTCATGGCTCTTTATGGAGAAAGCTCCCATAAAATAGCGGAATTTTGAAATAAATGCAACAAATCAAGTCTCCTTGACGAACAACTGTTTGGAATGGAAGGAGATAGGTGCTAGTCACTCGACCAATTCATGAAACCATGTTGGTTACGGTTAGGAAGAAGTTTTTTATCAAGTTGAAGTTTCGGTGAGTGACCGCGTTGGCCGCGCCAGTTGGCGTACAAGTGGCCTTGCGCCAACCAGATTTGCAGACGGCCGCTGAGTGAAATTTCCAAACTTATACTCTCTGCACAAAAAATAGGTGACAGTTCAACTGGAGGAGTGCTTTTTCTTTGGAAAATCCGTGTTCGAGGGGTCAGAATGTCATGGCTCTTTATGGAGAAAGCTCCCATAAAATAGCGGAATTTTGAAATAAATGCAACAAATCAAGTCTCCTTGACGAACAACTGTTTGGAATGGAAGGAGATAGGTGCTAGTCACTCGACCAATTCATGAAACCATGTTGGTTACGGTTAGGAAGAAGTTTTTTATCAAGTTGAAGTTTCGGTGAGTGACCGCGTTGTCCGCGCCAGTTGGCGTACGAGTGGCCTTGCGCCAACCAGGTTTGCAGACGGCCGCTGAGTGAAATTTCCAAACTTATACTCTCTGCACAAAATATAGGTGACAGTTCAACTGGGAAGTGCTTTTTCTTTGCAAAATCTGTGTTTGAGGGGTCAGAATGTCATGGCTCTTGATTGAGAAAGCTCCCAGAAGTGCTTTGAAAGTCATGGAGGCCCTTTTCTTCTTCAAGAGAAATATTTAAAACATACTTTCAAAGGGGCACAAAAGTTTGAAAAATGGGCGCCAGAAGGACTTCAACTAAGCGCTGCCAGCCTTTGCTCCCCCCGAAACCCCCCCTCCCTAAAACAGCTTGCCACGCTATACTACTATTTTACGTTCTTTTCTTTCTTCGCTCTCAATCCATTGTTGCTATAAACTGCTAGAGATTCCTTTAGAGGAGAAGCTCCAAAATTTTTTTTAATTATCCATTTACACTTCTAAAGCTTTAAAGATTATAAAGGTATATAAGTTACCTTTTTACAAAATATAGCCCTGATGAGGATTAAACTTTTTCTTGAAGGTAAGGAGTTCTTCAAACTTTATACATAGAACATTGTTAATTAAACCTTATGTCATCAAATTACACGATAGATAGTTGAGGAATCTTCAAGTTTTCCAACAGTTGAAGGTTCCAAAGTAGTTCTTTTCATATACAAAGAAGAATGTGCAGATAGTTCCAAAGTAGCACCAACAAAAGGTGCAGTTCAAGAAGCCACAGAAGCAGGCTTGAAGTAACCATAACTGTAGCAAGCGACATCCAGTGAGAAAGATAAAAAGATTCATAAATTTGCAGTATTGGCATTCGCGAAATTTACAAGGGCAACCAAAAGGTGTAATTGCATGTTTCTATTGCAGAGACATATCAAACGTGGGACTTCTAGCGTCCATTTTTCAGAGAAGGCATTCTATGACAAAAACTTTTGCAACTGGAAGTAGTTGTTCGAAAGGGTCGCAGAAAGACGGATACTCTAGTTGCCATTCTGAATCTATTGAAGTCATATTTTATAGGAAATATGAATAAGATCAGGAAATTCACAGAGAATGGACATGGACATTTTGTTACCTATTAAAGACAAGACCGTAGGAAAATATCTCAATCGTGAAAATATAGATGGAGAATAGTCAGTACACATGTTTTGTCCGAGCAATACTCTGATCGACATGATGGGCGATGATGCTTTCTTGTACCTCCTTGAGGTGGTTATAATAGCCCTGGGTTGTTTGGCTTCATAGCCGATAACTTACCAGGCATTAATAAGGAGCAGCTCACGTGCATCCTGTGGTGGATCCTTGTTTTCTTGAGCTTTGCCAGCACATAAAATGACTGAAGCAGTTAAAACCGATACTGATACAGTTATTGTCTGCCTCAAAGGTATCCCATTCAGATGCCATCTTCTGCTTGATGGTCTAGTATTCCAATGATGGGCAAAAGAAAGTCAAAGTGATACACAACACTTTCACATGTGTTGGAGATTTTACAGCTTCTACGAGAAATTGCCTCCCAGGTTTTCTGTGGTGCATACGAAAGTAGATAGGCAGAAAATATTCTCTTTGCTGTTGCATACATTCCTTGAGCTCATTGACTCCAATCATGGTGATTTGTGCTGTTTTGTTTTCGTTTTGAGTGTCTTGTCAAGATGAACATGTTCAAGACAAATCTTCGCCTGAAGTAGATATGGAGCTCAGTGGCGCTTGTAAGTGGTTGCTAGAATCTTTGTCGGCCCCTGCATTTGCGCCCCCCCCCCACCTTTCTAAGAAGATCTTGTTTTATCAGCTAGTGTTTCTGCCAATATGCTTCATACACAGCTTTTAATTAGATTTTATTTCATTATCAATTATTTAGGCCCGGTGGCCACGTCAGTTAAAGGACTGATTTACAGTGGGCCGTGCAAATAAATACTAAACTGAATACGAAACTAATAAGAAAAGCATACATAGCATCAAAAAAATTATTTATTTATTTATTTATTTGCAAAGTTATTTTAAAAACAAGTTTAGGAAAACGAAAGAGAGAATCAGAGTACGATAATTGATATGACTTTCTCGGGCATTCTCTCCAAACTGCCACATGCATTAATACTATATTTCAAAGATTTGGAAACAAGAATATTCAGATCACCTTATAGAAGTGGAAGACTTGGGGGGGGGGGGGGCACTCCATTCGCAAAATAGAAGCTGGTCTGGCGTCCCTTTTTGAAATGTTGGGCCTATTTTGAAAAACATATTTTGAATATTTCTCTTGAATATTTCTCTTAGCCACTCTAGAGGGTTCAATTTCAAAACTTTTCTTTTGCGTCGAACCTAGCCGCGGTGGATCATGTAATATCACTAATCTAGATTCTTAGAGGCCAATTTCGTGGCGCTGCCTCTGAAAATAGATACCTGAAGTTATGTTCAGACTATCTACAGGGGCAAAAATCCCGGGGCAGGGGGGGGGGGTGTGTTGTGACAAGCACAACTCTGCATAACGTGAACTTCGCTCAACGTTCTCTCAGCTATATTACTCTAAAAAATTATTCTACATGTAACATACATGCTGCATGAATCACATTTTAAATACACGTGTGTAAAAGTATCCGGAGGCTAATAACGTCACAACGTGTGCGCTAAATTGGGATTTTACATCTAGCTAAGAAGCAAGAGCACTTGGCAAGAACAAGACTGTATCGAGAAAAAAATACAGTACTCGCTATGCAAGAAGGAAAGTTTTCAAATTTGTTTTCATTGGGTTTAAATTTATAATTAGTAAAGACAAATGTAAATTGGTAGAGCTTTCACTAGTAACCTATAGACAAACTTTTGCTTCGAGTTCTGCAGGACCCTGACAATCTAGTACTTCTTCTATGCAATTGATTTGAAATATATTTCATAGAGCGTGAATAGAGGATCAGAGGATCTACTTGTCAGAAGTTAAAGTAGGAAATTGATATAAAAAGCATACACTCGTAACAAATTCCTGAATATTTTTCGACGCCCATGTTAACAATATCCCCTGTTCAAATTTTTCCTGGACCCGCTCCTGCATTGATATGCTTTATTAAGGCTTTATTTTATAAATACATTTGTCCACAAACTCCTATTCCAGGATTATCTGTGATGCCCCCCCCCCCCCAAGTTTTCTCAAGCTATAATCACCACTGTTGGAGCTTTGGAGCATTTTTCTTCTACTGCATAAGCCTGTGCATGTTCTGGCTTCTGCTCAGCTGAGTAAAGTCGGCCTAAATTTAAATCAGCAAGTCACTAAACTTTGATTGGTTATGCTCAGCAAAGTCTCATAAATCACCTAATAAATTGCCTTTTGGTAGCAGAGGCAGCAGAGACAGCAGATACAGACTTTGCCCTTAAAATCTATCGGGTAAGAGGCAAAGAACTCAGACTTTCAACGGAACTGCACCTGGCAAAGCTCAAGAAAACAAGGATCCACCACAGGATGCACGTGAGCTGCTCCTTATTAATGCCTGGTAAGTTATCGGCTATGAAGCCAAACAACCCAGGGCTATTATAACCACCTCAAGGAGGTACCAGAAAGCATCATCGCCCATCATGTCGATCAGAGTATTGCTCGGACAAAACATGTGTACTGATTATTCTCCATCTATATTTTCACGATTGAGATATTTTCCTACGGTCTTGTCTTTAATAGGTAACAAAATGTCCATGTCCATTCTCTGTGAATTTCCTGATCTTATTCATATTTCCTATAAAATATGACTTCAATAGATTCAGAATGGCAACGAGAGTATCCGTCTTTCTGCGACCCTTTCGAACAACTACTTCCAGTTGCAAAAGTTTTTGTCATAGAATGCCTTCTCTGAAAAATGGACGCTAGAAGTCCCACGTTTGATATGTCTCTGCAATAGAAACATGCAATTACACCTTTTGGTTGCCCTTGTAAATTTCGCGAATGCCAATACTGCAAATTTATGAATCTTTTTATCTTTCTCACTGGATGTCGCTTGCTACAGTTATGGTTACTTCAAGCCTGCTTCTGTGGCTTCTTGAACTGCACCTTTTGTTGGTGCTACTTTGGAACTATCTGCACATTCTTCTTTGTATATGAAAAGAACTACTTTGGAACCTTCAACTGTTGGAAAACTTGAAGATTCCTCAACTATCTATCGTGTAATTTGATGACATAAGGTTTAATTAACAATGTTCTATGTATAAAGTTTGAAGAACTCCTTACCTTCAAGAAAACGTTTAATCCTCATCAGGGCTTTATTTTGTAAAAAGGTAACTTATATACCTTTATAATCTTTAAAGCTTTAGAAGTGTAAATGGATAATTAAAAAAATTTTGGAGCTTCTCCTCTAAAGGAATCTCTAGCAGTTTATAGCAACAATGGATTGAGAGCGAAGAAAGAAAAGAACGTAAAATAGTAGTATAGCGTGGCAAGCTGTTTTAGGGAGGGGGGGTTTCGGGGGAGCAAAGGCTGGCAGCGCTTAGTTGAAGTCCTTCTGGCGCCCATTTTTCAAACTTTTGTGCCCCTTTGAAAGTATGTTTTAAATATTTCTCTTGAAGAAGAAAAGGGCCTCCATGACTTTCAAAGCACTTCTGGGAGCTTTCTCAATCAAGAGCCATGACATTCTGACCCCTCAAACACAGATTTTGCAAAGAAAAAGCACTTCCCCAGTTGAACTGTCACCTATATTTTGTGCAGAGAGTATAAGTTTGGAAATTTCACTCAGCGGCCGTCTGCAAACCTGGTTGGCGCAAGGCCACTGTACGCCAACTGGCGCGGCCAACGCGGTCACTCACCGAAACTTCAACTTGATAAAAAACTTCTTCCTAACCGTAACCAACATGGTTTCATGAATTGGTCGAGTGACTAGCACCTATCTCCTTCCATTCCAAACAGTTGTTCGTCAAGGAGACTTGATTTGTTGCATTTATTTCAAAATTCCGCTATTTTATGGGAGCTTTCTCCATAAAGAGCCATGACATTCTGACCCCTCGAACACGGATTTTCCAAAGAAAAAGCACTCCTCCAGTTGAACTGTCACCTATTTTTTGTGCAGAGAGTATAAGTTTGGAAATTTCACTCAGCGGCCGTCTGCAAATCTGGTTGGCGCAAGGCCACTTGTACGCCAACTGGCGCGGCCAACGCGGTCACTCACCGAAACTTCAACTTGATAAAAAACTTCTTCCTAACCGTAACCAACATGGTTTCATGAATTGGTCGAGTGACTAGCACCTATCTCCTTCCATTCCAAACAGTTGTTCGTCAAGGAGACTTGATTTGTTGCATTTATTTCAAAATTCCGCTATTTTATGGGAGCTTTCTCCATAAAGAGCCATGACATTCTGACCCCTCGAACACGGATTTTCCAAAGAAAAAGCACTCCTCCAGTTGAACTGTCACCTATTTTTGTGCAGAGAGTATAAGTTTGGAAATTTCACTCAGCGGCCGTCTGCAAATCTGGTTGGCGCAAGGCCACTGTACGCCAACTGGCGCGGCCAACGCGGTCACTCACCGAAACTTCAATATGAAAAAATTTAACTTCTCCCCCGCCCACTACATTACATGCTAATATTTTCTGTAGAATCAGGAGTTTTGTTTCTTTAGTTGTTTAGGTTTGTAAATTTTACTTGGAAATTAGAGTTTCTTTATCAAAGAGTCTAGGCCGTTCGACCAGTTTTTGGAGAGCTACCTCAGACATATGACACTGGGGAACTCTTCGGAGATGAAAAGTCTCTCTTCGTTAGGACAACTCTTTCTCATCCTGAATTTCGCTTCTTTCTACACCATATGCAAAGGATTTCCCTTGTTTTCGGGATTTCTAGGTCACTTTTAGTCTTCTGTTTAATTTTAGATGATTTAACGGTTGATTTTGCATGTTTACGATTTTACGATGTAACTTTTGATTTAAAGGGTTGTTTTAACGTTATTTGTGCCTAAAATTGACAGAAACACGTAAAATTAGCCATAGCATGGTTATCTTACTCAATTATCGGCATTCGCGGCCTAAATAACGAGCTAGAAGGGATTCCGGTGTTGTCTGGGATTCCGCTATTTTATGGGTCCGCTATTTTCTGGGGCTCCTCACCAACGTACCTCCCTGATTTAGCAGGAATGAAACGTCCCTGATTTAGGGATTTATCCACCCAACGAAAACCTCGTTTAAAAAAAAATGCAGTCAATATGAGGCCACTCTGTTGATGCTGTAGGCCTAGCAATGGCACGGAATCGATAAAACATCCCTGATTTAGGGATTTATCCACCCAATGAAAACCTCGTATCTTAACTTCTCCTTTGCCAATAGGAGGCCAGAGATTCCCAAGTTTGTTAATTTGACAGCATTTGCCAATGAGACACCAAAACAATCTTTCCATTCTATTGCAAGAACCTAATTTGCATAAATTCAAAATGGTAGCGCTTTAGCCAATCAAAAGATTATTCCGCTATGCTGGGCAGTCCACCCAGTGGCGAAGCAGGAGGTCGTGCATGTTTTCAAGATTTTCAAGAGTATCATTTTTCTAAATGAAAAAACTAAGACTCCTCTGCGTAGTCATAGCGCAAACATAGGGTTTCTATGGGCGCAAACATAGGGTTTCTATAGGCGCAAACATAGGGTTTCTATAGGCGCAAATATAGGGTTTCTTTAGTCTTGATTCCAGTATAAACAAGGGTTTCCAATTTAGTCATGCAAATATCGCTGGGATCCCAAGTTAGTCATGCACTTTCAAATGTGCACGACCAAAACCCTATGTTTAGTCATGCCAAACAATAGAAAGTCCCCTGAAAAGCATGATGATTATTACGTTTAAGTCATGCACTTTTGGAATAGCATGACCGTGGTCGCTTCCAGCGTCACGCTCCCAATCTAACAGAGTGATTTGATTGGCTAAGGTTCCTGCATTGCGAAACACAAACAATCTATGGTCATGCGAATATTTCAGAGCATGACTTCACCATCGCTGTGCCACTTTCGTAAATATCAACGTGATTTCGTATGTTCATCAATATACTTACCTTTAAAACCACGTTTATTCTTGTTATTGGTTGACTATGGCTCAGTTTCGTGCACAGGAATTCATTGCTGATCGTGACACGGTGTCTCAGTTATTGATAAAATCACTTTCTGCAAGAAGTGTGGCCGAGCAGAGGTTTATTATTAAACTAAATCGCCCGGTACCGAAACTTGCATTTAGGAGCAAGGGTAGAGTTACACATTAGAAAAAAACTTCTGCAATGTTCTATTGCAGATAAAGTCATCCAAAAGCCAAGGAGATTGAACTTTCTTTCAAATAAACAATGTTTATCTGAATAGAAGTACCAGAATTTTTCAAAGACTGTATGCTAAATTTTAGGCTATTGATTGATTGCCCTTTGCTGATCAGAGAACTACCTTGATAGGGGTACTTATACATAACCACATTTCATAGCTATAA
This sequence comes from Nemopilema nomurai, assembly GCA_003864495.1. NCBI lineage: Eukaryota > Metazoa > Cnidaria > Scyphozoa > Rhizostomeae > Rhizostomatidae > Nemopilema > Nemopilema nomurai. The sequence goes on along the minus strand of ML133465.1, from coordinate 1,262,310 downwards.
CTGAAGACACGAACACATGTAAATTCACTGTTTGGTTCCATAAGTTCATCCCCATTCACAGGGATTCTCGGCTAATTGTTTAACAAGTAAACATTAACGGAAAGTGAAGTTATGATCACCTTAGGTGACAGGGTTCTTCCATTAAGAAGGAAAGCTCAAGTCAAAAAAGGAAAGCAGTGTTTTCAAGATTAAGCGCCAAAAATACAAAGGATTCTTTAATGGCTTCTTTTTTACCAATACATTTGTAAACGAACCGAAGGTCTGTTTTGCTTTGAAGCTCGACAGAAAATCTACGAAGAAGGATTTCTGCAATTAAATAAATCGAAAACAATCAGCGTATATCAGCAAGAGTCTTGGCATCGCAAATAAACCTACAGGTTTTACTCGAAACAATTACGCAACGACATCTATGTACACATAACCATGCAGTCGGGCACAACAAAAAAGCTCTAGTAGGCTCATTTATAACTAACCAATTGTCAAATTGAAGAACAAATTGTGGCAGTGCCGTGCGGCAGATAATCCAGCAACCCACGGGTCTCCGTTCATCTACGTTGCCTATCGCTTTCTTGAAAGGGCCTTTGTTGCTTCAGTACGCGGGAACAAGGTCTAATTTAGGGCGTTTTCCAAAAAATCGAAAACAGAATCTCCAAGAAATGGCTCAGTGTGCGCAGTTGTTAATCACCATGAGGTAAAAAAGTCGAAAGAAATCACTCCCAGCTGGACTGCCTATTAAGGAGGAATTGCTAAATTAAAGATCCCCGCAACGCTATTTTTGTACGTTCGCATCATCATTGATCACAGGGTGTCAAATTTAAAAATGAAATTGCAGAAGCATTGTGCGCACGACACACAGGGAGGGAAGACGAATTCCAGGGGCACCTAGGAACAACTTATAACTACTAATTTAGAAAGGCAGTCGAACAAATTACTCTCATAATCTAAAAAATGCATAAATTTGGTTTCCTTTTAAAGGAAATTAACACGTTTGACCTAGAAACGTTAGTCTACTTCAAAACAAGAAGTTGTTTAAAATGTCTAGACGACATTTCATACAGTACAGTCTTTGAACTTTATACATGACATAAGTTACACTGTGTATACAAGGAAGGGCTAATGAATTGTCTACTGCTACAATGTCGTAATTTGTACGAAAAATGGCCAGGACAACTGGCCAATAGAAAATACACATATTTACCAGCTAATTCTAACTAAATACAAACAAATAAGAGCGCGGTTAAATTTTATGATTTGTTACAGATAGTGAGATAAGGATTAATCAGCTGCTTGTAGCGTCTTCGACTACGATGCTTCCATTTTGGGCCAGCTGCTTTTCGTATTGAAGTAACTGGCCCATAAAGTTCAGGTTGGGTGAGATTGTAGGTCGCTTGTCCTTCACGAATCTGAAATATCGACGAATCAGTTGGTTCAAAGCACAACCAACACATCAAAGACATACCCCCTGATAAACAGTAACTTTAATAAACAATTTACGAAGCAAACAGCGACCTGTAGTTGAAAGTGGCAGGGGGACTATGCAAATGAAAAGATTTCATACTGGCCGCCACCATGGTTGGAAGTAAGAAAAGTTTTGATCAAGCGTGATTCAAGGGATTCCTTTACAAACCACCCAAATAAATTGCAGAATACTTGGCCTACTTAAACTTCTTTTTATTTCTTTCTAAACTGCCTCCTTTCTTTATAGTCATAAACTTTTTTCCATTCATTTGTGCATTGCCTTAAAAATAGGTTGTTCTACACAACAGTGGGACAGAGCCAAAGAAGACTCACCGATAAGCGTTGTCAAGGGAGAGCTGCATGTACCGCATTACATAACCGACCGCAATGGTGGCTGAACGCGAAACTCCTCCAACGCAGTGAACTAGGACTTTGCCATCGCAGTTCTTCACTCGATCTGGAAAGGTATGTTGTTGATGCACGTCACATTTAGCTGTTCCACTAGTGAATATTATTTGCCAACGTCAAAGTGACAACCCGACCCCCGGAATAATCGGAAAAGAAACTCAAGATAAGATGCTGACAGGGGGGCAACAGTTGTCCAACAGTTGTCCAACATTTGCTACTTGAATTTTAAAGGTTTTCCTTTCTCTGGGAAGCGTTGCTTTCTATTCAAATGCTGATAAGATGATATGTATGTAGCCGATTAGAAAGCATTTACAGACAAATAAAAAAGGGAGGATTGGGCTTAGTGAAAACAATGGTTAACACTCCAGCCTGTTCTTGATTCAGCGGACAAAATGATTGCTACGCCATTAGAGAAATAACTTAACAAAAATGCAACTCATAGCAACAAAGGTTCCAAAAGGGTCAACATTAAGGGGGAAATAATCTGACATAAATTCGATGAAAAAAGGTGCAAAGGAACACGTAGAAGAACTGCAGGATAGAAAAGTACGTGGCATAATCATTCAATTCAACATAACACAGGGAACAATGACTCACCTATGAAATTAAAAGCTGATTGAAACCAATCGACAATATTTTCACTGGTCGAATCCCGGATGGGGATTTTCATGTAATGCGTTGTAATCACGTGCGGTGAATCCGCTGCCGTTTCGCTAACGTTCATAACAAAATCAATGCCTATACTTTGCAGTGTGCTGATGTCCTGCGAATCCTCTTCGTTTCCCAAATACAGGAACGGTAGGACTTTGGTGACCGGAATATTTCTACACGACATACATGGCGTTGAAATGGACATCAGATTCCCAGCCTCTTCCTTTCGCTCGCAATGCTTCGGAAACCGGTTGCCAAATTCAGCAAACCCCCCTAAGATGGAAAACGGCTTATACTTAGAGTCTGTGTTCAAGATTAGAAATACTAACAAGTTACATTTATAATTATAACGATTTGGAGATTATTAGGCAGTTATGCACTTATTCATTAATTCATTTAGTTTTAGAAACTTTCATTCAAAATGACTTTATGAGTAAATATGGTCCAGGGCTGGAAAGTCACTTGAGAAAATTTGGGCAAATATATAATAATTTACATTGACTGTTGTTCCCTAGTACGGAAAATAACTAAATTCTACTGCCGATATTGAAAGAAGACATTCTCAAAGCCAAGCAAGTTTATGTGTTAATACGATCCAAGTTAAATAGCAGCATCCGGCTTAGTTATGTCAAAAACAATTCTTAGCAATGATGTTCTTTTTAGAAGTTAAATTCAAATCCAATGTCGTGGGGTGGGGGGGGGGGGGGGGATTGAGGGTGGTGTTGGGGTGAAACAAGAAAATGGTCTGCATATCGAATATGGTTTGGAAATACACAGTGGTGTGCAGAACAACTCAAGATTCAGGTAGGGTCAATTCTCAACAACAAATAATCTGTTTCTCTTTGCAGATGGACACCATCAGTCAAATCATAAGTCAAAATGGGTGAAATACACACCAGAGTATATAAGCGAATGCTTTTGCAAACTCAGCTACTATTTAACAATTAACAAGAGCAGCCTGTTGTTGGGGAAGGTGAGAAAAGGCGACGCATAGACAGCGCATATTTTCCCTGCGTCATTTGGCACGCAGTAAATCGGTGAACCATTAGTCACTGTTTAAATATACCAGGGGCGCTTCCTTGAGAAACCGAAGTGGCGAGCGTCCAGGCCTGCGGAACGCCAACTGTACGCCATATGTGGAATTCGCACCAAACGAGGTGCCACCGTGTCAAAGCAGAGTGGCTAGGCCAGTGCGACAGGTAAGTTTGGAAGAAAATAACGAAACTGCGCTCGACCTTTGTCCAATTATTTGAAGCATGACAAAATGATGACTTGACGTGAACTTGCGTCATGTCTCAAATTACCTCTGACTCAGCATGTTTCAACGGAACCCAAAGTCCTTGAGACATCCTCTGACTAAACAGCTTTATGTTTTGTTTACAGATGCCGGCTTTAGTGTCTAAGAATCATGGAGTCACTGAATATCTTGAGAAATTGGGTTGAGTCATCAAAAGATGCAAAGGTGAACAACTGCCGAAGTTTTGTGGATGGGAAGATGGATGAGATTATACTACATGCAGATGGGAGGCAGCACCACTTCATTAGAGCCACTTGAATGTCATTAAGATCAGGAAAACCAGTTCAGAAAATGTCAAAATCATTGAACAGCGCATTAGCATCATGTATTTTGGTGGACCGTCAAGGGTGAGGGCAAGGGTAACACTTTTGTTTGGGCAGTTGGGGGGGGGGGGGGTGGCAAGGGTAACTTCCTTAAGACCACGGCACACCAGCTGTTTTCATCACGAGGACCAAACAGAAATAAGCAATCGCCAGGCTGTCTCATTTGCTCTAGGGGGCCTTATTTCGCGAGGGCCTTATTTCGAGGGGGCACAGTTGATTGCGTCAGCGTGTTTTTATGCAATTGATCGTTAATTTAAAGGGGAAAATCTGACTGTAGTTTCTATACCAACTGGCTTTTGACATTGACCACATGGGATATCATTTTATAAACAATGACAATTGATAGTTGAAATGCCTTTACGGGTGGGTAGTCTTTGAGATGAACATTGAACATTAGTAAAAAACATTGAACTGTCTTTGGAAAAAGACATTACACTTCCGGAAAATCATTTCCCAATGCCCAGTCTTGGAACTATATGCTCCTGTAGTATTTTCCTGTTTCCAAAAGCTTTAGAACACAAAAGAAGTGCACAAATTATGGAATTCATCCTTCTGAAGTTAAAAAAAATACCACAGAAACTTGATTTTGGACCCTCATCCCTTGCAAGATCATTCAAAATTGACTTAGAGTTAGCCTTTTATCAATGGACCAATGTTATCCTCTAAACCCATCATATTGTATTGCAAATGAGCCCTTCTCCAAACAAGTGCGATAATTCATATTAGCTATTTCCATTTTTAATACAATTAAATCGTCAGCAGATCCAGCCGGCATCAGAATGCTAAAATTCCGCATGATTGGCTTAAGACGGAAGAACAAATGATAAACAAAATGCCAGACAAGTCCCCATAAATTTGCATCATCAGTGGGCAAGCATCGAAGAAGCCATCTTTATCAATAAAGCAAAGACCTGCTCTGCTTCGGTGTAAATTTGCAATGAAAAAATCCAATAACACATGAAATACCTTTTTTCTTTTTTGGCTTAAATAATATTCTTTCATTGGCAATCATATCAACAGTGGCACAGAGCTGTAAGGCTCCCGGTTTTGCTCTCATGGTTCTGCAGAATTCCGCTCTCGTCTTGCTTGCAAGTGTACACTCTCAGCAAAGATGCATTCTCGCGCTACTTGTCATTAAAAGGTCTTGCGTCAACGTCAACTTCAACTTCAACAGATCAACAACTGATATTTACTCCTAGTGGTGTTCCATAATGCACAGTGCGTTGACTACATCTACGGTGCTTGTGTGCGTGGAAATGATCCCAATGTAGCGTGCGACAATCATTTTTAAGACATGATCGTCTCCCACTTGTCATTCAACAACCCAACGTCCATTACATCATTTTTCAATAACTGATTCACTCCAAGTCTTGGTCGGACCATACCTTGAACCGGGGGGTTAAGGAGGCGAAAACCGCCTTTCTACAGCCCGTGTTAAAGGCTATAAAAATTCAGAACTAAGTCTTGTGGTGAAAGATATTTTAAATGTCCTTATTCCAGTAGAAAAAAAAATTAACTAATTAAATTGGACATGGAATGGTAAAAATAAAGCTCGCAAACATTTGTCTTGACCCCCGTTTTTATAAACACAGTCATTGTTGGTATTTCGACATATCTGAATGAGTCATATCCCACCATTATATCACGGCCGAAGCCACACAATAGACGCGCGGGGCCGCGCTTCCCTTCCTTTGTGAACGCGGCAAACACGTTATTCGCATGACGTGTACTATTTACCTAACCTGTTGAGTCCTCCTCCGCTGCCCTGGGGCAGGTGATTTGCACTCCTCCACAGTCCCGATGGAGGATTACGTCATCAATTGATTTAAGCAACAGGCAATTAGTTGAATTGCTACTCGTAGCTATGTGTTCAAATGTGTTCAAATGTACCAACAATGTGTTCAAATTAGAAAATGTTGTTTTAAAAGAACCCTTTGTCATGATAAGTAATAATAAAAAGCTTCAAAAAATTTCCACTCATTTATTTTTGTCAAGCAATTTAAACAGTGATATAATTTTACTCTAATTCAGCGACCGTCAAACCACCAGTGAAGAGTGCATCCCAAATCTTTTTATACCATGGCCCTTAAAAGCGTTTTGCTCTGTGGCAATATGGGGTATGACATTTTTTCCTGTTCTCACCCCCAGAGTCGGAAAAACATTACGGTCGCACGGTCCCGGACCGGAGAAAGGTGCTCGAGAAACAATAGAAGCCCATACGACACACCTAAGCCACGCTCACTTTCTATTGTTTTGTGAGGAAGGTTTGCCTGCTAGGGTGCTTTTTCTGGAGGAAGATTAACAACTTTTCTGGACTCTGCTCGCCCCGCCAACTTCTAGGACGACCAGCCGTATTGTTTTTAAGATAGCTTGGCATTAAAACCCTGGAAACAATGCAGTCGGATTCATCAAATTCAGATCCTATTTAGGCTGCCTTATCGGTAGCAGGAGACTGTCACGAATCTAAAACTACAACTATGAACATCTCACCTTGGAGAAAAAAAACTGCTTGGAATTGCTCGAAAAGCTTTTTTGCGACGAGACAAAGAAAGTGCTCCTTCGGCATGGCTGCGAGGTCAGTGGTGCACTGGTCGTACACAACGACTTTGTCGCACGGGTCGCCTTTGTAGTTCGAATTCTTGAGCAAATCCAGTATACTGAGCTTGTTCTGTACCAGCCTCTTGCGAATAAGCTTCGATGATTGGATATTGATAGACCCAAGCACGTGACAATCATTGTATTCCAGGAAGGATCTGCTGTCGATGAGCAGGAGCTTTTCCAGTTTAGCCTCGATTAGAGTAGCCAGCTCCGAGGCTGGGAGCCCGGAAACCTGTGCAAGAAATTCATTCTCAGTTAAACAGCACAACACTTATGAGAAAGGTAATCACTATGGCCTTTCGCGAACGAACATTAGAATTAATCTATTTTGATGTAAAGTATAAAAATATAGAATTATACGAAATACCTAGTCCGCCATGAAATTCTTGAAGGAGAAGCTCACAGTAGCTGAACTAATCGTGGAGAGAGCCCCCCTTCCAAGATGGTCCTTAATTATCTGAATTGAGCAAATCAATTATAATCTGATCAAATTTACGGGGTAAGTAATGATGTTTGCGTCAAAAGCAGAAAAAAACTCCCTATAGGGTATTTGAGATTCATTATGAAATAACCCAGTTGTCAGGTCATTGCTAACAATTTATCATGCTCAAATGCGGGTTGTTTGATGACTACGTAATTTGTATGGACGCTGTTGCTGTAAGACTAAATAATTTGCATGGATTAGAGGCAGCCTCGATATCAATTACAGCTTTCATTGAGTCATGCAGAGAAGAAAAAGCGCTGGTCACGCAAACAACGAAGAGAAACTCCAATGCGCCAGCCAATATTGTTGCCAATTAGCCTCTAGCTCCGACAATATATTTTTAACTATCACGTAGAGCAAGATTTGAAATTTTTTTAATCTAAAAATGCCTCTAAAACTCCTCCTTAAATCAACAGCAAGATACATACCGTAAACCCTCAAATAAGCCCCCCCCTTGAATAAGCCCCCCCTTGAATAAGCCCCCTAACGAATAAGCCCCCCCCTTGAATAATCCCCCACGGGAGCTTATTCGAAGGAACTTGCGGGGCAAATCAAGCTTATTACGGAGGTGGAAGTGAATCTTTTCACTCTTGATGCGGTTGATATTGCTGCTGCAACACCAGAATAACAGACAATTGAGTCAGCTAACGGCAGTGATGACGATGAACAAATAGTAATTGTCTAAAAAATTTTGCGGAATAGATTTTTGTCAATTTTAAATTCTGTTGATTGAGAAAATTTTGTCGTTTTTATGTCAACTCATCCAGAAGTTCATTTTTGCAAATAAGCCCCCGGGGGCTTATTCGAGGATTCACAGTACAAAAGACGAATCTATAAAATCAAGAAAGGATCAAGGAACGAATTTAGGCAGTTTTAAAAACTTTAAGATACTGAAACTTGGAGCTGAGTAACGCCCTTGGATACCAGAGCAATATGAGTTGACGAAATTCGCTCCTTTCTCGCACTGTTTCGTTCAAACTAATCCAGCTGCCACAAAACACGTGACTGGATGATATTGAAGATCCATGGCTTTGATTTGAAGGGATAATGCTTAGAGCTCATGGTTGCCTAGATGGTTTTTGTACAGTAAGGACAAAATATCATGACTGCTTTAGGCAAGTATTCCATTAATTCATGCTCAGAACCTTAAACGCTTCAATAAAACACGTAAAGCATGATCGTGATGTGCGCTACGGTCGAAAGACGATGGAAATAGTCGGAGTTCTGCTAAAGCGAAAGGAAGGGCAGGTAGTAACGTGATAAGGATGTTTCAAGGAAAGTTTGATAGAACTTCAGCGAAAAAGATGATTGTAAATGTTCAAAAAAAAATTATCAACCGCAATAGCATGGGACTCCTTAAAAATTCATCAGGTGATCTATCGCATAAAGTACATTACAAAATGGATGAGGTGCGTATATAGTGATCATACTGGAATGCACCTCAGACATTATTTCCAATGACTGTTGCTGGAGTAGAAGGAAGACAAACACAAGGAATGAATAACAATTGATTACTTGATGGTGATGGCAGATCATGTGGTTTCCTAGTAGCAGATCTGTTCAACATCGGGAAAATGGAAAATAAGAAAGTTTAGGGATGAAACTAATGCAGTAAGTAAGGCTAGTTGAGTACCTCGCAAGTCATGTTCATCCAGTGCCAGTCTTTGAATAAACTGATTCACCAGCCCACCTTGACAATGGATATCTCCTTGGGAGAGATTCTCAAGAGGCCATCCCAACCGCTAGCCGAACATGCGTCCTGTAGTTCACCTGTCGTAGAAATTATGCATCTTTGAAAATATTGCGAAACCTTGCACGAACAAAACTTTTCCTGCACTGAGTTCTAGATTACGTACATTTAAACAGCATAGCTCAATCGAAAAATAACTAAGTATTGCCTCAAGCAGCTTTAACACACATGTCTTCCTTTAAGCCTGAGAGTTTTTCCTTCTCTTTACAAGAAGTTAGAGGTGATTGCCAGAGATTTGAATCAAATACTGGGCAACACAGAGGACCTATGGGAAAAAGCAGTTGGAAAAGCAAACGAGTGACTGCCTATTTTCGCATGATGAAACAAGACCAAAATAGAGGACTGGACGGCAAGTAGGCTGCGCAAAATATCGTTTGATTTGCCTGAAATTAGTCCCGGCGAATAGATAAAAATCATGGTTCTAGACTCGAAATCTTAAGGCCTATGATATGTTTCCCTTCAAAAGCAAACACTGCACTCACACATCCTAAAGCATAAATTTGAGATGCAGAAAGGTGCTTTTTTGGTTTTCAGCAGCATGTCTTGGGTTAGCAGTACCACACTGGTGGTCAAGAATGTAATGCAAAATTCTTATTTAAACAAAAGTCTTTTGATTACTCTCTTTTTGCCTTACCTGTCTAAAAGTGAAAAGCATACAAAATCAAAAAAAAGATTTTCTTCATTGATTAGGGAAAACCAACAAAATGCTGTTTTTAGAAATAAAATTAAAAAAAATCAACACAACAGGTCTTGAAGAAGATGAAACTTAAAGAAGAAATATAAATATGAATAATTATTCTGCTATCAATTCAAAATTGTTGCTGGCAGAATTTTATGCATCTGTAATGCTACCGGGCTGATTAGGTGGTACAGAGTGTTGCTGAAACATCTGAATGCAGAGAGGTGGGATGACAGATAAGGACCAGAAAAAATAAGACTACATCTTAAGAGATTTGTCACTAAAGAATTGTTGGTAAAAAACAACTATGTGTTACTTTACCCTTCAAAATGAAAAATGTGACAAAAGAACAAGGGGCCAGACATGAAAATAGGACCACTGATGCCCCAAGGAAAAACAAAAAATTACTCAAATGTTGCTCGCTTCCAAAAAGGGACTGAATCTTTTATTGGCTTGATCTAAGTTTTCTTACAAGTTCAAAAAGTAATTTCTTTAGCATAGTTAGGTACATAACGGCTGTTAGATACAAAAGCCCAAATTTTAAAGAAAAAGTGTGGTCAGTATTGTATAATTGATAGCCCATAAGACTAGATATGGAAACATTAAAACCCTGCTTTCTTAGGGATTTGAATCCAAGAAAATAATGCTTTGATATAGCTTTGCTGCCATTCTTGACTGAATTTACTACTTCTAACCAACTATCTCAGACATATATAAACACACACTCAAGACACTCTGATATAACGATACAAACTTTCAACTTTCAAAACAATTCTGATTTTGCATCCAACAGTGCTCAATATAAATTCTTGCATAAAATGCCATCAGAACAAATAAAAACAAAACTGAAAATCTACTTGCTAATCGTTTAGATGCCTGGGTAAAGGCATTCACAAACTTCAATGCAACCCTTCTTTGAAAACTGGCTTTTCTTTATGATAGAAATTGAGACTATCCAGAAGTGTAAAAAAAAATGAAAAACTTTGCTCAAAAACTTTAAGAGACATGAAAATATCTGTCTATAATGGAGCAGATTGGACAGGATTATTAGACAGGAAACCAACTTCTATATTTGACAAGATTTTCTTTTACATCTACTTTGGTATTGATCATAGGGTATTTGGTGACTTTATAAGCCAATTCAAACATAATGTAAGAAAAGCCTTTATAAGCCAATTTATATTACTAAGTATGCTAAAAGTATACCATGACTTATGGTTGAATAGATATAATGCCTTGCACATTGGATCCTTATGTAGACTACCAATAATGAGGTGAGAAGACCACTGCTCATGCAGACTGCAATGCAATCATGAAAATGACCATGCCTGGCAGGGCTCTGAATGAACAGCTTATTAACCTTTCTCTAAGTCCGATATAATGCCACAAGGACCTGTTATAATCAAAATCATTTTTTCATTTCAGAAGATGGAAAGACAATATCAAGCTTTTCAAAGTCTCTTTCAGCCTTTAAGGTTGTTTGACATACCAGTCATATGGAATTGGTAGCCATCTTGGGCTGTATTTGCTTGCTTCTCCTAGCATCTCTACTGAATGGTCTAGATGAGATTTCTGTCAAAAAACATGACACCCACAGCATGATTACATCATAAGATCTGGAGATCACAGTGGCCACAAGGTGCCACATAAGTTGAATTTTCAGGGTGCTGGCTACTCAATTAGAAGCTTTGTAGTGCAAAAGAAAAATTATTGCAAGCAATTTGAGAGAAGAAGTGACTCGAAGTGCGTGGAAGTATTATTCAATATAAACAACTGGGGCTGTTTTGCTAAGAATCATGATAATAATAATTATTGCAAGTCCTCGAGAGTACAGGTGACTAGCGGGTGCATGGGAATTTTTTAGCTTTTATTTCCAAAATTTGGATGAGTATGCAACCCACCAAACTATACGTAACTCCAATTGCAATGCAATAATCCAATAATCAGTGTATGGCACCCAAGATTAAACATGTTTGATTAGGCCGTACTATCGTCAAGCATCCGATTTCTGCATTGTATTGTATGCAACCGTTAGGAGGGAACCACAAGCATTAATGATTGACACAATATATACGCTAGAAGTATGAAAAACCCTTCTGCAAAAGCAGTCGGTTAGTTTCTTGATGTAAATTATTGACTAATAAAGAAAATTAGGCCATTTTGCCGCTAAGCTCGCAATAAACATAACAAGCATGTGTTCTTATGCAAATGCACCGCAGAGAAGAATGACCTCTGCAAAAACTTGAAAATGTAATACCTCTTTATACATTGTTTCGAACCAGTTCTACGGGATATTTTCTGACTACCCCCTCTGGCCACTGACATCTCAAGACTCCTTGACAGGCTTTACTACATTTGCATCGACTCCACTGTTGAACCGTCCTCTTTTTCAGAAAACAGTTCTAAATTTAGATATGATGTAATGCAGCTATTTTCATTCCGAAGGACCACCTTTGTCGGAGCGCTAAAACACGTGCTTTCTAGAAATGACGTTGTTTCAAGAAATAAAAAAATCTAAACAACCATCGAATTGCAGAACAGAAAAATGCAAGTTAAGATGTTTTCAAAATACATTCTTTTTGAGTAAGAATACCGCCTTAAAAATTTGCAAATACTTAGAATAAGCAAGAGCATCTTGAGGCCGAGTGCATGATAAATAAAAACATTAAACAGAAAAGTAAAACTTTAACGAATTTTAAAAGAACTTCATTCAGTTTAAAGAGTTCTTCACATCTCGAATTTGCGATGTTCTCATATGTTGACAATAATTGAATCAATTTCATAAAAAATCGAATCAGCTTGTCATTCAGCCTCAGTCGATACATAGTTCAAGAGTTCAAGATCTGCCCAAATTACTGTTCAAATTCTAGCGGGGCTCCTTGCTTTCTGGGATAGTAGGAACACGAAACATTACAATTCCAATTAATACCAGTTGCTATTCTTTGGAAGTGGGTAAGGACAACATGTACACCAAACCGCAATGCACAAAAGCATGCAGAAAGGACAGTTAAGGCTTCGTGTGCCCCAAAAGGACAAGGTCAAAGGTCAACTTCAGAGGTCAACTTCACATCATTAGTGCGGTGTGGATTCAGTACTTGTCTCCGTTGATAATCATTTGCCTCTTGTGTTTGTCAAAGCGCAATACATTGTTCAACAGATGTGCATTAGTTAGTGAAGTATCGACGGCTTGTTCTTATACGCCTAAAAAGAAATCTAGCTTAGATTATTTCTCAGATAAAAAGCGGGTGGGCACCGGAATGCTGAAAATCGGGGGAAACCATTTGGCTAGATTCCTTAAAAATACGTTAGCTTTACCGCCTCTACCCCTTACACTAGTCAAATAGGACCCCTTACCCCCTTACACGTCACTAGCTAAAATAGTTCTAACATAAGCATTATTGTTAGTATCCCATTCACAACCATGCTTAGGTAACCAGTGAATGCTTCGTGATACACGTCAAACGGGAATTAAGATATCTACCCCAAGCTATCTTCCCTAAGAAAGGTCCAGGTGGGGAAAGAGGTGCTAAGGCGGATTCCGAAAGTCATTGTGTAATTGCCTTGCCAACACGATAGGGGAATCAGAGCTCAATTAGTAAGCCAAGCGACTCTTCGATATAACACAGTAAACTACCTGAAAAATTCAAAAAATGTTCTTTATAATGTCAGAAAATTCTGTTTAAGCGTAATCATTCTGCTCTTTCGGTCATTTTCGAAAATCCTGACTTTTCCACACCGTGATCACTATTTCTCCGGGCTTGTGTTTCTTCAAATCATTCAATGAAAGTCACTTCCCCATCCAATCCTAATGGGAATCATCTAGTCCAAGGCTCCTTTATGTTATTACTACGTCAACAATCTCTATTTTCAAACTGCTCTCGACATCACTGAGCCGTGTTGTCACTTCTTTTAGGACTCTTATTGCACCCTTCAAGATTCTATCTTTGCCTTGATTGTGCACTACATTTTTAACCATTGTTTACCTGTCGCACATGATGGCTTCAACAGCAGCTCTTTACCTGCGGTATGTTTACAAGTCCATCTAGACTCTGATCAAAACGAATCAATCACAGTTTCTTCTCCCCCTGCACCAAGCATCGCTAGACCTTGCTCGTCAAACTCTACAGCCATCAATTCCGGGGGTTCCCCAGACCTGTCTGGTTCACCAACCACTGTTTTGTCTTGCCAACCCTGCAAAACCGTTTGCACCTGTATCGAATCACTCCCTCTGCTTGAGGAACTCGGCATTATGAACAGCCCAGATGTGCGATCGTAGTAAACTGTTCTGAAGCATTCCCACGTGGGGTGCACGGCTCGTATATGCTTGCTTATGCTCTTTCTCACCATAGTTTTGCCGCATACAAAGCATTCGCCCATTTGACGATAATTTCTTTCCGGCGTCGTATCTGCAATGTTACTTTCCACCTTGTCCATTTCTTGCATGTAATCATCTTCAACTTGTGCCACGTCCACGCTGTCATTTGAAACGTCATCAACCGCAGGAATGGGAGAAGGCTTGGTTCGGGCTGGTTGATTGGCTTGAGCTGGTTCTTTCTTGCACCGTGAACCAGTTTTGTCTGGCTTTCTTTTGTGCCCTGTTTTAGAACGTCTCTTTTTGCCCTTTGAACTTTGCCCTTTGCTTTTATGCAACAGTATATGTCTTTGAAGACGACTTATCCTCACGGCATAATGCGGACAAAACGGACAATGGTAATGACACTGCTCGGATTTGGCAGTTGAATGAAACTGCTTACAGGGAAGGACTGCATACTCCCCAACACGAACTGTTCTAGAGGCATTAAAGTGCACATGTTTCAGATGTCTCAGCATTGTGCTCTTGAAGAAAAACTTCGAATCAGGTGAACACAGCCTGCAATGCAGATGCTTCTCCAGATCAGAACATAGCGCACAGGCTTCGTTATCTTCACCCACCACGTTCACGAAATCTAACATCTTCAAACGGACCTTCGAATGAAAGATTGTTCGAAAGGGATCATATATCTCCATACCACTTGTGTCCATATTTGTTAAAGACTCCAAGATTTTATCGTCTTTTGATACCACAGAGAATCCAAGTCTCTCAAAAGACTGAGAAGGAACATCGCCATTAGATGTTTCAATATCTTGTGCTGTGTCACTCGTATTCAACTTTAACTCCTGCTCAAGTTTCTTCCCGGCGAGTGACTGTATGTGGCTTTGTTTTGTTGTCTTTTTGGTGTGCGATTGTAAGTGTTTCAAGAACCGCCCTTTTCCTTGAAGAAAAGACGGGCAATGGGAACAATGATAATGGTATTTTGTCAGCACCTTTCCGCCCAAATGATTCAGTTTGCAGGGGATAAACGTATGCTCTCCAAAGCAAACAATGCGGACAGCATTTAAGTGTCCGCGCATTACATGTCTTATTGCTTTACTCTTATAAACAAATTTTAACTCAGGCGAACACAATTTACAGTGGAAGTGCTTTTCCAGTATAGAACATTGCTTGCATATTCCATAAGCTCCTCCAACAACGTCTAAGAAGCCTAAAGGAATCGCCTCATTCTCCGGAGCAACAATCCACTCACTGAAAATGGCGTGCTCATTAGCAGTGATGTAGACATTCTTGTTGGATTCACTTCCTCCGCCATCACTTAACACAGTGGAGCTAAACAATTCGGAAATTATGTCATTGGCTGTGGACATTGAAATATCAATTTCATTGCTACCTTTACTGGTAACAGAAGTTGATGCCTCTTTTGAATTTGCAGCAGTATCTTTTTCATTGTTAGGAGCCGAAGAGGCCTCTGCTTTGGATGAATTTTCGTTTACTTTCGCATTCTTGGACTTAGTGCGTTGTTTTGCTACAAGTTTTGCTGTACGCTTAGCATGTAATTCCATGTGCTTGTGAATGCGCTCTTTTCTTGTAGCAAGATCTGGGCAATACGGACAATGGTAGTGATATTTCTTTGAGTGACTGATGCCAGGGTGACGCTGCTTACAGGAAAAGATTGTAAACGCCTTGGTTCGAATGATACGCGATTCTCTGAAGTGACTTCTGCTCAGGTGCTTAAGCGCCAGGCTTTTGTACATAAAACACAACTCAGCTGGGCATAACCGGCAGTGAAAATGCTTCCTTCGCTCAGTACATTGTGCGCAGGTTCCCTTTTCGATATCAATGCTGTCTAGGAAATCTGGAGGTGTCACCTCTTCCTTGGAGTCAAAGCAAGTTTGAAAGCAACCATCACTTGTCTTGTCAGCATTGTCCATATTAGTACTACACCCAGTAGAAGAATTATCGAAACTCGGTTTACAAAGATCGTTGGTTTTTATAATCGAAAGACCTGCCCCAAAGGTCGGTTTGGCAGGCATTGAAATGCAAATACCATTGTCGTCCAGAAACAACTCAGGCTCATTCATATTTGTAGGAGGTTGCGACTTGTTTGGTCCAACCGCCTTGCACTCCGAATTGTCCGCCTCGAGCCTGCTTAAGTGCGACCCCAAGTGCCTCAGAAATCCTTTTTTTTTCTGGACATGGGAAGGGCAGTACGGACAATGGTAGTGATATTTCTTCCTTGACTTGATACCAAAATGATACTGCTTACAAGGAAGGATTCTATACTCCCCAATGCGAACCGTATTAACAAGATTTAGATGCTCTCTCTCTGCATGATCCACTGCCTTACTCTTCGAGGTATACTTAGAAGCAGGTGGGCACAATTTGCAGTGGAAGTGTTCAACTCTGGCTGAGCATTGCTTGCAGATTCCATTTTCCACACCAATCCTGTACAAGAAATCCAAGGAGGCCAAATGCTCCTTCACATCAAAGATCGACCGACAACAATCCCCAGTTTCCTTGTCAGTGGCGTTTTGGTCCTCACAAAATCCTTGAAACGAATTTTTTTCGTATTCACTGACCACAGTGGAGCCCAGTCTCTTGAAACTTGGTTCAGAGGTATCGTTGGAACTAGGTATTGAAGTGTCAATGTACCGGCTACCTTTAACTTCAGTCAACAACTCGGGATCTGTCAACGTTTCACAAATAACCTTTTCCTTTTCATGCATAGAGGAATTCTTGGCTTGAGGCTGAGTCTCACTTAAGACATCCTTTTTCCCGTCAGTACTTGGACTTTCAGACCTCCTTGCATGTGTACCAAGATGTGTCTGAAAAAGTTCTCTTCCTACAACAACCGATGGACAGTATGGACAATGATAGTGGTTTTTATTACTTGACCTAGCACCAAAATGGTAGAGTCTACAGGGAATGACTGTAAACTCTCCGATGCAAATTACACGGAGTTCATTGAAGTGTACTTGTTCAACGTGCTTGATTATGTCACCCTTCATCAATGACTCCACAACAGGAGAACATAATCTGCAGTGGAAATGCTCCTCTGTCACAGTACACCGCCTGCATAATTCACCTCTTCCACCAGCAACACTTGCAAAATCGGTGGGTTTCAGGGGTTTGTTCGAGTCGAAAACCGTTTGGCAGGATATATTTACGTCCTGGTCGTGCGTGCTAGTTGAGCTGGTGTCATTCCCAGGCCTTCGGGGAGAAATCCCTTCAACCTTAGTGACTGCAGTGGAGTCCAAGACTGGCTCATTTGGAACAGGCAAAAGTGTGGTACTGGCACTAGTAGTCTCTCTTCTTTCTTGGCCACGGTTTGCCTCAAAAAGTATACCTGCATCGTTTAAACTTTTCCTAACAATGTCACTTTTATTACAATTTGACATAAGGTTGGTTTGAACTTGTTCGTTACCAAACACACTGTCTCTACAAACAGAGCTTTGTTGTTCGATCTTTGTGGTGTGTGATTCTAAATGTGTCAGGAATTGACGTCTCACATAACCAACAGCAGGACAATATGGGCAATGAAAATGACACTCCCTTCTTGGTCTGGTGTTCGGATGATTCTGTTTGCATGGAATAATTTGAAACTCACCATATGAAACAATCCGCAAGGTACTTAGGTGTGTACGCGCGATGTGCTTCATCAATACACTCTTGGGCGAAGGTCTTGATTCGGATGGGCATAATTTACAATGGTAGTGCTTCGCGGAGACAGAACACTGCCTGCAGACTTCATTGCTTCCGCCAAACGTGCCAACAAAAGCGGCAGGGGTCAGATGCTCCTCAAGATCAAAGATTGTTTGACAGCAATCAGTGGTTTGCGTGTCATTAGCGGAAAGATCTCCGTTCGCTTTGGTGGATGCCTCTACTTTGCATTCATTGATTATACTTTCATTGACCGTGGTCGAGCCAAAGATCTGAAAGCATGGTTCATTGCTGTCCTTGAAATTAGCTGCAGCCAATCTCGTTTCATTGTCACCTCTGCCATATACAATCTCAGCCTCATTCAAACTATCGCAATGTTTCGAAAGTGTAGACGATGGCTTTGTTGGGGCGTGTCCGACGTCTATGGATTTAGAATTGTTGGCATTCTCCTTGCTCACGTGCGATTCTAAATGCACTTTGAATTGATGCTTTCCATGAACCACATCTGTGCAATAAGGGCAGTGGTAATGGTGGGATTTTTTTGATGCGATGCCTCCATGATGCTTTCTACACGGAACAACTTGAAATGTTCCAACCTTAATAATGCGATAAACATTCAGATGCACCAGGTTCACGTGACTGATTGCTTTGCTCCTGTTTGGAAATTCTAAACTATGGGGACACAGATTGCAGTGGAAATGCTGAGAGCTCCCAGAACAGTGCTTGCAGATTCCATTTTTACCACCAACATTGCTAATGAACTTTGTAGACATTAGACGATCATGTAAGTCAAAGATTGTTTCATAAGATTCAGTGAGGTCGCTCTTAGAGTCAGCTGCACTTTTAATTTGAGTGACTGGCGTTATGCTGGCAACGGTTATAGATCCCTTTAGAATCCACTTAATTATGCTCACTCTTAGAAAGTCATTATACTGAAGGGTATGTTTGAGATAGCTAAAACTTGTGCTACATTGCTTTGAAGTGCCATGTAGGGACAGAAAGGCACCTTCATCAAACGTTATGAGACACATGGTGATTACGACTGAGACACCACAAATATGACTTTCACACTGCAGATGGTAGTGTTCCCAGCAGTCGCTGTTGCAAATGTGCTTCAATGGTTCCAAGCTGCTGTTTCCTTCGGAGTTGTAATGAAGGCAGTTAATGCTCGGCTTACATGGGTGGTGAGAATCGTATACTCCTTGCAACACTTGCTCGAGAACAAATAGCAACTCGCTTGGTGCAGGATAGCCAAAAGGATCACCATAATAAAACGCATTGGAATGTCTGAAATACACCCCAAAAGAAAAATGGCAATCATCTGTACTCCCGGCTTCTGATTTTAAAATTGTTTTGCAGCCAACGAGGCCTACGCTCATACTAAAAATAATTTTGTCTGGAGGCTCTGTAGGAAATTTACTCTTAATTGCAGATATGAAGCTAACGGCATCGCTAACTTCATTCAGAAAAACAGCATACGTTTTGGCAGATTGACTATTGATAAGCTTCGACATGTGCTGAAGGATTGCGCCTTCGAATGGCCTAGTTCCCACAAGAGATTTAAGATGGTTGGCACTTAGACTCAAGCCGAAGGTGCTATAAATATGTTCGTGGTCACGAATTACAGACAAAAACTCTTTGACAGCTTCCAGATCTACTGCCTTCGTCCCTTTGGGTTGTTCAACATGACTCAATAACTTCTCGAACCAAGCATCTTCATCTCCACTCTCTCCCTTGGCTCCCCTTATCTGATGAAGATTAAGGCACTTCTGAATACCTTCACAATCGTAGAACTTCCCTCCAATTTTAACCCCAAAGGTAATACCATCCTTTTCTTTCGACTCAAGCATCAGCAATGCATCTCGTAAAACATTTTCGGGTGGAAGGTTGCAAAAATCGTCTGGTATGGCATAGTCATGCTTCCGGTATCTCTTAGCACTGTTAACAACATTCTTGGAATGCTGGTATTGGTAAAAATCTCTACCACCTTCTTGCTGATCTTCAGTGTTTGACGACTTTCTCTGCAAAAAGGTACAATCTAGCATAAATTTGGCACAGAGCGCTGATTTTGTTGTCAAAATTGATGCAAGGCTGTTTCTAGCCTTCTTGCAAAGGAGCAAGACACCATCTTGCTAAAATTGCAGCTAAAGAGAAAATACTCATCAATTTCCTGAGCATAAAAAGAGAAAATACTCATCAAGTATACAAAAGCTGGTATATTTTATAGAAAAGCTGATAAATGAGTTCCATGAGAGAAATGAATACCTTCAAGTTCTGCATATCACTACCATTGAATGACTCAGTGGCATCTTTAGAACTGGCGCCATCTGATGTGTAAAGACAAAGGGGATTTTTAAAGATATCAGGATAACTTCATGCTTAAGAAAATACATTCTTGCAAGATGTAAGAAAAAGATGAGAACCAAACACTGTCTAGAAGAAGGCAGCAAGTTATTATGAACATGTCCTGAATATGCTGGAAAGAGCAAGAACAAGCCAGATAGGTTGTATATACCTTCCACAGTGGTTTCTCCAGCCATTGCTCTTTCTTGGACATGTCCCTTAAACTTTTTCACCTACAATGCATTAGAAGTGATGATAACTTGTCTTTACAATAAAAAATTTTATTTCCAATACTAATCCTTTTTAAAGCAGAACAGTCTATTCTAGCTCAATACATGTGCTGAGTCATGTGATAAGCCTAGTTGAATGCAGATGTGGCAGATGTGTACATCACAGACATCAGGAGCACATGATTCCAAACAGCAAACTTGGTAACTAAGTCAGTAACCAGGTGATAAATCAGTTCTACCTTTCCAGTGCTTCTAGATAGGAATCGTAACATCACTGATGTGCCATAGGTATCGGAAGAGGTTGTTTCAATTTAACCCAAAAGGGCTCTGGCATATCCAGGCCTTGCCGTAAGAATTTAAGTAGGCGGGCCATAAATCACCCTCCTAATTGGCGTCAGGTGGACGACTTTTACAATTCATAAAACTGGTTGATTTTTACAATTCAATTGTACATTTCTTCAAAAAATTAGTCCCTTTGATGTAGGCTTCAAGTGCAGTCTTCACACTCCCTTTACAAAGTGGATTTGTGAGGGCTCACTGAGGGATTACAAAGTGAATGTCACCATTTTCTTCCCGTCAATTGCTTTGACTTTAGTCTCAAGCATGTCCTTGTTCTTGTTCAAGTTTTGATTGGCTTAGGAAGGCTCTGTGGCAAATAGTAACAAGAACCAAGGCGGGCCGTTTTTTTCAAATAAACCCATCTCCTGCCTCAAGGGGCCAGGCCTGCATATCTGTGGTTGATTGGCACAAGCCACAGACAACCTTCAATATCCTCACAGCTATTTGGAAACCATATATGACTGACATTTATTATACATAACACCCTAAAAAGACTGTGCAGCTGTAGTTAAGGTAAAAAGAATAAAAGGGAATGCTTGCTAAGCTTAACTGCTCTGGCAAAAACAGTGAATCAATTTGATAATAAAATAACAAATACTAAGAGCCTTACCACTCCTGTGTGAGGTTCTGCTTTTGGATTCATGTCTTCCATCTGATGAAACAATTCTTTGTTAAACAGCCTCCTTGACTTCACATCATAACAGCTGTTAAACAAAATTAATCTTCAATACAAATCTTACAAATTGCAACCATTACAAGGTGACTGAAAGCTGACATGATGCCAGCTGCTGATTCAAAACCATGTTATCAGCCACCTTATACCCACCAATAAAGCCAATAATTTACAAATTAGAGTTTTCTGGATGAAAATAAACAAGGCTTTTTAATCAAATATTCTCTGTATACCAGTAATGTATATACATAAAAAAGATGTGAATAAAGTACTTGGTAACAAACTTTTGCCGTCTTAGGCATGCCAAGACATCAGCTAATAGGGATGTCTACATGTGTTGAGGATGTAAAAATCAGGAAACACATTAGCAAAAGAAAAGAATTGAGTTCTTTTACTGGGTTAGGCAGGTGAAGCACCTAGCCTCTGCTGCAGATGCCTCTGATGCTAATGGTGTTAACCTATTTTAACCATCTCCAATGGAAAATGTGCTGAAAGTGGCATATTTGTCTCAGAGACATTTTCTTAATTCACAAAAGTTTTAAAATTGCATAAAGCTTTTGTATTCATATTATGATTAATGCAAAAACAAATTTCATGTCAATGCAGCTTAAAATGCTAGGCTACAGTCAAACAGTAGAAAGTAATTAGTATTAGCTGTGAAAGTTCCACCACAACCTGGCATGTATGAAAAACGAGGGTTAATCTTCTATTCTTTAATGCAAATTAGTAGACTTCCCAAGTTGTTAACAATTTGATATCATTGTAATAAATGTAGGGTGCTTGTGGTTCTTACTCATTGACATTATATAAACAGTCATGAAACAATTCTGCAAATTTTTGGTTTATTGTAAATATCTGAAAATCATGGCCTTGAACTATTTACATACAAACACTGATTATGAGGAGCATAAGTACATTCAATATTAAATGCAGAGAAAAAGTTTATGGCTAGAAAATGAATAGCTCAAAAAATCCTTGTCATTGATTCCCTTTGCACCAACTCTATCAATACTACATATTATTCTTTGTTCCTTTATCATGCTACTGAAATCAAAATTTGAAATGTTTGTGAAAATATGAAATGATTAGTTTGATTAGTTTTAAAGAGATATTGAAAGTTATAAAAACATATAAAAAATATACCGATTATTTGGCAAAAGAAGACACTCATTGAGTCAATATACATTTATTTTAATACACATTTGATACAAACTGTTCTGTTTATTGAACTGCAATTATGCACAAATACAGAGTATAATTTTCATGATTGGTGATGACAAAAAAAGAAGCAAGAATTGGTGCTATTTGCTGGCAAAAGTCTTCACTAAGATTGAATAGACAGGCCCAATAAAGGTTTCAAAATAGAACAAAGTGGAGTTCCTAACTTAAGATGCTTGAATTTACAACCAACTTTTCTACATTTAATACAAACAAAAAGTTTATTTTAACACTTTTTGTTATACACAACAATTTTCAGTTTTTTTAGATTTTTTTTCAGAGATGAGTTCGATAATCATCATTTGTACGATATTTGCACCATTTGCACTATTTGCAAGAACCGTACGTCTAAGGCCACAAGCTGTGCCTTGGAAGAGTTGAGTTTGAATAACTGCTAATACTCAAACGACGTATTGACACAGAAATTTTTGTCATACTTTTACCCACGTTTTATACAAACTTTGCATTTAGTTCACAAAGTTGCTCAAAGCTGAACTGGTCGACAAGTTCGAACTTTTGCGTGTCTAGGCCAACTGGCGCCATGCACTGCCTGTCACATCTTGTACATTTCAAAACAACAAAGTCTCACGGTGCAAGGTCATGATAAGCGATTAGACTGGCAAAAAGAAAATGAATTTAAGAGAATCAAACCTTATTCAAGAAGCTTTATAAGTGACTTTCCCTTCATTATCATTCCTCGGCGCACAACGAATTCGTGGAGAATTGATGGTAAAAGTTAGTCCCACACAAACTTGCTCCTTCGCAGCCTTAAAAAGGAACGAAAATAAGGGGAAGGACTGAAAGTGTATAACTTCATGTCAGGAATCTTTTGAGCTATCAAATCCACTAGATGCACTAAAATATTCCATTGGGGGTTCCAAATGTAATGGGAATTTGAGGGCACCACGTCCCATTTACGTGCCATGCCACGAACGTGGTGTGTTTCAATTTGATTTCTGCAACTTTTATAGGCTAATATTTTTAGGCAGCGTTTCTCACCCGAAAGTTTGGCAAGAAAAATTGAATTATTTTGTCAAAACTAATTTTGTTGTTGTTAGTAATTCCAGGCAATAATACGTGCCTGTAAAGGAATTTTTTTAAGAAGGGGTCCTCTCAATAGATAAACTAATCGAGGAACTGTTAGTTGGAATGAACTGCCTTTTCGGATTTAGCGAATTTCATCTGGTCAGACTAGTAAAAGGTAATGTTTCAACCACTTTCCTTCAAATTTACCTAAAAAAAGAAAAATATCTGCCTAATGTTTCATTGCCAAGGAGAATGTGATATAAGATGCAAATTCAGGTGGCCCTCTAGTACCAATTTTTTAAAAAAAAATTCTTGTACACTGGTTTTTTAAACACCCACTAACCCCAAAATCACCTTATTGTTGGACTTTGCCTTTGCAACTTGTATGGACAAGAACAGGGCAAATTCAAACGAGAACCCAAAAGATCAAAGGGGATCAACGAACGATTTGTGGGACATTGGGTTCCCTCAAGTGGATTCTTGGACCCAGTGAAATAAAGGTTTACATAGCTGTTCCCATGCGCCCTTTTCGAATCCAAAAATGAACTATGAAAACTTTTGCAGCTTCAAACTTGAGAAATTCTTCTTGCATCTATCTGTGCCCAAGTCTAGTCTACTCGATGCTATTCGTAAATAAAAGACCTGAGGAAGTTAGAAAGAGGCCAAATGTTTACTTTGCCCAATAATTTTGTTCAAAGCTTCGTCTGAAGTCGCAACTCCTAAAAAGGAGCAAGGGAAGATACATCGTGCATTTATTGTGAAACACAAGCAACGCAGATTGGCTTGTTTCTTCGACGCCCTCTCTTTTGGCAGCTTGAGCTGACAAGCAACATGGCGAACTTTCGAAAACTGCAAGTCAATTTGCGAAACTGATCAAGATGTCAGATCTGCTGAAACCGTATCAAACTCTAAATTAGGCAACAAAGTTTCGCCGGTAGACAACCAAACAGGTCTGACTTGCCAGAGATTGAAAAACCAGGCCCGCTGATACGCGCCCACGGGAATGTCACCAGTGTCAATGGCAACCATTGTTCTCGTGACTATTGATAGCAACAGGACCGTCGAGAGGCAACGAGAAATTTCGCAACGTCAGAATGACGAAAATAGACGGGCATGAGGTCTTTATATATGCGAACAGCGATCATGGAGACCAGAACTTCGATCGTGATCCAGCGAAAACCAGCGAAAAGTAACGATATAATTTTAACAAGCATTCTACCAAGCTACCATGGACAACATCGGAAACTTTGCTAACTCGAGTGAAGACGAGGTGTTTGAAAAATATCATGAGCAGAGAAGACTGAATCTCAAGCTTATCACAGAGAAGCGAGAACTCTTGTTGCAGCTGCAGAAAGCGAATGGAGGTGCGAACAGAGCCATGCAATCGGAGGAATACGAGAAGTTGCAACGAAGGGTCGAGGAGCTTGAAAGGCAGTTAGAAGAACGAGATAGGAATCGTATGGTAAATATTTTATTCGAATTTGCATTTTTTTTGCTTCTGGAATCATGTATGTATGTGCCATGCACGATGCTGTATTCCACGATGCTGTATTCCACGATGCTGTAATGCACGATGCTACGGTTCAGCACGAGTGGCTCTGTGTTTGACACAGTCTTGAGTCAACTAACCAAAATATTGCTTTTAAATCAAGGTTCTCCTTCAAAATAGAGTTTAGGAAATGTTTTCCAGCTGCCCAGGTAAAATTTCAAGCAAAATTAGGAAAAGGCTTCGCAGACAGAAATAGTTTTGTGCAACATCACGTACGACCTTTGGTCGGGAAAGTTCGATGCTTGTCGTCACATTGACGTCAGTGAATTCCTGGCATGGTTGCGAAGATTCTCGCACGTCGACTCTGAAAACGAATAATTATTAGGGAGAAGTATTGTTTAAAATACCACACACGCGCTTTATTTTGAAAAGGCTCTTAGCATAATTTTCTTCCTTGCATCGCTGAAGAGGTTTTGCAAAAACTTTATGTATAAAATGAAGCAAAACTTTGCAAACCACAAAGTGATTTTTTAGAAGCTAGATTCGCAGATAAAAGTTCTGCACAGTTAGTCTCTTTATCAGTTCTAATTCGATGTGTAATTTTAGGCAGGAATATTTGAAACACCACTGGTAACAGACTCTGTGCCATCAAACACGTCGATATCAGCACCTCCCCCATCAATATGCAATTGCTCTTGCTCAGAAAAGCTCAAAGAGGTAAGAATTTCATACAATCATTTCATTATATTCTACAGTTTATATGTCAATTGACGTTGTTACCATCTTTACACAAGTTCATGTAAAAGTAATTCTCATATTTTTATTAAGAATGTTCAGTAAGATAATAATTTTATAATTTTACAGGAAATAATTAGCAAATGGAAATCAATGCAAGGTTTAATTAGCAGTTGCCTAGTTAGAAAGGGATATATCTAATGATATCATCGCATCATGATTTTCATGTACATTTCACATCTGGTTAATTATGTAAATTTTGGTTATTTACAGGCAATAGCAGTGAACCATCAATGGAGCAATTCATATCAACGACTATTGAAGAAATTTAATGAATTGGACAGAAAAAGAAGCACATTGGAAGACCAATTAAAAGTAGAAACTGAAGAAAACACCCAGTTGAAAGAATTGGTCAATAGTCTTGAAAATGACCTTCAGGCCTCTCACAGAGATTATGCAAGATTATCAAGCTTAGAAGAAGTGTGCAGCAAGGATGATGTGGAAGCATTGAAATTACAAGTAAGTTTATGTAATACATCTTTCCATTCATGACATTTATATCATGTAATAAACTCTGTGGTTGCCTTGCCATTTGAAAGCAAAAATGCCTTAACACCTTGTAATTTCAGCAAAGCAAAAAAAGTTGGTTGAATTGCCTAATAATCTTGTAATGTCAGTCTTGAGTTTGATTCTCAGGCATTTTTATTCTGATATAACATGTAACAGCCTCCATATCATAAGCAGAAAATCCACGCCAAAACCAGAATGAAAATACGAAGACTACGCTCGAATGCCGTCTATACGCTATCTCATGAGTTATAGACCGTAGTTGTGGGCTGGACCAATCAGAGGGCTAGATTTCCAGTTTTCGATCTCAAGGTGTCATTAATCCGAAAATTAATGATGACAACCGCGCGAGGTGCGAGCGCCTTTGATGGTCCGCGCTGCTCCTTCATAGCTTCACCCGCAAATGTACAATGTTTCTAACAAAGGCCGACCTTTGAGAATGAACTGATTCGAAAATATTCCGAGCCATCAAAGTAGACTCTGTTAAGATAGGCTGACATCAGAAAGATGCGAAAATGCAATTTATTATGATTATATTTATTCTAACCAAACGGGAACAAGTGTCAAAGGCACGGGCATCATCGAGGTCCTACTGTCCGCTTCGTCAAAAACCTCGAAAATAATAGGGTTTGTGGAACTATGTACAAGTATTTCGAAAACTTAGTGTTGTTCCTCTTAATGTGCTTTTCAAGGCCTATTTTGCAAAAAAACACCTCACTTCGAAAATACCATTTCAAGAATAAGCCGCTAAATGGCAATGATTCCCGATCTGTAAAAGCAAAATATGGCTTTTGGCTCCCGATGATACACATTTGATATGTTAGGATATATCCGAATCATAGGTAGAATATATCAGGACAGTACCAAAAATGAACTACCACCAAAGTAAACATGGAAGGATGAAACCCAAACCATTCATCGTCCAAAACACTGATATGAGTAGAGACAAGACTGTAGTTCCCGCCAAATAGTTTCCCGGCAAAAAGTAGAATTCTTCAGTATTATTCGAGTGATCTCGCCAAATGATTTGCTACATCCTCTGTTGTATCTAGGATCTACATTCAGTAGCATTAACTGTATAGTATATATCTGTCTTTTCTACGATCGTACACTTATTGAATAAAAACATTGATGCTGTTGCAGAGTTGCAACCTATTTTGATTCCTACTGTGGTGTTAGTATTGAAGCGTGCTTCCCCAAAGTTCGAAGTTTCCTTTGTTCACTAAAGGTGACAGTGAAAAAACAATTAACCGGAAATATAGCGAGGCGCCAAAGCAAATATACTCCTTATCCCTGCCAATGTTCAGGGATCCCGGAGCAATCAAAGTTAATTTGATTCAGAGAATGTTTCTCCCCAAATTTTGAAGGAATCTGGCACCTTCCTAACCCAACACTCTGCTGCATGAATTTTTGTTGGAGGGGGATGAACTAAAAATTCCGAAAAAGCAAAGTTTTCTATATTTGTGTCTTTGTTCAGGAATGATAAGGCAACCATTGCGGCCTATTGCGGCACATTGCAGCCTTGACACAGCGGACGCCGAATAAAGGCAGGAGAGGCAGACTTTGCCAAACAGTTTCGCCCTGTTTACGTATACGTATTCGATTAACCTCTTGTTTGTTTATAAATCTCCTACTTATTCTCTATATGCAATTTGTAGGTTCACTTCCATTCACATGTCACGCATGTGATTTTGAAATAATTGAAATGACTTCCATTCAAGGCCATCGCTATGGGGTGGGGGCTAAGGGGTGTAACACCCCCACTTCAAAATAGATTGCAGGAAATGATCACTGGAAATGTGAAACTGCAAATGTTCTTGTTGTGCCTATCGCCCCCGCCCTATCACTCGTTCGTGTGTAAGCTCTTTGCCTTGTGTCAAATAGCGCAGATACCATCATCGCTCTCCAGGTTAATTTTAATAAGCACCCCAAACTAGGTATTGTGCTACTACAATGCCAATTATTTTCAAATTAAAAACTCTACCATCACAAAATTTGTAAATAAACAAGGAGTCTCCAAATTCCCCTTCACACGAAAAGCGCTTGGAAACTCAAAGCGGCGTGAGCTGAGATAAAGTTTTTCTAAATATCTTTTGTTATGATTGTTAAAATCTTCCTTGGCCCCTCCACTTTCCAACCTGCGTCGAAGCCCATGTGAGTTCGGTGTTTTGTCTGAACCCTTGTAGTGTTCACGAAAGAGAGGAAAAACTGAAAGAAACTCAAGCGCTCTGAGCTCAATTCGACTTTTCAAAGCAGCGTGAAAATTTCCGTGTGCACAGAATAGTTTTCATTTCGAAGCGAGCAGAGAAAAGCCTTGTCTCTCGGGGTGGATTTTTTTTGGTGGTTGTTTTATTTGAATTATTGCTCATTTTAATCAGATTGTTTATATTTCTTGCCCGCATTGAGAAAGAGGCAACATTTTCACGCATCTTTGACTTTTGACATGTGACTAAACCTGGCATTGAATTGAAAATCTATTAATAAGTCGTGCTCACAGGCTGGGTGACTTGTCAACGCTTTCTGTGACACATTACACAGGCAGATTTAGGCTACGTTCACATTGCTCCGTTTTCATTTCTATCTGTTTTTGTAAATAAAAACGCGGTCCGTTCACATATCTCCGTTTCAAGATGAAAGCGCTATGAAAACGATTGGCGTTCTCATTGCTCTAGCAAAAACACAGTCACGGCCTCCCTTTCAACGCGAGCCCTTTTACCCCAAAATTGGCGTCAAACCGAAACCCACACACGAAGACAGGCCATTCCTATTTTGCAATCAAGGAATCGATAAAAAATTGCATCAAGAAATTGCTTTGAAATTAAACAGTAAACGAAATGATTGCTATGCAACTCCGAGCAAGAGCAAAAGCAACAAGATTTGAACAACAGTCGTTTTTGCTCCAATGTCAGCTACTTTGAAATACACTGTAATGTGATTATTGGCGCCTCCAGAATGGAATCTTGCTGCTGTTGTTAGCGTTTTCAAACGTCTCCATTTTTGGCGTTCATATTGAAAACGGACCGTTTTCAAAACTCACCGTTTTCAGATTTATGCGTTTTCGTTAGCGTTTTCAAAAAGCTCCGTTTTCACAGCGGAGCGATGTGAACGCAAGGCCAAAACGGATATGTTTTGCTCCGTCTTCATATGGAAACGGGGCAGTGTGAACGGGGCCTTACTCGTGTCGCATTTCGCACGACGACACGTAAGGAAATGAAAGTGTATTTGCGCAGAGTGTCTTATTTAACTAGCTTAAAATCATAAAGCAACGAAAACACACAAATCTGTCTCTTTTACTGATTTTACAATTAACGAATGAGTCAAAAAGGGTACTTGGAAAAAGTTTAGAATACAACTGTAAGCTAAAATTTCCATTCATGTTATTTTCTTTTACTTTCTAACGTTTACTTTAAAACAATGATTTTTCTTTCAATATAACGACATTCATTGCGATATCCCTCCCCAATACAAGACAATTTTGTTTGGAAACTGGGACCTGCCATCCAATAACTTGCCAATCACACTAACAACATATCTATGGTGGGGTGAACGATTGTAGCTTTATTTACAAAGAAGCTCCGATCTTTTACGAAGTAGCTGCCAACAAACCGAAGCCGCATTGTCTTGTAAAGGAATTCATTTCTTAGCGAAAATTAGTCCTTGGAAATCCTTGTTTTTAACTGCGAATTTACAATTCTTTTGCGACAAGATTGCACTCGCAAAGTATATTGGGGTGAATTATATTAAAGTGTTGCTAAGCATGTTACAGCTTGTAAAAGGCTGAATCGCTATCGAGTTTTTTTGCGAAGGGCTTAGTGCGTGCTTGAAACTTTCCCGCGCGCTTCATAACAGGCTGTTCTCGCCAAAAAAACATGAAAGTTCCCGCAGACAAGTTGAAAGCTATCACACTATGACACTGAAATCGAAGCGTGGCACTTAGATACGCAGTTTTAACACTTGGATGCACCGAGAAAGCACTTAGAAGCATACAGAATGCACTTGGAAGACGAGATTACCCGCAGGCATCGCAACAAGCCAGCCACTTAGATACAGAGTTTAAACGCTTGGATGCACCGAGGAAGCACTTTAAAAGTATACATAATAAACCCATAGACCGCAGAGCGGGATAGAAGAAGGCTTTAGCTCCCACCGAATAATTTCCAACATTTATTTTTTTAACCATAGTTAGTTAGAAACTATAACTTTTTTCCACCCTCGATACTCCAAGAAATATTTCTTTTGAGCATGAATATATTCTTGAAGCTTTCTCATTTCTCTCAATCTCAAATCTCAAATATAAATTTCTTTCATATCGCAATATCCACACGTAATATATCTGCAGAAATTAACATTTTGTATGTACGGAATTGTATATACATCTACAGCTACATTATATCAATGCAATCGTACAAACGCACAGTTGTGAGTTTAATCATTCCTCCGGCACAAGGCTGTGGGGCAGCGCCCGGTTAGTTTTCCTTATTTTTATCTCAGTTTTCTGACATCGAGCAAAATTAATTATGCAGTGAAAGGAAATCAGAATCAACCAAAAAATCTTGTCCCTCCAGCCCATACTACCGCTGGCAATTCCTATTTCGCGCCACTGGCAGTCTTTATCGTACTACTTTTGGAACATATAATTTTCAAACATAAACTACCTTCTCGATACAGTTATACAAGAATAAAAATAAAGCAGATCCATTGGTAGAAAAATTTGCTCTGCCAAGATCAGCTTTGCCTAGCGACTAGGCCTTATTTTCGTGTTTGGAGGGGGTGAGCCCCCATGCCCCCTCGAGTGATGCCTATGACTCAAAAGCTACCAGGAATCAAACATTTTACCAAACGTTCTTTCATAACTTTCAGAATGATTCTTTCATAAGCGATGTTTATCCCTAAGTAGTAAAGCTTTACTAACTTCAATTTCCTTTTGTACAATTCATATCTTTTTCTTCTTCTTATTATTCCATTCGTATTATTATTCTATTTGTGTTATTATTCTGCTATTATTTTGTGTTATTATTTTGTTTATATATTATTCGATCCAGGGTAAAGCTATCGGGGGTGGGGGTGGTGGTCGGAGGGGACTGCGACACCCCCCAAAAGTCATGAATTTGTTTTTTATTCGACACACTTAACATTTTTAATGCCTATTCGGCACACTTGATAGTAAATAAAGAAATAAAGACATAATTATAGTTGGTAGAATATTTGACTGTATTAAATATTTGATAGATCTTCACATTTTTTTGTTACATTTAAATTTATTTCATTGAGAAAATTATGTCGTTTTTATGTCGACCTTAAGGAAAATACTAAACTTTGAAATAAGCTCCCCCTTCGAATAAGCCGCCCTTCGAATAAGCCCCCACCAAACAATTAATTTTTGCAAATAAGCCTCCGGGGGCTTATTCGAGGATTTACGGTATTTGTTACGCTCTTTTATCCATAATTTCAATCCCCTACATTAGGACTTTCCGACTCTCCATTTGAGCGATTTTTTCTGGATCTCATTAGAATCGACCGCATCACGTTATTTAAGTGAAAACATAATAACATAACCCCGAAATCGATTGAAACCATCAAAGCTATATCCTAGTTCTAAGGGCAATGCAGGTACTGTTCAGCCATTGGGCTAGCAGGGGCTATAGCGAACCTCCCCAGATTTTTGCAATAAGAGGTTAGAAAATTTTCAGAAAAGTTAGCACCTACGGCCCTAACGCGACTTTAGAAAATTTACACTCACGGATCCTAAGTAGTAGCAGTTCATTTTCTTGGCGTCTTATCTTATTAGTCAATTTTCACATTAATTAGTTGATATATTCAATTTTACATCAATTTTACATTTACACTTGATATATTGTTTTGTGGAGTTTAGTTTTTACGGGTTTCAACTTGCCAACTTACAGGCGAAATATAAATGTACCGGCGACGAGGGATCGAAATAAAATAAAAACAGTCAAATATTCCACCAACTATAATTATGTCTTTATTTCTTATTTACTATCAAGTGTGCCGAATAGGCATTAAAAATGTTAAGTGTGTCGAATAAAAAGCAAATTCATGACTTTTCGGGGGTGTCGCAGTCCCCTCCGACCACCACCCCCACCCCCGATGCGTACCCTTGATCGAAATAAAACATAAACAAAATAATAACACAAAATAATAACAGAACAATAACACAAATAGAATAATAATACGAATGGAATAATAAGAAGAATAAAGACAGATATGAATTGTACAAAAGGAAATTGAAGTTAGTAAAGCTTTACTACTTAGGGATAAACATCGCTTATGAAAGAATCATTCTGAAAGTTATGAAAGAACGTTTGGTAAAATGTTTGATTCCAGGAAGCTTTTGAGTCATAGGCATCACTCGAGGGAGGCATGGGGGCTCACCCCCTCCAAACACGAAAATAAGGCCTAGTCGCGAGGCAAAGCTGATCTTGGCAGAGCAAATTTTCTACCAATGGATCTGCTTTATTTTTATTCTTGTATAACTGTAGCGAGAAAGTTGTATAACATGTCAAAAGTCAAAGATGCGTGAAAATGTTGCCTCTTTCTCAATGCGGGCAAGAAATATAAACAATCTGATAAAATGAGCAATAATTCAAATAAAACAACCACCAAAAAAAAATCCACCCCGAGAGACAAGGCTTTTCTCTGCTCGCTTCGAAATGAAAACTATTCTGTGCACACGGAAATTTTCACGCTGCTTTGAAAAGTCGAATTGAGCTCAGAGCGCTTGAGTTTCTTTCAGTTTTTCCTCTCTTTCGTGAACACTACAAGGGTTCAGACAAAACACCGAACTCACATGGGCTTCGACGCAGGTTGGAAAGTGGAGGGGCCAAGGAAGATTTTAACAATCATAACAAAAGATATTTAGAAAAACTTTATCTCAGCTCACGCCGCTTTGAGTTTCCAAGCGCTTTTCGTGTGAAGGGGAATTTGGAGACTCCTTGTTTATTTACAAATTTTGTGATGGTAGAGTTTTTAATTTGAAAATAATTGGCATTGTAGTAGCACAATACCTAGTTTGGGGTGCTTATTAAAATTAACCTGGAGAGCGATGATGGTATCTGCGCTATTTGACACAAGGCAAAGAGCTTACACACGAACGAGTGATAGGGCGGGGGCGATAGGCACAACAAGAACATTTGCAGTTTCACATTTCCAGTGATCATTTCCTGCAATCTATTTTGAAGTGGGGGTGTTACACCCTTAGCCCCCACCCCATAGCGATGGCCTTGAATGGAAGTCATTTCAATTATTTCAAAATCACATGCGTGACATGTGAATGGAAGTGAACCTACAAATTGCATATAGAGAATAAGTAGGAGATTTATAAACAAACAAGAGGTTAATCGAATACGTATACGTAAACAGGGCGAAACTGTTTGGCAAAGTCTGCCTCTCCTGCCTTTATTCGGCGTCCGCTGTGTCAAGGCTGCAATGTGCCGCAATAGGCCGCAATGGTTGCCTTATCATTCTGAACAAAGACACAAATATAGAAAACTTTGCTTTTTCGGAATTTTTAGTTCATCCCCCTCCAACAAAAATTCATGCAGCAGAGTGTTGGGTTAGGAAGGTGCCAGATTCCTTCAAAATTTGGGGAGAAACATTCTCTGAATCAAATTAACTTTGATTGCTCCGGGATCCCTGAACATTGGCAGGGATAAGGAGTATATTTGCTTTGGCGCCTCGCTATATTTCCGGTTAATTGTTTTTTCACTGTCACCTTTAGTGAACAAAGGAAACTTCGAACTTTGGGGAAGCACGCTTCAATACTAACACCACAGTAGGAATCAAAATAGGTTGCAACTCTGCAACAGCATCAATGTTTTTATTCAATAAGTGTACGATCGTAGAAAAGACAGATATATACTATACAGTTAATGCTACTGAATGTAGATCCTAGATACAACAAGGATGTAGCAAATCATTTGGCGAGTCACTCGAATAATACTGAAGAATTCTACTTTTTGCCGGGAAACTATTTGGCGGGAACTACAGTCTTGCTTCTCTATATCGAGTGTTTTGGACGATGAATGGTTTGGGTTTCATCCTTCCATGTTATACTTTGGTGAGTTCATTTTTGGTACTGTCCTGATATATTCTACCTATGATTCGGATATATCCTAACATATCAAATGTGTATCATCGGGAGCCAAAAGCCATATTTTGCTTTTACAGATCGGGAATCATTGCCATTTAGCGGCTTATTCTTGAAATGGTATTTTCGAAGTGAGGTGTTTTTTGCAAAATAGGCCTTGAAAAGCACATTAAGAGGAACAACACTAAGTTTTCGAAATACTTGTACATAGTTCCACAAACCCTATTATTTTCGAGGTTTTTGACGAAGCGGACAGTAGGACCTCGATGATGCCCGTGCCTTTGACACTTGTTCCCGTTTGGTTAGAATAAATATAATCATAATAAATTGCATTTTCGCATCTTTCTGATGTCAGCCTATCTTAACAGAGTCTACTTTGATGGCTCGGAATATTTTCGAATCAGTTCATTCTCAAAGGTCGGCCTTTGTTAGAAACATTGTACATTTGCGGGTGAAGCTATGAAGGAGCAGCGCGGACCATCAAAGCCGCTCGCACCTCGCGCGGTTGTCATCATTAATTTTCGGATTAATGACACCTTGAGATCGAAAACTGGAAATCTAGCCCTCTGATTGGTCCAGCCCACAACTACGGTCTATAACTCATGAGATAGCGTATAGACGGCATTCGAGCGTAGTCTTCGTATTTTCATTCTGGTTTTGGCGTGGATTTTCTGCTTATGATATGGAGGCTGTTATGTTCTTAATTCTCTTTTAGATGTCGGCTTATAAAGAAGACTTTTTTACTGAAAAAGATGAGAAAGAGAAAGCTATCAATGAGTACCAACAACTCAAGGGCGACTTACGGGAAGCAAAAAGAGTTATAAACTTTTTGTCAGATCAAGTTACCGAATACCAAAACTTTGCTACAAAAATTTCAAGAGCTGGAAACTCATTGAAGAGTAGTAATCAGTGGGATTTTGACAAGGATAGCTACTCTAGGCCGAATTACCGTCGACAGCTATCTCCAAGCCTGTCCATGCCAGCAGATAACGAGGTAACTTCAAACTACTTTATTTTTAGTGAATTTGCCATTTTAGGCATCACTTTATAAACTTATAATTACTGCTTAGTATCACATTAACTGTGAACTTTGACTCAATTCATGGGTCCACCTTGTTTTTTGGAAATGGTCTTTTGCAGTAAGATTCATCTTAACATAATCTTGACATCAATTGAGCATTAAGCAACAATCAAATGCATTTTTATGTGGTTCTATTACCAATATTACAAGAAGCTGATTATAGAACTGGTTTGTGTCATTACCAGTCACCCATTTTAAATTTATTCTTGCTTTATCTTGCAACTCAAGTTCTTCACTTCCTTGTTCTAGATGGTATTTGCCAGATCTTCAGGAAAAGATACCCAACCTACTCTCAGAAGATCCGATTCTGACTTGTACAAGGGCAGTAATGTTGTGAGAGACTTATAGATCAGTCACTGATAATAATTTACTTAATTTTCAATAACATCAACTAGTGTGGTATGACAAGAAAAGCAAGAAAAATGTTATATATATTAGGATTATCATTTGTTTTACTTGCAATTGAATTGTTTTATTTATGATTTATGTATATTCAAAAAAAATTTGTATCAACAACACAATTGTAATA
Source organism: Nemopilema nomurai (assembly GCA_003864495.1). Classification (NCBI taxonomy): domain Eukaryota; kingdom Metazoa; phylum Cnidaria; class Scyphozoa; order Rhizostomeae; family Rhizostomatidae; genus Nemopilema; species Nemopilema nomurai. The sequence goes on along the minus strand of ML133465.1, from coordinate 1,226,350 downwards.
TTATTAAAAACCCTTAAAAAGAGAATTTGTAAAAGTATTGCATTTCATGACATTTTAATTTATTGTAAATATTTATAGAAAATAGAAAACTAGCATAGATAAAAAACAGCACACAAATATATGTATAAAATATTGTTGAAAAAATATTGCACATTAACATAGGAAATTTTTTTGATTTGGGGTGGTGAGATTAACCATCCTTTCCCTGCAGCAAATGGCAGGGGCAATATAATCTATTTATGAAGACAAGGATGATGACCAAGACAAGGAATATAAACACATTCTATATGCTTTAGTAACAAATATAATTTTTTGCATGGGAGGCTTATTTATTGACCATATTTTGTTATATTTATCATAAAGTTAATTGTATTTAAATTGCTATAGTAGGTAATTTCTATTGATATGCTCAAATAAAAATATTTTTGAATTCATTTTTCTAAATGAAACAAGAATGAACTATTGATTTTTTGCATATTTTCTTTTGCTCTGATTTATCTGGAGGTTAGCAAAAACTGCTTTGTCATTTAAGCAATTGACATAATTTGGAACATCAAATGGAACATAATTTGACAAATTTAATGGGGTCCTGAGTGAACTGGGATAAAAACTTTTTAAACGAACTTTTAAAGCCATGTTTGAATGGTAACATTCTCAATAAAAACCGACTTAATAAACCAGTTGACCATTAAATGGATTTATTATGAAAGACACAGGCTAATATGTTACAAAATGTAATAGGAATTTTATTGCTTATATGCTTATATGAATTTTATTGCAATTACTGCTAGCTGCCTTACTTGAATTGGAAAGTAAACTTCTGTACTGTACAAAGATCTGAACAAAAGCAACAAAAGAAAACTTCAAGATTACTAATGAAGATGAACCATAAAGCAACAAAACCCTGCAACTTCCTTATAAAAATGGTCCCTTCATTATATAATAAAATTATGAGATTTTTGTGATTGGCTAAATAGAAACTACATTGCTAAAAATATCATCAAGGTCTATTAAATTCTTTGCATCACCTTTATAAGTTCTCTTCAAAATTTCTGAGAAAATTGACAAACACATATCATTGGTGGGCTCAGGCTCTATTCGACTGGATGGAAAGCAAGTTGCTATGACATTTAGCTCGTTGTCATCACCACAAAATTTGCCATTCCCAAAATGCCCTTTTAGCTTTCTTCCAACTTCCATAGTGAGTTCTTCATCTCTGCAGACCAAGTTCATGATGAAAATACCTACAAAATATTAAACATAAAAATTTACACAACTCATACAAGGTTTGAAAATGGAAGGGTTTTGTTGATATTGATCATCTAAAAAACCATAATTGAAAGCATGCAGTTGCTATAACATACTTTATTGTATGAAATTATGTCAAACATCAGATAACATCATATACAATTAATTATCTGAAGTGGTATTAGTTTGAGCCAGTTGAAATATAAAGTTGTTTTCTATTATGCTAATGATAAAGCTATTTGGCTGAAGTAAGAGATGAGTGAGATGCTCCTTGCAATTAATTACAAAATCAGGAGTGTTAAACAACTTACCAGAGGAATGCAAAAGCACAGATATGTTATCAAGTGCTTTTTGCTCCAAGAAACTTGGTGGTGGGGCAGTTAATGCTGAGGAATGATCGTCTGTATTGACATCAATTATTACTGCATGATAGAAACCATGATGGCCTAAAGGTTAAAAAACTTATCAAAGAACAGCAACATTAAGATTGGAGATGAGATGTAAGTCATATGGTTTCCTGTTTGTCATGAAGCCTAATGAATGTAAAAACATGCAATGTATTTTGATTTGGCTTTGGTTTCTTATACATCTTTTAACAAATATGTTTGATATTGCCTAATAATGGAATTCTATATAACAGCCATATTTTTTATTATTAAGCTGAATAGCTACAATGAGCATTGTCCCTTTTGATTTCTTGTGAATTTCTGAAATATTTATCTACCTTCATGTTAATTTGAGCAATTAATTATACAGACAAAAGATAAACAATGCAAAGCAATTACCATTTTTCACTTCAAGGTCCATAAATTCTAAGCCATCAGCAATGAATGACTGCATTTTTTCAGTTTTAGAAAATCCGAACCATTTCTCTGCTAGTTCTACAACAGCTGGATTTAATTCAACACAAGTGACAGCTGCCTGAAGTAAAACAAAATTCAATTAGCAAATGAGTTTTGGGAAAACTAGAAGTCAAGTGACTGCGAAAGTAGACCAAATATTTTTTATGCCCATTACCCTAAAATAGACATAGATTTTGGAAACAAAAATTGACATAAACATTTTGATTAAAACTTTGCAAACTGAATATTTTAAACTCATTTAAACTTATAATTTGACAAATCTAAATAAGCCAGTTGGGAAATTTCAGAGGAGTTACCAGACCCCTTATAAGGAAAATGTTCCCTGCAAGAGAATGCCAAGCTTGTGACACCAAAAAAAAAAAATTAACAGACCTGGATCTGGCCATAAAAATTTGAACAGGCGAATGGTAAATTACCCCTTCTTTTTGGTGTCTGGGTGGGTGATTTTACAAAACATAAAACTGGTTTGCAATTACTTTGAGCCATATTAAAAATGTTGCAACATAAGCTGTCATGTCCCACAAATAGGTAGTTTTAAATATGGTGTTTCTTCAATCCAACTTCAAAATTCAGTTTGATTACTGTAATAGTCATAAAAATATCAACATATTTTCATGTTGTATCAGATCAGGTCAGATCAGCACCGTGGACCTAGACTCACCTTGTAACAAGTCATAAGCAATTTATGATTTTCTTTGTGAACAGATCAAGATAGTAAACATTTCTTGAAGTCTTAAATTGGCTGAGAAAACAATAAAAGGAAAACCAAGGCAAGTGGATTTGTTAGAAAATAGTCCCCCGGGTGGGCAATCAAGGTAGAACTAGTTGGGTGTGCAGGTGACCCCACCCTTCCAAACGGTCAGCCCTAAATTAAGATATTTTGCCATGATCTCCTCATACCTTTGGAAAAGCTTCTGAGATAAAATTAGGTAAGGCAGCACCACCAAGGCCAACTAATAATATATTCATATCATCTGAAAAAAAATGTTCAGCCATTAACTTTTTTAAAAAAAGAGCTGCCAGAAACAAAGCTAGCTTTGAGAGGTACGTTAGAATATTTTGGGAGGCTTAAACCATTAGAGTAAAAACAGTAATAAAAAGTGTAGCTTGTGAAGACTTCTTAGGATTTTTGTTGCAAATCACACTCTTGAACAGTATTAAGTTATATTTCAACATACAGGCTTACACTCTTTCCAACATCTCTTTTACAAAGAAGGTGGAAAATTCAAACAGAAGATCTTACTTTCCAGATTGTTGCCAGCAAGGAAACTCATTGATGCAATCATACGCTTGTGGAAAGAGAAAACAAGATGGCTCTTGTCAACATGGAGATCTCTGGCATATTCTCCTACAACACCAGCTTCTGATTCTGCAACTCAAAAAATCAATGATCAATGCAATGAAAAGCCTGATAAGACAAAAGAAGATTAGTTTGATATTTGATCTTATAGATAATAAAAAGTCAGCATTACAAAACATAAGGGGTGTAAGTAGCTTATGAGAGATATAGGGATAGCATGAAATCTCTAAGAACTTGAATCAGAGCATGTGCAGAGCATGAATCAGTACCCACCAGTTTGAAGTCTGTACTCTGTTTGCACAATGCCAGAGTTCCTGTGAAATATTAGACAGCGGTGAAAGCTACCATCATCAGCTTTAGAATCTTCAACAATACATCCATCCTCACCAGAATCTGAGTTATAGAGTGTATGCCTCTGGCCTATATCCTCGCCAACTGTTACAAATGGAACCTTTGAGAAATAAACAGTTTCATTACATCAATTATTTTAAGTGTTTATATTATTATATATCGAATTGCTTGAAATCTTCAAAGAAAGCTTTCTTATACTAGAATACTTTGAAACATATATTTGGAACACTACCATGTACAGAACAAGCTTTAAAACGAAGTCAGTTTGGGTCTGCCCAAGGTTTTCTTAACACAAATAAACATTTTCACATGTTTCATCAAAACAAAATCTTGCAAATTTAGGTAAAACACCACAATACAAAGCCACAGAATGGTTTAATACCAAACTGACACATTTGGTTTCCCCATTCAATTATAAGTGGGATCTTTTATCAGAGAACATTCTTAAAAAATCCCCCAATATCATTCTTTTCTAAAGATTATTCAAGGTAAGAAAACCGTAGCAAGGGGTGTCAAAAAGGCACATTTTCTAAATTCTCTTCCAACTTTGATAAGGGCTCTAGTCATTTACAAAGAAAATAAATGATAAAAAAGCAGATATGAATCAAAAGTGATCAACCAAACCTCTGTCGCTCAAATATTTAAATTTGACAAATGGATCATCCTGAAAGAAACCTCCGAATCTGAGTAAGGTGTAAAAAAGCAATGAAAAGTGGAAATAAAATTAGTTGATCAATTGAAATTACTTTAGCAGATACAGTTAAGCCAGGTGGGGAAAGTTGAAGAACTCTTGTTGATAGTTCACTTTTTATTTCATCAATACTTTCATATGAATGTCCTCTGTGTGTTGAAATCACTGCAAGGCGTTGAAAACCGGACATTGAGGCAAGCTGCTTTCTTCCTTTATCTGTTCCAAAAAGCCAAGCAATCTCTCTCCCTAAAATGAATTCACCATAACTGTAGGTTATGAAGTCTCCAAAGCAGGACATTCTGAGGACACAGGTTACATATTCTTCAGCACTGCATACAAAACTAGCCAAAAGCTTTTTCGTGCTACAAAAATCATGAAAATCAAAATTGCAAAAACTGAGCCTGTTACCAAAGGAATATTCTCCTTGACACTCGTAGAAATAATATCATTAGGGAAACTGTTTCCAACATGACTTATCTATTGTATTAAATTAAGAGCCTACTTTACTTCTAGAGTAAGCATGCAACCAGTGTGATAAGTTCTAAATGACTGTGCCAAATATGTATGATGTGAGGCATAAAATGTCAACATGTTGCTCAAGTGTTTACTGTTATGTGATGACATCAGGTGTATTAAGTCTGTGTGAGTGGGCCTAAGAGGGTTGGGATCTGTCTAAATATCAATGTAAAATCCTGCTCTATGTGCAAAGTTTTTGCAAAGACACCTTTAAAAATAGTTTTGAGTGGATGCTGGTTGGTTATATTACAGCAAATCATTCTCTTCTTATAGCAGTCTTTCAAATGATTTTCAATCTGCAAATGACTATCCATTACTTAAGCTCACGGCCATTATATCTGTTTGCATACTCTAAGAACTATTGGACAAAAAAGTACTTCAAGTGTGCTATTTGAACCACTGCAGTATGAAACAGTTGCATCATAACCAAGAGTTATCAAAACCAGTTTCAAAAGTTCCAAATACCTTGTGGAACAATAAAGACACCATATTTTCCAGCATAATTTCTCAGGTCCTCTTTTGCAGAATCAACTATAACAACTGTGTACCTGGGTGATTCAGAGTTGGTTTTTGGGCACCAAAAGTTTACTGCATAGCTTCTGTTAAAATTAAAGCTGCTCTCTAAAAAGAAAACCATTACAAATAGTCACAAACAAGATGCTGATTTGCTCAGATACACACAATCTTCTTACTTAAATTACTGTTTACACACTGGTATCAAATTTAAGTCTGAAAAATTGTTGATAGCTATACAAGGCAGGAATTTTTGATTCACGATGCAAAATATATTCAGCAAGGATTTGCTTGTTATCAGCAACTGATCACATTATTAAACAATGAACCAATTAGTAAGAAACAGCAACCCCCTAATTTAACACAAAGCATAATTAAAAAACTACATTATTAAAGTTGGATTAAAAAAACAATAAATAGGCACCTATACAACATTTAAAACACAATGCATAATTTTAATTGCTACATTCACAGGCAAAACTTTGAACTTTGGCAAAATGGCAAATGATCTGCAAATGACCTACAATATGATTGGTCTTTAATGAAACAGGTGAAGTTACTCACTTAGCCTTTTTTGTAGGAGCGTGAAATCCCAAAGTTGGGAAACTGCCTTTTTTATTTCATCTTCACTCTCAAGCTTTACTGGTTTTTCAGTCTTAGAAGAAACTTCCAAAACAGCTTTCGGCACTATAAAATACAAAAAAATATATATATAAAACATAGAATATATACATACTGTAAAGCAAAATCATAAAAACAATAATACAAGTACAATTGTTTTTTAACATAATTCAATATTGTGGAAAATATATGAACCATCATTTTTCAAACATTAAAAAATATTGTCGATATGCAACATAAAAATTAGAAAAAAACCTGACACATCTGCACACTCACATTTTATTTTCAACTTTGTTAATATAAATAAAATCAGTGGCGAGTGGACTTCAGAATGTTCTTTTCCATTTCCAAGATTAAGTTGAATACTCTGCAGCCTAATAAACCAACTATCTTTGAAGTATCCCAGGAGGTAATCTACCATCTCATTGCATGCATCCATTAAACACAGATATCTCCCGCCACTTTTTAATGCTTGTGAAACTTTGGTAAAAATCTTGCCGCATAGATCATTGCACAATGAGCTAGCTTCCTTCTGCACAATATTGCTTGTTGCACAAAGGTCAAGAATCACATTGTGTGAATCTGTTTGCACAGACATCTAAAAACAAAACAGTTGGCTATCACATACATTACATCAAAATGAATACAAAAATAATCTACAATATCATAACTATATAAGGTTTTACTGATTCTCATAATGGTGGAACTATTAATGAAAGTGATTTTTCAGTTCTCTAGTTTTGCCTCATTTTAAGGCCCTGCCTCAGTTGCTGTATGAAACCTTTGACCAAGACTTATAGGCCTATACCCGCTTACGGTGATTTGGCACAAATTTAGATGTACATTACTTATTGGTTTTCTTTTATTTAACATCATCGTTATTTGTAAATTTACTTCTCATTAACCCCCATAGGTTTTGTAAAGTATTATCCTCTGCAAAGCAAAGATTTGTACCATAATACATTTGTTCACTAAATAGTTTTTTAGGTTCTTAATGTAAAATATTTGCTTTGGCCAACAGCTTTTCGTAGCATTATCAGAAAAAAAAATTCCCATAAAAAGGAAAAGACAACTTTTTACCTCATGTAGCTTTCCTTTTACAATGTCAATTGTCTTTCCCCTCTTAGCCATTCTTTTCTTTGTATTTTTCAATAGCTTTTCATTTTCCAATAAATATTTTACACCACTGTAGCCTGCATTTTTGAAGAAATCAAAGACCATATTCAAGTTTAAGCCTCTGTCAAAACTTGACGAAACGAGAATTGCATCTTCTTTCTTCAAGTATCTTTTCACATAAAGCTGCAAGAAATCCTCATCTAAGACTTCAGATTGGCTTTTGAACCCATCTTTGATATCAGATGATTCTGATGTATCAAAATTGTCTTCTGCAAGAGCAAAAAGCATTGTTCTCACGGAAAATAAGCGGTAAAATAAAGAGGAGCGTGGTCACCTCAGGCCGCCATGTTGCTACAACGATGACAACAACAGCAACAGCCTCGCTTGAGACCTGACACTTCTTGCATGAAGTATTTGTGTTCAGCATGGCCCGAAGTCGCCTCAAGTCCGTCGAAGATGAGAACCCAAGATTTCTTTGTTAGTGTGCTCTAGAGCCTCAACCTTACTAAAATGGTAAGTTTTTGATGAAAAGCAGTATTTGTGTATGCAACCCTCATTTCTGTTCTATGTGCATATAATTTGAACCTTTTCAAAATTGACGTTTAGCTAGGCAAACGATATAATAGCATGTGCTTTCGTAATTTGTAGTCACCCTTTGAATGAATCCAGTCGCAAAATTTCGATTCTGTCAGGATAAAGTAAAAATATTCAGTATAATAGTTAAAAGAATTCGTCTATGAATTGTCTTTGATTGCCTTGGAAGCTTCTTTCCACAAAACCATTCATTTTTTAAGTGGCGGATATGGCAATCGTACGAGAAAACAGTTACTAGTCTATAGCACTTTTGATATCTTCGCAGTTGCTTGAAGAAGAATGTTTCTAAAATATTCCTTATACAAAAACACGAAAGTTGATAGAAATTTTCTGAAATTAAATCATTTTTAATTCTTCACATTTCATGTTAAAAGAAGCCTGTGCCAACTTCTCAAGTTTTTGGGCTGCCAGGCCTATACATTTAAATGGAATTTGCTGCTGCAGTAAAACATTTGTGACGAATGCAGTGATAAACGGTCAAAACAACATGACTTTTTCAATAAAACAAGTTTAAAAATGAATATTTCAGTCCTGAAGTTCATTTTGAAAAAGATCTATAGATAGCAAGATGCCAAAATGATGACATCAATTGGAATGAAGAAAAGCCAAAGCATTATTTGACTTCCCTTTTAACCGGATTGTATAACTTTTGAAAAACTGCAAAGAGGAGAATAATAGCTTTAAGTAGTGAAAAACAAGTTTTCATTGAAATGTAGAGACTGGTGATATTTGAAACTCAATAAAATAATATTCATCCAACATGCCAAGGATTTTCCATTTCAATTTTTTCAATACTTTAATTTGAGGCATATTAATGTGGGGCATATTAGTAAAGAATACATTTGTCATTATTTTATTTTGGTTTTGTGAATCTATGAGGAACTAACGATAATGTTTAGCAACTTTATGCAAATATGAGATGATTTAAATTAATATGAGTCATTAAAGGTTAAGCAATTTTATGGTAACAAGAATAAAAGCTAATTCAGGCCTGCTACAAAATAAAACTGTTTGAAATAAATAAAAAATACAGGTATATGTACCTAACATGACAAATAATCAATTATAAAATACATATATATGTACAAAGTTTTTACAAAGTCTTTACAAAGTCTTAACAAGAATATTAAAGTAAAAGGTATAAGATGAAAGTTTTAAGCTAGACATTGTTCAAAACTGAGCATTAAGCAAGATTATGTTCTTTGCAAGCTCTATAAATATGAACTCAATTTATTGAATTTTTTTTATTCACATCCCTGGATTTAATGTTCAACATTGGAAGCAATTTTCAACTATAAATTTTTTCTTTGCCTCCTTTTGTCAAGATAATGTGTTGCATTGTAAAAACCAAAACATTTGTAAAAACTTTGTACACATATATGTATTTTATAATTGATTATTTGTCATGTTAGGTACATATACCTGTATTTTTTATTTATTTCAAACAGTTTTATTTTGTAGCAGGCCTGAATTAGCTTTTATTCTGTAGCTTATTTCATATGCCTATTTTTAAAAAGAGAATTTGACTAAATAATGAACATTTTTTTTTATTTGTGAAGGCATCAGGCCTCCCACCATCAAATGCCATGGGCCTTCCAACTACTGGTTTTACTACCATGGTTCAACCACCATTTCCACCAGGCATTCCGGTTAGTATTCTTATTGAGATTTCTAGATCTTGTTCTCTTAATGTAAAGGCAGTTGAACTATAATTTCCCACTGCAGACCTTTGAGGAACAAATGCTAAGAACACAAACGCAAAGTATAACCATATTTGCATTTTGGGTCATTGCATACATACCAAATCAACACAGACAAAAAAACTTGAATGCTTAGATTATTCTGAAACTTCTCATACTTTTAGAAATTGACAAGGTATGGACCCCTGTAAGTTTTTAGCTTTATACCACACCCCCTTGTAGAGGTGTTCTTAGGCTTCTGCCAAGGATTTCGCTAATTGAAAAGAGTCGTAACCACATAACTTTGTCATTTCATTAGCTATATTGGTGGATGATGGCTCATTTGAAATATATTTATGTGCTTAATTTTATTAGCTAAGGTAAAATGTTGTCCTTTTTTGTGTTGATTTGGTATGGGATGACCCTTTCAATTTCTCTATTCATACCTTGATATTTCTTAATGTCAATTAAGAATTTCTGTTCACCCATTTGATTAGAATGAAAAATTATCTGCAGTAGAATTCCATTTAATGCAATTTTTATATTTTTTGTTCTGGAATTCTTTATTCAGCTAATAATCAAAAGTATATACTCTATTTATGAGCATGTATGCTTTATTTTGTTTTGTGATTCATAATCTTAAAAGGGCAGTGAATGCTTTAAGAAGAAAGTTTTGCCCATCTAATTAAAGTCTCCATTTGAGAACTGAATTATCTTACTAGCAATGTGAAAAGATAAAGAAGTATCAAATCCTTAGGTTCTTTGAGTGTTCCATACCAGGCCTGCTTTGTATGCTCAATGTGTGTTCCATACCAGGCTGGGGGGGGGGGCATAGGTTGTATGACATTATTGTTGCCTGTTCACAATGCTATCTGATGCCCAGGTTTCAGTCTAGGCACTCCTGCCTGTTACATTATTTGCTCATCTTGCAGCCTCCAGGTTTACAGCCAATGGCAGTGATGCCAGGAGTACCACCTCCAGGGTATTTCTCTGCCTACCAGCCTGCACTGCCAACTGGACCACCGCAGCCAATTAGCATGCCACCAGTGGCACCACTGCCTGCAGCCACATTTGTCCCAGGTGTATTGCCTCCAGGTGCAGCTCAGCCCTTTCAGCCAGCACCATTCAACCCACAAGGTATATATATATATGTAAAATGATCTTTTTTGATTCTTCACAGAGAAGCTAGTCTTGGTTAAATAGATTACTTCAAATATATATTGTGATTTTTTATGTTGTTTTGACAAAAAACCACTCTACAATGTATATTGAGGGGCATATTATTGAAATTCATGAAATTTTTTTAATTATTGGCTATCTCTGAGACAAGGCAGATGAGTATGTATGTGTTAAGTGTTTTGGAATTTTTTGTGTGTGAAAAAATGGAGCCCAGAGAGTGGAAAAAATAAATGTCAAAAGTCAAATACCTATATAATTTTATTTTTTTGGAATTTTTTCTATTATCGAATTAATGCAAATTTTTGCCAATGTTTTTATTTCTATTGTTGCACCTTTGTATATTCTTTTTTATTTTTAACCAATTCTTAAACTTAATTGTCATCTAAGACAGGTTCTTAATAGGATCTTTTATCCACAACATGCGTTCAAATTTTGATACTAAGTGGTATTTTTTGTAAATTTGAAGATAAATCTGAATTTAATGTGAGTCAGCAATAGGGTAACCTTTTTGGAGAATCCGAATTGCACCAAAACCTATACTGATGACAATTCTGTATATTCGGCAGGCCTTCCTGGGAATAAATTAGCACACGTGTGGCATTTCGCACTCCTAGATTGTGGTAGGAGTGCGATGGAGTGCTATTGGTACTTTTTCTTATTACTACAGATTTTCTGTTGCATACTATATAGAGCCATAAAAAATTGAATGTTTCTTATTGATTTTCATTTACCGGTGGTTTTTTAAAATTTTGAGCCTTCTACCGTTTAGTTTTTTGTAAAGCGGTTTCTCATAATAAGAGGAGAAAATGTAACAAAGTTTTGATTGTTCTTACAACACACAATCAACCATTAAAAATAGTGTTTTAAAAACATGTGCGTGTCAATGCCGATCTGTGATAAAAACGTGGCGGAGCATCTGATTGGAAATTGCTTCAAAGTAGTCAAATAAAAATGTTTTCTGTTGTCTTTTCAAAAAATTAGAATGAACAGGAACTTGCTGCACTTCTGCGCACTTCATGTTTACAATGCTGAAATTTTGAACTTTCAAAACGTTGTGTAAAACTAGTCCCCATGTTATGGTCGTTTGGTCCGTGTTTTATTGTAAGCAATAATTGTCACAACGGTCCTCCAAAATGACGTGCTGGCACCGCATAATGTTTAACTCGAACAAAGTAAACATCAAAGCGTTACTGCCACCTTGTTAGTTCCCTGCGCTAATCAACATTTGCTTGCCACACCTCTGCCAACGATTCTGAGCCAATTTTTTTTAGCTCAATGCATGCAGCCTTTCTATGGTTGCAGGTAAATGGAAACCAGGTTTAAAAAACAAATGAATAATTACAAAACAGGCGTGCGATTAAACACACTTCTCAGTGTGGGGAGGGGTGTACCAAGGTGTGCGAGTGCGACCGCACGCCTTTCCCAGGAAGGCCTGTTTGGGCAAGCTAGGTTGGAAACATGGAGCCTGTCTATGTTTCTATGCAAAATCCTGTGGACGTTTCTAAAAGTTGTGATTTCTGGTTAGTCATTGACAGCCAATCATGCACTTTTCTTGCAACTTCCTCTTCTTTTTATTTGCAGCTGGCTCCTTATTTTGTTAAGCTTTTGATCATTTAACAACATTTGCATACCCTGAGAAGTGTTAGACAAAAAAGTATTGGCATATGATATGCAGAATGATGTTCCTGCTTTTTCTTGCTATTATAAAGATATGTACTACCAAACATTTGCTTACAGATTTAGATTTTTTTAGCTGCCTAGTACCTTTGAGTTTATTTAGATTCATTTTATCTAGTATCTTTTAGTATTTATTAGCTTTTTAGATTTATCAGCAGGTTTAATTGTTATTGATCTGTGGCTTTAATGAAAAAGAAATCTTTTTATGCTGTTTTTGATGTTTCTCTGCTTTTCTGGACATCAAGATTGTTTTGCATACATTAAGAGGCCAATTACACATCATTGCCTCAATTTATGCAATTCACATTAAATTTTGCATAATTATTAAATTTTATGCATTTGGAAAAATAGAAATCTATGTTACAAAGTTTATATTTGTGCATTGGCTCATTCATTAGTAAAGACTGCAATGGCAAGGTGGATTATTTTTATCAAACAGCCTTCATGGGTGATGGATTTAATTTTAAGCTTTTTACTTGGTTGCGATCCCAATGCTGCACAGCTCCGAATCAATTAGTATGGTTCAAAAAGATTTTTATGACAACCAATGAACAATATGTCTTGATAATTATATATCAGTCAATCCATTCACTTAATTTTTGCTAAGCTCCAACCTCTACCCTCCAAACCCCCATGCTTATATGAGCTTCTTCTGTAAGTGTTAGTAGAAGCTTCTATGTCATTCTTCTGCGGGAGGTAGAGACTCATGTATTCATTTGCTCTGTTTATTTCCAGCCATGATGGTGGGTATGATGTCGATGGCAATGCCAACCGTGAGCAAACCGGAAGATAAACCCGCCCCAAAAGAGGCCGAAAGTAAACCTGCCATCGAGGAAAAGAAGATTGACATCAAGGAAGAAAAACCAAAGAAAAAGAAAAAAGTCAAAAAGGTTTGTTGTGTTGAAACTTTAATGAAAATTTGTTTGCTGTATTATATGTAGATGTGATTGCTGATCAGGTATTATAAAGGTTCAACTTTTTATGTTTCTATGATGTGTTAATCTGATTGTTTATCTGGTCCTCTCACTTGAAGTGTACTATCAATGTCAAAGTTATCACACCATTATAAGTCAAGTGGTCTGGCTGATTCTCATTTGCAAAGTTTCCAAAATTTTGTGCATAAAATTTGCACTGCTACACCTAAGACAAACATTTCCCTATTTACTGGGATTTTAACTATTTTGATTTTAAGATTTTAAAACTAATTTTAACATACCACCTTCGAGTGATTTATTTAAAAACAATCAGCAATTTCACTTGATTTGATAAATTTGTTCAATATGCGCTTCCTAATTCGTATAACTAACATACCTCTAGCAGATAAGTACTGGCATCAAAAAGATCTAGTCAACTTTCTTACTAAGCAACTGATTCCGTTTCTTGAATCAATTTTGTCTAATTGATAACGTTAAAGGCAGTAAATGTCTGTTAATTTTTTGTTTGTAAGCATGGCTGGCCCAATGTGAAGGCGCGCTGGTGTTGCTTGCAGTGTATATTGGTCTGTTTTGGTCCGTAAAATGAGAATCAGTTCTGTGTAACCAGTTACCATGAAGCTCTTGATCTTGCCTCTGGGACACTCAGATGTAGACACAAAATGCTTTACCCATGCTTTACCCTTTCCCAAGTAATTTGCCTAACTAATAAGCTACACCTCTTTTTACGTCATTGCCAGCTTTAGAATCCCCTACACCCCTCCCGCTTTCCAAGTGTTTCAACACCCTGTTGATGCCTTCTTTGATAAAGGCGTCCTGTTTCTACGACATCATAGGTAAGTATCATCCCACTGTTAACACTCCACGTTTTGTTTTAGAAGAAAAACCCCTGGACCACCCACCAGGCTCCAGATGGGAGAGAGTATTTTTACAATACTGAGACGAAGCAGTCTGTTTGGAGCAAGCCTGATGAACTGAAGACCCCCGGTGAGGTAAGTCTAAAGCCAAGGTGCTATGCTTCTAGTGAACGCCCCCCCCCCCCCCCCCCCCCCCCCCCCCCCCCTCTAATGAAAGTACTCAAAAAGCGAAAATAAGCGCCTATTTGAATTATACGCAAAATTCCTTAAAGGGTTTAGTGAACTGTTGCGGCGTGTTTTAGAGATGCTGTTTGGTGTGACTTGTTGTACTTGTAGTTTGACTCATGGCCTCTAGAATAATCATAAATCAATGTTTGTTGCAATTATCTCGAAACGTAATATTTAAAGGTTTATAATTTTTTCATAAATTTTCTCTTTTGACTTTTGGTAAATTTCTTAAACACCATTCATTCATGAATACATCCCAGAAACTTTTGTGATTTGTCATTTGACAATTTGGAATTTTCAGTTTTCGTACACTGCAAATGAGTTTCATTTATTTCTATTGTTTAATTTCAGCTTTTGCTTGATTCCTGTCCTTGGAAAGAGTACAAGACAGACACAGGGCGCCCATATTACCATAACACGGAGAGCAAAGAATCAAAATGGACAATTCCTGACGAGCTTGAAAAAATCAAAGGTGATTATAAATTTTACATTTCACACAAATCTTTGCGCACAAAACACAATTTCAGGCAGTTATTCAAGAAGAGAAACCTTACTTTTTTGTTGTTTTTTGCTTTTTCGTTTGTTTGTTAATTTGTTAATGTTAATGTTTTACTGTGGCGTAACTTCTGCCGTAACATTATTGTAAAGTCATCTAAATGACATATAAGGAATGCTTACTGAAGTCCCGAAACCCCCAACATCTTGCAATACGATATTCCCCTATCGCCCCATTGTTAACCCCGTCATTAAAAAACGTGATTAGAGAAGAGGTTTCGTTTTCATCTATTCATCAATCATTAAAACAAAACACATATGCTTATTCAGTCGAGTGAACATTTGTGTCTGCCATCTGGTCCAATGCGAAGGATCAATTTTATAGTCAACAGATGCCATCAACATATCTTTTCTTGTCTCAGTAGAGTCATTTTGTGTATTTCCTGAAAACTAAATACAATCCATTCTTCTTTTTGAATATTTTAAAAGTGTAGCCACTTCAGCAAACTGCATTCTAACCCTTCCAAATGATCAGCCCGTTCACCATTATGGATGTCTTGTTTGTCACGTGCCGTAGTTGTTACGTAAAACATTGTGATTAGAATGGAGGTTAGAATGACGTAATTTGAAGTTCACCCTAAGTAGTCGATTTATATCTCGCCAACACTGAAACATTTTGCAAACCCTGTTCAGGCCTAAGTGAAATGCCTGCGTTTTGACAGTAAGAAACCAATAGGTTACCCGGACAACGGATGCCTTATGCCTTGTATGTTGGGCTGATGTAATTTTTCAGAAATTATCTCGTGATGCAGAATTTTTTTTCTTACGAGATTCATCAGCTTTGATCCTTGTTTGTTTTTCAGAACAAATCAAAGAAGAGAAGGAAAAAGGATCCGAGTAAGTAGTGTTCAAACATAAGTTAATCCTTACTATTATTGGATTGTTTTTGGATCGATTCGAGTTTATTTAGGATTTCCTAAATCTGGATTTGTTTAAATGCGTTTAGGTCAATCTTTTTAGCCGCAGATGATACTAATCGGCTGCGGGAGAAGTTGCCTCGGGCCTTCGATCAACAAAATGTTTTTAAGCCTTATAATTTATGCCGGAGAGGAACTTTAGTAACTTTAGTCGACTTTGGCACCTGGTTGCTTTGGGGTTTTTGATAACCAAAAGTTTGTCAAACTTAACTATTTGGATTCGTCTCATAACCTTAAGTATGCAATAGAAAGCATTCCAAGCAAAATCTCAAACGATATCAATGATCAACAAATTAAATGATATTGCCGTTTGAATTCAAGCAGCTTGTCTTCTAAGTTGCTTCCCAAAAACAGCCGAAGCATTTTCTATAAGCTGAACTAGACTGTATGTTTACTATACTGTTATCTTCAGCAGCAATCTGAACGCTGTATCTTCCATCCAGGCTGCATTCTTCACTTGTATTTTACGAAGCTGCTTGTCCCTTTGACAGAGTACAATTCGGTTTGGTTGTGGCTTGCTTCATTCAGCTCCTTATATCTCTGAATTTCTGATGATTTGAAGCTCTAAAATTTTCTGGATGTATGTAGAATTGAAGCATTTCAGTAGAAACCAGAACTGGATTTTTCTAGTATTAAATTTTCATACACTCCCTTCACAAAAAGGCGTGCTACATAACTGAGGTACAATCGCTGGGTTTTAATTTTTTATTATAAAGTCAGAGTTGCTGATAATTTAATTTCTTTGAAAATGCAGCGCAGCTCTCAGACAATGCAGCAACTGCCCCCAACCCCCCTGCTCCCCTCTTACCCCAGCTGCTTGCTGTTGGTTGTTTTAACTGATGGAATATCATTTCTTGTTGTAGAGAGGAAGAAGAAGTCACTGACGATTCTGGCGATGACAGAGATGACAAGGACGGCAAGGAGTCGGACGACAAGAAGGAAGGCGCTAGGTAGAGGTTTCGTTGATGACGTCATAATCTTGATGTTGAATATCCCTAGCGCCTTCAGTTATGCTGGATTAGCAAGCGTTCATAGTCTTGTGAACGTCGGCAGTCATTTGTTTTAATTCTTAGTATGTCTCGCAATTTATGCCGTCGTCTAACTAAAGTCTTCTTGAAAGATGGACACTTATTATTGTTATTGTTATTATTATATACCATGATTTGATTCGAACCCTTATTGATCACAATTGATTGCTTTGAACTGCAGCTCTGAGGCCAATGCCAAGCCAGCCGTCACCGAGAAACGGGAGTACGAAACCAAAGAAGATGCCAAGCAAGCTTTCAAGGATCTGCTTAAAGAAAAGGTTTGTTTCACAATACGTCATTTACCTAACCAAACATCCTTATATCCTTACGTCATTTACCTAACTAAATTAGCCTCTCATCCATTATCTACGCTTGGTTAGTCAATCAGTTAAATATTTTTTCCTTGGCTTTTATTTTTATGAACTAACGCATTCCTGAGCTTTTCATTGTGTGCTTTTATATCTGATGTTTGAATATTTGTATTATTTGATATCGATTTTTTATGTTGAATATGTTGATAAGTATGCAAATAGATAAAGTTAATTGATGGTCTACAAAATCATATATTTATTTATTTATCTGCAAATAAATAATTGTCATTTAATGGCAACTTTGCAATGTATTTGTATTGAAGATAAGAATACCCAATGAAAATTGTTGTATCCAACAGTAAGTTCCTACGTAATGTGCTGTGATCTAATATGTCTTTGATAAAGCTTGTCCTAAACTGTCCGGTAATACATCTTTTGGTACCGTATGTCCAGTATCAATACAATCTGAAAGTGTCCTGTTCGGTTTCATCAAAAAGGCGGGTTTGTAATGCTTTCGGGCTGGTATACTCCGGGATTTCCAATTTGTGACAACAGAACTCCGCCATCTTGCATTCTCAGGGTGTCCCGAGCAATGCATCATGGGAAACTGCAATGAAGATGATTGTCACAGATCCTCGATACACGTAAGTACTGCGGAGCGCTTGCACATGTTTGTTATCATTAAACTGGCAATTGTTATGAACGTCCAACCTCAAAAGGAACTGTTCCTAGCTGTTCAAGTGGACTAAAAATGCAGATTCTGTTGACTAGCTAGCAGGATCATGTTTTCTTTCTCCCAAGCGTTTATAATGATTCGCTCAAATACGAAATCAAGGATGAAGCTTTCCTCTCACGAATCCTCTTCCAATCTGTACTTGGCTATGCTTTTTATTTTGCGTATTTTTCGCCTCATTTGCCTATGTACATCAATTTTACATGAAAAACGCATGCACGGCATTCGAACTGCAATTTAGAGAATCCCAAAGCCATACAATACTTCTGGCCTTTCACCATAAAATCGTTCAACAGTATAGTTAGGTGCATTTGTGTGGTAGCCCCTAGACAAGCCTTATTGCGCTTACGTGTTGATTGTGATTTCCACTAAGTCCGTCTCAGCTCAGAAGATTTCTCTTCCAGGGCGCTACCGAAGCTTAACGAGAAAAAGCAAGTCTTCAACACGTACAAACAACAACGAGTGAACGAAGAGAGAGAGGAACATCGCATGAAGGTGAGAGGTGCTTCTCTAATTGTTGACAATGTGCAGTTCAGTAATGACTGTATTTTGCAGGAGTCAGCAACTGTATTCATACACTTTTGGTCATTTACCTTCTTTGCTTTGTTTCAGGACTTCAATCATTTGTCTTTTTAGAGCTTAGATCATTTATCTTCTTGCTTTCGAGTCTGTTTTTCATGGTCTAAATTTTTAAAACATTAGTCTACTTTGAGCAATGTTGTCAGGAAGAGTACAATTTTTTAACTATCAAAGTTTCATGAGGGAAGGATATTGGTGTTTCCCATTGGTAGATGTGGTAACAATTTTCAAAGTGCCATGTCTTTGTGCCAAATCGTGACCATGGTGCTTCATGGTTCGTGTAATTGGCATTTGACGATGGTTGTTTGAGGAAGTGTGTATTTCTTGTTTAGTTGAAGCAAGCGAAAGAAGACTTGCGTCATTTCCTGGAAACCCACCCGAAAATGCACTCCTGGACGAGATGGCGGAAAGCGTCGGAAATGTTCGAAGCTGAAGAGATCTGGAACGTGGTCAACGAGAGGGACAAGCGGGACATTTATGATGACGTCATATTTTATTTGGCAAAGAAAGAGAAAGAAGACGAGAAGAAACTGCACGCGAAGAACAGAGAGTTCATGCTAGATGTCTTCAGTAGCGTCTCTTCGATCACATACACGACACTCTGGTCGGAGGTAATGTTTTGAATTCCCCACCATGTTCTTGCAGATTCCGTTTTGATTTTCACCCCCTGCAATGACTTAAGTGCCAATGTCTCTGCCAGGAAAGGATAGGATGTGACTCAAATTTGATTGGCGAAAGGGGTCCTGTATTCATGCGTACAAGCACTTCATTGTTTGTCTCATGCAACCCCAGGGGAGTTTAGGTACTTTGTTCTAGCAAAAATTTCTACGTAAATCTGATGCCACATAGCACAATATTCACAAGAATAGCGGTTAAAGATATAGTTTAAGTACAATCAACCAACCACCGCGGTGCCGGGGGATTTCATGACGCAATTGACCTCGCGTTGAGCTTCTGTTGAAACATATGCATTGTCACGTGGCTCTTAGATGACCATAGGGGATCTTATTTCCTAACTATCATCTGGGATCTGCTTAAATTGCGATTTGAATTTGTAGAATATTAATGGCCTAGCCAAGGGTAATAAATTGACTTACTAGTAAACTGAGTGCATTATTCAATCTTTGCTTTTCAGCCAGTGAATCACCTGGTCCATTTCAATTGTACATTTGATTTTAGGCTCAAGAGATTGTCAAGGACCACCCGACTTACGGCGATGACGAAGATGTCATGCGTACGTATGCCACAATGTCACAATAGCTTTATCCATTTTTAATCATTCTCGCTTTCAAGGCGAGGCTTTGTAACGTATACTGTACCAGCGTTAAGTTATCTGACCCACCCAGTATGCCTCGTAACAAGAGTTCGGTTCTTTTTCGTTTCAGGAATCATGTCAGAGGATAAGGAAGATGCCTTGATCGCCTTCGATAACCATGCTAGGGAACTGGAAAAGGTCAGTCACTCAACCACATCCGCACCATAACTTACTGCTTGCCGTTTCTAAGCAAACGCAGTCTAGTTGTCAGTTGAGTCACATGGACATTACTGTTGTTCGTGGGCTCTGGCTCCCTGTGTTTTGTCAAGATGGTCAGCGGTTTCACGCTTTCAAGTGCCATCATGCTATTGTTAATTGGTTCGTGTCAATCAAGTCTAAATATGGGCCAACTACTTCTGTTTATGTGGAAAACACTTGTATTGGAATGCTTGAAGATGCAATAGAACAAGCGGAATCACTGTTTTCGGATACCTAAAGCAATTTTCCGCCGAAACTCCGCCGAGTAATTCTCCAACGTTGGGATACTTAGAGAAGTGTCGTATGAAAAAGTGCTTCAAATGTCTGAAAACTATTGTTCCAATTTTCGGCGCTTCTTTTGTATTTCAGTCAATATTCGGCAAACTGATGCTGGCTTTATTGCGAAGTTTAAGGGAAGGTCGATTCACATAGTTTGTCAAGTAAAGATGTAGCAAAGTGGTAAAAACCTAAATAAGAAATGTTTTGTTTGCACTGATTGGCCTAATTCCGTCTTTGCAGGAGTACGAAGAAGAACGAATTAGGGAGAAGAACCGTCTGAAAAGCCAACAACGAAAAAACAGAGAAGGCTTCCTCGTGAGTTGTAGCCAGCCATGTTGCTATCCGAATTTATCTGTTAAAAGATAAGCTTTTCGTGCCATTACTATCAGTCTCTCAACCCATTTGCATCGCGCATGTCCGGAGTATCCCATCAGGCGTTTCGTCTGCACTCGCTGTTGTGAGTCACATTCGCTTTTACGTTGCTACGCAGGCGCTGTTGGATGAACTTCACAAATCATGCTACCTGACATCCATGGCCAGGTGGATGGACCTCTACCCGAAGCTAAGCGCAGATGTTCGCTTTACCAACATGCTCGGTCAACCAGGTTCGCTCTACTACTTGCTATTACAAACGTGCATGTTCGCTTCACCAACATGCTCGGTCAACCAGGCTCGCTCTACTTGCTATTACAAACGTGCATGTTCGCTTTACGAACATCCGCGGTCAACCAGGTTCACTCTACTGCTTGCTATTACAAACGTGCATGTTCGCTTTACGAACATCCGCGGTCAACCAGGTTCGCTCTACTGCTTGCTATTACAAACGTGCATGTTCGCTTTACGAACATCCGCGGTCAACCAGGTTCGCTCTACTACTTGCTTTTACAAACGTGCATGTTCGCTTTACGAACATCCGCGGTCAACCAGGTTCACTCTACTGCTTGCTATTACAAACGTGCATGTTCGCTTTACGAACATCCGCGGTCAACCAGGTTCGCTCTACTGCTTGCTATTACAAACGTGCATGTTCGCTTTACGAACATCCGCGGTCAACCAGGCTCGCTCTACTGCTTGCTCTAATAAACGTGCATCTGTCTGCGACGAAGATGACATCTGTTTTGTTATGACCCCAGATTATCCCAGTAATGCGATAAAACTTGTTATGGAACCGAAGGTTGCTGTTGTTGTCGTCCTTACTAATTCTGCTCTGGGTATTGGTAGAACATACTTAAATCTCTTTGTTTGGCAACAGGATCGACACCGTTGGATCTGTTCAAATTCTTCGTTGAAGAGCTGAAGGCGAGATACAACGACGAGAAGAAGATCATAAAAGAAATCCTCAAGGTAACTTCATTGTTTGTTGCTTAATAATGCTAGGCTGTATGAATATATAGCACAAATGGTTTATTTTTCTTCATCTGACCGTCTTGAAAGGACCTGTATCGATTCACCTATTTGACTTGGCACCTTGCAGGACAGGAACTTCCTTTTCGAGATCGACACAACCTACGACCAATTCAACAATGTCATCATGGATGACGACCGTTGTGCTACTCTGGACCCGGGAAACATCAAATTTGCCTTCAACAGCGTGAGTATGCTTTCTTCAGTCGCTTTCTATGCGAGTCGCTTTCATTTATATTTGCGTTTTGCTACATTTCTACGGGAGTATGGGCTTGATGATTCCGTACTTAGTCCCGGGAGAAGAGAGGCGCGAAAAAAGAAGCAGTGAAAGAGATTTGGAAAGGAAGCGGAGAGAAGTGTAACGGAAATGAAGTAAACACTAGAATCTGTGCCAGGCATTAATATACCGTGTATTGACCCGAATAGAGGTTAAAAATGTGATTTCGAAAAGTTTTTCCCCAGATTTGGAACTTTTCTGTCAGGCTCATGAAATCTCGAAGTTCGTTCTCATTCTGCTATCCGGACCTTTCAGATTGATTCCTTAGAGATTGCCATTTCATACTGTTTGCATGTTCGTTTGCTGCCTGGGGCCTTCTTGCTTGCAACGAGCTTCCTTTCCACGTTGTCCTGCCTAGCAATGCGCAGTTACATGTGTTTAGATTTCGAAGACTGCTCTACATACTGAGAATCTGTGTTAAGCCCTATTAGAACGTGAAATAGCCAAGGGAATCTTGTATTTTCTAATTTATCAATGGTTCTTATTTTATAGATGCACGAAAAAGCAGAAGGGAGAGAGAAAGAGAGGCTGAAGAAGGAAGAAAGAGAGGTACGTGTTACCGGGTTTAGGTGTATCTCGCCAGACGAGGTTTGTGACTATTGACAGTATTTTGTAATGACAGCATGACAGTGTAGAAACGTATTGTATTGGTATTGTAGTGACTGCGTTGCTCAACCTCTATGGACAATCCGACCCATCATTGACATTTTACGTTAAGAGAACACGGAGCCAGGCCGAGAGAGAGAGACGACGCGTTGCCTGTTTTTTCTGTAACACTAACTTAACTGAACCTTACAATCATTTCTATAGTACTACTCTAAACTAAATTTGCTAACGAATGATGTATGTGGATGATAAAATGACATATGTTTGTGTCCTGATTTAATCCAATTTTTGTCTCCCGCCAGTCGAAGAGACGAGAAAGCTCTTTCAAGCAACTCTTGAAGCAAGCAGCGCCCCCACTGGAGCCTGGGGACCGGTGGGAGAACGTAAGGCCCGCCTTCTTATATTGCATGTCAATCAACGTCTGCTGAACTGTAAACTACGGACTGAAAGAGCACGCACCCGTTCTTACTCCACAATGCATTAACAATCGACAGCCAAAAGGCCTTTTGAATTGTTCAATTTAACTGTTATTCCATAGTCGCTGTTCCATATTTTAATACACTTTGTATTTCAACGGAATTTGTTTACTTGTTTGTTTTTTAACTAACCGACTAATCATCCTATCTTTCACTTATTTTTATGTTTAGATATTAAAACGAAATGAAGTCTTTTAACGTTTGTTTGTAATATTGGATTGGACATTTCTTCCTTGCTCTTTTCGTTCAATTCATTTTTTATTAAGATTTAATTTTATTAGGGAGTAGAGAGAGGTTTTAAAGAAACAAAGCAATACTTTTTTATCTTTTCATTTTTAATGAT
The DNA here is from genome assembly GCA_003864495.1 of Nemopilema nomurai. Lineage (NCBI taxonomy): Eukaryota > Metazoa > Cnidaria > Scyphozoa > Rhizostomeae > Rhizostomatidae > Nemopilema > Nemopilema nomurai. The sequence goes on along the minus strand of ML133465.1, from coordinate 1,202,964 downwards.
TCATTTTTCAAATTTCCGAGCAACATTTTTTTATTTTCTCCAACTTTTTTAGGTGAGGAGCCGGTTTTCTAGCGAATCCATATTCTCGCAAGTTAATTTAGAGTCGGAAAGGGTCCGTATATTTAAAGATTTTATGGCAACAATCGAAAGTAAATCAAAACCAAAAAAGAAGGCATCGAAAAAGCACAAGAGAAGATCCCGGTCATCTTCGGTGAGTTTGGCCCCGTTTGTTTTGATATTTTTTTAAGGAGATGAATAGAATCAAGAGCACGTGGTTATCCCATCAGAAAAGCAGCAAAATGATTCAGTGCTTATTGCTGGTAGGAAACGCACTGCCAGTGCCATAGGCTTTTGGGAATTATCAAGAGGGGGGGGGGCGGGGGGGTGCTTTTGGGCTCAAGATATTTACGTGATTGGTAAAGAAGTAACGGGATGTGGTGGCACTGGTTATTTTTTCCTGTCAAATATGCTAAAGCTGTTTCTCCATTCAAAGGCGTGCATACTTTTTGTAGTATGTGCTGCAACACACGGAGATAGAGAAACCTTGAGGGTGCTCGATGTGACGGAAGCCCATGGTTGTCTTTCTGTCGCTTGCATCTTCCAGACATTTTTGAACTGATAACTGGCAAGCCGTATTTCTGTCATTGCAGTGCTTATGTTTTCATTCTGTCCTTTTGCAGGTATCTGGCTCAGAGGAAGAGCGATCACGGAAGAAGAAGAAGCGGAGATCGAGATCCAGAACGCCCTCGACCGGATCAGAATCAGGTCTGAACCTTCTTTAGCTTATCCACCTGAAGGCTATACCCCATCTAGCTCCCCTGATACCCCCCTCCCCCAAGCAAGTAACTTTGTCTAGTCGAGCAAAAGTCTCTGTTGCTTATGGTGCTTCAAGTGACGTCAGCTGAAATATACGAGAAGTTTGAGTCATGACAGATTTATATCGCTGTGATTTCGGCCTAACTCAGGCGGCTAGTTTTACCTTTGCCAAATTGATTTGCACCCCCAGCAAGCTTTACCCAATCAACGTGCTGATTGATTGTATCATGTGACAATAGTGTAATACATTTACCAATCTTGTAACCCCTGGCTTTCTTCGCTTCTTTGTTTGTTGAGCTTCGTCTGTGCATTTACACGTGTTTCGCCATTCTTCAAGGATAAAATTCTTCTTATTAATCAAAAGACTACTAAAATTTTCAACTTGTGGAGAATACATTCCAAGAGACACAGCAAATTGTAATCCGGCTGGCCTTTAACTATGTGTTATACATTACTGATCAAATTGTGTTCTTTATTATTCAGAGCAAGAAGTTAAAAAGAAGGAGAAAAAGCATAAAAAGGTAATATATCAACGGATATTCCATTAGATGCCTTGCTGAAACAAATTGAAAGAAGACTCCCTGGTATCAGCTTACTGGAAGCCAGCCTGTCATGAATTTAAGAATAAGCAATGCCCGGAATAATCATCAATGCATGGAATTTGTTTTGTCATTATTGGCTCAATCTTTATATTCGCCAAAAGCCAGCCGCAAAGCATACGAAAAGGTCGCCAGGAGGAATTGAGGGGTGGAAATCAAAGGAGGGGTGGAAATCAAAGGAGGGTTGGAAATCAAACGAGGGTTGGAAATCGAACGAGGGTTGGAAATCAAACGAGGGTTGGAAATCAAACGAGGGTTGGAAATCAAACGAGGGTTGGAAATCGAACGAGAGGTGGAATGTTTGATTACGTGGGGCAATATTTGTTCTAGTTTTATGCAGAGGTCTGTTTCCGGGTAGTTGCCCACGACATTTAACCAGGTTGGCGTAACGGGGGTGTGATAAGCTTGCACGGAAAACGAGCTATAGTTTTGCGTACCAAAATTATGTTTTTAACATAAAGTTTGTAAATGACAAAAGCTTGGCAGCATAAAACTGTAAGTATGAGGAATCACGATTCCTGTTTTCCGTGCAAGTTTTACAAGTACCACATCACGGCGGATTTTAATTGTAAGAGTTAGAGACATCGAAGGCAGAACTGTGGCACAAAAGAGAGCAAAGGCAATGGAATAAGGCTCAGTCTTGTCTTCTCTAATTGTTTTTGACGCTTGTTGATGAACGCCTTGCACGTGGGCCTAGCATAACGATGATTATGGTTGCATTTGATTATCATGAATATCTGTGTTCTTTTTCAGAAAAGCAAAAAGAAGAAGCATTATAGTGTGAGTTTGCGATTCTTTTATTAAGCTTTGAAGCAAGGCGAGTTTATGTGTGATGGCATCTTGGAAGAACATGTTAGATTTGTGGTTGGCCGACTCTGGGCAGGCGCGCTCACGGAACAGCCCATTGGCTTGCTGTTGGTGTTGCATGACTCGTGTTTGAAGTTGCTTGTCCATTAGTAGAGAATGTTCCCCTTCCATTTGAAAGGCCACGTGTTTCAGCAGAAGAACTATTTAGCCATAGCTGGCTCTTTTTGCATCAAATATATGACGTGAAGTTTTTCTGGTCGATGCGCAATTCTTAGCTGGAGAAGGCACCAAACTTGAGGAGCCAGAAGAGTGCTGCTCTATTTCCCCTATGTTTTCGAAGTTGCCGTACAATTTCATTTGCATGTTACTTCACTCTTCAACAAACTGATGCGCTTCCCCAAGCGTAAGGTCTTCTAAGTGCCCCTCATAGCCCTCTTTAGATTGCTATCTGATAGCTATGTTTTTGGCTTTAATGGTTTTGCTAGTCTCTCGAAAACTTATAAGGCGTTCATTTTAGCCCTCGCCTTCGGGATCCGAGTCTGAGACGGAAGAGGTGGTCAAGGAGAAGAGTGAGAAAAGCAAGTCAAAGCATAAATCGAAGTCGAAGGAGAAGAAGAGGGAGAAACGCGAAGCACAAGCCCACGAGGACGAGAAGATGAGCGAGTCGGGGAGTGAAGAAGGGGAGACCCGTTCGCCTGTCTCGTCTAAGAAGACAAAGGTACACAGGCACTACGAAGGACGTTGATTTGTTTATGTACATAAATAGTTAGAGAGCTACTGTTGTATATGACCTGGTTAAGTTCGATTTTTAAAGATGATGTTTTGTTTGTGTTCAAGGATCCTGAAGTTGGTTTCTCTGTTGAGGGGATCCCGAGTGACCGTAGGCCCGTTGCTCAGAAGACACCCTTTTCGTCAGCCTTCTGTGTTGAATAATTGCCCGATTGTTAAATCATGTGATTGGTTTGTGTTTCCCTGCTCTTGTTTTATCATTAGTTGATGAAAAATGAAAGTGAGGCTGCCTAAGAAAAGTACCGTATTTCATTCTTGGTAGCTCAAGAAATGAAAGAGAAAATTGAAACTAGATTGAGATTGTTAGGCGAATCCAGCTTTGCATTCGATTTGTAACATAGAGCCACCTGACGAATGTTCTATACCCACGAAGTGTATTGCACAGATGTTTCCCTACTTCAAGTTCTTCGTCACTGCCTTTGTTTGTTCTTTCTGGTTATTTGCTGCCATTCGCTATTCTTCACGATGCAGGAACTTCTGTAATGCATCCTTGTAACTCCTAGTAACTTTTTCTCGGCAACTGCCTTAGCTACCCTAGAGGAACTACTAGAGGAAGGAAGGAAGGAAGCTACCTGATTACCAGTTCCTGTTCTTTCAGTCTCTAGTATGTAACTAATTATGTTGGTGAAAACCTTGACACTTGACTTCCCTATACATATTAAGCAATGTCGTCTTATGTACCCTTGGCTGTTAACAGTGTATGTCCCTCTTCATCATACAAACCCTTGTTGTGGCTCTAATCTGTAGCGTACACGATCGTTGGACTCTCCCTTGTCTCTTTCGGTATTTTGTGCCATTCTTTTTCTCGTTGCATGTAATCATAGTCCTGTTTCTACTTTGCAATCCAGACCTTTCTTTCTTCCAGTACGTGAGAAATCTTTTGGTAGGTCATTCTCTTGTCTAGCAGTGGGCAGGTGGCGCCAAGGTTGCGGTTTCAAAAACAGTCAAAACCTTCATCCATATCTGAACCATGCAAAAGAAGCTTAGGGTTTCTCGTTGTGCTTCAATTGCATCGAGAAGGTGGGATAATTCTTAAACCTCGTGAACCGAATTCGACATGCAGAGTCTTAACAATTGCAATACAATGTTACTGGCGACAGGTATTAGATCACCAGTCAAGGATAATGGCTAAGATGTTTTAATGAGAAAGCAAGACTTACAGTTTGACTGTGAAGTCAAGGCTAGCTACTTTAATATAGTGCAATGAGTATTTCCACCATAAAAATAGGACCTAATGCACTCAAATTCATCCGTTAGATACGCCAGTCAAATGCCGAATTTTTTAATTAACCAGACAAGAGATTGAAAGTTTAAGAATCCTGGTTTGTGATTAATGATTCTTTCTGCCCAAAATCTTCCTTTAACCAACCTCACTGTTAATGTCCCTCTTTTCACTGTTAATTCTGAATGATGACCCTATTAAGGACACAAGGTGCCCCAAGAGTAGGTTACTCTCCACTGAAGTTGCTCACAATTGAAATTTCGCAAGAAGTTTCCTAAATCTGCCATCTGCTTTTTAGCTGATCAAATCAAGTCAGCTGTTTTCCAGAACTCTAGTTATCATCACTGCAAACTAGAAGTTTCTGCTCTCTGCCTCGCGGTCGTCCCGTCACGTGACCGTATGACAGTGAATAACACTTATCAAGGCCTTGCTCACTTCTTCTCTGGTAGTCTGAGGAAATACCGGCAGTATAGTCACTTGCCTCTCGCATTCAGTTAACGCCTCTATACATATATACCCCTCTTTCGCCTTTTTTCATAATTTCTCAGCCTTCTTCAAACTTTTACTACCGATGCTGCTGCAATGCATTTCACCTGAAAAACGCCGTCTCTTGATTGAAATAGGCAGTAAATCGTTGCTGCTGTTCTTACATAGAGATGTAAGCAAGTACCTTGATTTCATGCATCATCCAATAGGATATTGACGTGTACATACATTAATGACCTGCTTGTAACTTTAGTTCGTCCGTTCTGAGTGATTTTCCCTTGAGCCCCTACTGACGCTGTTGCTTTCCTTTCAGACTGACTGGGACACTTCAAGTGAAGACGAGGCTGTACTGCAGAAGAGAAAACGAGAGCTGCTCCAAAAACTGAGAGCCTCTGTGCAGCAGGATGGTGACTATTGAAGATAAAATCGCTCGATTTGATATTGTGACGATGTCTCTTCAGACTGAGAGGGACCTGTTTTGATCTGTTTATCGCTACATGCACCTTAGCCTTTGTAATTTAGTATCTCCGTCATATAGTATTAAGTGTGATAGCCAAGTTCCTTTCGATTGGCCATTCACCTGGTATTTCTCCCAAAGTAGGCCATTTCCAAGCTACAAGGAGCTCTTTTCCCTTCTATTCAAGGGGTCTCAAAGTGTAACTGCCACGTGTAGTGGCCTCTGAGTTGTAGGCATTGGTAACTTTCCCATACGAAGATGGTAGATTTTGGCGCGCTGGTTGTCTTGTCCGTAATAATTTAAGATTTCAGTCTTTGTTCATCCCAAGAAAACTTCAAGAAAACATGATCCCCATCCCTACTGTACAGAATAGGCTTCTCATCATCTTTGGACACGTAGCCCTGCGTGTGTTTTATTTGACCTTTCAAAGCAAGGCAAAGCTAGAATAGAATGCGCCAGAACTGTGCAGAACTGCTTCACGAGTGCGAGGCTACTGGTAAAAGAGGCTGATAGGGTTGAATGAATCTGGCACGTAGGAATCGCTCGACTTGCGATTTTCAATGCCTATCTATCCTCTCTATCGGCCCTCAGCTAGACGTCTTTAATGCGCAGTTGAATATAAACTGTACTTTTTAGCACAATAACCACTGCTTTAAACTGGAATCGCTCGTTGTACACGTTGAGAGTTTACTCAAAACCTTTTCAGTACCAACGATGTAAATAGTCACTTATGATAGATACTTTGTAGTGGTACATCGGCAGTCGTCGTATCAACTGCTTATGAAATGAAGTCTTCATTGAGCCCTTATTATATATCATTCTCAGTTCCATGTGACGTCATTTTTGCGGGTTAAGAAATTTGCTAGCCCTGCTACTGGGTCATCAAGCGATGGCCTAGCAAATTTCCCAACCGATTCGACACAACCTGCCCAAGAGGCGTCATAATTATCATAAATTAGAGCCTTTTCCAACCAGTCAGGCAAACCACAGCAAATCAAAACAACCTCACTGTCATGCATATTTTATGAGACATCTGACAGCAAAGTTTGCAATGAAATACAGTCGACTGGAGGCAGAGAATCTGATTTTAGTTGTGGTACAGGGCTTAAACAGCAAATATTATGTCCCGTAAATCATATTCTATGCTATTCAGGAGGGCGGAGAAGGACATCGCATGAGCATTCTCCTACAATGTGTTTGACGCATCAAATAGCCTTGACTGAAATCCTCTCGCTGTATTAGAAAACTTATTTGGCCAAAAGGGAATATCAAGACGTTTTTCAATCTCTTAACAAAAACAAAAGCAGACTGGTTTGAACTACACTTCTTATAACATACGTCAAGGCTCATATCCGGTCGATATGGGGGATGGTTTCAAAGATAAACTTGTTCGTGTTATTCTTATTAGCTTGAGTTGTGTGCTCATTGAAATTTGGAGGTACGTGCTCTTTCTTGCCTCTCCTCTCACTATTTACAACCACGCTAGGACTCTTCTTATCTAAGTCTTTGCCTAGGAAGAACAATTTGAAGATTCTATATCTTAATATTTTTGAGAAACAATAAATCACATTCCAATCACCTAAGTATCTTAAAAAATTTTCAAAACGATCCTTTAGTAAAAAGGGCCAATATCATAACACTCTAGTTAAACTACTAGTATTTCCAGATAGTTGGACAAACCAGTCTTATTTTGCAACATTCGGGTTAATCATAAAAGGGGTTTTTGCGTCCTTTTTGTTCATTTTGTCCCCCTGTCCAAAGCGTAGACAGAAGAGTTCATCAATTGATGTTCAAAGCGTATACAGAAGTCCCTATTGACTCGAATATTCCAACATGCAAGCGAAAATATCTCTACAACAAAAAAGCAGTGTTAGTCGTTCATTGGTGAAATTGACATATAAACACCAATAACAAAAAGATATGTTTGTATCTTAGTTGGTTGCTGGGCAACTGTCTAGATACCAGGCCTCTCACAGGCCTGAACGTTTTTTCACAGGGCAACTATCTAGAGCCCAGGCTTCTCACAGGTCTCGAGTTTATCAGACCATTGGGAAAACAGTTCTACGTAAATCGTCGTTGAGAAGGTGCTGTTACCAAATCGATGGATTTCTATAGGCATTTGTGTTCGATTACATTTATTGCATTAATTTAAAGCCAGTCATCCGCGTAATATTTATCTTGTACTTTGAAGTGAAATCACAGAGAGGAAGAATTCCTTACACTTGGCTAGCATAAGAAATGCAAAGTCACTGGCGATTTACAATTGCCAAACTATAACATTATCCACTGCAATAAATGAGAGGAAACTCTAATGGTTTAATGAGTTCTTCTTGTTTTTGATAAATAAGGCCCCATTTTCTAGGTTATTGGCTAATTTCTAACAAAAATGGCAGGTATACCGTCCCCCGAAGACACGCCCCGTACACTAAAACTTGATAGAGCATTTATTCTTACTTACCAAGTTCCAGTCAAACTTTACTTTTTATCAACTGAGAATATGCTCGGTTGCTGTAAATTTACAAATTATGCTAGGAAAAATTTGTATCGTTGCACCTTTACTTTGGGGGAGAGGGAGGAATGTATATAGGGGAGGGAGGGACGTCAAAATTTCGAAAGCATGTGGGTAAATAAGTGAGAATCACAAATACAAATATTTTGGTGTTTTAAACTATTCTGGTCAAAATGCTTAAACAAATATCGTCGCAGAAGATGTAATAGGCGAGAATTCAGCCCTAGTTTATGAAGAACGGTTAGGCCCGTTTTATTCTGGTTCATGCGATTTGTTTTAGCTGGCTGATTTCTGATCAAATACAATGCATATTGCTGAGCCCACATTTTCGATATCTTTTGGAACAGCGTACATGGAATGACCTCATTTAGAGTGAGTATTCAAACCTGTAAATGTCATGTCATTGATGTGGAATTTATCTCAATAGATACCAAGCCGATGACTAGTATTTTTGCTTGACACTGTTCAGAGCCACCGTTTGGAAATCATGACTTTTAAAGACCTCTATAATAATATAACAGTGACAGCTATCGTTAAAAAAATTGTAAAAATTTGCCTTCAAGTAAAGTGTCAAATATTTTCTCATGGTAATTGGTACAAAACCCTCGAAAAGTTCTTTATAATCCTTGCAGCTTCGTGTAAAAGCTGTCTAATTCAACAAAACACTTTTCCTGGTTACAACATTGGTGATCATCGTCTCAACTCTCTAAAAAAAATGGATTAGGCGATTGCAAAAGTCCCCCAAAGTGTCATTGTTTCCAAAAATTTAGAATAAAGTTTGAAGATGTTTGGAAGCAGTTATACGTGCTGTAAAAACTAGTTTTTACAAGCAACGTGCTAAATGCATAACTTTTAAATATAAACTAGAGACTATGATTCAAAAGTCTAGTAAAATATTTAACAATCAGCTGTAGGTAAATTTCAGGGAAAAGGGTTTATGGAGAAGTCGAAGATTTAGCTGCTACGCAGGAACTCAACGGACCAGAGGCAGCCGTGCATACCTTCAATCTGCGTTACTGCATTGAAGAGGTTTATTTAGTTCGTATGCAGGTCTTGGTTGTTTTCATTGTTTATCTTGCAGGCCCATGCAACTTGTTGTTCTTTATCAGCGTATCAGCTCTAAGATTTAAAGCTTATGTGCCCAAAATTTATATTCATTAACAATTTTACCAACCTCAGATTTCAAATGATGCTGCTGAATAAGATTTTTGTTAAATTCAATCAATTTTGAATTTTTTTTCAGCAAATTGAAAATTCGCTTCACTTGAAAACTCGTGACAGGTATTTTTAATTAAAATTGAATTCAAGAACATGCTAGTAGAAAATCATATTCTTGAATCTTAAACGTAAGTGAAGAATTATACAATAACATTTAATGACTTCTACTTAAACATTTTCGGTTTTCCTTTTCTAATGTTTAGAAATTGCAGATACACTGTGATTGCAGTGGCCTAAGCCCTACCACAATGTTTACTTTAGTCACTGCACCGAGGGTGGAGCTTGGTGTATTCTGTGTCATTGTTGCACCTAGGGTAACCCGTCATGAAATCATCCAATGAAATTGCTTTATTTTACAAAGGAACCAATCAGAGCACTTTATTCTCCTCGCATTGCTTGGCTTGTAAAAGGGCCTCTACGAACCTATTCCGCGAGCACAGTCTATCGATGATCCTCAAACATGGCTAAATTTGTATGTATAATTCGTGTCCACTTGAGCAAGATTACAAGGATAGACGGACCTTAAAATATGGTGGAGAAAATGACCGACCTTGGTCAGACTTCACGAGCTGCTAGTGCACTGTTGAAGCGACAAGAGGCGATCAATCGCTGGATCTCGAGTGATACGAACCGAGAACCTACACACCGCTCAGTAAATCAAGCCCGAATTACTTTCGATAAAGAGACTGTGTTCTTATCTGCTGTGTCTAGTGGAGATATTGATGAAACAAGAAATCTGTTAAATGATGGCGTTGATATAAACTGTTCAAATGTGGATGGCTTGACAGCCCTACATCAGGTAAGGTTACTACCTTCCTCCACCGAGTAGGCTCTAATTTGCCTTGCGAACTACCAAGCCCAACATTGCCAGGAGAGGTGGAAGGTAGAGAAACTTGTAGACCGTTTCCGACACATTCTTAGCCAAGAAAGTTGTGTTTTCTCAGCCGCTAATTAGAGTAAATGGCCAATGTGCATTTGTCATGGTAGAAAGTTTCACACGTAAACGGGTTCAAAATTTGGAACTGGCCTAGGTAGTACCCACTTGTTACATCGTTAGGGGTGTACAAAGCCCTACATTGTTATCGCCCTTTGAATTTCTCTGTCAGTGCCGTGCCGGTTGACGAGAATTTTGCTGCCTGTAGGTGCCGAAGCATACACGAGTTGGCCAGATTTTAGCAATACTGTGTTTTCACGAAGAAAGTTTTAATTTTTTGTCGATAAGTTGCAGTGATTCGCTCCTGGCCAAGAGCCTCCGTTCAAATAAAGCGTGATACGAAGGATGTCAGTTGGCTTTAACAAAATGGAACATATTGTCTTAGATCAACATAGATTATGAAAAGGCAAACATCCCACACAAACTATGAACTCTTCCTTGCACAGTACCCCATCTCCTGTTCTCCAAAATGTCGGGCATGTTGTCGTCATTTGTTTTCTCGATTGTACAGGATCAATCACTTTTTGGTGTTATCGGTACTGGATTTGGGAATCCTGTGCTTCAAATAGTGTCTTAAACATATTATATAACTCAGGTTACTTAGCACTTTCACAGTGCAGCCACTGGTCTTCATATCAGTGAAAGCTTAAGCCATCAACCACAGGGGAGAGCAATCCCTTTATCCCTTGTGAGGCTGCACTATGAAAACACACATCAACTAAAGGATTTGCTGGTCGTTTGTAACAAGTATACTAATTATTGATGCAGGTTTTGCTGCAGTTTAAAGGATTTCTCTCAGAAATTATTCAAACCTTGAAAAAATAAAAGGAAGATAAGTATAACATAATATCTGGAAAAGTTTCCAATATATATAACTTTTACTGAAATTTTTATCTCATTCTAGTATTATATTGCTTTTAAATTTTTCAGAGCTGCATGCAAGTACTGGTATATATGTTTCAATGCCATACACTAGATAATAAATTGATAATAAATATTGTTACAACAAGGGAAAAGCAAGAGTCTGTTCAAATGCAAATGTAATTGTCTTTTTTATGGCAAACACACAGGTTTGATGACCTGAACAAAGTAATTCAAATGGTCAGTGCTATCTATAATTAAACAAAAACTCCAATTTAAGAGGAAATTAATAGCTTAATTCAGTTGTCTATGCCATCTTTTAATTTGTGTTATAGTTACAAGCAAACAGGATCTAGGCCTGCTCTACTAAAAACGTAGTCCTAAATGGTTGCTAAATTTAGCTAGAACTACAAAAAGTGAAAGAAGAGAAACAGTTTTATCAAATGGCTTTTTGATACCAAGGATGGGACACGCTGAATCAGAATTATTTCATTCTTGTCTAGATTTTATTTGCCATGTGTTCTGATGTGGTGATTTGTTTACAAATATTTTTTTTAAACAACCACCAACTCTAAAATATATGTGTAACTTGGATAGTAACTTTTCTGTTATAATGAAAGTTGATCCTAAAATCCTGTGTATTTTGGTCAACATTGCAAAGGTTTTGTTTTCTCTTTTTATAGAGGCAAATGTTTTGCTTTTCAAACTGAAAGCTTAAAGTCACACAGGGTTCTATTTTCATTGCAATTGAAGTACCCTGAAACAATAGAGGTTAAAAATCCAACTGCTATATACTCTGACCCAAGCTTTCCCTTGCTCTTGATCTATAGAGTTAAAAAGCAAGGCCATGTGGTTTCTAGTTTTGTTTGAAATATCCCCAGTGCCCCAAAATAGTGACACAATAGTGAAATGGTGTTCTGCTAGTTTTAGACCTGTGGTTATTGAAAACACTTTTTGAAAGTTGAATTGATTAAACTTGAAAGAAATATGCAATCATTGGTAACATGCAGAGTGTGTGGTTCTTCATTTGTATGTTTAAATTCCTTGATGCAACTTAAATGATAACAGGTTGAAACATTGAAAGCAATTGATTGAATGTCTATGTGAAATGAAAGCTGAAAACTTCATTTTATTATGCACCTACTAACATTTAAGAATGTATTTAATATAGTTTTGAATGCATATGAATTAAATTGCAGTTTAAGAACATCTTTGAAAACATTCATATACTTATATATTTCCAAAAGTATGCTTTGTATCATATGTAAACAGAACAATACAGATTTGAAGTAATTTCTTGTTGTCCCCAATATTTGTAATGTCTTGCCACACTGTATGGCCTATGTATGAAGAAAGAAGCATTTTTAATGTATATCAATGTTAAAATACAATTGTAGAGGTTTATGTGTGCATGCTTAGACTGGCCTAAGTAATGGGGCAGTTGTCAAACATATGGACTGGGCAACAAAAGCCTGCCATATGTGTGTTTATTTTGTTTGCAACTACAAGTGAATATTTTCTCTTTTTGGCCTTTTGGTAAGTGGATGAAGTCACCTTGCAGTTTTATTAGGAAGAAGTGTCTTTCCGTATTATTCAAGTTGCATCATACATCATCCATCATACAAGAAACCTGTCTGCTTTTTAGGCCTGTATTGATGAGAATGCAGAGCTTGTGGAACTACTTGTCAATAAGGGTGCATTTCTTGATGCCAGAGATGATGAGAGATGGACTCCACTCCATGCTGCAGCAAGTGCAGGAAATGTTGAAATTGCACAGTAAGTTGTTTTGTAAAATCAAATGTTAGAGCCAGTAGCTTTCAAGTGGAGACAGCATTGGTTCTTTGTACAACAAGTGTACAGACTCTGCTCTTTCCCCTTTCAAGCCAGTTTTACAGTCAAATATGTAAGTAGTAAGTATTTATAGAACCGATCAATTTTTCTTGTGCCTAGAAGAGTTACTTCGTATTATCTTACAGATTAAGTCATACATCTTTGGCACAATACTGTTACCAGCATGTTTGTTTGTAATGTGTCCTCAAAGCAGTTAGTCTTTAGTTTGTTTTTTCTAATTTGCTAGCACTGAAATCATTCCCTTTGGAAGTGCTTTAATTGTTTTCATTATCAATGTTCAGCTTATTAAATATATCTTTAGAAAGCAAATTGTTGTTTAAATATTTAAAATGCACCTGTTTAGTCTAATGAATAAATAGATACGGGCAGGTACCTTGTACTTGTATATCTTCATCTTTATGAAGAGCATTTAAAGACCCTCTTGAATGAGATTATTTGTATGTTTGTATGTTAATTAGATTATTGCTTTCAGTAGTCTATTTGGTACTAGACTTTTGTATCACAAGGAAGTAAACAATGATGGACGAAAAAGTATCTTTGATATATCTATAATATTATAATGCTTTTTATAGTACTAGATTGATTAAAAATTTTTGGAACCCTCATCATTCTGTATTTTTCCAGTAACATAATGTGCTGTAACTTGGTTTTTCCAAGGACTATGATTAAAATATTCTTTAATTAATTCAAGTGAAGGAGGCACAACATCTTGCAATGCACGAAGTAGCCTTAAGTGTTCTAGAGAGATAAGTGTCAAGCAAGTCTCGAAAATATAAACTACAGCTTGTTAAGCATGTTATTTTGTAGCTGACAGTTTTTCAAGTAACCACACACTTTCCCATAGTTTGGGGCCAATGATAGAATGGGAAGATGTATTGTGTACACTCTCTTTAGTTGCTAAAATTTTAGCAGAATGATAAGCTTTTCTCATGTGATTTTACAAGAAATTTTATAATGTTGTCTTTAAGGGTCAGTTTAACTTATTTATGATCTTGAATATTTTTCTGACAGTATAATTAACTGGGATTTATTTGTTTGGAATTTGAATGTATATTTGAGCCAGGCTGAAGGGCTAGGCTGAAGGTTTTCCTAAAATGCAGCTTAAACATCATATGGGCTCTCTTGTCTCATATGTGATTTGCATGATGCTCCCTTGTGTTGCTGTTACATGTTACTTCTAGTGTCTTAAAATTGACACTGTTGTATCTCACAGAAACGGTTTGTTTGTCCTCAGCTTTTTTGGTTTGGTTTTCATTGTAAATTTTTAGTTACTGATGGGAAGCCTGTTTGTACCTTATTTCAAGTGACATGTCATTAGTGGACTTTGATGATCAGCAGCATGTTAAGGGGTATTGTTTCTTTTTCATTTAAGGATCTTGATTGACAATGGTGCTGATATGTTGGCTGTAAACAATGAAGGGGAAATTCCAGTGGACTTGGCAGAAGAGAAAGAAATGGAAGATTACTTGGAAGAAAGGATGGAGGAACTAGGTAATGACTTGTTGCATTGATACCTGAGTTGATTCTTAATTCACAGAACTTTGTTGATAAGCAACAGGTTGCTTGTTTATTTGTTTGCTTCCTAGTTCTTTTTTACTGTTTTTTCTTGTTCCTGTTGTCATATTATTTTGCCCAAATTTTAATGTGATGAATTTTGTTTATTTCTTGTGAGTGATTTACTATTATGAACATTTGAATATCATTTCCTGATGTTTTTATTAAGCAATAGTATTGTTTTTACATTGTTCTGGTCAGTAGAATAGTGCTTGTTTTATCTTTTGTCTAAGTCCGATGAGCATTTATAGGTTGGCTGTTAAGAAATTAGAGCAGAAATTAGAGATTCAGAAACAAAAGTATTTCCAGGAGAAGTGGAGTCCTTCTTTTACAGCAATCCATCACCACTACTCCTAATGTCCTTCTCGGTTTTCGTTTCATTCCATCAATAAAGACAATATCCAGTTCTTTAGATAGCAGTTTCTAATCCTTCTTTTGTTTTGTATTGAGACTGGTGAGATATCTGTTTAGTCTCTGAATGGTGGATGTCCTCTATATTGTACTTGTCATATTGGTGTTCTGATGAGGTTGCATGCCCAACATTATTGCTTTATGGCTTTGACTGGAGTTCAAATTAGTTTGTATTGTACCACTTTTCTTGTGGTCACTGGGATAAAGAGAGATAGTGTTAACGTTGTCTCTTTTACTAAGACGGATTTAGGCCTCTATGCATTATCCAGTTTGTTGCTGACTGTGTATTCTTTTGAGTTTAACTCAGAGACCAGAAATGAAAACTGTCTGATAGAAACAATATCATTTCTTGTTCTGCAAATGTTTGTTATTTTAAAAAGATTATTCTTAGAAATTTCAAACATTTTTTCAATGCGCACGAATAATATTTTCCATCTTATCAGCAATAAACAATGCATCTTGCAGTGTCTTAGTTCAAACGCGCCATTTTATAAAAAGCCTCTTTGGTATTCTGTAGTAGCCTTCTCTTTAATTAGCGTTTTCAAGGCCTGCCGTGATAGTCACCTTCTTAGGCGTATAAAACCCCTGGTGATTTGATACGCCATGAATACTTGGAGTGTAGTGCGGAGTGTGCATATAGGAAGCTTTCTACCAAGAATAGAAATTATAGTACTTCATCTCTGTGCTACTAGGTAGCGCCGCGTGCCCCTCTGCCCCTACTCCTGCATTCATGCTTCCTGCTTTAAACACCTCGTCACTGTCGTGTGATAAGGGAGCGCATCACCGTGGATACAGACCAAGTATATAATCAATCAACAGGAGTACCTTTGTTAGCTTTCTCACAGTTCGGAACTCTAGATGGGGCTCGGTCTTGTCAGTTTTTGATAGCGAATTCCAGCCGTTGAATAGATCGGTTGACTGCCTGTCGCAATCTAATAAGCAACAACCCCTTAGGCGTGGAGCTTGACGACATTCGGAACCAAGAAGAGAAACTCATGCTGGAGGACGCAACAAGCTGGGTGAACAGCAAAAAGATAGACGAACGACATAATTTTCAAGGTTCGTTGTTCTCATTCCTTGTTCGACTTTGAGATTGTTTTCTCAACAGACGTCATGGTTTGCCTGTGGCCTATGTTTGTGTTGATTGTTCACTTAGCCAGTATTTCAGGCGCTGGTCTCATATTACGTCATGGTTGGGCCTTTTTTCATCATACTTTCACTAATAATAACAATAATAGTAATGATGGAAAAATAATAGTAATTATCTATATTCATGCATGATGAGTTGGTCAGCTCACTTAGTGTGTTAGATTGTGTTGCAGAGTATCATTTAATATATCCGCTTAAACGTCCCTCTTTATATGCACCGTCATTTATTACTGATAGAGTGCCCTTGTCTACATGATTGGCTATTATTTGGTTCTTCTCAATGTTACTCTTGGCAATCTTTTTCACCTGCGCGTTTCAGCTTACGTCTAAACTTGGTTCTTCTTAGGGGCATCGGCCTTGCACGTTGCTGCAGCAAAGGGATATCACAAGGTCATGAGGTGGGTTGTCTCTCCTTGTCCCCTTGTCGTCTCCTTTTGTCGTGTCCTTTATAGGTGAACTGGATTTTTCTCGGTTTCGCCCGAGGATCTGCAGCGCCGAGATATACGGAGAGGCAGTCGTAGATCAGGGGACCTAATCCTTTAGTGTACGCTTAAAATATGTCAATCGTGACCAAGCGAACAGTACAAAGCAGTGGATCGTTATTGCTTATGCGTTGGGCGTCCTATCTAAGCACAGAACTAATTGCCCATGACCTTCTATCCTGACTGATTTTATCTATGGCCCAGCATTCCAAAAACCTCTCCCCCCATGACGTGAGAAAGAGAATTGTCGCATTGCTAATTGGAACTTTCTAATTGGTCGTTTCCATGGTGAATTTTTTCATAGTGACATTGGTGACATCTTGGTCTTTCGGTGCTATATGGGGGAATAGACTGGGAGCTCCAGCAAGTGTTGGGCCCCTCCCCTATTGTGTTATCTGCCCTTGTATAGCACGAAGGATTTCAGATACAGCATTGGTCGGCGAAACCCAGTGTTTCTTTGTCAGCCCACTGATTGCTTAATATACATTGTGGGGCATTAGTAGAAAAAGCGTGCACACCTTGTGTTGTCATCAAATTTGGAACAAAGCCATGCTGAAGAACACGTGACAGGCCTCAAAATCCCGCAGTAACAGATCCATCGACAGTAACAGATCTGCTTTTGATGAAATCGCGCGATTTGCTGCGCTCTTTGGGCATCAGCATCCACAGGGTTAAATGCAACTGCGATTTACTGTGTAACTGTGGTTTTTACGTTCCCTATATGTTTTCCGTATACATTTCATTTCTGGGTGGGGTGGAGGTATTTGACCTTGTTAACTGGGACAAAGGCAACCCAATCTGCTTACGCTCATCCTGTTTCCATCGTCAAGTGTTCCTCTGGATTTGTGGGGATTTCACAAAAGGACTTTTCAACGCTTAAACTCCGTCGAAGATAATTTTGCAAAAAAAGGAATTAAAAGGAAGCATGCTAGACGACTGCAGATGTTTCTTTAATAAACGAATATTCCACTTCCGCCAGAAGCGCCAAAAATGGCAATGTCCAATACAAGGACAAAAAAGTTAACTAGAAATGATTTGGACGATGAGATGAACATTCGCCAATAGGCGCCCCAAGAAGTCATGTGGGTAAGACTGGGGTTTGGTCTCTCGAATGGAACTGCCCATATCGTATGCATGCTTCAAGGAAGGGGCTATAAAACCTAGGGCTATGATTCTCTCTTCTTCATTTCATATGCCAAACAGGCCGTTTGTAAAACTGATGGAATTGGCTCAATACCCGAGTTTGCACATTGGTTCTTCAATTCACGAAACTTTCAGTGGCTCGCTGCGTTCTTCCCTTAAGTAGGCCCTGCCCGAGTTTATAAGTTGCCAAACTACGATTCCCAGCTCTACAGTTCCCTGAAATTTTAATGTCCACTGGCAGCGGGACTACAGTGGCATGGTTCGTGTCCTACGTAAAAATAGTTCTGTGTGTTTGTTTCAGACTGCTCCTCCAAGCTGGCTGTGACGTCAACATGAAGGATAAAGATGGTTGGTCGCCACTCCACGGGGCTGTGCACTGGGGACAGCAGCAAGCTGCGGAAATCCTAACCGAGGCTGGCGCTGATTTCAACGTTAGAAACAACATTGTAGGTTTGCTTTTGTGATCAGCAGTCGATAAACCGTGCTTGCTTGTGAACGCAAATTTGAATAAAGTTAACTGTTTCGAAACTTCAAGAAGGATCCCGTGGGGCATAAAAGTATCCAGGTTGTCTATGACTGTGTAGAGTATTGTGTTTTGACTGTTTAGAGTACTGTGCCTCTAATTTAGAAACGGAGCTGTAGTCGCTTTAGAAAGCGGTTGTAGCGTTGCTGAGAATAATCTTTGGATCACGGCACCAGTCATGCCTTTGTGCTCCCGTCTTTGCTGCAACGTGATGAGAAGTCTGGTTAAGGCATTACTCTTATACCAATAATTGAAAGATAAGAGGGGCACCAGTAAACATTAAACTTAATTATTGCAGAACATGAATATTCTATCGCCCATGCCACATTGGCCACAATGACTGTTTGTTGTCCACGTTGTAACTACATTCCTTCTCCAATTATGCCCTACTCAGCATTACCCTAATCGGATATTGAAGTTGATTGTGAATTCTATTTGCAATTAACTGTTGTAGGGCCAAACTCCTGTGGATGTCGCAGAAGAAGATATGATTAAGTTTGTTGAGGAGCTGAGGAAGAAAGCGAAAGCTCGATCCAAGGTAACTCATCAGCATTTTAATTATTATTCACAGTTAACAAAGCTTAGTGGTTTTGTGCTCAAACGACTCTTTGAAAAGACGACCACGCAAACCCAAGTTGGCAGAATTAAGGCCGTGCTAGGCTTGTTTTATCAAATTCAGTGTGTCCATTCAGAATCCTTATCTCGTTAATTTTCACTCAATTGTTTGTGGGGAATCGTTTCCCGCAAGTTCGTGGTGGGTCGTGAGAGGTTGTTTATTTTAGTTCATTTTAGACCTTTACCGCCAACTGTATGTCTTTTCAAATGGAATTGTTTACACAAATATAAGAATGACTTGCTTTTGTATACTAGTATGTTACTAAATAAGAATGAGTTTCAAGGGTAGTCGTTACTGTTATACTGAAAAAGAACACTGCCAGTTGTTCTAAGGAGATAAATGAGTAATGCTAAGGTGGAAATGTAGGGGCAGGGATTTTCTAAAAGCTCTTCTATAAGCAGTCTAGGTAACTGTGGCATTGCCCCCTTCCTATTACGAATGTATCCACTACTAGATTTCTTGTTAAAGGTAACGATAAAACCTTGACTGTCTGTTGTGCATGAACGGTAAATTTGCTTGATTTTAGAGCGTATAACTACTTATCTGGAAGTGATTACTCGTATGCCTATGTTTCAAGGAATGAAATGCTGTTTATGAATATGATTTCTAGATGTTGAAGGGATTGCTAAGTGATGAGGGGTATGCTAAGCATTTCATCTTTCTTTTTAGGATAGTCATGATAGATCAAATGTAAGTGCTGCACTTCGTTATAATTGTTATCAATGCAATCCTCTAATACGAAACTGATCAATGACCTTTTATGTTTAATATGACATATGGGCTTTCTAGTGTTTAGTCCTGTATTTGTTTTCGTCCATTAGCTATCGCGTTTATGTGTAGAGGAAGTCAGTTTTGCTGGAACTGCAACAGTAATCTCTTGACCAACTTTAAATCGTTTTCTTCCAAATGCCAGTTTCTTTTCTTGACCAATCTCCCGTTTGCTTTACAGAGGATTATCGATCAGCTTGGTCCTCGTGATTCCAAACTGAGGTGGGTAATTTCGATCTTTCTCTCGTTTCGTTGCATTGTCAGTATGGATCTTGAGTACAATTAAAGCCAAAGAGATTCATGTCTAAACTTATGCACTGTTTTCTTGTAGACATGACGTCAATGATAACTCGCAGCTAAAGTAAGTATCTGTACATATGACGTGTGTAAAGTCTGTTACTTGATAGTCATGTGTCCTATTGCCATCACCTCTGCAATGCTCCTTTAAGTTGCCAGCGTCACAGTAAACTGAAGGCATTACATTGGAAGTTCATTTTGAACTAGAGGGCTTGCATTCTTTGATTGGCACAGGTTGCAGATGACACGAGTGCCTCAACTGGTGTTGCCGTTGATAAAACACTATCGACTTGTAGCCTGCCATACTGGTTGTATTACTTCCTTTTTATCATCATTGTTATTATCCAACGAAGCGACCTTTTTTCCTAATTTTCGTTCAATTTCATTTTAGCAATATCATAATGTTTGACTCAAATGCGGTTCCCGTGAAGTCGGCTTTGAAGGGTGGCCGCGCAAAGCATAATGGGAAGGCGAAGCCGGGCGACACCAAAGCTGTGGAGGAGTCCGAGTCGGAAGAGGAGTCTGAGAGCGAGTCTGAGGAAGACACTGAAAACGAGCCTCGACGCATGCCCAATGCCGCCATCCCAGCGCCATTGCGACCAGCAGCGCTTAGTCGACCCCCCACAACTGCTTCAAATGAAAAGGTCTCCACACCGAGAAACCCTCTAATATCTAGCACGCCATTGCGACCATCAGCCCTTATGAATAGGGACAGCGAAAAGCGAGATGAAAACAAGAGCGACTATTTTTCCATTAGCAGTAGGCTGAGGCAGAGCGACGATGACTCCAAGAAAGAGGCTGACCGCTCGGGCCGAGACCCCATTCGGTTCAGCATTCCACGGCCCAAATCGGACGAGAAGGAGAGCGCAATCAACATGACGATTCCCCGACCAGGCAGGACGGAGGAAACTAAGAAGGAGGAATTACGGGCGAAGTTCAATATTCCAAGGCCTCGATCTCGAAACGAGGACAAGGAAGAGCCCAAGAATGAAGACAACAAACCGAGAATAAGTAGGCTGGCGCGCGATGAAGACAAAGAGGACGATGGAGGAAAGCGGCATATGAGCAAGGCTGATGAAATTAGGGCCAAGTTTAACATACCAAAGCCAGGCGACTCTTTGGCAAGTTCCGTGTTGAATAGGTATCGGGAACGCAACAACGACCAAGATGAGAGCCGGGCATCCAGAACAGCCACTGACAGTGATAGAAGAACAGAGGATGTGAGTATTGCGCGCAATCTAGAATTAGATGTAGAGTTTGCTCAAATGATGAATAATCGTTGAATAAATGATGGTAACAGGACTGCTTTTAGGGGGTGTTGTTAGTCGGATTCCTAAAAACTTCTGTATTTTAATCAACCCCAATTAATTCTTATGCAATCGAATAATTCGAGCGTTTGTTCTTCTTTAGACTGCCAGCTCGCTTCGTGCGCGAAGGGCATTGCTGTCCGGTCCTTTGCGGCCGACCCGACCGTCCGACCTGAAGGATGAGAAACCGGACAGTGACACGACAGCGTCACTAAGGAGCAGGCTGGAGCATGACAATGGAGAAGATAGGGAAGAAACAATATCAATACGGAAGAAGTTCCAAGATCGAAAGGAGGCTGATAGGGAAAAGGAGGCTGAGAAAAAAGACAACAAGAAGGATGAGGGCGACGAGGATGATGAGAACTCGAGTCTGTCTGCGCAAAGGGCCAGGAGAAGCCGGAGGCCCAGGGAGAAGCGAAAGGGCACTGGCGTCGCCTACATGCCCGATGAGGTGCGTACCAAGGGGCTCGCGGCGTCTGGGGCTCGCGGCGCTCTTCTTTTCATCTTGGGGCCGCAATGGGCCTAATCCTAAGCGATTTTTTTATCTCATACATTCAGGTCTGATTTTGAAGTCCTTTCTTTGCCAGTTATGGCCAGTTATTGCAGCCCTCTGTTGCAATCCTTTCCTACATCACTTTCCTGCAATCCTTTTTGCAAGCTTAAATTGTTAAGGTAAGGGAAGGGTTGCGTCAGGATAATACAGATTGGGTCTGTACTCTGTAGATCATTTCCCACCTTTGCGACTTCTTATACCGTAATTTTACCGACCAACCCATGAACAGCGAAGGACAAAAACGCCAGAAAAGCAAATCATTAAAGAACTGGGGAGCCTTTCATATGTGCTTGGACCCAGATTTCATCTCAATTTTTGTCTGATTTTTACAACAGTTTTGAGGCCTGGAATCTGGCTGATAAAAGGTATACGCTTATTAGAAAAAGTTCGTGAAGGGCTTTCAACAAAAGTCACGAATACCTCTAGCCCCGGAACCCCCACGTTTAGTTTTCGATGAGGTTTGGCACACGCCCTCGTGAAGTTGTTAAGTTGCAGACGGTGGCTTAAATCCTCTGGCTTCGTTTTCTCCTTAGCTCTTTATTCGTGGTTGGAAATATGCAATTTTTGTGTACGTTGGCAGACCGTGATCGGGAAATTTGAAGCATCCATCGTGCCTGCTCTGTTTTCGTCCCTGTAAGGTCCACCCTACTGTGTCTTTACGGTTCAAAAGCCCCAGTCCTAATACTGGAATTGCTGCCGGAAATCAAGAAAATTAAACCACCTTTAGAAATGCTCCAAGATGTGCTCAAGGTCCACTGCTTGAATTGTGATCAATCGTGGTTTTGCCAAAAATCCAATTAAGCATTATCCAGTCAAGTGAACCGTTTAGTCCTTCGCAATACTTTCGACCAGCACCTGGACGCGAAATTCCGCCGTCCTTTTGCCTGTTACCCAGTGTTCAAACACTTATAAGTCTCTTGCGAAAAGTGCGCTGGTGTCGATAATAACGCTTTGCGATTTATGTTGCCATCGGATTAGACATGGTTTCTGTGGATGTATTGCTGGCACCGGTCAATCCGAGTTGTCTTGCCGCGGCCCAACCTTCCCAGAACTTGTTGTCGGACATGGGCTGGGGGTGGTGCTATCGCTGCCTTGAGCCGTCGACACTGGCTTTGCAAAGGGATTCTGCGGCATAAAAGAGCTAAGACAGCGAGCTGTTCATTTCAGTGAATGGGGATTGGCGACTAAACAGCACATTACAATGTTCTGCAGATTTATTGTCCTACCTGTCTAAAACAATATTGTTTTGTATTCGTGAGCATTAAGCTTCGTGAAAACCAATTATTTATGGTCTTAAACTGTGCAGTCTGTCATACATCATTAAACGTAGCGTGGGTTGACCAGAAATTTCTAGGAGCAAAGATCGTCTCCGATTTACTAGCAATAGAAAGGCATTGTCCAGGAGGAGTCCGGTGTTAGCGCGCTTGCTTGGGCGTCAGTGAAAACTTCACGCCCACGGTTTAACTTGGGGAAACGTTTCCCAAACCTTCTCTAACTCTCATCTCCTTTGCGTATCTGAGGCCACTTTTGCCCAACTTCAAGTTTTCGTTGCGAGTAAGTGCTCGGAAGCATGGCCTTTTTGTGAATCGGGCGGCCAAGGGGCATGGCCTCTAGCCGTGCTGAGGTTTCCTCGAATTATTTGTAAATCAGAATCAGATCATGTTATGTTAGGCGAGTCGAGCGCCAATTGCTCTTGTAATCGGCGTTTGTGCTGCCCTCGAGGTGAAAATGCTGGGATACTCTCGACGCAGAAAATACCGATGGGTATGTGTTAACCTTTCCTTCGTCGCTTTAATTTCGTTCACGCTTGCTTGCGCCGCGCTATGGCCGAGTTTCAACTGCTCCGCAGCCGTTCATATTGCGGCATCACCTACCGGTTGGTGTGCTCGGTTTCCTATGTTTTGGGACACACCAGGACCGAAATGATCCCTACCGAAACCCAGTTCCGTACTCATCTTTCGCTTCTTCTGCGAGACGATTTGGCAATACAAAGCAGGCGTGTGAATTCGCCGAATGTTGTTTGGAGGCCCTGCGAAGGATCAATCAAGGTAAACAACGGAGGATTCCTAGCAACGCCCAGCCCAGACCGAGGTGAGGCTGCGTCGCCCTGCCCCGCCTTCCAATGCGAAGTACCGGCACAGCTGTTGTGGTAGTGCCCAATCGCAGTGCCGAAATAGAGACCAAATATGTGCCAAACCAGCCCAGAGAAAGTCTCCAGGCCGGAGAAACGGTGTTTTCGAATTCTTTCAAAAGCATCCCTTTCCAGCCGCTTAGCGTCTTTGGCCAAGCTGTGAAAAATAGCCGAGCTTGGGGCCGTAGTCGGGGGATCAAACCCCATTGAAACCCCAGGAAAGGCTAACGCTGGGGCTCGAAAGGGTGATATTTTTGACGTCATTCTTCTTTTGCATGAAATTGTTTCGTGCATTTGCCTGGTTTCCATTACTACTTGTTCATTATTATTCTGTGAAAACGGACAACTAGGTCTTATCCCGAAAACCACAAAATTAACCTCTGTCGAAATTCTTATCAGAATTAAGCTAATCAGAGGAAGTACTGGTTTTAAGCGACTGTCGAAGGTCTCGCTTCAATTTCCACGGGTTTTCAACTATAGTAGTTCCTTCAATCTTCAGCTTATCGGCTAGGGCAAAGCCCCGACGATTGAAGGTGGAGTTTAGAATGCGGGGGCGTGGTGAAAGCACGAAGAGGGCTCGCCTTCTTCTGATTGTGCTTTGCGCTTTTGTCTTTGTAGGGTTGGGTTTCTTTAGGCTTTTACCTATAAGGAAATCTTTGGTCTACGTTCTTTCATTGTTGAAGTGTCTTCTTTTGTTGGGCTAAGAGGTCATTTGTGAATGTTTCTCGAATCGTAAATCGATTATTCCATGTAAACAAATCGTGTACACATTTGTCTAGACGACCTGTTGTTCTGCCAATGGGAACGCCTATTGCTTTTTTCCTACAACACTGATTCGAACCCATCCTACTTAACAAATTGTTTGTTGATGTGGAAGAGAGACAAATGAAAAGGCTTAGGATTTAGACTGAACAAGCGAAGGTGGTCCTTTACGAGTTATTGTCTCAGCTGTGGGATTGTTTGTTTCGTTGTAGAAAATCCGATAATTAGAAATTGGGCTGTGGCCTACTGTGAGGCATTGGGCATTTTACACCAGTTTACTGATTAGTTTTCTTGTATCGACTCCCATCTTCGTTTGAAAATTTCTCAAAATAATTTGCATGTAAGTGTTGTGTGCACGCTGTATATTACGTTGGAGCAATTAATTAGAGCGATGAATTAAATAGAACGTCGAATTAATTTAGTGTTGGTGCCTTTAGGATGAAGATGAAGATGAGGAGAAAAAAGAGACCAGGCTAAACACAAGGACAAATGAAGATCAGGAACCGAAGAAGACGACTTCTCTCCCTGGTGATGAAGAGCCCCAAAGACTAGTACGTTGATCTTCATTTAAAATAATTTCCTTATGGGAAGCTTTATCAGATTTGTTTTTGAGCTGTCAGAATTTCACCACATTTGTGAGAGGAGCTTCTTCAATACAGTTTTTACTAAGAATCTGTAACAGAAGCTTTGCGCCGAGATTAAGGGGAGAAAGAAGCCTATTTGGTTTAAGCTAATTTGGATAAAACGTGGTTCAGAAAGAAAGCCCATTTCAAGAAGAGCAGAGGCCGCAAATTCCAAGGCACATTAGGGGCATTTATACGATGCCCAACCCCCTTTCTCGCCCTTGATCCTCTGTTTCTACTTGATCAAAACATGGGCGAGACTTCTTACTTTAACAAAGCGAGACTCGTATGTACAAAGCCTCTCGTTCAAAATTGAAGAAATATCTCCGACCAGTGTAAATATGGCCAGCATGCTTCCGCCCGCTGCGAAGGCACTTCAAGGCCACGAACAACGCAGCGTCAATCGTGGTTAGAATTGATTGCCTTCATTTAAATGATAACAAACAATCCCTCGAATAACAAGCTTTTCTTTTGTTGCAGAGCATCTCGGAACGAATAAGAAAGTAAGAAATTGATGTTTTCGCTTTTCCAATATCTATTTTATTTCTTAGATCCTACCTTTGTAAACCTCTCATATTTTTTTGGAAGACCTTTTTTCTTCGTTTTCTTTCCAATTGAATCCTTTGTTGAATTAGCTTGAAATTTTTTTGGTCTATCATTATTATCAAAATTAGTGTATCATTTTAAAGGCGGTTTACATCTAAGCATTTTCCATGGACACCCAGATTGCAATTTATCAAAAGTTATATTTCATTTTGAGCCTGCAACTTGTCCTTAATCAGTAAGTGATTTCAACCTTTTTCAACAGGAGTCGAGAGACCCGGGAAGCAATATCGTCGAGTGGAATGTCATCGTTTTCAAGCAGAAGCAGAGATTCCTCCTCATTGTCTTCCAAGGTGATTTCTCCTGCTTATGTAATATTTAATATTAGATTAGGTGCGCAGGCACATGACATATTTGAGCATCCATACATAAACAGGCCTAATAAACAGAACTTT
Source organism: Nemopilema nomurai (assembly GCA_003864495.1). Lineage (NCBI taxonomy): Eukaryota > Metazoa > Cnidaria > Scyphozoa > Rhizostomeae > Rhizostomatidae > Nemopilema > Nemopilema nomurai. The sequence continues at coordinate 1,177,098 of ML133465.1, read as the reverse complement.
GTTTGCTAAAAACCTTCACAGGCTAGGCAGCGTTACTAACATACAGAGTTCAATGTCAACAAAAACTTCTTAACCAGCCATTGGATATTCAAAGTTGCCTACAGTTCTTTATGGCCTTAGATATAAAGCAATTCAATTTGCATGCATTGTGTTTAACTGCAGTTCATACTGTTTATAAAGAAAATTGAATTTTTGCATCGCTATTATAAGCTGCTAATTAATAAGGAAATCTTTCAATGCCTTCCACGTATCGATTTATTTTTTCATTTCTTGATGTTGCCATTTGGTAATTGAGTTAGGGACCATTCTGCTGGTGCTGGTACGGACTTCGAATCAACGTTTGACTCATGATTTGTAAGTTACCCTTGTCAACAATGGTAACGAGTAGAAGACAATGACAGGGCTAGAATCAAACAATGAACTGCCAATCATTTTCTGCAACTTTCTGTCTGCCACCATGTGTCAAATCATTCAATTGTATTGTGACCTAAGACTGTAGGTTGCATTATATTTACGCAAGAGATGGTATTTATCTGTTTGCACTGTTTTGTAGGCATGAGAAGTTGTTAACTGTTTTTGTTTTGCAGAGTGACTCGTCCGACCCGCGAGAACTGCAGCGAAAACTACGGGATGCATTGAATGAGGTCGAAGATTACAAATCAAAACTAGAAAAGGCCAATAGGGTATGACCAATGCGCTGTCCTTTCATTTGCTTACATTTTAACTTGCATGGTAGTTGGTCAATGATTTCAGTTTTGTGAAGTATATAGTTACAAGATTTTCAAACAATTTTGCTTCATATGCATAATTTCATTTTTTTTCATTTTCATCAGGAGAAAGACGAATTGAAAGAAAAACTAGCTCAGTGCGAAGACCAAATGAAGGTTAGCTAGACGCCGAATTAAATTCATTTCTACTAGTTTCTTTAAAGCTTGGTGCATTTTGATGACGTTTCTTTGCATGAAGACCACTGTTTGCAAAAGTGTACGTTGCCAGCTTAAAGAACAGGGAGCACGCAGGAATTGCTCTTAGGAATTTCAACGCACTTTTTGTTTTGGATGTGACATCTAATGTGCATTGTAAGACGGCTTGCAAACAAACTGCTGACAATTCAAGATGTTTACTTCTAAATGTAGCTGTCGACACCACACCTCATCCAACAAGCACACAAGCTCCTTAACGTTAAATGAGCGATCATACTACCGCATAGCATTGTGGGATGTGTTCGGTTATTCAACAATACATTCACGCAGCTCTCTGACTGGCCAGTTTTGACTGATTCCTTAACTGGCAAATTCATCCTGTCATTTTGTACGCTTTCTTTCAAGTGCTACACCACTTGAGGGCTTGTTACATGCTATTTAGCACTGTTCTTACATTGTTTGTTTCAGAAAATGAAAGACGAAAACGGGGCGCTCATTCGAGTGATCAGCACCCTAACGAGGTCGAATGCGTCGTGAGTGGTTCGGATGGCGCGGTCGGCATGGCAACCGGGGCATGGCATCGCTTCACTTCTACTTCATCAAAAACTGTAATAAAGAGACACAAAGAGTGTGATTCCCTCATCAATCCCCATTTTCGTTCTTTGATTTATACTTTTTGTGTGTAAATTGAAGGATTTTGTGCTGATTTCCCTTGTTTAATGTCTACCAGGGAAATGGTTTAGATAGGCAATGGTATTCGACATGCATTTCACCCCTAAATTGTATTTTATTTAGGATAGTTTGTATTAATGCACGGTAGTTCACTGATCCGGATCGACCGACGAGAAGGTCCTTCTCCTGCCGTGTCCGAGAACCGGAACGCGTGTGAAAGAGACTGGGTAGAGGTGCCGAAAGCAGACGTGCAACCGTGGCAGCCTGTCTGTGATTTCTAAGAAAAAGTGGAGAATGCGGAAGTGATTGTATGTTTGCCCATAGTTTGGTTAGCCAAAGATGTTGTTTTTACCAACCCTAGTTTATCCAACACAATTTAGGCAAACAATATGCAGGAAGTTTTTTACGATGGCTTGGGATTTCGGCATTTCCTCCTCCTAATAATAAGGAATATCTGCAAGTTTTTGTATGCATTGAACGATTCCCGTTTTTGATCTTCAAACTTCCCCCTCATAATTGTCCAACAAGGGCGCATGAATTGTAAGATGATATTTACTAGTAACGCTCACCTTGGCCTAGCTTTTGGGGGAAATATCTGTAACTGGTCCAAGCGGATTTCCTTTCGCTAGGCTCATCGTTCCCTTTGCTAAGTCACCAGTCGCATCTCACCGCTCTCCACTTACATAGCACCGCATTTTCTAGCATACCGGGCATTTTGCCGCGCACAACCTCCAACATTATAGGCCCCCTGTATCCACTTGTAGCTGGTCCATCGTTACTGCCACGTTCGCGTTCTGCTTATTTGGACTCCATGTGGTGACTCGATTCCTTTATGCCAATTTTCATGTTAAATTTGTTTGACCGTGAATTAGTAACTTAACGAATGCTGAACGGGTCGCGAGACTAGTAAAATCGTTTAATTCAGTTGTGGAACACTTGTCCATGCTTCGCTGTATCTTGTTTTAGCCCATTCGTAGATGCTTCTTTTAAGCAGAATAGTTAGTGTAGGTGCAATGGAGCGCCCAAACCAAGTCAATAGGCACAAGAATCAAAGCCTGCGTGTGCATGTCCGCTTTTGAGTATGCCTCGTTTTCGATTGAGCATTCTCACACAAACGAGGCGCTGTCATGTTTGTGTTGCGCGTGCTCTTGGCAAGCCCAATCGTTTTGTACAACCGTCTGCAGGTTAATCTGGGTGCTCTTCTTACGGAGCACTCGTAAAAGAGCGACTTTCCTCCAATTTCTGTTTTTCGTTTTTGTCGTAGAAGTTCAATTTTATTTTCATGGTAGACGAGCTTTTTGTTCTCAGTTTGCATCCCCCGTCCAAACGCTTAATAGAATGTGTAATCAATCACGTTGACGGGTGTTTTGTACCCAGTCTTCTATATCCAGTCATGCGTAAAGCAATGTAAGGGCAAGGCTGTTTTAAGGGAAATGGAGATTGCTTTCCGAATGTCGTGATTGAAATGTGAAACATTACCTCCATTAAATTTTCTCTTTTTGTATGTGATTTAAATGCACCAAATGGCCCTGTACGGGGGCAATCGTGTCAGTATTTGATAACTGGTCATTTCTGTATTTTGCATATCCAGTCTTTCAATTTCTATTTGTTTTACGCGAATATAACTACTAAATCCATACGATCAGTACTGTCGCATTGTCTCTTGCATTCTGCTTCATCTGTGTTCCCTTTTATTGCGTCTCAGATCACTCAGTATCTTAACTCATTAAATAACGTCACAAAGTCCGTTTGGATCTGCCCATTAATAAATAGAAATGGAGAACAACACACAAAAAATGACTAATCAGCATGTGATAGTAACGCCTGCCTTTTTTAGAGGAAAATTACAACTGCATTGGGCAATAACTGTAAAGATACAAACTGCACACCAGCAACTAAATTGATAGATAATTTAAAGATAATTATTTAACCTATAAATTGGTTGCTATTTTACATTGTTCCCGTGGTATTAATTGGGAGTGTAGTTATGCAGTTAAATCTAATTGTTAAATTGATCCATCCACTGTTATAGGCATGACAACTCAATAAGGGCATCAAAACAAGCCATTTAAAATAGTGTATCTGTCAGTCATGGTTGCGTGCTATACATTTATCTCATTATTTATCCTATTTTTCATTTTGATTCTACTGGAATCAGAATACATGCTTTTCTAGTAAATAAGAAATGCGCAGAGAATTCTATACTTCCTAACATCAGATAAATACCACAAAAGATAAGAAAAATAAAACTTTTCCACTAACTTTTTGGATCTTTATTAGACTGGTAGTTCTCTTGATGCAAAGAAATGGTTTGCAACCAATGATAAAACTCTGCATTTGGATCACTCTCTTTACCTGTGCAACCATTCAAGGTTAATAGTATTGTAACATTATAACAAGATTAATTCTTCACGATTCAAAAAGGTATTTTCTCTGTTAAAACTTTTATTCAGAATACTCTAGCTGTGAGGACTTGGATGCAGCACAGAAAAAGCTTTTTCAATAGCAAAAGAAGTTTGCAGTAATGATAAGAAAAAATGCATTTTAAATAAACTTAATGAGAAAATTAATCAGTTTTTGTAATCTGAAAAGACAACATATTCAAAAGGTTCTTTGACAAAGCTTGCAATGCAATAGACTGAAAATTATAAATTAATGAATTGAAAAAGCAAGAAAAAGATACGAATCATTTCAATGTGAATTTGCTTTTCATCTCGGAAAACTGAAATCTTGCCACAAACTTTCACCAATGTCCCAATATCAAAGCCTTCTTTATCGCCAGTCTGGGTTAGAACTTCCTTTTGATTTTCCAAGTATGAAAGGTGATCCCAGTCAAAGCAGGAAATCACTCCAGTGCCATCATCAACTGAAAGGTAAAGAAGGTTTCCTTGCATTTAATTCTTCAAAATAGCACAGAACAGCAGAAACTGCAATTCTGCTGTCCTTCATTATTTTTAACTTTTACAATGCAGAATATTCTTTAAAAATTTCTTTAAAAATCTTGTCATTGACTTTTGACTTTATGCACCAAGAGAAGGAGCTGCAGTTTCTCAAAATTGGGAAATTTGTGTACCTAAGTACAAACAATTACATACTTAGCTATACAAAAAATAAAAACAGGTACAGCATTAAAGTAAAGCATAAAATTTAGAAAATGTACTATTTGAATTCATCCAGAAAATTTTCTCATTGTCAATATTCAAGTAAAATACATGCTTATTTTTTTGGCCCATAGATGATGATTAGAGCTTAATGTTTGAATAAAAATTCTTATCAAAGCGTATCAAACTTCAGAAAAGGATCTAACATCCTCTGAAGTGTCCCCTTCGTTGCAAGGACTAGCAGGAAGCAAAATAATTAAGGCAAATTTTGCAGTGTGATGCTTTGAAATCCAATCTAAATAACGTATCTTAAATGAGTCTTACCTATAAATTCTGAAACATTATCTTTTATTTTAACTCCAACTATGTATCCCATAATGCATACTCTTGTGATTGTATGGTTATAGAGAATGTAGCTGTCTAAAATAATCAGATAAAGACTCAAAGCATTGTATTAATACATTCAACGCAACCAAATAAACAAAATCACAACATCACTGGAAGTTGGAAATTTCAATTTGAATAACGCTTTTAAGTGTCAAAGTCTCTTTTAGAAATAGAATACTCATATGTCTAATAACCAAGTTTTCAAGTGATTGTATTTGGTAACAGTAGCATAGTACGAGGTGTAGAGGGACAACGAAGATGCCGAAGTAATTGAGAATGTTACAAGTGGCAATACCTGGCAAAACCTTTGAAGGTGGTGCCTTCAATACATTGCAAATAAACAATTTAGCACTGGCCCAGAATAGCGGATCTAAGCTGCATTCATAAGAAATATCTTCGCGTAGCTCGCTGGTGACTTCTCCTCCTGAGGTTCCCGCCATTTTCAAAACGCGATAAATATGAAAATGAGGCTATAGGTCTCCACCGTTGGAAGCAGTCAGTAAAAAAACGGGGAAAAGACAAGGGAACTTCTATTGCAGGAAAAGACACTTCAATTCCCATCTCCTAATTAGCATGTTTTCCACAAACCGAAGCATGCGTGATAATTTCAGATTTACCCCCAGAAGCATGGGGCTTTTAGGGGGAATGGCTTATGAAAAAGATAGGGGAAGGCTTCAGAAAGAATTGAAACTGAGTTAATTACCTTGCCACTGGCATGCACGCTTAAGTCTTGGAATGTCAAAAGTGGAAAATATGACTTGTTGGAATACTTGACTACTTAGACAAACTTGTTAAGTATATGTGCCTGCCCTTTTGTCATTCAAACATTTATGGCACACTCTAAACTAATATTTACCGATATTTGTGTGTTTTCTGTGAGTGACAAGCTGCGAATTCCCTAAAGAGGCTAATTAAGGGTATTCCTCTGAAAATTTTCATGTTGCCAAGTTAATGACACCTTTTGTCTATCGAGGAGAAGTTGAATAGGCACATAAACAATTTATGTTTCACTCCTAGCTGCAGTGAAACTTGTCCTGAGGATTCTGCATTTAAGTACCTTTTTATCGATTTGGAACACCTAAAATCTATGGTCATGGAAGCCATCTCTGACCATTTATTATTGATAGGCCAGCATCTATCTGAAACAGAATGCAACCCTGCATGTTTTCGCAATTGGTGTTGGTGCAAGGTGCTATTGATGCAAATGGGCCCTTGGTTTGAATTTTTCACTAGCACAGCTCCTGCGTTTTCCAAAGCAAGCTCCGTGCGGTTCGAAAGTCATTCCCGATAGCTATAAACGATATATGCATCCATGATTGCTCAACAGTATGTGATACATTGCTTGGCATAAAATGTAATGTGCTTCAAGTCGTCTAAGTTCCACAATGCAGCAACTACTTCATGTAGATGAAAAACATCAACTGTTGAAAAAAGTCAATGAATTGTGCATGGCATTAAAGAACTCCAAAACAATAGCAAAATATTTCTTGAACTGTTGAATTGTTAAGATGTGGTGTAAATTGAGGTAATAATTTATCGCCTAGCCAGTCGGTTTATTGTTTCCCCACATATAGGTACGGGGTGCATTTGCTATAAAATATTCTATAGGCAATCTTCAATTGAATTAGCATTGCACCATTGTAGACAGCCTTCCTGAGCTCATGATAAATATAATCTTTGACTTCAATTTGCTGACGTGATCATCTGTCCAAAATTTATGGACATCCATTTTGCTGCTTCAAGAAAACAACCGAATTTCGTTTTAAATGCGACTTAATCGTGCAATCCTGTTTACAGCATAAAAGTGACCACCCATTTCTCATCCTTCCTTTGCTGTTTAAAGCACTGATGGTAATGTGGGAACAGAAGGTTACACGATTAAATATGTACGGTATTTTTTTGAAATCATAAGGCGGGCAATTGTGCGATTGTTTTATGCAAATATGATTGTAATCTTTTGCATTGTTTGAAGAATCGATTGTTTGACAGGCCAATGAGGTTACTGCAAATCAAGGGTGAGTCTTGTGCGCATTGAGCGTGTCAATTGCTTTCCTCCTTCGCCATACTGTATATATCGGTGAATTTTGGCTTGGCAGTTCTCAACAAAATGGACATCTGTTTCAAGTTGAGTATTGTAGCTTACCATCATTTGTTTCTCATATAGAAGAAAAGATCTGCCTGCATCGATTCGCTGATTATCATACCATCTCGTTCGCTATTGACTTGTATTTCGGGAACGTCACTGCAAAGCTGTTTATTACTGTCAACCTAGACCTAGGCCATCATTGCTTGTCAAACTGATGCAGAATGGCCACAGAAACGGGAAGGCTTCCCAGCAAGTTCAGGAAGGACAGGTTTGAAGGACGGAGAGATAGGACTGATAGGAGGAATAAAGCATTCGAAACTAGTGATTCGCCTGAGAATAAAGAGACGACTGGAAAAACTACCGTCACTTCTGTCGGAATCAGTGTTCGCAGCACTGCAAGGTCCGCGATCCGTACTGAGGTTGGCAAAAATGAAGTAGGGAAAAGCGAATTGGAGCTAGTTACGAGCAAGATAAGTCGTTTGAATACAAACGACGAGAGGGATGGCCAAGAAGAACCAGCAGCGCGCCACGATGATAGTCACGATGAGGCAGATCTCGAAAAGAAGCACATCGAAAGGAAGGAGAGAGGTGCAGGGGCCACCACCAGCAAGAAGCGACAGCAGAGAAAAAATCTGAGAGAGAAACGGAGATCTACGGGTGTCGTTATTATGCCGAGTATGGAGGTATGTAGATTTTGAACACTTTTTAAAGCTTCTATGATACTCAATAACCACTTCAGGCCTGGCGAACAAACCGAACGGCATCTAGAAAAATTCAACTTGTGCGATGCATAAGCCCTCCTCATGTTTGCAAAAAGATTTAGGCACGGTTACAAGGAGTCTTGGTTCCACAGTCCAAGTTTGTCAAAGGTTTTGGGTCTACAGGCAAATGTCTGTGTTACATTTCGGTTGCAGACTTGCGATAACTAATATTGTTGTAAGAGCAGTTTAATTGCCCAGCGAATCAAAAGTGTCACCATTTATGTCGTGATTAGTGTAATTTGATGAAATCGTCTGGGCCAAAACAGGCTGAAGATAGGATGGGCCATTTCCATTTGGGTTTTCGCCTTCTTATGTAAGTTAGAAATTTTACGCTGCATTGTGGAGAAAGGGAAGAACCCTCACAAATATATAGCCAATATTGTGACAATCAAACAGTTGCCATATAAAATGTGACTGGATTTATCGTCTGAGAGGAAAATCATGTTGTGGAAGTCCAATTACGTAAAGTATGGTTTTGCAGCAAGTTGGGTTGTGTACCAGGTGCATTTGTAATGCATGCAAGTGAAGAAGTTCCTAGGCCACACCCCTTTCTAGAGCTTTATTAATTTTTTAGGAAAGGAGGCCTATGATACTTTCATATCTATCAATTAAGAGCTAGATTTAACATTTTTTCTATCTTAAATGAAAATTTTTTCTTGCAGAATTTGAGCTTTTATATAAATGTTCTAAAAGACCCTTCATACTTAGAAAAATATATTTAAGGTTGTTTTCCAAAGTTTCCTTCTCACCCCAAGGCTGTGGAACTGGGGGGCTTGGGAGCTGCAACCCCCTAATTACTTTTTCTCCAACTTTTGGGTGCTATGACCCCTAGATTTTCTCCCAAAATGGTAGCGTTCAACCCTTTTAATTATGAAATTCTGGCCAGATTATCAAAACAGTATATGCTAGCTTTTACTTTGTCTTTTCATTGAAGCAGAGAGAAGTTTCAAACAAGAATTTTGTTTTCAAAAAACGACTGCCAAGCACTTGTCTTTGATGATGTTTATTAGTATAAATGTGTCTCCTGTGCATATGTGGGATGCAACAAATGCTACATGGAAATGGCTGCAGAAACATAAAAATGCAAATGTCACCAGAAAAAGCATCCTTTAGTGATATAAACAGAGTTCAACAATTCTTTGCTGAAAACTTTCAATTAGGATTTGTTGACAAAAATTTTTTTAGATCAATGTGTTTTATCAGTTGCAGCTATGAAAAGGCAATACTTTACTGTTTATGAACAATAGAAGTACCCAGCATTCATACCTATATTTTTCAAGTGAATTTTATATAATTTGAGCCAAATAAGTGTTTTTTAAATGTAAAGAAGGCTGATGGTGTGAAATATGCCTTAGGGTATAAGAAAAACCCAAATGTCTAAGTGGGTGATAATGCTATGTCCCATTACTCTTTTTAAGCTTCACCCATGTTAAGAACTATTCTACAGCAGCCCCCCTAGTTATTTATCTAGCTTTACACCACTGTCTAATAGGCAATGTCTGACATTAGCTACACTTCTTTTAGCTTTTGTAATCAATACAAAATCGCATGCCTTAATTACAAAATATTTATTAGAATTACATAATCAAATTAAATCTATGTAAAGTCTTTCTAAATATTTGACTGGGGCCTGTTATATGCATGTCAATTTCATTGCTTCACACTTGTGTCTTAGATTTTCCCAAATTATTTGTAAGAAATATTCTAGTAATCTCAAATACCTAAATAACTGGTCCCTTTCTTTGTTTTTTTTTGGTTTTTCATTTACCTGCACCTATTATCACTTTTTGCTTTCTATGTTGATTATCTGTTGTAATGAAGCTTTCTTCAATGTAAAAAGCAACCAATGGCACTGTCTGGTTTGACAGTGATTTTTTAATATTATGTTGTATTTCAACCTCCCTGCTTCCCAACACTCCTTTATTCTGACCCCTGATTCTGTTATCAATTTTTAAGTTTACTTCCTGCTCTCACCTCCTACTTTTTCTACCCTGTAATTGTTTGAAACTTTTGATTTTATGAACGTTGGTGGTAATTACAGATGGGGTGGGGTTTATTCTTTTAATTGATACAATTTGAAGCAATGTTAATACTAGAGGTGTTTTTGTCTAAAGAGTCTAAGTGATAGCTTTGAACTGACAGCTTATTTTATGGTTTTAATAAGAGAAAGGCAACTTGAATGGGCCGCTCCAATGCATAACAAAAAATATAGCCCTTTGTTTCAAACTTATTAGGTAACTAGGCAAATGTGTCTTGCAAAAAAAGGAGACACTAGAGCCAAAGTCTGTCAATAATAAATGCAATTGTAGGTTTTTGTGGACAGTAAAAAAGGGGAACATTTAATTGCTTTGTCATTGATATGAAGTGAATTTCAGATGTTCATCATATTTTGGAGAGGCTTCACACACATTTGGCACAAGTTTGTCAACCATTGTAAACCAAGGCACAAAATTGTTAAAAATCTTTTGTTTACGGATGGTAATTACTCTCTGTGATTCAATAGCAGCTAGAAATGCTTGATTTGCACTATAAAATATGAATGTTTATGAGACACACTTTCTCTGATTTTCAAGTGCATGTAAAGCTTCTTGCTATCCTAATTCGGGTATCAGTAGAGGGGTATCCAACCCTGTTCTATCCAGTAGGGATTTGGAAGTTTTGAAATCCTATTTTGTTATTAATACGAGCATATATGATATAAAGGTTGGTCTCTTAAGAGGGCTCCTAAGTGGAGCATGCTCCTTTGGGAAGTGTTTATTATATATTTATGACTATTTGGGGGGGGGGGGGTTAAGGGGACATTCATTGGAGGATTTATGGTAAATTAATTAAACTCAAAATGTTTGTCATTGATTTTCAGTTTCTTTAAAGGCTGCAGCTGGCCTTTACACAGCCCCCAGAGTAGTGTTTCAGTGTTATGACTATTTGGGGGGGGGTTAAGGGGACATTAATTGCAGGATTTATGGTAAGTTAATTAAACCCAAAATGTGTGTCATTTTCAGTTTCTTCTAAGGCTGCAGTTGGTCTTTACAGAGTAGTGTTTCAGTTTTCATCAGCATTTTTGGCAGGGGGTAGCTTAACCCCAAATTCCTATATTAAAAGGCACCCTGGTTAGCCTTTGGGGGTTTGTTTGAAGGTTTTTTCAGGGAAACCCTTGCTTAGTTGCTTTTGATGAAAGCTAGGGGCGCATGCACTTCTTTTGGCACGTAAAGGATATCAAGTGCAAATATATCTGCACTTTTATTGCAATACATGTGTGGAAAAATACACAGAAATGTAAGGGATGCACATTCTATGCTCATAAGTGTCTGTAATCATCAAAACCTCTATCATAATGGTGTGAGCATGCTTTCCAGTGAAATCATTTTCCCACATCATAAATCTTTTTGTGGATCCAATCAATGGAAGGTCTTCACACAAAATGGCCTAATTTACTTCCTTTTGATTTTCCTGAATCCCTGAATATATGAATATTCGAACAGCAAAGACAGAGCCAAAATTTTGTGCTTATTGGCAAAGTAGTAGGCTGTAAAAAGCTGATTGTCCAAGAATTTGATCCACAACTAGATATTTATTTTACAAGGTTTGCTTCTATTTTACTTGTGCATATTTTTGGGAATATTGTACTCTGGGAAAGCATTTATCCCACAGTCGTTCATGCGGTTAATGTTTGGGGGTTAAGAGCGATATAGTGTTTTGATTTAGAACTATGTTTGGATATCTGTATTCAATGTTTGGGTGTAAGGACAGTAGCTACTGAGCGCATAAAATACAGATCAATCATATGGACCTGCAAGTTTACCTGGCTCGAAAGAAAAATTTGTCGTTTCATTCTTAAGTGAAGCCAATCTAGCTTTGTTTTATTATGAAACCAAATATTAGCCATGTTATTGTTTATTGATGTTATTTCACCTTAATTCATATAAGCCTTTGTTCAATATTTTCTCAACCCAAGCTATCAATTTTGTTTTATTTAATTTAGTCAGTCTGTTTTTGAAAGGGGAAGAATAAATCTTGGTTGCTGTTGCCTATAAGTGCTCTGTTGTTGTTGGGAGTTTTATCAAGTGCATACTTTATCGGTTTTCAAATTTTTCTTGATGAGAATGGTGATTACACCAGCGTGAAAATAGCCTGTGGTGAGAAGCACTTGGGTCTTTCTAGAGTTCACCAATTCAAGTAGTAAGCCCAGTCGTACTTGCAGTGGAAAGGTGACCATCTGTTTAAGGAAGCTGGAATGTTCTTATCTAAAATGTGGCTTGATCAGCAATTGATTAACCCGTCATGTTCTTGGCCTTTATCGTCTTATCATATTGAAATCATTGTATTCCAAGAAGCCCTCCTGTGCGATTGAATCGCAGATTATTGGCTGCAATTTCTCAGATTTCGGTTTGCTTTAAGGCTTTGCCGCATTTAAGACAAATAAACTTCTAATTGACCGAAATTAGAAGTCCAATACCTTTAACCTTGTTGGGGTTTCTTTTGTCTAAATGGATCACATTTGTGGCCCTCTGTGCTTGCCACAACATGAGCTTGCATATTAAAAGTAAATTAAATCTTATGGACATGTTGTGTAAACATGCATGATTTTCATGAGCAGGGTGTCGAAAACTGCTGTTTAAGCCCGGGCATTAAATTTGCGCAGTAGCCTTTTTGAGGAATCGCTCATGTTCCCCCGGATATAAGCAGAGTGGACATGCTGCATCCACTACATGCTTGTGTGCTCTTATGCCTCGGCCCCAAGAAGAGGCTCCATCGAAGCCAAGGCGCGACAGCCGACCACGTGACATGGCTGCTTCGCCCTTGTCTCCATTGTTTAATGAATAGCCCTATCGCGTTGCACTTAAGCACTTCAAACAAGGCCCCTCCCTTCACTGTTTTGCGCAGGCTTTCTATGGATGTTAACTCGCCCGTAACAAGCACCAAAACTAATCAAGGATAGGGTTGGTCGTTAGCTTGTTCTGCTTTCGATGCAGAATGAACGGCATTTATTGTTTGTTGTGTTTTGCAGGGAGACACTGGCAGTGGGGCGACCGATGATGGGGAGAAAGTGAAAGAAAACACCTACATAAACGAGGCCATGAGCACATCCGAGTCTCAGGTTAGTTTTCAATCATGTTTTGCATTTTCTATATCCTGGTGTAGTTACAGATTGACTGGAAGGCCATATAGGTGCAATGTTTTTCTGCATATAAATTTCTCTCAGGACTTACCAGCGATTATGCACCCCTGTCGATACCCGTTCCCACAAGTAGATTTTTCTTTTCGGTTTGATTTTCCAAGACAATATTTCTTGTTAGCAAAACGCAATACAATGTAGACTCAATAGCAGGTAGGCATAAGCAAAACCAAATTGGGGCGTGGTAAACATTGCATTTTCCCAGGGCTTGCTTTGTTGCAAGAGAAGTTGTTGCCTGTCTAGCAAAGTCTTCGTGTAGCGCTTCTGTCTGTCTAGCAAAGTCTGCGTGTAGCGCTTCTATTCTGGGGAACAACCAAACCCTAGTTGGCAGGAGTGCATGAATAGAAATACGAGGCTGACTCGATCAAAACTCTCCTGTTCTAGCTCTACTTGGATATACCCCATCCCCGAACACAACCTATGATAAACCAGACTGCCGTGGCTAAATAGCTCCAGATTTCTGGTGTTTCGCTGTGCTTCTTTTCCTGCGCTTTCAAACATTGCCCTCGTCCGCCCCTTTTCCAGTGCTTCTCTTTTATGGTCACCGTGTTTGCTTTGAACACAGGCGTGCACAGCTCTTTGACCAGCAGTCGCGTCTCCCCGGGATGTCCCCAGTGGTGATATCCCATCATGAGTTGCATTTCAGCTGGTTTTTCGTTCAATCATGTGTGGTTTCCAGTAGCAAACTATCATAGTGTTTGAACAGCTATTGTCTGTTTTTGGATGATAAACATTGCATCTGAGCTTGTTTATACATGGTATACTTGCATTTTCTTGCTTCAAAAGGTCGATTATTTTAATCCATTTCAGCTTAGAATGCACAAATCAGTGTAGCCTTTGCGATTAACCGTGTTATTAAAAACAACTCTTTTCTTCACAGGGAAGAGGAAAGTCGAGGTAGGCATTCATCTTGATCAAGAGTTTCAACTTGCAAGGTTTGGTTAGACCAGAAAGCTGCTGGTTTAGGACTGTGTCTTGTGATGTCATTTTTCATATTTACTGACTTGTGTTTGCTTCAGTGTCAATTGTACTGGGTTGTTGTAGATGTTTGTTGCCAATCACTTGTCTCGCTTAAACGTTTTTAGTTACTTTGATTCCTTGGCAAAATTCCCGTTTAGGATTGTATAAGGGTACAGTAGTTTACAAATAACAATAGGCACTTGATTGACCAGTGAATTGAAGCGACAATATGTGCGAGCAGGGATTACAGCTTTTGGTGAGGGTGGGGGCATGTAATTGCTAGGGGCATGGTATTAATTGATGACGTTTTTGCAGAGGCAGAAGTGATGAATTGGACAAGGTTGACAGGGAGACCCTTATACAGCAGCTTGAAGCATATCAGCAAGCGATTCAGGAATGGAGAGACGAATTCGAAAAATCTCAAAAGGTAAAACGCGTCTTGATCGATTCTCGTCCACCTATGACTGTTCCTAGCTTGCTGCGACTAAACCTATCTTCATATAAATAGTCTACATTCGTGTTTATTGAGAACAAATCTTTTGAAAGGGCGCTGTGTTTGAGACAGTATCACGAACAAACAGATGTCTGAGTGTCCTGGCAGCCTAATGGCTTCCACTTGAAACTTGGTTGAGGTGCTTCGAGTGCCTGTGGTCGATCCTGCGTCTTTCAAACCTTTGAAGTCGGATGGCTTTGTTTGCGCATCGAACCATGCTGATGCTGTCTGTGAAAGCGAAATCTCCCAACACAATTCACCTTTGAATGCCATGCATTTTTGCCCTGACACAACTGGGCACTATAATAGGGTTTACTGGAATAGGGTTTAGCCACCCAGGTGCCTGTGATTGTATTTGTTCAGCAGAGCTGCGAGGCCCCGCAGTTCCTATATAGATAGACCTCTTGCATGGAACGAGTGCCACGCGCAATCAGTTGAACTGGTTTTCGCTTAATTACAGCTGTACTGATTTAGGTGCTGTTATATTGTTTCAATATTGGTGTGTGCTTGGAGCTATAAAGTAACGCAATGACAGATGTATTCAGTCCGTGTATTTTTGGCTCATCACATCAACTTTATTTGGTAGTCGATCACGTGAATAGCAAGTACGTTATTGGTGCACGACGAAGCTGAGAGCAGTGATCACGTGCAATTGTTATTAAATTGATTGGATGTTCATTTCTATTGTTCCCAGACTCCTTGCTTAGGCCACATTTTTGAACGGGCTTGCCTATTTTTGCACATTTTTGAACGGGCGACTTCAGTGTAGAATTTTGATGTGTATGTGAGTTTTGCTAATTATGTGTTGTAATGTGTATCCTTTTGCACAGGAAATCGACTCGCTACGAAACGAGAACCAGCGACTAAGAGACGAGAACAGCTCGCTACTTAAGGTGGTAAGCCAACTGTCGTCATCTTCCCGGAAATGAGCGCCACCTTGAAGCGTCGAACCAAAGATACATGTACAAGTAAAGAATCGTTGGCCTTAAGTTTTGTAAAAATGACTATTTTTACAGCAATTAATACCTTCTTGAATAATTTGTGTTTAGTAGTCTGGTTATGATTATTCATAAACTAGTTGGAGATATTTTCGAGATTTGATTAGCCGTTCAATCGTAGCCATTGATGGCGCGTGCTGCTGGTTTCCGACGAATCGGCAGTAGATTTCCTTGGAGCATGCCCCGATTTCTTAGAATTGGCTTCACAGAAACCCGGTTGGTTTAAAGAATCGAATTGTGACGTAATATCAGCCCCTGCGTTATGTAGATTTGCTGTCTTGATTGGGAGAGCGGCCACCCCATGACCTATTTCGACCAACCAATTTCTTTGGAGGCGGGTGTATCAATTTGAAATGCTATCGGTGATGAAGAATATCAGAATTTATTAATCGTTCCCATATCATCAGTACAACTTTTTATTTCAACCTGCTAACTCTGGGTGTGTAGAACTGAGAAATCTCTCATCTCCATTGATGTTTCCCTTTCACGAATGGTGCAATGGTGCTACTTCTTCCGATAGCATGTTTGCCATCCGAGCTTTCAGAAAAGTGTTTTTGTAGGTTTAATCAATAGTAATGCTATTTTTATGAGCCCCGCTTCCCTCCTCATTTAATAATGCTATCAGCAAATGTGATTGAATTTTTTCGTAAGCAGTGTACACTCCTGTTTGGGCCTAACCGAGTGCCCTTCGATTCCGTACCATGTCGTTTGTATTTGTTATCGGTTCTCAGCCGATAGCCGTAAGTGATTTTCTCACGCAGCTATTTTTGATGTCCAAAGTAGCAACCAAACAAACCATACTGTGTTATTTTGTTTTTGATGTGAAATTAGTTTTAACGAGGAAGCATATGTCCAAATTTTGTTTGAATTGATTTTGAATATGTGAGTTGGAAGGGTCGATTCATTGTACATTTGTTTTTGGAAGATGAGAAAGTTGGATGTTGGAAGTTCGAAATGACCCTTTAGGCGAATTCGTGTCGTTCTTTCGTCGAATATCGTAATCTTAGGTGCTTGTTTTGTTAATCTGTCGATAGGAACTGTCGCAAATGATTGTAGGGAGGGAACGTTTGTATTTCATGCGGACTTTAATAAAGCTCGCATTTGGTATGATTAAGCGTCTTCTCTTTCGAAGGAGGCCGTGGCTGGTTGCCTGCTAGCCGTAGAGCTGCGCCATTTAAAAACCATAACAGAAAGTGTTGTTAAATATAGGTTTATTAACTAGTTTTTTAAGTCCTAACTGTAGTATTGTCTACCACTGATTCTTATTTGAATGTTGCATGTTTGTTGAGGGCTAGAATTTGCATTTTAACTTAGTCTACAGCCAATGACGATTATGCCTCCTCTCCCTGGAATCTACTTTTCTTGCTCACTAAATTTTCTTTATAAATTTCAAATAGCCATCTTAAAAATAAAAGTTTTTGCGCTGAGCTATACTGAGCATTTGCAATGAATATTTTTTGCAAAGATTACGAAAGTTATTTGAAAAAAAATTGTCAATGCGAATATTTTGTTCATTAAACCGCACAGTCGGTTTGCAGTCAGACGGAGAAAACTTTCAACAAATGAATTTCACGCGGACTGTAGTATTTCAGGCAGTCGAATATGCTTTTTATGAAGTTACTGCTTGTAGCGAACAGGAGTCCTGCCTTCTTGTATGCCATCCCTTGCTGCCGGGAACGTGCATGCCTTGTTAGGTAAACCTGTCAATTCTCCCAGTTTCGCCGGGAGACTCCAGGTTTCGCTTGCTTTCTCCGGTCTTCCGGTTTTACATGATTTTCTCCGTGTTTTTCTTGCCTTACAGTAGAGATTTTCTTACATAAAAAAATGACTAAAATGACTTTCTTTCTGGCAAAGTTTTTTGTTAGTGGTTGAAAACGTTTAAAACCACTAGAAAGACGCTACCTTTGATAATTGGTGTTATTAAATGTTTTTCCACCATGACTTTTTGACAGGTATGTTGTTTATAAATTCAATTCAACAAATTTCGGAGATCTCCCTGTTTTTGGCCAAATCTCCCAGTTTTTCCCAACAGAATACCTGAAATATCCACGTTTCGAAATTATAGGTTGACAGGCCTGTTAGGATCTTAAGTGCACAGGAAGCACTAGGAGACTGGGGTACAGCTTTAGAAGGACACTGGAGCTGTTCTGTAATGAAGACATGTTAGCAAAAATTGGATGCGTCAGGGTAGGCTTGAAGACCTGCCTACTAATTATACACTTTTCATGTTCTAAAGATTTTGAAAAAGAGACAAACTGTTTTTGGCAATTTAGCTCCTACCTTGGAACAAGTAGCAAAAGTATTAACAAAAGGCTTGTTTGAGTGGGATTGTTAAAAGGCTTTGGTGATTTTGATTGATTTCAAAAGGTTTAATGTTTGATTAGTTGCCAATAATTTATTTCAAATTTGAAAGGAAATGGTATAACTTATGATCATAGTAACACTATAATACTCTCTGTTCCCTTTACCAAGAATATTCAAGCATGTCTGAAGTAAATCTTCCTTGAATCAATGTATGCATCTTACCAACCAGAAGAGCCATTGGAAAAAAGGAGAAAAGCTTTATCATTCAACTTATCTCAATTTTGCCTTCAATTAAAGCAATCTTCTTTTTCAGCATAGGTCTGGTTAAAATCTCATCTATCCATCAAGTTCTTGGCAAGGTATAGTTAATGAAAAAGCCATCATCACATTCATTATTATTTTAGCAAAAAGCAATTGAACTATTCTCATAAAGTTTCATGAAATATTTAAATAATTTGTAATAAAAAATTGACACAATGTTAGGCCTTTTGTTCATTAACTACTGAAAAGAATTCCAAGTGGTTGCTTAAGAATACACACAAATAATAAAATACAATTTTAGCCACTTCTAAGTCAACAGTCACTACCAAGAGTCAACTGTCTTCAATTGCTCCCTGATCTCAATAATATCTTAGAAAATGGAGATGCAATTTCCAATTTAAACAATCCAAGACCAAACGTGGGTGCAAATGAAACTCAAAAAAGTCAACCAAATTAAAATGACTCATAACAGAATTTAACAAAACAACTTGAAAAATGATTGACATTTCCCCCTAACTTTCTGACTGAAATGGCCTGACTTGATTCCCCATTTAACAGTGGCTGGTCAAACAGGTCTCTCTACTTTACAGAAAAGTTACAAAGGTGTGCATTAGTCTTGCGCGATATACAGCTATGACTAGTTGTAATTGGTGACAACAAATTTACAATTCATCCTTTGACTGTACCATATCCAACATTGTTTTGTGATATTTCTTTACCTAGCAAAGAAAAAGAATAAACCAGTTAACAATTATGGGCAAGCTAAATAAAAAGAATAGAAGTTTTTGACATGTATGGTTTTTCTGGCTTAATAAGGTTTCCCACTGGCTCAGTTTTATAGTATGTAATTATGTGATATACCACATTTTCTCCAGTATTCCTTCTGTGGGAATAGGGTTTCAAACGAGGAAAAAAGGCGGGATTATTGGAGAGGGGGGTATATTGGAGAGGCGGATTATTTTTCAATGCCTTGAAATCTAGTTTGAGAATACCATTTAAACGTGAGTGTGGCAAATCAAAGTGAAAAATGTGCAATTTCAACAACAACAATAATAATTTTTGCAAACAATAGTAATAATGATAATAATTTTTAATAATAGCGATTTTACCCATTCACTCTAAGCATAAGTTTCAATCTTTGACTGTGAAACCCACACAAAGTGTATAAAGAATAGCAAATGCCAAATAAAAGTTTCAATCCCACATGCGGGATTACCAGGGAGATGTGATTATTAATTCAGTCTATGAAATACAAGCGGGATTACTAGAGAGATGGGAATAAAAGAGAAGCAGGAATATTAGAGTGAATGCAGTAAATGATTTTCGAGCTTGCAATCTATTTTGACAGCTTTTGGTCATTTTTTCAAAGTGTCAGATAAAATGTGTTTTAAGCTTGCAAATGTTTCTGTGTTCTGTTCCTTTCTTAAGTCCTGCAGTACAAAACACTTATACAAGCAATTAATGTGCAATATACACTACATTATACACTTTACAACATGCTATGCTTAAAAACGGAGCAGAAAGCTGGTTTATACAAACAAGCATAAAAAGGAAAAGCTGGCTGTGGCTAAGTACAGTATGGAGAAGTAATATTGGTATAGAAAGGAGAGATTATATCAGGAATGAGGAGTTGGGATCAAGAACAAGAGTAGAGGAAATTTGAAATAAAATAGAGAAAATGGAGCTAATGTGCAAGGTATCTTGCCAGAAAGAAAACAATGAATGGACCTGAAGTGTAACAAATTGGATGTGGAGTAAGAAGAGGAAGAGAGAAATCAGAAGCAACAGCAAAACATCATGAACAATGTAAACTCTACTTGATGACATAATAACATGGGTTGAAGCCTATACCATGAAACAAAATTGCTGGGAATATGCATATGTCCCCCTGAATAAAAAGTGGACTCGCCACCAGCAGCCAAACATTGAAAATGGGAACTAAACCATAAATCCTACCAGTCTTGCTTGCTCCTTCACTTTTGACTGCAGTGTTTCATAATGACTAGGCTCTGGAAACTCTCCATTGTTCAAATCATCTTTCCACTTAGCTTGTCTGTCTTTCCAATAGTTATGCTTGTCTATTCTGATTTGGAAGTGTTTGAGCTCTTGCTGCAAAAGTGATATTAATTTCATAAAACTGATACAAACTAAAAAACTTTCTATTCGTCTGACAATCATTTGCAACCAGTAAGGCCTACAGATAAAATTAATATATATTACAAGCAAAAGAGAGATAAAAGAAACTAAAATACCATCTCTTCAGGCTAGCACCATGAAAATCATCAAAATTTATGCCCTAATGTAAATAGTTAATCTTGTGATTCACAGTAATCATCTACATTAACACAGAAACTGAAAAATAGCAAGTTTTTAAGAAAGGCATCAGATACCAATGAGACACCAGCATTAATTAATGACACTGCAAAGAAAAGAAAATAAATGGCAATTGAACTGCAAAAAACTTTTCATACTTTTATGGACTCTAGTTCTTTATTTGGAAAATTGGACTTCTTGGCTTGCTCCCAAATCTCTAGAACTCTTGAGTCAGTGAAATCATCCTCAACATCAGCAACTCTCTTCTTGATCTAAACAAAAAAGTAAAACTAATAAGCGCTTGAATTCATTTAAATTTAAATTGCGGGTTAGCAGCTTAAATAAATCAATATTTTTATCCCTCAATTTCTTTGTAAGAAAATTGAAAAATATACCAGGACCTTCCCTTGCATATTAGAAAATTACTTGACCTCATCTAAATAGCAAAAATATACAGACATTGTATGAATATTTTTAGCTGAACAAGAGGGGTTGCCCCACGTTTGGGTAGCATAGACTCCACTGTGTTGGCATCTTTTTTTAGTGCCTCTTAAATACCACACTGAATTTCAATGTAAACAACATCAAAAACGTTTACAAAATACTGATGCCTTGACAATATGGGCTTTTTAAGGTATCTGATACTGTGTAACACAGAATTTTATCACTTTGTTCCATTTGCTGCAAATTTTATGTGGCTTTCTAATAATCCTTTGGTTTTCAATAGAGATAAGTAGTACGGAAAGTTGTCAAGTTTAAGCTGTGTGCTAGCTTGACAAAAAACAATGTGAACAAGTGCTTTGTGGTACAAAACTTCACAATGGCTAGAAAATGCAGAACTAGTTTTCGCATACTTCAAGTACTTTTTCATCCGACACTCCTCAGAGTATGCAAACATTGAAAGATAACCAAAAACTGACCGAATAAATAGCCAGATGCGGATTGAAAACACTAGAGGGTGATAAGCAGAGCGTGTGATTGGTTATAATTGACCAATCTGCGTTACTTAACACCTAACTTTAGAAGAGCCCAAGGGAAAAGACAAACTCTTTCTGTCTACAGAGAATGGGATTTTCCATTGAAATATAGACAGACTCCAAAACACCTAAGTGAAAGGACAACCTAGCTTGCCCAATTATACGAAAATTGTCCTCACTGTATGTTTTGGCGCAATCTGGATTCTCTAAAAGATGTTGTCCTTTAGCCAAATCGCATTTAATTAGGGCATTACGTCTTTTACAATTTCAACGCAGCTGCTTGATTTCTGAAGACGTTTTGGTTCCTATGCTCGTGGGAACATGCTGTTTTATTCTATCCTCCAGTCTTTGAGTAGCAGTAAAAAACAATGGTTATTAGGAATGCACCAATGGGAGAATGGTAAAAAAATTTAGCAGCCACTTCCTGGAAGTAACACCTGCCCAGTTAATGTATCCATCCCTCAGTCACAAAATTGCTTTTGCTACCCTCTCTCTCTCTCTCTTATTCAACAATAGTCAGTCAATATTTCAGG
This sequence comes from Nemopilema nomurai, assembly GCA_003864495.1. Classification (NCBI taxonomy): domain Eukaryota; kingdom Metazoa; phylum Cnidaria; class Scyphozoa; order Rhizostomeae; family Rhizostomatidae; genus Nemopilema; species Nemopilema nomurai. The sequence goes on along the minus strand of ML133465.1, from coordinate 1,155,153 downwards.
CCTGTGCAAACACATAATTTTGTTATTCGCCTCCTGAAAATGGTTCAGTGAGGTGCTTCAATACTTGCCAAAAGTGAAAGCATATAAAATTGCATCAATTACCTTTTCAGATAAGTCTTCAAAATTTGATGACAAGTGATTATGCTTCTTTTTCAGCTCTTTTCTCAATTCTTTCATATCACTCTCTGGCATCTTGTCAAGACGTCTAATGTCATTGTCCGAAATCTCATCATGTGCAACAATTTTATCTGCAATCTGCCTGTATTCTTCAATTCTCTTCTCATGATGCTTAAATTCCTTTTCCAAACCACCAAGTTCGTCTGAGGAAAACTTTCCTGCAAAGAAAGAGTGTTTAATGCATCAACTATTTTAAGAATAGGAAAATATGCTTCAATGGCTCATGGTAAGTTTGTTCTTGAAAAAAACTCTGCACTCCTTGACCCACGAAAGTAAAAACCCAGATATTTTTTCTAAAAAATCATTTTCAAGTGGAATGACAGGTACAGCCATTCCATAGTGACTGGCGCGACAACGCCACAACAATATTTAGTTGTCTACTAGGGTCAGAATTATTTTCCAATTATTGTGATACAATAATAGAATCACCTTAAGCCATTCTATATCTTAGAAATGTTTTGTTAAAAAAACTTACTTAACTATGGAATTACTTTGTTTATCTGATGTGACTTGTGTGACTGTCACACTTAGTTTAAAACCTTTTAAAGCAAACTTTTTAAAAAAGGGCTACCATTGAGCTACCATATGAAAGAAAAAATATAATTAAAGTGTTTTTGCTTTTTGAAATAATAAAACCAATGCAATGTGTGGCCCATGTGACATGTGAGAGTTAACTAAAGGAAACAGCTTAAACCAGTCCCTGGAAATGTAACATGAATGTTAGAAGTTTTAACAGAACTAAATGATAAATAAAAGGGGCATTAATTCAATGGCATATGGCCTGATACTTCAAAAGTTATTTTTCAGTTTTCATGACACTTATCAAAGGCATTGTTTATTTTTGCAAAGTCTTGCTCTGTCAACTTTACTTTTGTGCACCTTGATGATGAATCTGGCATAGGGGCAATGATATCAGGTAGATACAGACTCAATATCATTTGTTATCTTGAAAGTATTAGCATCAGCGGAAGTCTGATGTAGAAATTCCATCGTAACATCATCATTTGATTCAATTCCCACATGAACCATTCCTGCATGCCCCATGAACCAATAGGCTCCCAGTAAACAGCATACAAATTTTCTATGATGGGTTCAAACAACTTGGGAAATTATGTGTCTCCACGTTAACCACTTTCTTGTTTTTTCAGAACTTCATTGGCACTTGCCGATCATTCTGTGCTGTAAGCCTTTGTAACAAGCTGCATTATACTTTATACAAGGGTACTCGGTAGCCTCTTTATTGATTCTGCAGCACTTGATACATTTGTGAGGAAGTAATACAATCATTGAGTATTCTTCATGTCCATAACTTATAACTGGTTAGTATCAATTACTTAACTTATATAAGTAAAGAAAATGATCCCTTGACATTTACTACTTAGTTCCAGCCTTTTAGTCTAATGTGACTGATATTTTGTGACTCCTGTGACAAAACTTGAGGGCAATGTTTAGTGAAAGTCACTGGGTTGTTAACAACCTTGGTTGTTAATGAAGTTGAGTCACGGAAGACGAATCAATGTGAAACGAAACTGATGATGAAGAGACCTATGTTGCATCTTTTTCTTATTTTGAAACCCACTGACTGTCTGAACACAACAGCCTTATCTCTAAGCAATGTAGCTTAACATGAATAAAACAGCAATGTACATAAAATTATTAAAAGATAAAAGATAGTAATTGAAAGGTCATTATGGGTCACTACAAGTTGATCAATTTAAGTTTCTAGGTCGGCATGGATTTTCATTTGAGAGCCAAACTATGCTCATTTTTTAAGTAACAAGAATTGAAGGATGACAAATAAGAGCACTTTTATTATGAAAAGTGTAACTTATGTGACCATTCACAAAGGGTATATCTTCAGTGTGGCATTACATAAATACCCATTAGTTAAATTTTTTTGACTACAAAGAAACTCACTCATAAAACAGGAATTAACTAACATGAAAAAGTAAGAAAATTTTATTTATGTAAATAATGAGAGCTAATTTCTTAAAGTGGTGCAAGTGTCTTTCAATGACCTTTTGCAAAAGTAAGGTCAGGCATAGCCATTCTCATTATCAGCAATGTTTGGAAAATAAAATCATGAATGTATGCTTAAGCAAGGTATTTTCCGCTTAAAAAGCAGCTTTTCACATTCAAATTGTGTCATTTCTATGGAATGACTGAGTAATATAATATAACCAGTATATATATTATGGAACAAATTTCCAGTTAAAAAATACAAAAACGCTTGCTGAAACAAAATTCTAAATTGATTAAAACGTATTTTGCAATTTCAAATTGTTTATGTAAAATGTTGCCCCTCCAGTCAGAAGTTCCACTACTTGGAAAAGGCTGAAAATGAAATCTACTATAAAAAGAAAACAAAGATGTCATTAACAAAGCTGAATTTATGATTTTCGACCTTTATCAAGCCTTGACTGAACGACACAAAGTAATTCTAATGAAACTTACCACTTTGAACAGCTTTTTTCCATAATTTGTCAACTTTATCACTAAATTTTGCCTTGATGTGGTTGTGACCTTCATTTCCAGCTTTATTCGTTGCAAGTCCATAAGTATTCAAAATATCTAGATACATCTCCTTTGCATTTGCTTCCATCATTTTTGCATCCTCAGTTTCCTCACCCTCCAGATGTTTGAGTTTAAGAGACAGTCTATCCAGCTTTCCAAGCTGTCTGTAGAGATTCTCTAATTTTGGACCGTCACCCAACATCTTCTTTGCCTGCTCCCACAACATATTGTGTTTCTGCATCCTAAACGCGCGGGCTTTTGCATCTTCAGCGTGAGTCAATGATGGATTTGAAAAATAAAAAACAGCAACAAGTAACACGGCATTAGCATGAATGAACATAGTTGCGAAGAAGAAGCACTCAAGAACTTCACATGGGTCAGTTAATTAGGCCCGTTTCAGACTATTATGAGATTCGCAAGAGAGGTTGCATATGGATGCGAGACAAAAATATTTGTCAAAAAACCATGTAACTCTAGAATGAATCTCTATAACTTCCTTTGTTGGAGAAGATATGTATATTAACCTATTTGAAAGAAGATGCCAGAAAAACTTTTATGCTGACAATCAATTAATACTTCAATGTGGTAATTTTATGCTGCCAATGTGACAGATACACTCATTTTTAATAAGAAACAAAGGTCCGGTGTTGGTAGTAAGTTTCTTAATTTCTTACCATTTTGCTAGCAAAAGTTTCTTTCAAATTTCACGAGTTAAATGCGCTTATTTGAAGAATGTTAAACGATGGTGTATTAAGCTTCTCAATAATCTTGCTCCACACAATTTGCAAACAATGTTCTCGAGAAATTTTCATTATTCTACTCACAGAAAAAATCCTCAACAGGCAAATGTCGTACAAAAATATGGCACAACCTATTTGAGATTGTGAAGCTCATTTAATATCATAATTATGAAGTCCAAGTAAAAACAAATTATAAACGGAAACTTCTTGAGTGAGAATGTCAAGAAGTGATGCAATGAAGTTTTATTATAATACTCTTTCGAGTGTCAACTCGGAAATTAAAGTTTCTTAGCTTTTTCAATTTGGGTACAGTTATTTCTTAACTTTTGAAAAATTGAGCCCACTGTTTCTTATGGCGTGTTTTTTAAAAAAATGAGTGTATGCACATCCAACCCGAACAACTCCTGAAGTGAGCTCGAAATCAACTAATGACCCACACAACTTTTATTTCCATTAACACATTCGAAATTGACCCACCCCTTTGGATTGTATCCTGAATTGGTTAAAGAAAACAATTAAATGGTTTTCAATGATTTTATGTAATTGTAAATAAGACCACTAGTTGCAACTTTAAGGGTGAAAAGTCAAAGAAGTTTGAAAATTCTACCACGTGCATCCAGAAGTAACTGGATTAAGTTCTCCTTCAATGTGCCAGTCACTTAACAAACGAATCGCATACTCTTATGTGCTTAATTGTAGGGGGGGTCGAATAAAGAGGGGGTGGAAATTTTCCTAGATTTTCATAAAGCGGAGGGGTCATAATAAAATGAACTACAGGGAAAATCGTAAATAAGCATCTGGTGAGATATTGCAAGTGCACTTTTGGTCAGAGTCGAAAACATGTTAGCTGGTGAACGGCAGAGGCATAGAGCTCAAGAACAAGAAGCAAAACAACAGAGTTAAAAGACAATTTAAGTATGGCTGACGACATTGAGTAAACGCTTTTGAAATTTTAGGGTCTGATTTATTTTTTCTTTAAAAGAGTTTTGGACGGAGCCAAGCCATTTTTTCTGAGAAGTTTAAAATGTCTAATATGGGGGGTTGATAATAAAATGAGGGGGTTGGTCGTCCTTTGGAATTTCCATCAAATGGGGGGGTCATTATAAAATGCTATGAAGGGTAAAAAATTTTGAAAAATGCAATATGACCCTCCCCTACAATTAAGCACACAAGAGTACAGGAAACGTTTTCCTTGGATATGTCCTTGTAAAATGTTCTTGGGAAAATCGGAATCAATTTTCAATTTGGTCAAAATACCAAGGAAAGAGACAACAGACAAAGAACTCAAAAGTATTTATTCTAGTTTTATAAATTACAAAAACTGAAGAATTACGAGAAATTGCTTTATTTCAAATATTTACAGATAATCCATTGCACAATGACTGATTCAGAATGTATAAGAATTTATGATGAATAGCCGGTCCTCTTCTTTCTAGAAATCGAAAAAATTCGCGTTAAGATTTTGCCAAATATCTAATAAGATGCACTCACAGTTTGTCTTATCTAAGTTCTATAGCTACGAGACACGGTAATCCTTGTATAGAACAAGGCATTTCACCCCTCACTATCCCCCCCAACAGAAAAGCTAAGCTTGATCTAAAGTGTCTACCCACCAGGAAAGTTAATTAGCACAAGAATTATTTAGTGAAAGAATTTTAGATATGCCTAAGAGAGAAAGACTCCCTGTCTTCGTTGGGATGAAATGAAAGAAAGTATATTCAAACATTAATCGGCCTTATCCTTAGAATGACAAAAATTTCTTTAAATCGGCATATTTTGTAATCCCTGTACATAACAAACTCTTTCTGACTAAGTGAGATTAGATTATGATAATTCATTGCAGTGCAACATGCTCGTAAGAAGCTTTCGGCTACTTTGCAAAAAGAGTTCATGTCTGTAGCTATGGCTGCATAAAGGTTCCTCTCATTAAGGGCACAGTCAACAACAGCCTCTTATTAGCATTCAGCAAAAGGCCTACCTTGATCCAACGCAAAAGTTTGTTGACCGCATTCATAGCAGTGACTTTGCTTGTTAATGGGCTGAAGGCGGTATATAGTTCGAAACCAGAGGTAACCTGAAACATAACGAAACCAGATGCCTGAGATTGTCAGCAAATTTCAGCAAAATCTTTAAAACAGATTCTATTACCATACCATTACTATACCATTACTACAAAGAATGGTGCGAATGCAACCATCCTCCCAAAAGGTTAAGCAAGCCCTCGACTTTTCCTTCAACGAGTAGAAACCAATAGCGTTTGTCCTAGGATCAGGTTGCCTGTTTCGACTGTTACAATGAACTTGGACGAAGGCAAGGCTGCTTCTATATTCTCCCAGCCTTCACCCTAAACATCTCCTTGATATTCTCCGGCCTCAAATGGCCGGATTAACGCACACTTAGAATGCTGTAACGTAAAAACATGTAGGCCATTCGAAGGGACATCCAAAAAATGTCAGAAGCTTATCCTTGAGGCATCTGGACCCTTGCGAGGGCGCTTACCCTACTGAACCTTCCACTACAAATATAGGGCATTTCACTATGCTTACCCAGCCAATCAACATCTCCTTTTGACCCACGTGACAAAGCATTTTCAGTGGACGTAGAGAAGAGTGTATCCGATTGTGGAGATAAAGGTACTCTTCGAACAACCTGCGAAGGAGAATTAGATCACAATGATGCACGATGTATCATTTAGGGTAAAGAATAAACAGAAGGAGCAAGTATATTCCAGCAAGCCACCCACATTGTCTGGAGCTTTATGGAACAGCAACAACTTCAACGCTAGGGTAGGATATGAAAAACAGACATAGATAACTTTGGGGCGTGGATCTTTGGACAGGTTTTTAGATGACAAGCCTCCGTCAAGGAAATGAAAAAGTGTGTCCTAATGATGATAGGTCTGTCATCTAGGAACCCAGATTGGCTAACAATTATTGTCACAAACCTTTCTCGCTCCTCTGACGTCAAATAAGGTGCCCCGATTTCTGGAGACGTGAATTGCGCGGTGCTCCTTGACTTGTACATAAAATGCCACAGATCAGGAATGCCTGTTTGGTCTGGATGAAAAGATAACGCTGATTTACAAACACAAAAACGCAAAGAATGAGCAGGCTTAAATGGGGAGGTTGCGTGCTGATGATTCTGGATATTAGACTTAACTCATTTGTCAATACTTCAAAGTGTCATTAGTGACAACAGTAGAAAACGCTCTGTTAAAGATGACACCTATGCTGACTCCAATATAAGTAAAACTGGTAGAAGTCAATGCCACAGTTAAATAGAAAAATGTCATATATAAAGAGGATCAATTTTAGAAAAATGACTATATGTTGCTGACTGCCACACGAAAGACGCAAGTGGCATCCTCACCTATAGTGTAACTTTTCTTCTTGTTTGCTCTTGTGATTGCCTCCAGACATTTGTATCTTTCAAGTCTCTAAAATACACCATAAACTTAAATCGTCAATTTGACAAGGTCGAATGATCTACAAGGATTCGTGACATTTCGCTTTTGACAGCAAGCTCGTTGCAAGGAGGAATAGATGAATCCTAACTTTTCACAAGATGTCTGTTCACTTAATCGAAGAGCACATGGAAAAGCATATCAGTTCTCAGTCAACTATAAACATGTGGAATGTTGTTATTCCCATTTACAATTTCACGGGAACTCATTAGGACGTGCACTCGCCATGTAACCTGGCTATTCTTGGCATGCACAAGTAGTGTTGCGTAGGTGCTCGTGTAAATGTTTCATTTGGTTTTTGTTTCAAAATCCCGCTTTAATCAGAGATAAAGGTGCATTCTAAACACAGTGAAACGTACCAGCCTAAAAGTATTAGGCAAAAATATGTGGGAACAAAGAAATTCTTTAATATATACCCTAGTCTCAAATCCCTCTAAGTCTTAAATTTTCAACTTTTCTGTGTACTGCTTGACCGAAAAACGGTTATATGGCAAATGTATGGTTTATTCGTTTGGTCCACTAAATAGCCTCTTAAATATAGATTGTCAAAAACTACTATCTGTCTTTTTTAATATTTTATCTTTTATTTATCTATCTATCCCATACCTTTATGATATTTCATATGTCATTGACAATAATTGCCTAGTGGATAGAATCCAAACATGCAAATCAAAGGCATAGATGTGTCTCATTTAATTTGATTTTAGCTGAGTTGAATAACTATTGAGAGATGAACAAAAATGCCTCTACAAGAACTAACAGTCTCTAAGCATTGTGACTCCATAACTAAGGAATGTTGCCAAAAGTTGAAATTAGAAGGACACGCTGAAATCAATTCTAGGAAGAGGTTCGGAGTTCTAGAGTACAGGTCGCAGAGATCATAATTACTTATTCCAATTATGGTAGAATATAATGATAATTCAGATAATAAAGGATGCAAACCTCTTTGATTTTTGTCTTGCACTCAGACAACTCGAAGAACGAGTTCCTGTCAATGGACAACAGCAACAAACATGCAGGGCAGTTGTCATCGAAGTAGGAAACATAGGCATGGAGATACCCCGTGTTGTCGAACTTGGGCAGGCAAATTGGAGTCCAGGACTCCGCAGTCTGGAACGCAGTGGAGGCACTCACAAGGTTAAACACTAAATGAAGATCTACGAAAGGAAGCAAAGCGGAAAACCGTGAACCGTTGAGCTGGTTTTATCAAAGCATTTTGATATGTTTTGACTATTCGTGAGTGATAATTAAATCAAATTTCTCCAAAGACGGCGTCAGGAGGCTCACCGGATGGGTGCAAGATGAATTTCTTTGGCCTGACCATTGTCACCAGCTGGTTGTTTGCGACAACAATGGCAAAGACCAGGTCCTGCAAAAGAAGCGTCACGTGCATTAAACATGGCATCACGTGGTATTCTGAGAGCACTGCTCTAGAGAGCAATCGTGCAGGTACTATTCATAACAACCTATTTATATATACTTTAAAATAAAGTTTTAGACTAAAAGGCATCCTGTATTTTCTGAGGAATTCAAAATAAGGCTCATCTCAAGACTTTAGGTTGCTTTGGAACCTGTCTACATATCCACACAAATCCCAGTTTGTGTAGAAAGAAAGAGTTCGCATGAGTTCTTCTAAGAGAAGATGTGAAGGGGACAATAGTTGGTCATAATACAGTCTACCATGTTCTCATTCCACTTCTTACCCTTTTTCGATGCGCAACTGGCTACTTATTTTTTCAGCTCTTGAGCATATTTCAAATGTGTCAAAGGTACTTATGCAGAAATGTAAGGGCCAGTATTCTTGCCTTTTTTAAGGCTTTGTAGTTTTAACATTCATTAAACGTTCACTTTGGGTTGTGTTGGATATTTTTTCTAAGAATGAATCAAGTCGAGCTCTGATTACTGCAATCCCTCCAAAAGTTGTTAACTTCTTAAGTGTCTAAATACTTGTTTTCAAAAAAGTCGGGGGCAAATAGTTGTTGCAGGATCAGACGAACACCAATACTTTTAAATGTTGAAATGCACTATAAGAGGCAATATGATACATTTGCATTTAAGTGTAAGAAAGGGTGGTTGATTTGAATGAACCTTGGCTCTTGCTTGCTGTAAGGTTTGTCCTATGATATCTCGGATGGAACCAGGTAGAGAAAGACATCGAACCTGCAAAAGTAATACCTTGTGATATCAAACACAATGGAGAAAAATATTCAAATACACATAGCTGGATCTACATGAAAAGTCTGAAGTGCAATACTAAACATGAAAATATAATCAATGTAATAATTGAACAAAGATATATGCGCTAAAAAGGTTTTAGTGAATTATACTGGCAATAAATTGAGTTTAAAAAACTAATTAATAAGACAAAAACCGATGGAAAATCTCGCTAATACATTAGTCATTTGTTAGGCATACATAATGTGTTGCTATCTCTTTCATTTTTGCCATTCTTTGCATGTGGCTCTAGAATTCTAAGCCACAATTTCAAACACTGAATCCAATGGAAGCAAAACTCACTGCTCCGAGGAGGAAGCTTGGGTCCCTGCTCATCAAGTTCATCAAGTTGTCGATGAATTTTTCTGTGCCTGTTTGAGAAGAATCGAACAATCAAATTGGTATGCTAGTGGTGAATAAAGGAGCAATGCGACAGAATAGCCAAGTTCACATAATTCGACAATAGTTTTAGCAGTTGCGACAATAGTAACTGTGACAGAGTTAAGCAGAATTAAGCAGAGTGAAAATAGGTCCACAAGGCTTACCTGCAAGTAGCTTTCGTAAATCGTAGTTTCGCCTTTGCTCGAAAACCCTCGACAGCTGACTGTAAGTCAAGACGCTGAGGATTTGGTGGTACACGTATGTGAGCTGGACAAGCAACTGAAAATAAAGGGCATTTTGATGAAGGCTTCAAGTCTGCCAATGGCGCAGGCAAGCAAAGCTGCAGTGCATTAAACTAACATCAGGGACAACTGGGCACGCCTATTCACTTGGCAGTTGCGCGCTTGCGAAACTTGAGCGCAGCGCAACATCCCCGTAACAACTACGCGCAACAGAGTTGGCGTGTCACACAGATAATGAAAACAGCGCAGCACTCAGATTACTACGCAATGGAGTTGATGTTGAGGTATTTAAGATTACATAACCCCAGATTTCTCCTAATAGTAAAGGTGCATAAGAAATATCGATTCAAGCAAGGAGCCATTACACATAGAAAGTCCCTGTTATAATACTGCTGTCTTATAGAATACATGATTCATCATTCTATTATAATGCAGCATCAGGCTCCACGTACGTATGCTTAAGTTTAAGCGTCAAACAACGTACCACATTTAGATCAGAAAGAGAAGGACAAAGAATGTGGCCTAACTTTAAAAGCCTTCGCGAACCTGTGATTGCGAATCGTTGCCATAGCAAACTGCAACCAAGATGAGCGGTCCACGAACAAGGAAAACGAACCGGTGTCTGCCGGCACAAATAACTCTGCAAATGAGAGAGTATTATCAGAAAACTATGCGGCGAATAAAAAAGAATTGGTCACTTTTGGTAATGGTCTACGACAAAACCGCAAATGACAACAATGATGCTGCCCAGCAACATGCGCAGCTGCTTGAATGCCAGATGCATCATCCACGTTGGAAGAGAAACTGGACGTAATGTTTCAGTGAATAATAAAAAGCGATATTGCAAAGCTGACGAAAGCTGGAGTTCACAACCATTTCTTTCGTGATGAAAATGACAATGTTCTAACATGGCATGAAAAAATACTTTTAGTACTGATTGGAGGATTGGTTCAAACACAAGCTGATAGAATTCAGCAATACCGAATGTTGTCATCATTATCTTGAACAAATGAGACTATTGCCTGCATGACTCCCATCATTGTCACAAGTTTTTCTTCATTTCCATATCTAGAAAAAGGATGGCTTGCAATTCACAACCAACAAACCAAAAAGATAAAGCTGGTTTCCTACATTCTTCTCCATGCATTTAAGCATAATCAGTTAACATTTGCCTAACTTCTAGATAAAAAGCCAAATTTTGCAAAGGTTCCAAGAGGGAGGCCATCACTTTAGTTGGCAAATGACAGATCTGAGCTAATAACAGCCACCAAAGATCTTACTTAGAGTGGTCTCCATTGGTGTTATAATCACCCACTCGAGCAAATAGGAGTTGGTTAACACAACTTTATCCAAATTCAATATGCTCAACTATATAGAGGTATGCCATTGTCAAATTTGTTTTACTGCTGGAGGTTGAACCTGACATACCTTGTGTAGATGGGTTTGCCAGCTTCACTGAGAACGAAAATGTGTTTCTTGTGCAGAACCCACCCTGGTTCACTTGCATCTGAAAAATCACCAAAGTTACCATCATCGAAAAAAGTATTGAGATTCAAAAGTCACTGACTCCTAGTCTCTACAAATACTTTGATAAATATGCATGGACATAGCTTCTACATAAACATGGAAGCCACTCCAAATAAATTCCACATATGCAAGGTAATCTTTGAAACAGGATACTTGAGCCACAAGCCCAACTGACCTTCAAGCTACATAGTCCTGGAGATTTGCTTCAGTTACCTAATAAACTGCATAACAGCACAAAAGGAAGCATACTGTAATGTAGGCAGCATAGAATCTTGGTCATGAAAGGTTGGATATTGTTTAAAGCAAATGATGTTCTAATTAGATTAAACCTGACATGATCAATGTTTCAAAGACAGAGATAAAATGATTTCAAATATTAATAATAGGATATTCAACCCATTTTGGTCTGTTAAAGCACAGTTTCAACTCTATACCTTCGGTGATTGAATCCCTCTCTAGTTCTGAAATTGTTTCTGCTCTTTGCTTCCTCACTTCTACACATAAAACAAGAACTTGAGGGATTATGGGGCATTCACTGCTGAATACGTTTTGGGCAAAAGTTTCCTGATAAACTTTTCAGGACAGGAAAAAGCACCATTCCATAGAGCTTAATAAGCATGATAACTTTGGTTACAAGAGCAATGATGAATAAATAATTGCATTCATGCATAGTTTTACCTTCCAAAGCTGATACTTCTAGAAAGTTATGACAAACAGCAAGATTTTGAAAATATAGACAAAACAAAAAATCCAAAATATAGCAGAAGTATGTCTGATGCATCCAGCAGCCTCATCAATAAAATAACACCAATGCAAAAATTGATCAATTTGGCTTAGTCATTTTACATGTTTGCTCTGATAATCAGCTAGATACTTTTGGCGTGGCAGCTTTGCATAAAACGCTCAGTAGACAAGCAGAGATAACAAGGGAAGCACCAACCATCAATGTCAACTGCATTTGAGCCTGTTGCATGGTCTCTTGTTGGGCTACCAACAGGAGCTTCAAAAACATCTTCCTTCTCTGCAGTTTCACTGTCAGAATCTACAATATCACATTCGAGAAAAATATATTTCATTGAATAGTCAATACTAGGTGATGTTTTGCATTGAGCTGAATTTTGTTGTAATAAAATAATTACTGTTTTTTGAGGTTGTTTAGAACATGCAAGATGCATTTACAAATGACCAAAGCTGCTTGTTTGAATTCTGTGGTTCAAACCCATCCATTGTGTCCTTTATTATAAAAAAGTGATCAAAGGACATAATTTTCCATTTGCAATTGATCAATTGATCCAGTATAATTCAATATTGGCTTAAACATAAATTGGCAAAACCCATTGCCTGACTAAAACTTCACAGTGAAGAAGACTGAAACACCAAGAACAGACAAAGAAACAAAGTTGGCATGCTCCTCACAATTATTGCTGTATTCTTTATCAACTGAGCCTGAAGTTGATTTACGTTTATCAAAGAACTCTTCCTCTATATTCTTCAGACTTAAGTCATTGCTGAGATCTTCAAAAGAATCTGCTATAAACAGAGTTGTGTCCAGTTTTCTAAAAAGAAGACATCAGCTTCAGATATTGTTGATTGCCACATACAGAAAAAAATTCAAACACCATAAATAAATTGCTTTCTTCAGTAAAAATCATAATTACCACTTGGGTATTATTAGGGAAAGCACAAAATGGGCATTATTAGGGAAACTATGTGAGATTTAATAAAGAATAAATCAGCCAATAACTTGTCATAACAAGGAAGCTGAAATTCCAAAGAAAACAGTATCAATATCTATTTTGGTAGTTTAATATGCTCTTCAACAATTTGTACTAACAACTGATTTTCAACAACTTGTGCTGTTTTAGATGATAAAAATGAGCCAAATTCTTTGCTTTACATTTCTGCTAGGAAAACATTGGTTTAGCTTTATTCTTATTCATTGACGACATCAGTTTGCCTTTTAGAAATTAACCTGTCATTATCAATGAAACATGGGCTTCTGCCAATACCAGGTCAGTCGGGAGGGGGTAGGGTTCTCTGCATCATCAAACTCAAACAATAAATTTTTCTTTTAGAATCCCGTTTCTTTAGTTTCACCCGGCATTTGCAAGTAAAATTGGCGCTTTGTGTGGAGAAAACAAGAACTTTGTCATGGTCGAGTAAATCAACTTTTGTATTTCGTCCTTGTCGAGTAAAATTGTTTGTCTTCACTCAAGACTTTACTAGGTGAGTCTAGATGGTAATGTCGCGCACTCAAATAAAGGACCTGATTGCACGCATCACTTAACCATGCAGCCTTATTCTACTTTCTTTAACCTATATTTACCCTGCTCCTGGTTCCTCTCCTTGCTCCACATCTTCAACTTCCTCACTAACATCGATTTCCCTTTTCACTGCTTCATCGGCCATCGTCCGCCATTGGTACACAATCCGAAATGAATCTCGTTCCGGTTCATGAAAAGGAGGTCGCCGACGGGAAAGTCACCCAGTGATGTCACCATTCCAAACCACCTTGAGTAAGACATTAAACTTTAATCAGAAATCTAATCTTTTTTATATACCCTTCTAAACTTAATAGAGCGAGTAACTATTGCTTAACAAATCTCCTATGTCTATAATCTAATAAATCTAACCTAATAATTGTATATCAAGTAAAAAACAAGATGATCGTAATAAGCATTTCGAATATGAAATGACATGACATCAATATCAAGTTTATCCACATCATAATGCGACCACATCATCAAGAAAGGATGAAGCGTATTTATTGGACGTTTGCATCTGCTTATTCAATTTCGCTTATGGAAATTCGATATGACTTGCAAGTATGACAAAGGCATTCCCACTTGCTAATCGTAAACGCTCAACTAGTTGTCCAAACAAGACAAAACGAACCGCGAAACTTTGAGTAAGAGATTGGCAATTTTGTTGAACCCTACTTGCTATGAGATCTTTCGGCAATATTGGTGATTCAGTGATACTTGCTACTAAAGTATAGCTAACACTTTAAGTGCATTCGAGTCCCTTTTATAAAGTTGTACCTAGCATAAAAAATTTATTTAAACACATCTTTCATACTCCAAATTTCGCAATTGTGAGAAACAATAGAAACATCATTTCTGCATTCTTAAGTATCCTTCATGAAAATTTCGATGAACCAAGATTGCTGTCTAAAGAGTTGATGTGTTTGGCTTCAGCACAGCTGCAGCAAAGACTTAAATACAATGTCAAAGTGCATAAGGCTTCATTCTCCATCATACTTGGTCGCACTAAAAGCCCGCGCGATGAGTGTCAGAAGGATTCAGGTGAACATTGCAAAACTGTCAAGCCATACTTAGGTGAAGCTGATTTCCAAACGAAGAGGACAAACAGAAAAGATTTATATCAGTGAAACTCATGATAACAATTCAACAACCTCAAAAGTATATACAGCATTTTAAAATACAAAATACAAAATGTAGACCTAGCTAACTTTATATTATGACGGAATGGGACTAACAAGGTTTCAAGTGCTCGCTTTTGTCAGGGCCCAAGGTGAAAGTTCACTTTGAGGTTTTAGTTGGGTTCAAAGGTCGTGTGTTGAAACATAATTTTGAAAATGACTTAAGAGTTACTGGAAATAACTACCGATACAAAACACTTCGCAACATTACTAACAACTTTAGTGACGCGCACGTATGGTTTTACGAGTTTTTTTCGTAAAATCAAACGTTTATTGTCTTTTCACAAATTGGTGTCTTAACAAGCAGCACTCAGTTGGCTGCAGTCCAGCCAATTCAGTCTAGCAAGTCAAATAATCCATTAGAGCTTGAGATCTTCTTCACCATTGGTAATCCATTGCTACGACCGCATTCTTCATCTTCCCAGTAAGTTCAATTTGTAAAGCTTGCTTGTAGACCGTCCGTTGACAATGGGTGGCTAGCGATGCATTACTCTGATAATGCCATATGGCATGATTCGATTATACAACGTCGGGCTATTTACAATCAAATACAACGGTGTATGAATTCATTGACAAATTATCAAAATAACATCAAACTTTATTCTGCATACAGAAATATATTACATTCACGTTAAGAGAACAGGGGGTCCCGATAAGGAAAAGGAACGATCCTCTTGACAAAGTAACAGAACAAATGGATGATGGGAATTCAAATTCGCATAGCAAAGGTCGTAGAGAACAATATAAAACAGATTGAAGGGTGAAGGAAAGTAGAAAAGATGATAGAAGGTCAAATAATGGTGGAAATGTTAATCTAGAGCCAGGTGGGAACAAGACTTTGGCCCTACGGTAAATAGAGAAGTCTGTTAATGACGAAAAGCAAAACTTGATAATGCATTGCCGAGTCATTGCAATGACTCAAAGACTAGAATTCCACGTCTTTGATAATGTGATTTACTAAGGCCTGGGGCCTGCATGCATCCCTACTGATGATAGGCTGTATGCTAGGTGAGTAAGGATCTGACGTAATCCATGATTTCAATCCCAGAAGGCGTTGCGGTCGTGGCAATCTCAAGTATCCTCGTCTGTATCTCCTTCGCATTCCTGCCATGTGCGATTTCAAAAAGAACAAACTGAAAAACAAGATGGCCCAAGTAAGGAAATGGATAATATAAATTATGCACAGAGAAATTAAATTATTTCACGTAAAAGACACGAGTGATTGAAACAAGAAAAAATGAAATGGTATATAAAAAAGCCAGTAACTGTATACAAGAAATAGAGCGTGCAAGAAGTGAGACATAATAAAGACAACTTAAAATGGAGACAGCTACAATAATCGTTACTGCCCCTATATGATTGACAAGAGATGCATTCGCAATACGAATTGAGCAGCGGTCTCTCAAGCTGTCTCTAAAATTCTTTTATATCCTTCTTTTATTAGCTTCTTACCTCATAATTGCTATTCTTATTTGAATGCTTAAATAGCTGTGCATCAAAATAGTATATTCGTAAAAATACATTGGAAGTTGCTACTTTGTAATAGGAAAAACGGTCAAATCTTATCTGAAAAAACTGACATCTTCCCAAAGGCTAGCAGAGAAAGGCAGCAATTTAGTAGCTTCTTGGTATAACCAACGGGCCTAAAAATATCGTTATAGCTTCAACTAACTGTAATGAAATACAATCGAAAGAAACAAGACAACATCAATTCAGAAGTTAATTAGTGGAAGTATAAGAAAAATGTTTGCCCAATAGAAACTTACCACAGCAAGCAGACGTTGGGGCGAGTGGAGAATTATGTCACTCAAAGAAACGTTGCTCAGGCAATGAGAAGCAATGAGCTCCAGTGAAAAGATCTACAGATCTGCGTTGCACTTAAAACAGGCAAATCTCTTGTCATTATGGACTTAATCAAGCTCAGATCAAACGACTTTAAATACGTAGAAACATAAAGAAAAAAGTTCACTGCCAGACATACTACCAAGCAAGACTGCTAGGTAACGAAATCGAAGCCTGGCATTGGCAGGACAATTAAATGACCACATGATGTCATCTTTGTCAACCTACGACATGACGTCATTGGACGCAAAAATTATCGATTTAGTTCTTGTTAATCCTAGCATCAGACAAAGCGGCAACTATCTTGCGTGGGGTTGGATCTATAAGCATCAGATACGAAAATGAATTTGTAAATGGTGAACAGATATTTTTTGGTTATTGAGAATATAATCGAAAAAAGAGTGACCACCCAAAAATTAGGGAGCAATAAGACTTGGTTGCGGTAGGCTCACCTCTTTAATCTTCTTGCTCTTCAGCTCGACCGATAATGCCCTTACGAGGAATTGAAACTCAGGTCTTAAATTTGCTTAAGCTACTTCGGGATAAAGGAATGCTCAGGATCCAGTAATGGCAAAAATAAGTCAGATAGAGTGATATAAGAAAGCCGCAAGGTATAAACGCATTTTGTCGACGTCTATTGGACGGCTGCAAATGGTCATTAGGGTGATGACGTTGGTGGCAAAGACGTAAAGTTCATCCACAGCATTGGCAATTTACGCTGTCAGATTCAGATGATGACGTGGAGGTCAGATAACAACATGCAGTGCAAAGGTCAAACTACAGGTGGCTACAGCCAACCATTAAAGGCAGCATGTAAATAAAAGAAAGCAAGTGAAAATGCAGATAACTCACATCTTCCACATCGGACGCGAGTAGGGACAGGTCTTCAGTATAAACCCGTATACGGTCCGTGCCAGCTCGGTACCGCCATTTGCAAGGGCACACTGGCATGTTCTGACAAAGGCAAAATGACAAAGATAGCTCTCAGAAAATCTTTAATCTAAACTAACCAGGTATACGATGGGTGGGGTGCATTTACAAAGGGATAACAAACAGATTGGATTCAAAATATGACCTAGCGTCAGTGTTTTAAATTAAATAATAATAATAATGATAGCGATAATAATAACAATAATAAAAATAATAAAAATAATAAAAATAATAATGATAATACATTCTTTACAAATTATGATGCAATAACAAACTAGATTTCAAATTCACCGTAAAGCTAGTTTTGTATTTGTGGGCATCATCTTTAAGCTCTCCTTCAAATATTGTGTTTCATCTGACTCTGGTATAAACTGTAAACCGATTGCAACAACCTGCAGATTGAAAACAAAAAGAAAACGACAAGATAACAGTATATTGAAATATTTTCGCCTCAAAGCCTTTTTCCTCCAAAGAGAAGTATGAAAGTCGGATTATAAGGACAATTAATCAAAACACACGGATGGGCAATCCTCTGCCTATTTGTGTCGCAATTCTCCACTTTAAACAGTTAAGTTATTTTCCAGCCACCATTTGCTCTATTTGAGAGAAATGTGCGCAATTCACTGAACAAATTCACTTTTAAAACATGCTGATTATATCTGCATGCAAACGTTGCTCTGCATAACAGAATAGGAAACGAAACTAACCTCGTTATGGAAGGAGTAATCATTCCAATAGAGGTTTTGGTGAAAAGGAAGACTCTTGGTCGATGGAATGCAGGCGAGGCATCGTCTGACTGAATCTAGCAGCGACTTGATTGCAGCATCTTTTATAGCACTTTCAGAGATTATTCGTTGCTTGAAGCGAAGGTTTTCTAACCACAGAATTTCACGATTTTCTCTACTGGTATACGAATTGACTGCAATTTGAAAGGCTTCCTCTGCACCAGTGTTATATAACAATGAGTCCGGACCAAACTTAGTTATCTCCAGCAACAAACTATGAAAACGTTTTGCAAGTGTAAATTTTCTATTTAAGCTACACCTGTCAACTGGCAAATAAAATATAATTTGAGCCATGTTGCAGTATGTTGTCTTAGCTATTGTCTACATGAAAAGAGTCTTACTTTCGGTAAAATACAGTAATAGAAAAGAAAATCTAGGGCATTAACCAAAGATTGAATTCTGAATCACGAAAGATAACTGTTACCTATTGTGGCAGCAATGCGATTGGTTATTAATTGCAGCTGACACGAAAGCGATCGCGTGAAGCCATTTGAAGTACAACTCTTGTGTCAATGACACACAACTACGTTTAATCAAATACAGCGTGAAGATTATAGAAACAAATCAACAACAAAACTAGATTATGAAAGCGAAAGACTCCAAATACACGTGGCAAAAAGGGCGGCACTTGAGTTATAGCATGGGCAAGATAAGAAAAATGGAAAATTAAGGTCGTGTTTAGAGTGGCTTGGTGTAGTTGACAAGACTGCTATCTAATAACAGAGGCTACTTACCAAAAGTTTAGCCAACGATATGCGAATTCCTTGCTTTCTCTATCCCCGATGTTTTCCTTAACAACTGGCTTCGATTTGGTGACCAGTTCGCTTGAGATCCCCAACAGTCGTCGATATAACCGGATTGACTCTGAAACAGAAGGACTTACCACATCCCTTGCTGTGTCTTCTGAAGGAAACTCAAACTTCTGTTCCACAGCATTAGTTAAGAGGTTAACGGCAGCAGGCTCTGTACCCTGTAGAAGGAAAAGGTTGCAAATTAACAAACACAACGATCATAACAAGCGGTCGTGACAAGCGATCGTGACAAGCGATCATAACGAGCGATCGTGACAAGCGATCACAACAAGCGATCGTAACAAGCGATCGTAACAAGCGGTTATAACAAGAGATCATAACAAGCGAGCGATCATAACAAGCGAGCGATCATAACAAGCGATCATAACAAGCGATCGTGACAAGCGATCGTGACAAGCGATCATAACGAGCGATCGTGACAAGCGATCACAACAAGCGATCACAAGCGATCGTAACAAGCGATCGTAACAAGCGGTTATAACAAGAGATCATAACAAGCGAGCGATCATAACAAGCGAGCGATCATAACAAGCGATCGTAACAAGCGAGCGATCATAACAAGAGATCATACCAAGCACCCAAGGCGAACATTGATTGAAATGTGAAATAATCACCCGCTTGCCTTCCCTTCGGGTTTCGAGAGAATACAAAATTGCCTCGCTGGTGAAAGTCGTTGATATTCTAATTGACGACAATGATCAACAGACGAAAGTCGATGCTTAAAAACGAAGGAGCTTTGTGCACTCAAAGAAACTTGGGGACAGCAAAAAACATTGTAGGTTCTAATGGGAATAATAATGGTTAGGCCCTGATGGTCGATCCCGAAAAGGTCCCAGAGACTACTGGCTTGATGATCGACACTAAAATAAGAATTTGGACGTCCGCGCGGTATAAAAGCAAAGCGAGACCTTAGCCAGTAGGAGCTTGGCATATTTGTAAATGCATTCGTCGCTGCGAAGGAGGATCAGGTTGCCCATCCGAGTAGCAACTTCCGGATCGAGGCCGTCTGAATTCATCTTCAGTATCTCAATCAGCATCAATGAAAACGAGGGTGCTTCTGCAAAGCTTTTGGACAGCCGCTCCGCAGTGTCAACAGCTGTTTCCACGTGTCCAAGGCTGATTTCGAGCTGAATACTGTTTGCGTACAATTGCATGACAGTTTGATCATGGGTTTCGTGAAACGCAGGATGCCTTTCCAATGCTCTAGTTGCGTCTAAACAAAATAGAAGTTTGAGAGGTTCAGCTATTTCAGAGACAAACACGTGTAGAAGGATATGAATAGTCTTCGAAGGATCTCACGACACTTTGTCGCGTGAAACAGTACACTCTTGTCCCTTCTATTTTCACGTTCGTGAGAGACAAAAGTACCGGCTATGAAAGTACCAAAAAAGCAAACATAAGCGAGATAAACGAAACAAAGAGAGTCAGTTGAGGATTGAGAAATAGCTTAGATTCAAGGAGACATTTGGGGAACAAAAGTGAGGGTGCAGATATGTTTATGTAAGAGAAAGAATATCAGGGAAAGGGTGTGGGAAGAAAAAAACCAAAGTGAGACATTAGCTTCACAAGGCCTTGGAAATACGTTCCGATGTTTCTGATACCAAAATCTGTAGCATTGCTGGTGGAGACGTTCAAGAATTGCAAAAAAGTCTATGTAATAAATAGTTCTTCTAAAACGTAGGTAAAGGGATCAGGGGTCTAATCCACTCACTTCCAAACAGTCTTCTTAGAATAGCCTCATTCGTCACATTACCGGGCATCCAGTTGAAAACTCCAACAGATTTATTCACCACTCTCGATGGACCACTGTCAGTTGGATCGAAGAGTGTTTGGGGGAGCGTGCCAAAAGCTACTAGAGAAATATGACAAAGCCAGAGGATGGCAAGATCAGTGGGTGTGAGATCTCCCGCTATCCTAGGCACGTTTGAGGAGACCTTCATCGAAACATCTGCTACACCCAATGCCGCTTGTACCACACTGATGGCAGTTAGGGTCTTGTGTCTCTCGACCTCAAGCTTCATCAGGTATGCTACTGTCTCTAATAACCGATGGGACCGCACCTCAAAAGAGCCTTTGTCGCGGGCAGCTTCTAACAAGAACCCGACAATATCAAGGCATATTTCGACCTTATCGTCGTAACTCTTTTCGAGCTGCAAACATTTCCACCATACAGTGAATGAACGGCAGTAATCTACAGCTTGGACAAACATCTCTCTGAGCTCGATGACATTGTTTCTTTTTGAGAATATATCCAAGTACAATAGCCATAGATCCTGGAAGATACCGGACGGGTTGTTAAAAGAAACTGAAAATTCAATGAACTATAAAACATTATATTTGACGAAGGAATACCATCATTAACGTAAGTAAAAGTTATAATAATGAAGGAACACTATAGTCGAATGTTGCATTTGATAGACTTTGGCAAAGGAACGCAAACAATCCTCACCTCAGAGTAAGGGTTAGCTTCCAAGGCCTTTGACAAGATATTCAAAGACTGGTTTTCATTCTCCGCTATCTGTCCAAACTTTTGATGAACTTTTGAACCCTTGGAAATGTTATGCTTTGCAAGTAGTATCCACGACTTCACATCAGATGGATTAGAGACAACTAAGGCCTCCAAAGTTTTTTGAATATCGTAATCCTCCTCAAAATAACGCATCTCCTGGCTAAAAGAAATAAATTGGGATTCTAAGTAGAAGCTCCAAGCTAGAGACTCAAAGAGGGAATAATGAGGCATTAAATAAAGCCATGCATTGTAAAGTTAATTACTTTGATGATAAGGAACCAGGTTGAAAATTAGGTCAATCTTCCAGCAATCCTTTCCAAAAAAAATTGCACATAAATCAAGTTGGGTGATTCGCTATGAACAGGTGCTTAGTACATTTGGTGAAAGGTACATTTGGTGTCTATAAAAACGGAGATCGAACTCCTGCACAAAAATCGAATTCTGCCGTTTTCTTTTATCACATTGCTTATCGACATGCAACACCGCTGATACTAAACGCAGGACTAAGGCTTGGGATGCAACGATTGAGCATCATTACGTCCTTATCAAATCATCGGATCCGGTAAAACTATTCCCAACCTTAAGCTTTTTGGCTCTCATTAATCAAAGCGCAGCGTCATTATTCTAACCGTCACCTGATTTTCTGCAAATTTGCTTACCTTTCTTCCTTCTCCCTGTTTAGATCTCTCTTCCACATCCTCTCCTCCAGAGCGGCTGCTTCGCTTGCATACTGCACCGCATACTCATTATCGTCTTCAGTTTGCGCGTGACGCAAAAACGGCCTTCTCACTAGGTTGATGTTATAGGGAAGAGCTCCCTTTATATTCTGAGCCTGTTTCCGCAGTTCTTTGATGTCATGAATTAATAAAACAACTAGGTGGTCCACTGTCATTTTAGTACCGTATTTATCTCGAAGCTTCTTCACAAAAGCTGCTGCTTTTTCTTGCTTCAGTTTCAAGGAGTCTTTTGCACTGATCTGTGCGATTCTTGGCTCATAAAGAATCAGATCCTGGAGAAGTTCGTCGTCGGAGAGGCCAAACGCTTCGCTCGCATGCTGCTTTCTACAGCTGTTGTCTAGACACTTGCCGCTCCAGTCGTACGGGCAAAGCATCCTCAGCGGGTCGATTTTGTGCGAATACGTGCTGGAACTTACGGCCTTTTTCTCCTTCGTTCTGAACCAGGGGCTCAACCTGGAAGCGGACAAGGATTGGTCAAACAGCATCACGTGGTACGATCGAATTTGAGGGCAAAGGGCAAGAGGCAAAGCGCAAGAGGCAAAGCGCAAGAGGCAAAGCACAAGAGGCAAAGCGCAAGAGGCAAAGCGCAAGAGGCAAAGCGCAAGAGGCAAAGCGCAAGAGGCAAAGCGCAAGAGGCAAAGCGCAAGAGGCAAAGCGCAAGAGGCAAAGCGCAAAAGGTGACGGTGAATGAAGACCTAAACGGAAGCGGTGACTGTAGACACAGAGAAGTAATATGGGCAGATTGAAGGCAGAATAACAGAAGAATTTTATGGTAAGTGGGTTTGGAGTGAAGGAAAGCGTGTGACAAAAAATTACATATAGGCAAACAGTTAGGTATTTTATCAATGCACAAAGTAATATACTTTGCAAAAAGTTCTTATTTAATGACAAAGAAATAAGCAAGCACCCTGATTACACTGAATCACATTGACGTCAACATATTAGACAAAAAGAACCAAAGAAGTTGGAATGAGGTCTCACCGGTATGAACGGAAATTCAACAATGGGCTAGTGTAAGGAGCGAAGTCCGAGACCGGACTGATATCGTCCGGATCTGAATTATTAAGGGCGTTCTGCTCGTTAGAAAAACGGAGTCTGCTTGACTGTTCTGCGCCTGAGGGCTCCTTTGGTGTTGTCTGGTTGGCGACCATGGTCTTTTCCTTCCTTGGAATCGATTCGAAACTCGGAAGAAGGAGCTCTCGTTGAAGCTGAAGACAAGATGAAAAGGAAGAATGTAAACGGTACTCTCTAAAGTTTGAACTCTCAAGTTTGAATTCTAGGCTGGGACTCTGAAGCAAAGTCACTAGTGAAAGTAATCATAACTGACTAGACATCAAAGAAAACAAAAAAAAATTGAAAAACACGTCATAAAACAGTCTCAAACAGTCTCAAACAAATGGTTTAGAGTGCAAATTAAATTACTCTATTTAGAAAAAATGATCTAGGAACACTTTGAATGCTTTCGAAAGGAAATCAATTGGCAAACAAAATAGAAAACAGAACAAGCCAGGGGCTACGTGCGAGTTGAAACTATTTTAACTCCTGAGAGTTTAAGTTTCTGTTCATGCTTCGAGCGATTAGAAAGGAAAAAAACGAAGCTAACTCACCAGCTCCTGTTGGATCCGATTCAACTGGCGTTCATCCTGAAACAAGACACTTAATTTGGCACCAGACCCCTCTCCATTATCACTGCCAGCGTCTTCATCAAGACCGTCCAAAATAGAAGGATTCAGTTGTACCTCTTCTGTCGATGTTTCAACCTTGCTGCTGCTTGGTCCAGTACTGGATTCAGCATTAGAGAGAGTGGCTTCAAGGGGAGGTTTTGTAACTGTTTCGGAAGCTTGACGCAGAGCATTCATCACTTGCTGATCTGCCAATGGATTAGAAGCGCGTGCGACTATTTCAATCTTCTTCCTTCCTCCACTGGCCTCTAAATTTCCCTTACTTGATTTGCTTGCAAGCAACTTGGCGTCACTCAGCCTTTTCATACTCTTGAGTTTCTCCTGTAGCTCTTTCTCTAATCTTTGGAGCCTTTCCTTTTCAGCCCTAAGCGAACTCCTGCCTTCAGAAACCTTCTCTGCACTGGTATCAGTTTTAGTAGGTGCAGGCAACTCCCTAGCCTCGCCTTCTTCCTTAGAACCGACCTGTTGAAATGAACAAAACACGGGTTGAGACAAAAGAAGAAGAAGTAACTGGGAGTTCATGGCAGCTCATTGAATACAAGCCGTTGAATACGACTTTAAAAAAACTCATACCGTTGCAGAGCCTTCATTTGACTGCCTACTTCTCCTTCTTGCGACATTAAGTAGCTTAGTGCTTTTCTTAGGAAGCGACTGGGTTTTCCTTGCCATAATAGTCTTCATCTGAGCTATGGCTTTAGATATTTGGTTCATCAGCTCTGCCTTCGAGCCTTCAAGATTCTTAAGCAGCGCTGATCCTGCGTTTGTAGATGGGACAGCTTGAGAAACGAGATTCTTTCGTCTTTTTGCCAGTTGATCCTTTAGTGTTATGTTCTTGATCAGTGCCCTTGCTCTCATAACTTCCGCATCAAGCTCCTTGTTGTTTTTACTTCGAAAACCTATTCGTTTCCGCAAAGATTTAACCTAAAAACGAATACATTTATACAGATTTTCTGCGTGTCATCTAAAATGCTGGAAAACAATTCACAATCAAAACTTCAATGCAAAAGTTCTGATTTAAAAAAAAAAGATTTGTCAATCAAATTAAAACTTGATTGGAAACTATGGAAAATACGAAGATATTGCGAGGTCAAAGAATAGTTAAAACAGAGATTTTTATCACAAAGCCTCTGATCTTAATCTACACACAGCCATATTAAGGGCAAAGAAAACTGATGACGCAGGAAAATAGTAACGTTGCACCAACGATTGCGATTAATATTCGCGAAAACAAGGCCAGTAATTGAGTATGTTGCTTTGACTTAAAGCAACGCTGATAAAAGTTGTGGATGGCAGATGATGCTGAGAATTTTCTGCTTTACAAATAGCTGTACGGAGAATTAAGGAAGAAATAAAACATAACATATTTAAACAAGTGCAAAAAGCAATAGCTGATGCAAACCAGAAAAGAAACAGTATTGATAACGTACATTTAGTAAACATAATCTAGCATACCTGATCCTGAAATTCAAGTGATTGGGTCACCAAAGTCTTCTTCGTCTTCTCCCCAGTCGCAAGCAAATGCCTCAACCTTTTTATCTTCTGATCCTGTTGCTCAATCTTCAACTTTTGCAAAGAAATTTTCTTTGAAATGAAATTTGTCAAGTTGCTGTCTCTGGCAACGGCATCTCTGCAGAAAAAAGAACAGGACATTATTCTAGTGCCTTTTTACGGCTTTCCCACACTTGCCAGTCGCATAAGTTACTAACTAGCATACCGTATTTACTCTAATATTTCTGCTTCTCTTTTATTCCAGCCTCTCTAGCAATCCTGCTTGTATTTCATAGACTGAATTAATAATCACATCTCCCTGGTAATCCCGCATGTGGGATTGAAACTTTTATTTAACATTGCTATTCTTTATACACTTTGTGTGGGTTTCACAGTCAAACATTGAAACTTATGCTTAGAGTGAATGGGTTAAATCGCTATTGTTGAAAATTATTATCACTGTTACTATTGTTTAAACAGTACCTTCAAGCTAGACTTCAAGGCATTGAAAAAATAATCCCGCCTCTCCAGTATACCCGCCTTTCCAATAATCCGGCCTTTTTTGTTAGGTTGAAACGCTCATCCCGCAGCGAAAATATTAGAGTAAATACGTAAGAACAATCGCAAAATAAGTTTCTACAGTAGAAGATTCAAAAGACTTTCATAAGAATTGTCTCCAAATGTTAATTTCAAAATCCATACAACCACTTAATCGGGCTCGCAGCTTCTAGTAATGAAAACTTATAGCTTCAAGGACGGAACAGATTTCCCTCATAAGCGGACGCCCCTTAACTACCTTCATAACAGTTTTACAAACCTTCCACCTCCTACAAACCCCCACTTTAAAGCGATACAAACCTTCCACCCCCTTCAACATATGTCCCTTCCCAGGTACCACTTGGCTTCGTCGAGTCCTAGCTATTACCATAATCAAAACCTTCTACTAAGAACACGTCCATACTAACCACACTATATCGAGGATAAACAAAAAATCTGAAGCAATATTGCGAGATCACCTGTTTTTCTGAATGCCTGAGACTGCCTCTGAAATACACTTTTCCAGCCTCTGAATTATCGCAGCATTCGGGGTGGAGAGAGTCTCTTTAGTATCTGAGAAAAACATGAACAGATTCAAAGATAGGCCAATCAATGGCGATGTATTAGCATTATACCAACTTGTCAGGATTTATCAAACTTACGATATTATACATCTATATAAAGGGTATATTCACTCTATGACTTGGCCTACGAAGTTTATAAATGTTGGTTCAATACCTTTGGCACTTTGAAGACTTGTCACAGGCACAGATGGGCTTGAGTTTGGACTCTAAAAACAGAAAACAGCCAAAGTAAGAAAAAGATGCAATTATTAACAAGCAGGGGAAAGCCTTATTGGACCAACAAAATGCTAACGGATAGAGAGGATAGAATGAGTGGAAAATGCGAAGAAATGAACGAAAGGGTGGAGAGGAAAATAAAAGACGAAAAAAATTGGAAGGAATGATATGGGCTTTTCGTGAGGGATTATTAAGGATGATAATCCAAAGCTTACAGGCTTGCCAGGGAGACCGTGTCTTGCTTCTTTAAGGAAATCACTGATTGCTCCCCCGAAGAGGCTTCCTTTTGATGCTTCAGGGACAGTTTCATCCGAATCTTCGTCACTTTCTCCTTCATCTGAATCCGTATCATGGCCAATTTGGATAACAAAGCTTTCTTGAACCTAGATCACGTAAAGATAACCATAGATATTGGCTCAAGCGTGTAACAGCAATAGAATGTGCTAAAAGCGCCGTGAAAGAACAGAGACCTTCATTCAGTAAGATGATGATGCATAAAAGTCACAAGGAAGTTGACTGGCTGATTGGCGTAATAAAAGAACAAAGGATTAGATTGAGGTGGATCTGACTTAAAAATGTCTAAACTTTCATTTCAATCAACTACAAATATATACCAATACAAAGAACCTTGCGACTTAAAGCTGTACACTGAGGGCATGAAAAACATTCCACAAATTAAACATGATAAAGATCATGTTGAAGTTCTTAAGAAGGTAACTTTTCCTGAACACGTCAAAAAGAAAAAAATATTTTCCAATTCGGAAGATTTTTCTTGGTGCTGCTCTTTAAGTTAACCATCCCAAACTTGATCGAATGATTTGATTGAGCGATTTAATCGATTTAATAGGGCGAATAAGCTGATCTTACTGAGGATAAAATATGTCTATTATCCGAGGCAGGGCTTGCATTTCTTGATCTTTTGTTGGCAACGGTAAGGGGTAGTGGCCTCGTGATTTGAAATGAGGCAGTTCGAACATTGTTATGGACTAGTTCTTTCGCTTGCAAAAGAGACATCGAATCATGATTGGGAGAATCATCACCTTGCTGTTCCTACGAAAATCAAATCTTGGTTAAACAACAAAGTTTCAATCAGTTGTAACAAAAACCACAGAAAAGACATTGAAAAGTGATGATTTGATAAAATCTGGCAAGATACAAGCAAACGTTGGGGCAAAGTTGCAGATCATTAATCCAGCAACCTAGATGGAAATGGAGAGAAGAATGATAATGGTGAATGAATGTAGAGATTGATGCTTTAACTGCTTTAACTAACTCACCGACACGGCCTTAACTAACTCACCGAAATAACAGCCCTTGCCTTTTCGGCTCTCTTGGTTACTAGCGATTGAAGTAGCTGATGTCTTAGAACAACTATGTCATCTGATTCTTCATCATGTGAATCTTCATCATGCGAATCTTCGCCTTCCTCTTGCATAGCATCATAATCATCTTTAACCAAAGGAACAGGAATTTGTGCCATTGGAGACAACAAGCACTTTTCAGCTGAAACCGAGACATCTTCCACCTCAGGGGGCTCTGGAAATGTTTAGGAAGAAAGGCTTACCATGTTGAAGAAAGAATCAAAGAATGTTAGAGTTTGAATCACAATTTCATACTGAATAATGATAGATGTCGTGGACAAAAAGACAAGAAACACAGTCACATGGTCAATTCAACACATTTTCCCAAATGGCAAACATAGAAGAGACATACCTCTGGTAATCTGTGGTTCATTATCCTAAAATGAAATGCCAACTTTGATGAATAAAATTGTTAATTAGCATACTTTGTACATTTTAGAACAGAAAACACAAGAATTAGACTTGACCATCAATTTTTACACTTTGTCATTTATGCTCTTTGTTCAGATAAGTAGTATTCAACCTTGAGATCTCTATATGATTCTGGTATCCTAAAATTAGCCTTATACTGTTGAATGTAATGCAGAAGAGTGCTTTTAGGAACATTACCAATACTTCAAAGACAAGCTGGTGCTAATTTTCTATCAATATTTTGTGCAACCTGAACACTTAAAAAGTGACAGCTCAGTTCTCTGAGTTATCAAGATTTATGCTTAGTTTTACTCTGATTCCAGGCACTCTTCAGCACTCTTGTTTCTAATTGTTTTGATTAAATCTTTCGAACAAATAACTGTATCAGATCTTACTCCAAGATCACTATTTCTATTTGCTGTTTATGTTTCTAGGCCCCATAAAAGAATGTAACCTTGGTTTGGAATATTGCGTCTGAAACCCTTTCTTGTAGCATTGATTCGCCAGGATCATCCAGCCAAGTGTCAACCACCTCTGTAATGAAAAATGATGAACATTAAAAGTATTGGTTACTTCCAAACATTGAAGAAAAACATTTCAAAGGAGCTTAGAAATGTCTCTGGCTTCAACACAACAGCTATGCTAACAAGCAAAAACAAGAATTTACAATCAAAATATATCTAACTCTATACATAAATATTCTACAGCAGAATATAACAACCAAGGCACCACATGAGTCAAACAAGACTGCCTGATGGAGTTTAATCAATGACAATCAAATGCTTTATGAAAATTCAGTTTTAGGAATGCAAATTTGAATCAAGATTTTTACCATATTCATCATCCATTTCCATTGGTAATAAGTTGTAGTTGTCCTCATCATCCATTATTTTCTTTTTTTTAGCTAAATCATTGCTTTCTTCCGAGCTGCGAAAAAAGGATGGGGGTTACAAGTACCATTAAGCACTAAATGGTGAAAAATTTTATGTTTTTGGGCTATTAAAGGTTATCAGAGGAACAAAATACAAAATTTATTAGAGATGGAGGGTGGATATAAACATATATGATGCAAATGAAGAGCTCATTTCTTTACTTACTTATCTTTTACTGCTTTTTGGCGTCTTTTGCTTTTTGCTGATTCAACCTTTTTCTTTTCCTTTGAGATTTCTTGAAGATTGGAGTTTTTATTTTTAAATCTCATTCTTCTTCTTCGCCTAGGACGACTGCGCTTCTCATTATTTGGTTGCTGTACAGCATGCTTCTGAGGATCAACATCTTTACTTACATACATAGCATTCCCTGCTAACTCTTCTTTTTCATGTTGGACATCGCTATTAGTGCAAATTGGCTCATTCTGAACTGCTACGTTTTCTTTTCCTTCAATAGCGGGTATATCATTAAAATGGCTTGTTGTCACTTTTTCTGTGACTTTAGAGATATTTTCACTGTTTATTGGCAAATAATGATTTTGATGATTTAACGAATGTGGCTTCACATTAACTTCATTATCAGCAGATACTTCAAAGATCTCATCAATGCAGTTGGGATTTGGAATAACAACAAAATCTGCATCATCATCACCATTGCTAGGATGATCAAATCCAGACGTTTGTCCTTCTAAGCATTTCTCCTGCTGTCCTATAACTGAAAGTTGCTGTTGAATAAGGCGATGTCGCTCCAACAATAATTGAAAGTCATCTAAATCATATTCATCTCCTTCAGCTGAATGTGAAACCTCAGTGGCATTAAAGGATAATTTTTCATCAGCCTCTGATCCTTTTGCAAAATCTGAATTACTTGCATCATTAAGCTTTGCATTTGCATTAGATAACAAGCTT
The DNA here is from genome assembly GCA_003864495.1 of Nemopilema nomurai. Taxonomy (NCBI): domain Eukaryota; kingdom Metazoa; phylum Cnidaria; class Scyphozoa; order Rhizostomeae; family Rhizostomatidae; genus Nemopilema; species Nemopilema nomurai. The sequence goes on along the minus strand of ML133465.1, from coordinate 1,124,721 downwards.
TCAGCATACTTTTTTGGGGGTCCTGTAGTCCTTCTTTCTATTTTATCTACAAGATCACTTCTTCTGCATAATTCATATTTCTTTGGAGTATCTTCTCTATTACTAAATTTTAAACCTCTTGCTGATGCAAACTCTTGCCTCATTCTATGAAATCCAGTATCATTCCTTGGGCTAAATGAGCGTCTTCTTGGTCTTACTCTCCCTTTATCTCTAAACTGTTGATGAGATGAAAATCTCTGCTTTGTTGTGTTGAAGGGGTGTCCCACGTAGAAACTTTCATCTCTTCTGAGGTTAGCCCATGAATCTCTAGGACCAACTCTCAAGCTTCTAGGATTAGATCTTGGATAACTATCGCTAAAGCCAAACTCATTCCAATCGATATCGTCAAATTTATTGCTAGTTTGAGTCTTGAAATCTCTCTCTTGGTAGCTTAAGGACTTTCCATGATTATATTCGAACGAAAGACAGGGTCTTTGGCTAGGCCATGATTGGCTGTTGCTTTCATTCCGCCTGTTCGCAGAAACTTGAGATGTCTCAGACTGCCACAAAGCACCAGAGTCAACATCAACCTCTTTTTCCACGATCTCACCTTCTTCTAGATCGCCCATTTTTCTCGTGACAAGAATCAACGTTTAAGTGTAGCTTATGGACTAAGTAAAGGGCCTTCGAATACAATGTTAATGCCATTGAATCACGCCATCGCGATGTATCGACTGAATTTCGTTTTAGCTTGTTGCAATCCAATTGTAGCTAGCATGCTAGCGTATCAGTTAACCCAGTCCCACAGTGGTATTTCCTGTCACATTGAAGCCATCAGCTCCACCACCAACAGGCCAATAAATTTTATTGTTGAGGGGTCTGGGAACTAGGCAAATTATGCTGTGACCTTCCTCAATTTACTCAACTTTGACGGAAAGTTGAAACTTTAGATTAGGGTCAATTTGCCCTTAATTGCATTAATTTTTACAGCACTTTACAATTTTTAATCAACACTAGCTAACATCAACAAGTAATTATAAAGAAATGATATAAATTTAAAGAGAAGATTTCTAAGAAGTTTTAGGACGGGGATTATTGTAAAGTTTATTATTATCATACTTGTTTGCAAGGGCAATCATAATGTGTGAGTTGATAACAGGCGCGCCGAAAAGGGTAACCATTCACACTTTATGAAAATGATTTCAAATCAATTGCATAAATGCTGTACTATATAGTCTGAGTGTAACTTGAGGTATTTTTTTCAGAGACAGCGCCACGAAATTGAACCTGGTAGCAATAAAAATCAAAAATCAAGTATGATCACCCACCATGGTTGGGTTCGACGCAAAAGAAAACATTTGAAATTGAGCCTTCGGGAGTGGCTAGAGCTGCATCTCATGGACTGAAATTTAACAAAATGGATACCATACCGCTCAGAATTGACATTTCGATGATTCTTATTGATTATTAGAAAAAAGTTGCGAGGGGAGATTCATGCTAAAACTCTGGTGGCAGACGAAGGGGAAAAGAAAAAGTGTGACAATTGGTTCAGATCTTCACATCTCAATGATTTCAAATTAACTAAGGGAATTTTACTTCCTAAAACGCATGTACATCGCGTCAAACGATGGGACGGTGCCTGAAGGCTCCTTTTCTCTCCAAGAGAAATATTCAAATCTTTCAAATAGGGCGCAAAATGTCTAAAAGGGGCGCTAGAACAGCTTCAACTTGTCGAAGGGGTTGGGGCTTTGAGTCTAGCTTCAGCAAAGTAATCAAAACGTAAACTTAATTGCTGAGTGAGTTCACCCTATATATACAACATTATTATACCTGTAACTTGAGAGAAAAATTTATCAATTAATTTCTTCGCATTCATGGTCAATAGCTTTTGTGTAAACAGATATCAATAATAAATCCAGAGACTTATTTGTACCAGTTATGATGATAATATCTTTTTGATGAAAACATGAACATTCGATAATGTAAAACTGTTCTCCAACAAGTAATCAATTCCAAGTATGAAAATAGCTCGCATCACAATTTGAGAAAGTTCACACCAATTGAGCCAAATTGGTACTTTCCGAAGGGGTTGGCGGTAGAATCAAAAGATGTTAGTCAAATCTAACTCTTTAGGGGATATAAAAAAAAGAAATAGTATCCATGGGGTGCAATAGGGCAATGAACAGGCCATTGGTACTCGATTTTAGTTTCTATATCTTGGAAGCTGAACCAGCTAAAAGGAGTATATACTAAAATATCAAGTGAAAGAAAATTAAGTATTTTAAGGCTCAGGCAATGTAATATCTCAATACCCGCATGCTCTCAGTCTCTCATTAATTGATAATTTCTTGAGTTTGGTGTTATTGCAACAGCTGCTCTTGACAAGGAATGTAGAATCAAGTCATGTGACCATCGTCATCATAATCGAAGTTTAAGAAATTTAAGATACTCCTCAGGCTAGTTCAGTTTCGCTTTGTAATTAGTTTAGTTAACCTCATAATATTGCTTAACAGCATGACGGCAATGCAAGTGGAAACGTTTGACAAACATAAACAATTCTTGAGGTTAACAATAACGATAGCAAATAGAAATCAAACAATAAAATGAACATAATGTTTTGAGAAATGAAAGCAAAGAATGCCTCGAAGGGAAACATGTAATCATTTGCAGCCTGGTGACGCATGAATTGTTTATCTCTTTAAATCTTTACCTTCGTTGTTAGCTTTGGTTCATAAACTCATTTGTGGCCTAATTTTCTTTTCAATGATGTCTAGCTGCCATAACAAATGACAAACACATGCAATTTGGGAGGAATTCAAGGGTTTATGGTCCCTTGAGCCACACAGGCAGCAGTTGGGCAAATACCGATGCCAAAACTTGAAAAAACTGAAGAGTGGAGATGTTGTTCTCGTGTTCCCGCGTGATTCAGGTTACCGACTGTCTACATGAAGTACCTCGTACACCATAGAAACCAGCCACACACGCTCATTAATCAATAAAAAAAATTAAGGCAAAAGTGATGCTCATTTGACGACGATGCTTCAAGGTGTAAAAAAGCGCTACAGTACAAATGTTTTCCGAATTAGTGCAAGGGAGCTGCAGCTGGGATGGATCATTAAGTGTAGAGAAAGGCTTGTGCTCTTACCCAGCCGCCAGGAGTTCTGTAGGCCCAAGGAGTCATCATCAGGTGAAAAGAGCTATTTACTCTGTAACTGCAATGTTTGTTTTTTTCGAGGGCCAACGAATATTGCTAACTTATTCATGCTAAACGTACCCCTTAAAAACTTGTTTTAAACTCTGCTAAGTTTATTTTCAGTATATTTTTCATGATTTTCATTGACTGCTCATTTTGTGTTTTTGTAGAATGCCATTTTATAATTCTTTCTTAAAAAGTTACACGAATTCTTTCAAAGCAGTAGACACAAAAATGACTTTTGGTTTGCACATTTTAGCAAGATATCTGTACTTTATAGTGGATACTTGTATGGTATTATAAATCTACTAATTTTTTTAGTTGAGAGGTAACACCTCCTAATGCCAGATGATTTCTTAAGGACACTTTACTGCACAATTTTTTCATTTCTGGTTTAAATGATCTTCTCTGCTGAACTTTGCAAAGTTGGTGGTAAATGGAATGGAATGGTTCTAAGGTGCTACTTTTATGTCAGTGCTTTATGCAATCAATCAATCATCAGGTTGTGATTGCTAACTTTGTGATTATGTTTTGTATCAGTATATTATTTGGCATTTCTGTGGAGTCTGGTTACTTTGCAATTTAAAATCCTGTTCTATGTTGTGAGAAGTCACTCAGCTGGCCTCTTCTAAAATGTAAATCATTCCTCATTGCTGCCTGGTATAGGCCTCCAAGTAGCCCCGTTGGCACCTTTGAAAAGCTGGAAAAGGCTCTCACCTTTTTGGACAAAGAAGACAAGGATATAATCTTTCTTGGGGATACAAATTGTGATCTCACAGCAATTACAGGTGACCTGCCTATAGATAATGATGCTAGGCATATGGATAATATCTATGCGCTCTTTAGCTTCAAACAGCTTATAGAGGAGCCAACTAGGGTTACCTTGACAAATCATTGACCATGTTGCCACTACATGTCTCAGAAACATAGTGAAATCAGGAGTGCATGAAGTTTCTTTGAGTGATCACTACCTTGTTTACTGTGTCCGAAAATTCAATGGCGCTATAAAAAAAGGCCACAAAGTGATCAAAACCCGCAAAATGATGACTTTCAATGATGAAGCATTCCTGGCTGATGTTTCTGGCATATGTTGGGAGCGGATGCTCAATGGTACTGATGATATTAATATCCTTGTCAACAACTGGTCAAGCTTATTTTCTCTGATCATAGACAAGCATGCCCCAATAGCTGAACTGCGTGTCTCTGAGAAATTTTGCCCTTGGATAGATAAGGACCTAAGAAAACTCATGCAGACCAGGGACAGGCTAAAAAAAGCTGCAAATAAAAGAAAGTCTCCAAGCCTTATGGACTTATACAAGCAGATTCGTAATAAGATTAATACATTGAATGTCAGGCTTAAGAAGGATTACTACACTAGTAAGATATCTGCTTGTCAAGGCAACATGAAAGAATCTTGGAAGACAGTTAATGAACTGCTCAACAAGAGGTCCAAATCGAGTAACATAGACTGCCTTAAAGGAATGGATACAGAAACTGTTAACAAAGAGGAAATTTCCAATATAATGAACAGATTCTTTTGTTCGGTAGGCAAGGATCTTGCAGACAAAATTGATCCAGCTCCAAATCCCCTCCTTTCCGGTGACTACGAAGTTAACCAGAACAAGGCAAGATTTCAATTCAGGACCATCGAGGTTCAAGAAGTCAGGGATGCATTTTCTACAGTTAAAACAGCAAAGAGCTTTGGGATTGACAAAATCTCTAGCTACTTTCTGAAGCTAGCACTCCCTTTTATTGAAAACTCGCTTGCTTATTTGTTTAATACGTCAATTGGAACAAGTCAGTTTCCAGACTCATGGAAAGTAGCTAGAGTCACTCCAGTTTTCAAAGATGGAGATAGGACTGATAAGTCTAATTATCGACCAATATCAGTCTTACCAGTCATCTCAAGGCTCTTTGAAAAACTTGTGACCAATCAACTGTACGAACACATGGACAAAAATGGTCAATTTTCTAACGACCAGTCAGGGTTTTTGCGCCATCGGTCCACAGTAACTTGTTTACTGAAAAATACTGATGATTGGTACAATGGGTTTGATCTTGGTAAGCTAGTTGGATTAGTATTTATTGACCTTAAAAAGGCCTTTGACACTGTTGATCATGAAATTCTGTGCAAAAAGCTTGAGATATATGGCATCCAGCATCAAGAGCTTTCCTGGTTCAAATCTTACCTGACCAACCGTAAACAGTTTTGTCGGGTTGGTGGGGTTGACTCAGAGACCAGGGAGATAGAGGTTGGTGTTCCACAAGGCTCATGTCTTGGGCCTTTACTTTTTCTGATCTATATCAATGACCTCCCGCTGGCTGTCCAAGGTTCTACTGTGTCTATGTATGCTGATGACACCAGTCTGTGCCACCAATCTCATAATTTGACTCAGCTGAATGAGGCTCTTAACAATGATCTTAAGCAACTAGACACATGGCTAAGAGGCAACAAACTTTCTTTAAATGTTGCAAAAACTCATGCCATGTTGGCTACTACAAAAAAGAAACATTGCACTCTCAAGAGTCAGAATGAAGGCTTGGATCTGAAAGTTTGTGGAAATGATCTCCAAATCATTCAAAAAACAAAATACCTTGGCGTACAAATTGACTGCTCATTGGACTGGAAAGAGCAAATAAAGGCGGTTTCTACCAAGGTGTCCAGGGCAATAGGCTTTTTGAAACATGCTAAATCATTCATACCAAGAGAATCTTTGAAAACACTCTACACAGGTATTGTGGAGCCCCATTTTCGTTACTGCTGTTCTGTTTGGGGGTGTGCAGGCTCAACTGAAATTAATCAGTTGCAAAAGCTTCAGAAACGTGCTGCAAGAATCATATCAAACAGCAACTATGACGCCCCTAGCAGACCACTTATTGAAGAGCTGGGTTGGAAGACCGTACAGGAACTCATAAAATATGAGTCTGAAACAATGGTCTTCAAATCCCTGAATGGGTTGGCTCCCCAATACATGTGTAGCCTATTCACAAAAAACTCGGAATGGTCCTCTCGTAGCCTCCGCAATACAGAAATGGATCTGAGGCTACCTTTGAAAAAAACAGCAAATGGACAAAAATGTTTTTCTTTCAGAGGAGCAAAGTTGTGGAATGGCCTCTCAGCTGACTCAAAACAAGCATCCTCCCTAAGTTCATTTAAAAAATTGATATAGGGTTTATTTCCTTTTCATGGAAATTTTTCATATTGTACATGCATATTTTAGATTGTTGTAGGGTTTAAAAAGGGGTTTTAAAGGGGGTTTTTTTAACAGTTTTTGATACGTTTTTTAGCAGGATTGTTCATAGTTTTGTATTGAATTGTAATTAGGTTAATTTAGTTATTTACATATTATATTTATTTGTAAGTATTGTAAATGGAGGGCCCCTTGAAAATCAGCTATGCTGAAGGGCTACCCTCCTTAAACAAGTGAAATGAAATGAAATGAAAGGATGTGAAGTAGAGGCTGGTTGGTCATTGACAACCAATCATGCAGTCAAGCTCGCAGTCTTAGATGTGTTTTTTGACCTGCAGATTAAGATCTGTTTTAAGAGCTTTTATTTACTCTGTGATGCTTGCATACTCTGGGGTGTGCTGGAAAAATACATGTTTGAAGGCTACCAAAAGTTATGATCCTGCCGTTCTGTGCTATTTGGAATTTCATTCTTGGTGTCATTAGGTGTGAAATTGAGAGTAACACATAAGAACTATCCTGTCTTGAATTCTGCAAGCATCAAAGCTGTTTCTGCATGGCATCAAGTACTTTGTGACATACAGAAAATAGAAGTCACCATTAGGTTTCGCAAGCAGTATTGTGTCTAATGAATCAATGGCAATGGTTTATGAATTTTTATACAGATATGCATGCTGCACAGTTGCAAAGATGGCATCATAGTAAGCACTGAATGTCTTCCAATTATTGCCAGTATTGCATCATCAAACTGATATTTTCTTCTTGTTTTGCCTGTTTTAGACCAGATCTGTTAGCTCCTCAGCAGTTTTGACAAGATGTCGCAGCGTTCTATCTTCTTCCACCAATACACAACCTGAGCCAATGCTGAGTGAGTTGGTCCTTCCAAAAACATACATGACAAAAACTGGCCTGCTCCTTCTGTTTGCAGTAATTGATGATGAACTGTTTGCACTTGTTGATTCTTCAAATCAAGGAAAGAAAGGTCATTCAAGGAAAGCCTTTTTTGGTGAAAATGCAGAACTTCTATCTGAGTTTAAGTCTTTGGAGCATTTTGTTTTGTCAGTGCTGGAATACAGACATGCAAAGGTAAAGATTGTTTGTTTCCTTGATTTATGATAATCTTATGGCTTAATTGAGCAACAGTTTATTTCTCCATTTATAAAAGTAATTATATCTTTACGATACTGTTATAAATAAGCTTTTATTGTGTTGGCTCTTGTTAGTGAATTTTTTTAGATAATTCCTAGTACAACAATCCCCCAGCTTCTTTTAAGTAAGGGGGTGTATCATTATCTATTCATATGATTTTACATATTGCTCCACACACCATTATCTGCTGTAGTAAGCCTGAGTTTCTGTTGCAGGAGAAGAATCTATATGCATCAGCAAATAAGAAGCTCTTTCAGTTTCGCTATCGCTCAAAATATCAGTACAGATCAGTCCGCTGCAAACAGTACAGGGAAGGTGTTGCCAAGCAACTATACAAGGAGGAGGTTGGGCCGAAGAAGAATTTTGCCAACGAAGATGCAGCTGACAAATCTGTTGCTCAAATTACCATGGCAACAGGTACAGCTGCAACTGTTGGAGGGTAAATATTGTCGTTTTCATTCCTTATTCAAAGCATTCGATGCTGTTCTGCAATCGGATGCTGTTCTGCAATCGGATGCTGTTCTGCAATCGGATGTTGTTCTGCAATCGGATGTTGTTCTGCAATCGGATGTTGTTCTGCAATCGGATGTTGTTCTGCAATCGGATGCTGTTCTGCAATCGGATGCTGTTCTGCTAACTTAGTTCTCTTATCTGGAAAAAGGAAGCATAATGGAAGATTATTTACATGCTATTTCAATCACATCAGAACCATACTTTTTAATAAGAGTTGTTGAATGTTGATCATTCAATGAATGACCATTCTTTTGAATGTTGCCACCACCATTCGTTTTGTCTTGCAATTGGCGAAGTGGATTCTTAATGGGCCAAGTTGTGCCCAACCATCATCTATGAAGGGCCATTTCTGCACACTACCCTTAGATTGTAGAGGACCTTTAATTTAAACAAATTACCTTTGACCTTTCATCTTTGAACTTATATGTCCTCATGTAGCATTCCTCATAAAATTTTAACACCTCCCAGTTCCTCATCTCCACATTGTATGTTCTTTTTTAAAAATCCTATTCAGAACCCTTCTCAAGAAACTCTTGAAAGTTTAATCCTCTCATTTGCAAATGTCGCCATGTTGCTGGCAAGCCTTTTGTTTTGGCCTATTCTTATCAAATTGTATTTGTATCATTCTTATACTGCATTCTCTACTCACAGATCAACGTTAGAGGACAGCAGTGCGTCGGAAGGAGAGAGGGAGCCAGATGGTACAGAAACACAAGGCTTTGAGCGCTTGGCTTTGCCTTCAAATGACGTCACGCGAACGAAAGGTAGGCTGCGTTCGCCAATGCAGGAAAGGAAGGCTCCAGCAGTGCAAAACGAGAACGAGCAGAGGCCGTCAAAAGAATATTTCATGATCAGCAGCAGATTTCATCGCCAGCAACATGGCCAGATTCGTTCCGGGAGAACACCAGTACGAACCAGCAGAGCAATGGCTTCCAATCCTCATATCAAACATATCGAAAGAGAGTTTTTATACAGTGTGCGCGGACTTTCCACTGATAACAATGCAGTGCCACCTTCTTTGAAGAACCTTATTCAAACCTTTAACGAAGAACAACACAAGATGACTTCAGACTACGAGGTAATTCATAATAAGGGTGAACAGTTGCGTGCTGGAAGCGTCTCCAGCGACGGAGCCAGCAATGTACTCCCATTCATGTTCGATCAGGAGTCTGGTGCACCTAGACATACCTCTGCCTCGCCTCGAACTCAGCAGCCTCGCTTCAGTGACTTGATAAACAGTAAGAAGCATCCGAGGACGGCAAGTCCAAGGCAAGCAAGAGAGAAACGAGGTAATACTTGTGACCCGTCTGGTGTGTTGCGTGTCTTCTTCTTTCGGTTAGTATGAGCATAAAAAGTAAATATCCTGGAGATTGCGAATGGTTTTACCCAGGCTTATCCAACAGTTTTCATGCAATGGGGTAGTGCATGACGTTTGTGTACTGCCGTTTTTTGGAGGAAATTAGGGCGACGTGTGCAACGAGGATTGTAATGGAGATCTGATATGAATATTTGATGTTTAAAGAGAAATATCACGTGGATACCACGCTCTTCATTTCTCTTTGATTTGTATAAGAACACAGAACATGCGAAAGAACATAAAATCGGAAGATACGAAATGAAAGTTCTGAAAATTTTTATTTGTATCAGGACAGTTTTTCTTTTCATTTTTCAAGTTTTGTGTTAATTGATGATTTTAAATGGACATTTTCACGCAGTACGAAAAGCAATTTTGTGCTGTATTTCCTCAAATGCTAGATGCCCTTACTAGTTTTATTGGATTATTACAACACAAGTCTTACTAGATGCAGGTGTTTTTGTGCCTGGATTGAAGTCGCAAAATCGTTCACAAATTGTTGGTCGTCTTGGATCAAGATCATTTCTGCTGTTCTTCCGAGATTTCATATTTCGAGGCACTGCAATGCAGATGTTTTGAAGCCGTTAATTGAAGTAATAAGCAGGACACCCACAATAATCTTCGATGCATTCTCTGTCGAAGTAATTACTGAATATTAAGTTAAAAACAGTCAAAGCAGGTCCTTTTATCAACTTATCTGATCACTTGAATCGTGGCATGCTGATTCCAAATAATGCATTTGCGAATAGAATTAATGATTTTGCAAACGTGCAATCTATGGTAATGATTTATTTTGATAGCAGACAGTAATTGAGTTTAGCAAAGATCTTCCATTACCTTACTATAATAAGGTTGGCACCATACCTAACAATCTCTAACTGTGTAAGATACAGTTCAGGCGCTTTTTGCCCTAGAAGAAAGAGAGATTGTTATCAATAATCAAATGATTGTGTCAGCTGCATTTGGAATGTCTGCCAAGAGTTCTTCGAACATTCAGTACTATCTTCTCTCCGAACTGGTAGCCCCCCTCCCCCCCCTCCCCCCACATTAACATGTTGGTAGCAAGGTAAAGCTTCCATTCAATCAGGGGGGCAAGGCACAATGATGCGTTTCGTTTTGCAGTAGGGTAGAGGGAGGGAGATGGATAAGTGGGAGTCGAAAAATAGCCGGGCAATGTAGGTTAGTCCCTCCTCTTTGGCAGGCAACGTAGATTGCGAGAGAGTGAATCGTTGATAAGTGGTCCAGTTCGGTTGACAACTTATGACTTTAATATATTGATATTAAGGGAATAATTATTTTTCATTTCTTTTAGCTTTAGGGGTGACACCATCGGCCATTTCTCTTAGCTCTGAGGAGTTTGCACGACTGATTGAGGTTAGAGCAACTAATGCATTCAGCTTCAACTTCCCTGAAGAGTACAGAATGGAAGACATTCGCTCCTTTTCATCGATGGCGATTTCAGATCAAATGGTAAAGTAATTTCCTAGATTTTCTTCACTTTCCACAACTTCCTTTCCCTGCCAAATCCACTACCCTGGCCTAAAGCCTTCCTTTGCCATCTCAGGAGATTCCCCTCAGGAAATCATTCCCTCTTCTTCTTTTAAAGCCCCATTCAACTTTTGCTTTCCTCTTGAGCATTATTAAAGCACGCAAGAAAACCGGAATATTGCCCCCCTGCTGATAATGAATTTGTAGATTTTTCAAGCCCTTCTCTTATACAAGACATCTTCTTAGTTCATTGCAGCCGCCAACCAAAAAACCTATTCTGCTTACCATAGTTTATGGAAGAGAGTAATAGTAAATCCAGTATAAATAGGTGTCTTCGTTTAAAAAGTTCACTTCATCAATGTGTTTTCTTTTTCCAGTCCAACCCATTGTTAAACCCCCCCTTCCCCCACATTTGTTCCGACTCCCTTTTATCGACATTTTCCATCCACTAAGTTATTCGATACTCTAGTGTAGCTACCGTACCTTTGCTATTAAATATCTGGAGACATTGCGGTGCTAGGAAAACGGGCTTGGATTAGGAAATAGGCATTAATCTGAATTAATCCTCTTGTTTCATCAAATCCCTGATCATTGCTCATCTGACTATCATGGGTTCTATGCTTAGACAAAGAAGTTGCACCCAGTTAGATTGCATTTGTTTTCCAAGAAAACAAATATTTGAGGGAATCCCGGTTACACACTTGCATCATTAATTTCGAAGTATTTTGCAAACGTCCAATTGCTTTCTCGGAAACACAATACCAAGTTCACGTGATTTTGGGTCACCGCTTATATTTTATTGAGTTCTTTAAAAAACAAAAGAACATTGTTAAGCATATTGGTAGAAAATATCGAGCTTAGGGGAATTTTACAGTTGTTATCTCTCCCTATCAAAGTTCAAACAGCAGGGGTTTGTATGACCTTTTGAGATTCCTGGCATCGGATTTTCTGTCAGCTGTCAGAGAATTAGAAGTATTTCCCTTTTAGAGGGTAGCTTTAGTTTTCCCATCCATTCAGGGAAATTCTGCAAAGCATTGGAATTCGTCAACAAAAGGAGACTGACGCACAAGATTTGTCCTTACAATAGCATGAAATAGCGGAACCATAATTCTCGCTTATTAAGAGTACTTTCGTCCGATACCCTTCAGAGTATGGAAACGTCGGAAAATAACCAAAAGTGGACAGAATAAATAACGAGCTTCACATCGGAATAAAAATTCATAAACCACTAAACTTTTTTATGGGTGGGGTTTCAATCCTTTTGTATGAAGAGAACCGCAGTCTTGGCATTTGATACCACACGAGCACTTGCCAACATTGTACCAAGAAGTTTAGTACCACGAAACATTTTTTCATAGTTTTAGCTTTGTTCGCCCTTCGTACAGTCTTTTCGCATTTTGCTTGATTTGCCTTAATTCCAAAGTAATTCTAAAATAAAGACTAAAATAATGCCAAATGCCAGCTTATAGTTGATGACCATCATCAATTATTGGATAATGCAGAAATGTCCCATCGAGTAATGCATGGCGTAATAAAAAAATTATGGAATGATTATGGAATTTTCGAGAGTGGATTTCGGCTTATATACTTTTTGCAAAGATTAAAATTTTTATGGCTATTTATTGCTTGTTTCGTTGCCCAAAAACAGTAATGGTTTTAATTTATATTTGTTTATGTTTAGCTTTGTTATAAGGTATGAAGTTGTGTTTTCTGATAATTGTTTACTGTCTGTCACTTCCTTGTGTCTGCAGCATCATCCTCTCAAAAACCCGTCAGATTTTCAGCTTTAAATTGTTAGTTATTGAAATTAATTCTGGCTGGATATTAATTTTTGAGTATTGATTATAATTGATTCGTTATTGTGAATATTAATGTAGAAGCCTTTATTTGCTGCTAAACTCGTATCTGATTTGCGGAAGTCAGCAACCTAATGAGTAGAATCCTTTTGAGCGTGTAGATTTATCATACACTAAATATCACATTGATTATTAACAGGAAAACGTCCAGTATCACAGTAATCTGCATCGTAATTTGCTTAAAAGATGCCAGAAATAGCAATTGTTTGAAGGCCTTCTTATCTTTAAAAGTGTTGCTTTTATTTTAAAATCATTTATTGCAAAAGTGCTGCTTTTCTCTGAGCGTTTTCATCATTTTCAGGCTGGAGGCGAGCCTGTACCTATGCTTAATTCACATCTCCAATCTATTGAAAGACAACTGGGTTATGCTGGCATGCAAGAGAGATCTCTGGGCCAGTCAGAGGCCAACCACGAATTAGACTCAGATTCAAATGAGGACATTGCGGAAAAGAGGTTGGCTGGCAGCTACAGGAGCTCTGTTGGATCCTTTCTTGATGAAGATACTGATGACGATAGAATCTTGTTCAGTTACATCAGTCCGAGTTTGCGCAAAGGATCATGGAACCCAACGGTCTCCTTCTCGTTTGAAGGTTCGAGCGGCATGACAATGGAAGGATCGTTTTCCGAGACTGATCAATCAGAAATGAAATCATCTGAAAGCAAAGGAGAGATCGATTTATCCGACTTCAAAATGTAAAATTATCAAGTAGAGGGAAGGAATTCGACGGGCCTCTTGGAAGCCGACATGGTTATCCGCAGCCAAGTGTTGATGGGCCTATTGCTTGTAACCGGACAGTTGCCAGCTCAATCGATGGCGCGTCAGCTCCCTCCAAAAAGCAGTCACGAGTTGAATCGAAGAATGCTGACATTAATGACCCTAGTGTTAGACCAGAAAGACATCTCAATGACAGTGCTCGCTTGAGTCGTGATGCTAATAACAACATTACATTGGTAGAATCCGCCGCTATTTCGCGCAATCACAACAACACCAAGGACGGAGCCTCAATCCCACCACCAGAATATTATCGATTGCCGTTCGAAAACGAGACTGCGACGCACCAGAGTGGCCAATCATCATCTTCGTTGAATGGGGAGGAGAATAGGAAGAGTGATCCACTGATGGCTAAGTCAGAAAGTGGCGTTTTGTCTGGAAAAGGAAGCAAAGGTTCGATTGCTCATTCGACACAAAGTATTGGCGATAGTCAACAACAACATTTCGCTTACCGAGAGTTGTCAAGTAGCGGAACGGTCATTTCTATAAGAGACAGTATTCCAGACCCCGGACAAGTGTCTGAGACAGTCCCTTTATCTCGAAATGCCCTATCGACACATTCTCGCAGTAGTCTTGAATCTTTCACTCGAGAGAGCACAATGCCGGCAGTTTGGATGCAACAGTATGCACCTAAAGGTACTTACTGATTTGTGTCTATTTTCTCTCTGATTACTATCTGTGCGAGTTTTCTCAGTAAAGGCTGGCGAAAACATCGCTAAAAGCATCCTTTTGCAACCGCATTTCTGATGTTGATAACAAGCTCCAATCGCCCTATTGCTAATGGTTAATATTTAGGGTTGTTTCACAGTTAAACATTAATGTGCCGTGTTAATGCGGTGACGAATGTCTCTGTGTTTCAGATGCTGATAAAGGAAGCGAAGATCGCACAGATATCCAAACAGAAAGCGCGAACAATCAAGAGAAGAGACTAATTGGCAACCGGATCAAGACCAACCCCTTTTCTTCTGAAAAAAATCCTATTCCAGCAGATGTGGCTGACGAGTGCTTAAAAAAGAAGCCAAATTTGCAGAAAGTGAGTGATCCGATTAGCCGAGAGATAACGCAAACGCACAGTTTTGCATTTGTAGAAAATAGCGTTTTTGGTGCCCGGCAGCTGGCGAAAGGCAATTTGGTTGACGCGAAAAGCGAGATCGGTGTTCGCAGTCCTAACAAGAAGACGGTGTTGCTGGGAGAGACTAGTACAAGCAAAGCTGACAGCTCAGAGGCGACATATGAAGACAGTCTGATTGGGAATCAACAATCAGTGTTATGCATTGAAAAAGGCGCTGTTGCTAGCGAAGAAGGGCCACTAGGAAAAACGTTTGTAGTCGAAAATTAGGAGAAACGCTGGTCGCGCAGGAAGTAAAGGAGATGAACCCAGTTCAGAAGAAGGGAAAAGATAGGAAAGATGAAAGCAATAAGCGAGAAGCAAGGGGCCCGTTGGAAAACAAGGATAAACAAACAGTCGAGTTGAAGATTGACCTGAAGGTGACCAGGGACAGCAGCCCAGATACCAGTACAGCTGATGCGGAAGCGACGAGAAGTGAAGCGAATCATGTCACCAAACCCCAGCATCTTTCAAGCGAGGGCTTACGGCTGGATGGGATCAGCGAAGGCGAAAGCAAAGCAGAGGACCAAGGTCTTGATCCCCTGAAGTTGTTGTTGCAGCCAAACAAGATGCTTGATGACGCGGCAAAGGCAAAGGTACGTGTTTCACCATGCTGTATTATTAGAAGGGTGGTGCTTGTAGCAATATGCCGTTGTACGCATGGGAACTAGCAATGCTTGTTTACTGTTATAGCATCGTGCACCCACCCAGAGGCTCGCGTGGATCGCTGGTATATTGCTCTGACAGCAATGAATTAACTGAGCTAAATAAGTAAATGAACTAACTAGCAAACATTCAATTTGTTCCTTCTGATTCGTTGTGTGAACAACCCACCACTTTACTGTATACTTCTGAACAAAAGTTGACATTCGCTCTGGTATTAGCTCTCTGCCAATCGTGCAAATAAATGCGGATTTATCGGCTTTTAGTTGTTCAAATGCACTCTTGTGACTGGCATTTTTTCATCTCTAGAAGAAGCCCACTGAATGGACGTCGACGAAAAGGAACGCTGTGAAGGCGAAGAAGAAACGCGGCATCGCATCACGCCAGGGAAGTATCTCTAAAAAGGGAAATGATTCAAAGAACCTCTCTCCAGTGCTGGACCTGCCTAAAAAGATGGAAACGGTTGAAACCATGATAGGCCGCCCAAGCAATTCAGACAACCCTTTGAAACCGAGCCCTGACACTGAATCAGATGCCATTATTGAAAGAGAGATTACATTCGAGAATCAGTTAGAGCTGAAGGAAACGACCGCCTCAAAGAGCGTCCGCATTCAAAACGTCGAAGTGAAGCAGGTTTCGGAGGTCGACCCTGAGAGGAAAGGGGCCTATCCACCGTCAAGAACAAAGCGTGGCAAGAAGGGCGCGAAAAAGGTGACCACCCCGAAGGAGCAACCCGAAGATAAATTGAAGTACGAAGAGCAAATGAGGCTGTTGCATGAAAAGGAGGTTGAACAACAGAAAGCAAGAGAGGCTGCTGAAGCCAAACAGAAGGTTCTTGAAGAAGAAAGGGAAAGATACAAGCAAGAAGAAGAGGTGGCGAAGAAGAAGGAGGATGAAGCGAGAAGAAGACTTGCAGAGGCGAAAGTCAAAGCAAAGGAAGAGAGAGAAGCGAAAAGACTTGCGGATGCTGAGAAGAAGAGACAATTGGTAAGTCGCCTTTAGAAGCAATAGGAACTGAAAGAATTCAACTTTGATAAAACTTCAAATTATTAAACATAATATTTCAATATTTTCTGATGGTATTTTTATTTTCAATTCTTTTTTTCAATTTCATGAATATTGTTTAGTTCCGCTGTAATTGTCGTGGATTCAGTCCATTTTCAGTTTAATACATCAATGGCAAAAGGAACCTCAATCTATAAATTTATTTTTAATATGCCTATAATTTCTTTCTTGAGGTGGAAATGTTACTTTCCAAAAGAATGCCCTGAATGATGGTCCTGTTTTCTTAAATTCTTTTTATTCTTTTTGGATGCTTAGCTGCTCCCATGTGCAAGTCGCTGGGTTAAATAGAGCTAAGCTGGGTAATTTGTGAACGATCCTGTCTGAAAACAGATCTATCGCACATTATTAATTAAGGTGTGTTAATTAAGGTAGGATTTTTATGGTGTATATTTGAAAGGGCTGCGCGTTGCTGGATGTTGAGGTATTCATCTAGAACTCTTTAGCTTCATTCAGACATCAAACGTATTTTCCATGTTCTTAGTTCTTACTGATTTAGTCCACTGATATAACTATCTTTGTTGCAAAGTTCTAAGAAAGTTACAAGTATAGGCAGTTCTGAGAACGACAGGTGAGAGGCCGCAGCCCACTTGATGTAAATGAAAGTCATGTATTTGGACTAGATTTCCAATTTCTTGTAAGTTGTACTTCCTAAGGACCAACTCTTAATTCGTTTCTTTCATGTTAAGAAGAACTCTTCCGCCATAAAGATCTCTAGTAATGTTATGTTCTTTTCAAGTCTTCTTGTTTGGCTGTATCGTAGCTTATTTTGAAGTTATTTTCTTGTGAAGGTTGAGCAGCGCAGAGAAGAGCGACGGCAAAAGGAAATGGAGTTCGTCGAGAAAGAAAAGGAGGCCGAACGGTTGAAGCACGAAAGAGAGAGACGGGCGATGGAGTTGAGGGAGCAGCGAGAGAGGTCGAAGGAGCAGGAACGGTTGGAGGAAGAACAGCTGTTGGAGAAAGAACGCTGGGAAGAAATGAAACGGGAAGAAGATGAGAGAAGGCAGGAAGAAGAGAGGATCCGCAAAGCTCAGGTTTGTTCAGTCTCGAAACAATGTTGGTTTCGAAGTATTGTTAATCGAGAAGGATACAAGCTACCGTGACGTTTGATGTTTGTT
The DNA here is from genome assembly GCA_003864495.1 of Nemopilema nomurai. Lineage (NCBI taxonomy): Eukaryota > Metazoa > Cnidaria > Scyphozoa > Rhizostomeae > Rhizostomatidae > Nemopilema > Nemopilema nomurai. The sequence continues at coordinate 1,107,278 of ML133465.1, read as the reverse complement.
GCGTCGACGGCATAGACAGAGGTTTAAGTTTACGGTAGGGATCCAGAAACCGGATGGGTTTGTTGCAGAGAAACTGAGAAGGTGGTCGTTTAATTTGCCAAGGTGCAACGATATGAATGTTGATTGTTTGAAATTTATTTGTTTTATTGTTAGTTCATTAAAGGCAGGGACAGAAAGAATAGGAATATATGGTACAGTTACAAGACCATTTTGAGTCGTTCATCAACAATGTGTCGAATGTAGATGGAGTAATTATTAACAGTGAGCAAAAAGAATCAATTGAAAGTTCAAGCAAGTAAGAGGATAGGGGGTCGAAATGCGCGTTGAGGTTGAGAAGATACCGATTTAATTAGTCAAGCCATAAAGGAGTTGCCTGGACGCAAGGAGAATATATTAAAGTAAATAAGTTTAAATGATGCAATGGAGAAATACCTGAAGAAGAAAAACGATCACAAGGAATTAGCAGATTTTTTAATAGAAAGCTAAGTTTTTGTGTGTAATCATAGAGTACCCATTGTGGATTGAATCGGCAAACAATTTGCATCTCGATTTCTATGCAAACTGCGGTGTCCTAAATTTCATCCAAGCGGAAACTAGACGACTAATAGATTGAGGCGTAACTTCCATGTTTACACAATGCCAAGAGATGCAACACGTTCTTTGAATGCGCAACGAAACCGGAACAATATCGTTTGTGTGGGTGATTAGGAAGTCAATTCGTTCTCCCTAATTTTAGTGCTTGGCAGCTACAGTCAATGCCAAAATGACTCAGGGTATCGAAACAGGTCTATGTTGTTGTTTGTTTATTATGTAAATCTCCACTATACAATACAAGTTAAACCTTTTTCCGAGAAGTATTCCTGAAAACTTGTTTCTCTAGCTGTTTCAAACTTATTGACCTAGCTTCGAAAAGAGTGTATAAATTTGAATATGAAAACTCTATGAATAAGAAATTCAATATTGGCTGCTAGGATTGGGGGGCTGTAAGGGGGTTGGGGGGCTGTAAGGGGGTTGGGGGGCTGTAAGGGGGTTGGGGGGCTGTAAGGGGGTTGAAGAAGTTGCACAAAAATTGGTAAGCTGCTAAGCGTTTACGAAGACGTCCTTACATGCTCATTTAAAGTATAAATCCGTAATTAATACTGGTCAAGTTTAACCCTTATTGAATAGCCAAATTCTTTTTTAGGAAGAGTTGGAGCGACTTATAGAAGAGCGGGAGTATCGAGAGCAATTACGACGAGTTGCCGAAGTTCAGGAGGCGAAAATGCGAGAAGCTGAAGAGCAGCGACGCCTGAAGGAAGAAGAAGAGCAGAGAAGAATAGCAGATGAGCGGGAGCGCTTGAAGCGAGCTGAGTATCTTAAGCTGCAGGCTGAGCTGGAGAGACAGAAGGAAGCAGAGGCGATTGCCGACGAGCGGAGACAGATGATGCTTCTCAAGGCAGCCAAACGGAAGGCCGAGCTGCTGAAGCGAAGAGAGGAGAATCTGGAGCGAATGTTCGACCTGAAGTGCAAGCGCAGCTCTCAAGGCATTTCAAGGTCTTTTACGTTCACCTATTTTGTGCACATACCAAGAAGTGTATGGGAGGTGCCCATTGGTTGGTCGAATAAGAAAGGTAAAGGCGGAGCTAGAGGGAAAAGTAGGCCCATTTCTGTATCAACCAGTGTAAAAGGCCCCAAGTGACGGATGAGAGGCTAAGGGGAAGGACTAGCCTGGTTGTTTGAAACTGCAGTCTCGTTTTGAAGTTGGGGTGTAGACAGTAGCAGTCACCTATCTCAAGAGATGGGCCTATTTTGGTGAAGGGCCTATGAATCATTGCTCAATGCCGAGCTGATAAACATAGGCTCATTGCTTAGTAGAGGTGCGATTATTGAGAGTGTAGCCCCAAGTAAGAGCAGGTCTCTTAGCCACCATCTCTTTGTTTACTCACTAATGTAAATCGCCAGGGCAAAGCAATTTCTGTTTTCATTGTATGCAGTGTTCTTGCAGTTGTGCGATATGGAAATTACAAGTTTGTAGTTATGTAAAATCAGTATATTTGTTAGCTTCATTTGGTGAATTTTTTGCAAATGGAAATTCACTGAATACTTGCCCAGCCCTCTAGACCCCTGTTTTTCATCGATGCTCTCACTATAATTAGAAAACAAATAGTGGGTTTTGTCAGAGCAGGCTTTTAAACCAAAGCTTAATGGCTATGGCAAAGTTGTAGAGGACCTTGAGGCCCGGGGCCAAAATTATCTCGGGGACTCTTGTTTGAAAAAGAATTCTTTTAGCCCAGATTATTCTTTTCCGTTAAAATTGTTATGCCTCAAGGTGGTGCCTTTTCGTTTTTTTGTCTTTTCGTTGGGTTACCAAAAGCTCGGATCCTCGGGCCATGCCCCCCTGCGCCCCCCAAAAACCGCCACTGCAGACAGACGCGTGGTCTACTCCTTTGTTTTAAAGATGCGGCAGCTTTCTGACGTTTTTCTAACTCCTTAAGCAGGTCACGCAGTTTCGTTAGCTTTGATGCATCCGGGAAAGGTATTTCCTCCCCCGATTGTTGAAGAGATTGGTCTACGAAATGTCACGTATGCCAAGTTGAAGCTCCCTTGATTGTCGTCACCGTTTTCATACGCACGACTTGCACCCCTGATTACGGTATCAGATTAATCACGCCACTCGATACCACTCTAGTGACGTCATTAATGGCTAGTGATTCAAGACCTAACCAAAAGAGCTACAACGTTTCTGCCTCTAAAGAGCAGGTGATCATTTTGTATATGTTATGATCGTCAGCAAACTAGACCGTCTTTAAAATTTCATCGCTTGTCTTTAAAAATGAATTCACAGCAAGAAAGTGCATTCAGAAGCCAGTGTAGTTTTACCCTTTTGAGATTGGTATTTGAAATTTATCAGAGTGTTAGTTTGTAGTAATGATTATTTATTAGCTTCTTCGAAATGTTTATTTATGAGATGATTGGTGATGTGTTTATGTGAGAAACTGCCCATGAACAAATGGCAAACAAGCCTTCTGGCCAGCCTTACCTGAACCACTACCGCGCAATACTGTTGACCTTAAAATATTGGAGCCTTGCGTGCTTCCACACCCACAGCATGTTCATAGGACCAAAGAGCATGGGCGTACCTATTCGAGGGCTGTGGGGGAGTGTTAAGCCCAATCTCCACTAGGCGGAAAATTGTCGCGCCGCGAAAAGTAGGATCATTTTCTACTTTTCGCTAGTCGGCAATTTCCGCCACGACAATTCAATTAGCCAATTAGATCGCAGGAAATTTTTCCGCCTCGACAATTTTCCGCCTAGTTGAGATTCGGGCTTTACACCCCACTCCAAATTACCAGGGTACGCCCCTGCCCATGGGACACTTCTACATTGCGAATTTATGAACGCCGGAGTTCTTGGCTTCAAGAGGAAAGGGTAGACGTTTGCTTTAGGCCAGATTCTAGAGACAAAGTTTGGGAGGCTCTGCTAATGCCAGGGTTGAAAAATTCATTGCAGAGAGTTTAAGAATTTCGCAAGTTTTAGAATTAAAAGCAGTTTGAACTTCTATTTTTTGAAAGAGCCATTCTTGATATAATTTTCTGATAGTAATTTGTATTCAATTTCATGCCCAGGTAATAATAATAAGCATGTTTCCATCATATTTATAACAGCATTCATCAAATAAACATATAGCCCTATTAGCCCCTACTTGTACTGACAGATATGGACATGCACAGTAGAGTTCACAGGTGCGATTTTAATGGTGTGTCACATGATACTGTGTTTTGAAATCCCGTGCTTCTCTACGTCATCAACTGGTTATTATGGTAGACTTGCGTAAACAGACTGTCAATGTAAGACTTACTACCATTCGCACACAGAGAAAAGACACACTAGTAACCAAACCGACAACAGTTTTCAACAAAGGGCAGTAAGCTTGAATGCGTTAACTTTCGCTTCTTAAACGTGGGCTGGGGTTATTCTTCTGCAACAGAACAAGCGTCTAGAGCTTACACATCTGTAACCAATACCCTCTTCTTGAGTCCCCCTCACCCCTGCACCCTACGTAGATTGTTCTCTTCTGCTACAGAGCTGCACACCCGAGCTCTTGACAATCTTATGAACGCATCAGTTCGGTCATGGCAGTTTCTTTGATTCGCCTATTCCGCGGGTTAGCGTGAATCGAGTTTAGGATTGGCCAGAGTTCGGTGGGATGGGAAAGGATACTTCGAATTCACAACGAATCTAGGATTATAGGCTTGATGCTGATTCAAGGATTCGCCAGCAGAGTGACGTCATCATGGGTCTCTCAATGCATGTTGAGACAAGTGTGAAATTTCTTTTACCGGTTTAGAGTAAAAGACACAAAAACGATCGTAAAGACTATATCTTTCTTCTATCTAGAACGCTCACACACTCTTTCTTATGGAAAGCGTTAATCTGAATTACGTTTACTCGAAGAAAGAATTTGATTAAGTGTTTAGCGGATACATGGGTTGTTACGGTTGCTATATATCGAAAACAGAACATGCTTATAAGGAGTACAGGCTTGTACAAAAACAGTAATACAATAATAAATACACTTCAGCAATTGCAAAAAGATGAATTAACTACAAAATTAAACCCTCCGCCTCTGCTCCTCCACAGGACTGTGCATAGAGAAAAGCCTTATAATTGACAAAGACGAAAGCAGAGCTTTGTTACCATCAATAGTAAGCGAAGAGTGATACAATTTAGGTGACTTATTTATTTTAACAGGTGACGGCTGCTGTATTGCTGATAAAAATTTAGTCTCACATCCCTATCCCTTTTCATGTGTCTCGATGTTAACCCATAAGGCTTTTTTATTTGCAAAATCAGAGTTCATTAAACAATTTGCCATTGAAAAACAACATATGTGATTGAAAGTAATATTTTTTAGCAAAAAGTTGATGCGAGGGGGTTACGTCCCTCCTATTTTTTGTAATTTGTATCTTTTTCAAATTCCTTTCTTTGGGTTCCCTTTGTATCTAAGTTTGGCCCCCACACTTTTTAGTTTTATTGGAGGCTCTCTGCAACACTTTTCAATGATAGGATTTTATGGAATTATGGTTTGTCTTTGGTTGTGTGACTGATTGATCTTTGAGCTCAACGGTGTGTGACTGTTGCTCCGGGAAAATCCACAGATTAATAGGCGTTATAGGAAATACCAGGGCCCACGTCCCCACATTTTTGCGAAGAAAATAATTCCAATTAGCTATAAAATGCAGCAGATTCAAATTCAAATTCCTACCTAACTCAAATTCAATACATTAGCCATGCCCTCCCCCCACTTTCAAGTTCGTGGCGTGGGCCATGAATATTAGGCGAGTTCTGAAACTTAATCAAACGCCAACTTTCTAAACGCGGAAGATTCTTACTCTGGGGTATCTAGGAAGCGAAGTTATGTGTTTTAATAGTAAACAACGGTGACGAAGGAATTCAAGTTGCTGCATCCCAAAAACTCGGGAAGGAAAAAGGAAATCTGACTTTAGCGCCTTACACGACACCCTTCGTGCCATCCATTGTAGGACTGAAAAGAGATATGAGACCATCCACCGCTGGAAGATCAAGTCCACGTGTGGCTCGATGTGTCCTTATCATTTGAGCCAGGATTTTCGCAAACACGATTGACTCAAATTACGTATTCACACAGACAAACCATAGATTAAAACACTGATATTTCAGTAAAACTACCATCTTCTTATGGCTTTTATGAAGAGGCCGCTAACAGTCCGTATCAACTTAAACATCGATACTAATTTTGCAGAATATAAAAATGGAATTGCTTGCAATTTTCACAATTTGAAAGATCTCAGATTCCTTCCACCATTCTTCAAATACTATAGAACTTGTCAAAGTAAAGCAAAAAGACATCGAAGCACAACTCTGTGACTCATTAATCAGTTGGGCGGGGTAAAATCCAAATCTACAAGAAACTCCCCTCAAGCGCTTACAACAAATTCGGAAATGTTATTTCCAGTAGCTTCGCTGAAAGAACCATTCGCCCTTATTGTCATGAATAAGCCAATTCACGGGGGAAATCACAATGGACGCCCTGCCCTTTGACGTCATTCACGTGACTCAGGCTAACATTAAATATGGCTGCACTGTGGCATCAGCAGTAAAGCTCAGAGCATTTCCACTCGCAATGGCTTGTAATAACAGCACATATTCAGATGATATGTATAGCGAGCTTTTGGCACGCTTTAACGAGACAAGAAAACGTAACATAAAATTGTTGGAAGAAAGGAGAGAGTTGCTCCTAAGGCTGCAAGGCCAGACAAGAACTCAAAACCAGAGCAATGAATTGGCTTATGGCGACAACGACGACTTTGCGAGCGATGAATCAAATTCAGAGAAAGAGAAGGTGTGTTGTCGAAGTTTATAAATCTATTTTCTGTCTATTTTCTATTGTCTATTTAATGGAACGGGATTAGAATAGTTGCCTAGTCAGTCATTAATTTTCTGAAAAAAATATTTTGTGCGTTGTTGAATAAATAAGTTTTGAATTTGTCATTTTTATGGCAACGCGATAGTTTCCCTTTTAAGGACTAGTTTGCTAAATTGTCACCAACCTATCCTAAACTTTTGGATGTTGGAGGATGGGTCAGGCGAATGTATATGTTTATATTGTCCATTGACAATGCCTTTAAGCTTCGCCTTTTAATCAAGTTCGAGAATAATAATCGACTTAAGTTCATGCTATGATCTTTGAGAATCATGCTATGGAAATTTTTCAATTGTTAAATGCCATAATGTTGGACAATCCGTTTATTGTTGCCAAAGTTGTATGGCCTACCTTTTGAGAAGATACTGTTCTGTACTGTTTACCTGAATTTACTTAACCATTTCCTTAGCTGCTAAAGGATAACGTTGAATGGAAGAGGAAGTATGAAGCTATAACAAGTGACTATGCCCAATTGCAATCAATCTGTGAGCAGATGAAGAAGGAAATGAAGGAGGATAGACACGAGAATGATAAATTAAAACAACTTATTTGCCATCTCAGTGCTGATCTTGTAAAACTTGGTGTGTGTCACAATCCTCATGAGTCTGGTTCAAAGAATGATTTGAAGTCTGATGAAATAGAGGCCCTAAAACAACAGGTAAGACTTGTCTTGTTTGGTATTGTGACATATTTTGAGTAGTTAATGAAGTAATAAAAATGATCTTTTGACCAATTTTGAGTTATTTGTTTTATTTATTCGAATATTCTTCTCTCAAGATTGAGTTGTATCAAGAAGATTTTGAACATGAGCGGAAAGACAAGGAGAAGCTGATGAGTGAGAATAGGCTTTTAGAAGGACAGTTGGAGTATACAAGTGAAAGGCTGGAAATGATGTCTGCAGAGAACCGAAAATATAGACTTTGCCTAAACCAAGTTACTAGCCAGAAAGAACATTTGCTTTCAGAGATAAGAAGGCTCTCTATTGGCTCTTTGCCTTTCTCCCCTGTTCATGAGCACCAAGTGCCACTAGATACACGTTTCAAATACGATAGTTACGAGGGACAGGTTGGTTTCCCTTTTTGCCATTTTATAACTATGTTAGAATTTTTACATCAAGAACTTTTTCCAAATGGATGCTATGTTTTGATATGTTTTCAATTATGTTGTCAATATCTTTCTATTTATATTGTAAAATGCATGTTGTTGCTGTTACCATCAGAAGCCAGAAGTTTAATGTGGCTGATGCTTTATAAAAAAAAACCATAATTTCATGTTATTCATTGTATACTAGAGTCAAACAACAGGTAGACTTTGACTGTGTGGCATGTTTAGAGTATGATGGAAACATTTAAGCACAAATCATTTTAATGTCCCTACAGACTAAACCAACTAAAGCAATCACAGAGCTTTCTACATCTTTCAAAACCTGCCCTCTTTAAAGCTGTGGCTTCCTCCCAATTTGCAAAATCCTTTTTTACTGCTCTCTTTGTTAGAAATGCAGTAGTTTCTTGATTTTCTTTTGATTTGTGTCTAACGTTCTCCTCTCTTTTTTAGGATATTGTTCCAAAATCATTTGTTTCTACAGCAGGACCAACAATTGTGAAACCCTCGCCATCAGCCTTCTTTGGGCACCCAGCAGTTGAGGACTCAAAATGTCGCTAAATATTTCAATCATTGTTTATATGTGTACACAGAAATAAAGAATTTTTTAAAAGATCTGTTTATAAAAGTTGCTAGATGGATCTAGTAATATATTCCAAATTATTTATTCACTCCTTTTAATGGAGGGATTATTTATTATTAGCAGTTAATGTCTTGTAAAATAGTTAGGTTGATAAATTGTTTTTGGAGTTGTAAAATAAATTTTGAAAATGAATATATCTTTCAATTGGAGCAAAGATGATTTATCCTTTGTGGTGAGGTGACAACTACTAGTTGGGGGTTTGTTAGCTTGCTTGCATAATGGTACTGTCTAATACATGAATAACTTATTCAAAGTAGGGGACGCTACGCCATGGAGTAGACTTGTTGGGCAGCAACACACGAAATCCTATGTCAGTCCCCTTATTTTCATTGAAGGTAAATCAATTGGGAACAGGGGCTAGCTCATTGATACTGGCAGGAGCCACAACCCTCCTTATTCACCCAGGACCTGCTAACAATGCATTCATTATTTAACAGCAATGACCTGGCAGTTCCGAAAATGCCAGTCGTATAAACAGCCATCTTTTCTGGTACCTGTCATTGTCATCAATTTCAAACTGGTTCTTTAGGGGATTTCGTTTCACTCGTCGTAAGAAGTTATGCAAATGCGATGCATATTTTCGCAATCGTCGGATCCTTTTATTTGACTTTGGAACACGCACGACAATGGCACCACCGCTATACACCACCCATAGGCGCCGACTACGTGGGGGCTCAGCCCCCCTGGGAATTTCATTCGAATTCAATCAAAGAACTGAACTGATGATACTGTAGACCATGATGCTATATCTGCTTTATTAAAATGTTTTGTTTTGTTATTATACATACTTCATATGTTGTATTACGTTATTAAAGCGACAGGTAATTTCTCTACCTTTTAACTTTTTTTAATTTTTTTTAATTGAAATTTTGAGCCCTCCCTGGGAAAAATAAAATTCGGCACCTATGACACCACCCGTAGTTATCTTGTGCCAAGCCAATCCCCCAAGCCTTTGTACCATGAGGACTAGAGTGACGTTTTTTGTCGCAATTCAGTGTTATTATCACCATGCCAAAAACCAAGGCTGATTTCTACAGACAGACAAGCTGATACCGATTCTTCCTTCTTGGCTTTGTTCGGTGGTATTTTGAACAAGAGCCCTGCATTAACTCAGTTGCAAAATAGCCTAGGGAAGGGGCAGCAGTGTCTAACGGGAAAGGGAAATTTCGGGGATAAGAACCTTATTACCCCTAGATGTGCTGCCCACTAAGAGTACCCACAAGAATTTGTCAATTCAGTGACACAGGAAGTATCTTTAAAATAAAGAGGGGGGAGGGGGGGGGGGGGGGGAAAGCACATGTTTTGAAGGGCTTTTGAAGGCTTAAGAAAGGACTGTTGTAGAATGTCATTGTTGGTTGCCAGTCAGGTCTCGTAAGAGGCCCTCCGGTCCGGTACTTCTAGTACTTCTTCTTGTACATCTTCGGGATAAGATAAATTCCCGATTCGGTCCAAGCTAAAAGCAAACACATTACGATTTATCGCAATCGGCACACAGTTATGTCAACCATTTTGGAGATTGATTCGTATACCAAAGTATTTCACGTCTGAAAGAATTGGGACGACATTTCTTGAACATCAGTTATCAGTAGTACCAGAGTCATCTAATCATGTCAATAAATATGCAGTTTGTGAAATTCTAGGAGAAAATGTAATTTACCAGTCGGAAATTTACCAATAGAGAATCTCAGAATGCGTCGTTTATAAACAGTTCGCTTAGGAAGCATCTATGGCTTTGGTTTTTTATTTAAACAGAGTTGTTTGTTCAATGGAGCTCAAAGTTTGTTTGATTTGTTTGCTCGACTTATCTGGGGTTACATTCTGTACATACGAGATGCCAGAACCAAGGGAAATGAGAAAGTGTTCCAGATCTGGGGAGTTCAATTTTAACGGTAATCGACTTTTCATGAATCAACTGTATGTGTGCTTGTATGTGACGTAAAAAAGCGCCTTAGGACTTTCTGAAGGACCTTGAATGCATGCTGTGTGCAGTTACTAATGTCAAAATAACTCTTACAAAGGAGACTTTTGCACAAAACATTGCAAAGAGCAGTGGTTACGAGCAAGTACGAACAATGCAAGCGAATGAATGGCATGGACCGAAATATGACGTAGTTTAACCCGCTTGCGCTGACAGCAGTGTCATAATATGACTGAGGAAGTATCTGTGGTACGGCCATAGAGGTAGGATTATCCTATCTCTATGGGTACGGCAGACATGGGCAGTGGTGCCCAGGGTATGTAAAAGAGTCAGCTTTCGCGTCATTGTTATTATTATTATTGTTAATATATGATTTATGTTCATTTAGGCCCCTCGCATTTAGAGCATAGATCCTTTAGGAGTAGTTGCAGACGCAGCATTACGCATATTACGTCAGTTCTATTTTCGTACTAGGATTTTCCAACCACGCATTACATTCGCATTATCTTTTGTCTCAGCATTTACCCTCCGTAAGATTTGCTTAGGTAATGGCATTCCTTTGTAAAAGGTATTCCCTCATGCTCCTTTTAGCCAAAAATCCATTAAATCATCATTTCGCATCTTAGATAACTGCTGACACAGCCCCCGCACATACTTCCTTCTATCCAACCTTTTTCCTATATACACGCTTTTTATAAGGAACCTACATGAAGAAGGCCGAAATATTTAAATAACTTAAACTACTAAGAATGAAATCCCTAAGGAACTTTCAATATGAACAATTTTTATAACTGCAAGCATCAAGAATTTAAAAGCCGGTTCCATTCATTTGCAGCCAATATTCGCATAGATTGTTTGCTATTCGTGTGTCAAATGCTGCATAGGGTAGTTTCCGCATATGCTGTCTTGCCCCTCTTTTTTATTAAGTTTTAAGGCTTATTGTAGTCAAAACACCGAAAGTGAGAACTTAAGGAACTTTTAAGGAACTTTTGGTACTAGAATCTGATGATTTGAGGTCTACCAATAAGAAACTTTTGGAACTAGGCCTTGAGGTAGGTTCCTTTTAAAAAAAGGGTGTAGTGCAGTATGCGTCGTGCTGTAGGTGCTTGCGAAAGGCCTCAGTATTGATCTGTATAACAATCCGGCTGAAAGATAAGAAGTTGTATTCTTTGTTGTATCCTGCCATAGCCGAGACTGAGACTCGCTGTATCCTGGAGACGGGTTACAGGTAGGAAAGCTTAAGCCTTCCAAATTTTTGCAAAGATGCCAAATTTTAGTAAACAAACTACCAATAGAGCCCCTTTTTAATGATTTTAGCCCCCTCCCCCCACTTTTTTTAGACCCCCACTTTTCTCAACGCTCTGCGGTGCCTGTAAACAGCAAACTACACTGATTAAACAACGTGTGTTTGTAATGGAGACGGCTACTCTTGGTGACTAAACATATTGAAAATTGATTGATTGATTGATACATATTGAAAATTGATTGATTGATTGATTGATACATATTGAAAATTGATTCAAGAAACGACGTTTGTACTGTTCAAGGGTGAAAATTGCAGAGCTAAGGGGGATCGGTGTAAACAGTTTCAGTCACTGCAAAACGATGAATGCAATTCTTTTCAACCTTGAGGGAGTGGGGATAACTTGCTGAAAGTGCTTGGTCGTTTTTGCTGAAGTGACGATTATCAAAAGGAACTTCCGCCAGAAAGAGGCGTTCTCAGAAAAGGCATTAATGGGCAATGCAAGAGCATTATTTCGAGGAAAATGTGCACCCTAGGTATCTTTATAAAGGAACTTGAGATGGTGATCCTAGTTCAACATGCACCCTGTGTGTGTGGTAAGAAGTGAACGGCAAAGCTTCTCGCAATGATATAGAGACAACTGCAAACACTGTGATGAGACGCAATCTGTTGTATTTAATTCTGTTTTCATACTTTCTACTTTGGTATCTCATCATACCACAAATATTTCCACGACACTCTTTTAAGTCACACATGCAATCATTCGAAACGTAAGTCACTCTCAAACTGATCGTTGAAGGCCCGAATTCCCCAAAATTGGAATTAAGATAACTTGGCAAATAGTTCATTTTATCAGTCAAGATTGGACACAAGATGAATGTCCACAAGTTTCAATGAGACTTTTCTAGTTAATTTCTATCATTTTACACGCTTTTTTTATAAGGAACCTACCTCAAGGCCTAGTTCCAAAAGTTCCTTATTCATAGACCTCAAATCATCAGATTTTAGTACTAAAAGTTCCTTAAAAGTTCCTTAATTTCTCACTTTTGGTGTTTTGACTACAATAAGCCTTAAAACTTAATAGAGAGGGGGCGAGACGGCATATGCGGAAACTACTCAACGAAGCACTTGACACACGAATAGCGAACCGGCTTTTTAGTAATTGGTGCTTGCAGGTATGAAAATTTTTTCAAATCGAAAAGTTCCTTAAGGATTTCGTTTTTAGTAGTATAAGCGCTTTAAATATTTCGGCCTTCTACATGTAGGTTCCTTATAAAAAAGGCGTGTACGCCTATTTCTATCAATAACTAACTTGCCTATCAGCAAGTCAGTTAGCTCTGATATCTTGAAAAAGACGAAGCTTTTGATCGATTCGTTTGCAAAACACAGTACATTACGGTTGAACGAGAATCTTTGTTGTTGTTGTTGCTCTGTTGTTTATCTTGTAACTGCCATTAGAACTTTCTAGCAGGTTGACTTCCTTTTGCAAATTGAAGGAATACAGTCAGCTGGGTGTGGTAGGGGGCACATTCTGCTAGGGGTACATGGGTATTGAGTCGTTTTTGTTTTGTCGTTAACTAGAGACAACAAAGTTTACTTCCTCGAACAACAACAAGAATAAAGAGGGCAACGAAATTTTCCCTAAAAACGGTCCCCTAAGGTGCCCGCCAGTGCCGAGACCAAAGGACCAGGAGGCATGCATGCCTTTACATTTTCAGTGCAAATGCATTACTTTTGCAAATTTTTCTGACAAAGAATGAGAATCCTACACTAAACGCGAGAGTAGAAGTAGAAGGTACGACACGTTGAATTAGAAAATCGCACTTTCTTATAAAATACAACAAAACAAAATCATAATTATGCTACGCACTATTTTAACTCATGGTAAAATAAATGTGAATTGAATGCAAGGCGGCAGACTATGTGGGCGTGAAATTTAAAAGGGTGATGGGGGGTGGGGAGGTGGTGGGATTGTGGTCGGGAGCAAAGATGCTGTCAAGTATGAACAGGAGAATTTGGGAACGATTTGATTGTTTGATTGGGTTTTCGATCAAGGCTTCTAAATAAGGCTTCTAAATAAACTGGATCCCTGTTATTAAAAGCTTCTTATAAACATATTCTTAACTGACTAAAGACCCTCTAACAACACTAAAACACAAAGTACGTAAAGCGATGTGATTACTGTTAAAAAGACCTGGGTAGTTGGGGGAAAATATGAGACAGTGTGAAAAGGGTTCGCAAGACCCGTTTAGCCCCCTTTGCATCCGGCTTTAATGGATGTAAGCGCCTAGAAAATTTAGCCAAAGGAATCGGTGAATGAATAAGACACACTACGGAACGTTACGAGTGAAAGCAATGCATGACGTCAAATTGGAGATGAACATGGCAATTGCAACACCGCAACGAATTTATGCACATGGGATACTTCATTATCTTTGAAATCCAGTCTTTTACCACCACAAAATGAAAGTTTAATTGCCAGGTACTCAATGCACATGGCGGCAAAGTGAGTCTGACATTTGATTTCTATCTGCCAAAGTGTTTCATTGCTGCTATCCATTTGCTATAAACAATTTGTCTGTGCAGCAAGATTTTTCCAATTGACCAGAAGCGGTCGGTCTGCTCGTCCGCGTTTTGTGAAAAAGGGCCTGGCTCGAGCAAAAAGCTGTGACGACATTTTTTCTTTCAGCTGACATTGATTGTTGTGAAATATATCCTAATACTGGTTGAACATCTTGCATCGAGCGACAACTCTGAAACATCAAAGAGAGGCTAATTGCAATGTGTTTGATGTACTCACAAAGACAGAGCCTGTCATAATGACGTCATGGTTGACTCCAAGAAACTCCAAGTGAAATGAAGTGAAGCCAATTGAGGGAACTTGGTGGTTTTCACCGCCGTAGTCTTCCAACAAAAAATATTGCAAATAGCATCTTAAATTTCTATATGGCGCGCTAAGTTTCTATAACCCGCGCTAAGTTTCTTAAACGCACGCTAAGCTACTTTGATGCGCACTAAGCTTCTTTGACGCGCACTAAGCTGTCGCGGGCTGCTTTCAGCTTCAGAGTTTCTGTAATACTTACGCCCAGTTCTTTCCCTGTAGCAAATCTGAAGGGGAGAGTTGGGGTATTTGTTTGGTAACTTACATGAAAATCTTGCGTATACCCGTTTTAATGGGGAAAAAACCCTGAACACTCAAGGGTCGTCAAGTGGCAAGGGGAATCACTCACTGCCTTGGAAGTCTCGTTTACTGATATAGTCTGCAGAATTCCCTGAATGCTCTCCATACTTCATTGATTGCATTAGCGCTGAAATAAAAATAAACAATTTGAAAGGGAATTTGCTTTATTGAATTACTTTTATAAGCAGTGATGCGAAGGATTATGGCTCTTGAGGTGCAACAACAACAGATAGCGGTCGGACAAAGGACAGCGTCGTACATCATGTGATCAAGCCTGTCCTGATCATTTTCCCCTATGTATCATTTCATAAAATTGATTATGAACGGCCGGAAGGAGAAAGATGGGCGGGGCCGACAGAAGCTGGAATAACCGTTTTATACCAAAGGAACCAACTTCTAGTTAGAGTCTATAGATAATTGCTCGTTTAGAAATTACTAAGAAATTTCCTTTGAGAGATTCAATCATCAATTTGAAGATTGGGTATTATTTCCTTGAATCCAAAATACTTTTGACAAGGACTTAGTCTGAAATTCAGCCACCCCTACTCCGATTAATATTTTATTTTATAAGCTTCACTGCAAGGACGTAGAAATTTGGTGATAATTCGTAATTGATCTTGCAAACGGAGAGCGTTGTTTTAGCAAAAAAACCTAGATAAAATAATGCTTTACGGGAAAATATTGTGCTTAAAAATAGCGAGTAGAAGTAATGCAATGGTGAATAACATCGAAAGATGAATGCGACGTACCTGGTGACAGACTGGTAAAAATTCGCGATTTGCTCGGAAGTTGCAAAGACGGCTCCAGTCGGACTGCGTGAAGGCAGGCTGTTCAAGGCATCCTTCAGCCACTGGCATGTGAGCTGAAAATACAGAATCAGATTTGGTCAGGCAGGATTCCTAATTGGAACATACGTTATACCGGGAAAGAGAAAGAGGAACCTAGGTGGGAATCAATTCTGGTTTAGTTGCCAGATTTCTTCCTGCCTGTGATGAAAGTCTTCAAAACTGGCATAAGATACATTGATGATACCATAAGCGGTTTACTGGAGTTCTGTTTCCCTTAACATAATGTGTATTGTCAAAATGCAGATCGACATTTGTCTTGTAAGGATAGAATATTAAAATTCCGTGCTAATAATAACCATTACTGGTGCGTTTGAGAACATTAATAGGAATGCTTTAGGCGTCACAGGCTCATAAATTGGTACAAATAAATATAAAGATGATACGAAGCCATGATAATAGGATGACTATTTCTGCTAATGATCCTGATTTTGCTTGAATAGGAAACTGACTTGTAACATGGACAGTGAGCTCTACAGAAAGTGGCTCAGCCACAGAGGCACCCACCTCGCGGTATTGAGTCAAGAGCTCCCACACAACATCCGCTACATCGGGAACCATGTACGTCTGGACCTCCCCTGCAGTTGCTCTGATCAGACCTAAGGGGGAGAACAATCTTACAACGCATGGCAGGCTGGGATTCCAAGGGTGACGTAACAGATCTTACGAGTGATAACAGCAGTGGAGCTTCACTTGCTCTTGCGACTAGTGAATGATGCCTATTCAATGATACTTCAATATTATCGCTGCAGTAAGTGGTAACTTCTTAATCCGAATTCCTGAACTGGACTGATAGGAAGGCACTGTATGGTACTTTCTTGTTCCAATCGTGTCCTTCCCACATACTTCTGCATTGAAATTCTCCAACTTTATCACTACCATTTTCAAAACCAACCCAGTTGATGGGACTGAAATGACTTAATTGAATGGCAAGCGTGGATAGCGTGCTATCATTCTTAAAAGGGACGATGAGCGAGTTAGATTTGGCCTAGAAGGTAGAGAATCGTTGGTAGAGGATGCAGAGTCTATAGCTGTTCCTAGTCGAAACAGAATGATGTCATTGTTATATAAAGTGGAAGTGTGTACAAAAGATGTCACTTACCCTTCGTGATATTGGGGCCATGTTGATTTATAAGGCCAGTGACCAATGTGTTCCGCCTGTGCTGCTCAGTCCTCGACTGCAAAGGGCGATTATGTCATAGTCATCATAAAAGGGTGATTACGTCATCATCATGAAAGGGGAATTACGTGATAATCATCATGAAGGGGTAATTATGTCGAAATTGTCATGAAAGGGTGATTACGTCATAATCATCGTTAAAGGGCGATCACGTCATCATCATCATCATGAAAGGGGAATTACGTGATAATCATCATGAAAGGGTAATTATGTCGAAATTGTCATGAAAGGGTGATTACGTCATAATCATCGTTAAAGGGCGATCACGTCATCATCATCATCATGAAAGGGGAATTACGTGATAATCATCATGAAGGGGTAATTATGTCGAAATTGTCATGAAAGGGTGATTACGTCATAATCATCGTTAAAGGGCGATCACGTCATCATCATCATCATGAAAGGGGAATTACGTGATAATCATCATGAAAGGGTGATTATGTGATTATGGTAAATGGCCGGAGCGGGGAACTCCGAATATCAATTCAGAACGAGAACGGGTTGGCTTGAACTTTGGACTTTGGACGTATTCGGATTTAGCCAATAGCTATGAGCTACACAACAAAAAACACAAGTCAATGTCAACACTGCCTTAGCATTGACTGTTCAACTTCAAAGAACAAAAACCGAGTATAGAAGATAAATCTCGGATAAATCTCAGATTTCGGAAAACAAAGATAAATCAAACATGATGATGAAATTGTTCTTTTGAAAAAGGAGACGAAGGTTACTACTCCCGATAACGTTACTCCAATTTATCTTTGTCAATTACTCGATTGTTAGATCGCGTTACCAAGAATGTTGATGATGGCATCTGGATGTTAAAGCCAGGGGATTTCCAAGCCTCTTTGGGAAGTGCTGATTAAACACTTTGCGAATTCGCGCGATTTTGTGACCAAATTAAAATTAGGTTCGAAAGGGTCGATATTTGGTCAACTAGAATTCGACACCAAACCTCAGGCTTGCAAAATGAGCATGCATCAGAATATCGTGAAACATAAATGTCATAGCACAGAAGGATCGAAAAAACCTTCGAAAGCACACAAGACTTCGAACATTTTGATGCGTAAGATTATCGGTCTACTTCAATATGAAAAAACATTTGAAAAACAAAAAATAATCCGTCAATTGCACAATTATTAAGTGGAAATACTAGACTAGATTTCAAAACTTAAAGAAGTGAATAATCTGAAACTAGAAAATCGGTTGAATGGGGATTGCAATACCAATTTGCGGTTGTCATTGAATTGGCCCGCAAAAAGGGTTTCAAGCTTTAGCGGTCTGGTTCTGGGAATATGCACAGCGTTCGTTGTATTCAATGCAGTGTCATCTAGGTAAGTTTTGGTTGACTAGAATCAGGTGTCTTGACATGAATCGAAAGGATATACAGCTAAATGACTGGATGTTTATATGACAAATATTTAAAATTCATATAAAATGACAATAATTTGCAGCAGCGAGGGCACTCCTAGGCTGCATAAAAATGAGGAGGTGAAAATTTCTTCATCAATAAATTACCGGGTCATTTCCTGCGCAGCGTACTAAATCAACTAGAAATCGCAGCGTCGAGGCGTGTGCCTCTCTGTGATTCAATGTGGTTGCTGCTGTGGCCAGTTGCAAAACTGCTTCCATTGATTCATTCTCCAGAAATGGCACTGGACACTTTTGGAGAAGTCTGGAGAAAAAGTGCACAAATTTAAACACAGAATAATGTGCAAACAAACCATCCGAAAGGTGTTAACCTAACAGTTTTCTGATAAACAGAAATGTTGAACTGCAACATTAAAGCATTTTCACGGAAAAGGAGCCATAATTCTCCACATTTCTAGTACTTCTAGTACTTTCTCGTCTGAAATTCCTTAGAGTATGCGAACGATGCCGGAAAATGAACAAAAGCCAGTTGAATGAACAATAGAATAAATAGCCAGTTGCGGATTGAAGGCTGATTGGATGGTTGATTGAAAGCTGATTGGATGGTTGATTGAAGGCTGATTGGATGGTTGATTGAAGGCTGATTGGATGGTTGATTGAAGGCTGATTGGATGGTTGATTGAAGGCTGATTGGATGATTAGGAACAAGCAACATCCACGAACATCTTTTTTAGGGCAGTCAGAAGGAAGAAAATCTTTCTCTCTACTCAACAAAGGGTCATTTGATTCATAGATTATCCAATGAATCAACCGAAAGAACTTCCAATCTGGATCTTCTCCATTGACGTAGGCGGCAAATGAAATCTAAAGCACCACTTGGTGATGGATACTGACATGCATTCAAAGCAATCTAGCACAAAAGGGGATTTTAGATCGGAATGACCTTCAAAAAGGGTGAATGACGTCAGATTGACGTTGATTGAGATGATGCACAACATTCTTACGAAGCCCATAAACAATATACATAGTTCTGCGTGGGTACAAAGATCGTTTGTCTCAGATGACAAGGGGCAAGATTGGGAAGCGGCTGACCATGCCGCGTATTATTCGAAGGTAACCAGGTGCCTTTGTAGTGACTCCTTTGTCTACTTTCTATTGCCACACCATGTCATGCTGACACTTTTTCTCACTCCTCAGCCTAGACCTTTCCATTCTCATTACATCATCATTTCATCATCCTCCGCTCATCCCTCGTCAGCAAATTTATTTTTAGAATAATCAATATAAATATAATTGTAAAGTTTAGATAAGTCAGTCAAAAACAGAGCTACAGAATACAACAGGCAACGCGTCGTCTCTCTTTCTGCACGTTAAATAAGGCAACTATGGCTTGGATCCTCCATAGAGGTTGAGCAACGCAGTCGGAAGAAACCCATCGCAACTCGTTTCTATACCTTGATTAAAGAATCTTGAGACGAACCCACCTGATTGAGAGTCTGAAAAAGTCATCAACCGTGTCCGGGTGATTTGTGAGTCCGTTTTCCGAGGACAGCAGGGTGAACGTGGGTCCAGAGAAGGCCTAAATTCAGATGATCTTAGCGTTATTTAGTCTCAATAAAAGAGATCAGCTTGAATCGATACATCAAGGGTTGCAACCCGTTCGAAGTTAGCAAGATGCGTGGATGAAACAACGGTCATCTCCCGTTTGCATGAGGTATATTGGATACAAAAACACCTCAGTATCAACGAAATATCAATCCTGCACCATAAGAGACATACGTAGGAGCAAACGTGAAATAGACACCTAGCACCTTTAACATTTCGATGAGCCCCTGTGCGCAATTCGGCTGCTGGCCATACTCATCCACAAGAACACTTCCAAGGTAGAGGAAGCAGGAGTGCTGGTGTTGGTAGTAAATTGTTATCATCTGCATGGAATGACATCAGAGGTTAGGGACGTAGAGGCATCATTTTTCGTCAAAAACGTACGTACAGTACGGTACAGTACAGTACGAGCAAAAATCAAGGCATCGGGTCCGAAAACAGGAGGGGTAGGGAGGGGCCTTGTCTCCTAAAATAATATGGCGTTGGAAAAGGAACAATGAGTATCCCCCTTATCTACGTACTTTGAACGGCAGGTTGGTTAATATCATACAATAATTTGATGATGTACTTTAACTTTATAAAAAAGCAAAAACACCAGCGTAATCAAGATGAGATAACGACAAGGGAAAAATCGGGAATTGAGTGAAGCATACTTGTTCAACAAATGGCTGAAGCAGGTTCCTGAATCCACTTCCAACACATCTTATTGCATACCGAAGGCACCTGAGCGAAAATGTGTAAGAATGCTTAAAGAATTGACAAAACATAAACTACATCGGTTTAATGCACTGCTAGCAAAGATAAAGCTTTTGGCTTTTGACTAAAATGAAACAGTCTTGAATTTCAGAGGCTTATCTGATGCATAAAATAGTTAAACTGAAGTGAATACACATATTCCTTCCCTATCGTAAATAACGAAACTCATTTTGAACTCGACTTTCAGATAACAAAAGGAGCTCATTTCTCATACAGTCATCAGAGTTTTTTTAAGGCCTCACCATCATGCTTTTCCTATGACTAAGTATACCCATTTCGGGGAATTGTGTTTATTTGTAATCTTAAATCGAATCTAATATTTAGTTGCCTCCTTTCATCCGGTATTCAAAGCCAGTTCAGCCACCAAAATTCACTACTGTTAATTGAGGAGGCCAAACCTGGTGGCAAAATCAAGGACAAAGGGGTCCTTTGACAGACCTCTATTTTCACTTATAAGCCCCATCAAAGTTCAGTGATACTTGTCAATGATGAGCCTCTACAAAAATAATGTTAATAAACCCATTTTGGTGGATACTAACCTGCAAAGCCGTTCCATTACTCTCTCGTCGTGCTTGAACTTATCCGCAACGTGCGATAGAACAGGCCAAAGCTATGAGTAACAAGATGAAAGAATTAAAATTGCACAATGTAATGCTTTGATGTTTGTCATCGGCAAAATACCACGGCAAACGTAATTAAAACAATGAAAGAAAAAGGGTAAAGAGTCCAGATACGAGACTATTGAAGGTTGCATTGCCTTTTCGATAACGGACTGACAGGGGTGCTCCTTCCCATCGGGTGCCTCAGGCGCTGTGTTCCTTGAAGAAGAAGAAATAGATTGATAAGTTGTCATCTTGCGAATTGGACAATGAACTAACAACCCAGAGATGCAACAAGAGAGAAAATTTGCTCCTGGCGTCTCTTCGCATCTCTTGACTGACAGCCACGATTACACACCCCTTATAAGAATAAAGTATATAAAAATATTGAGCCCCAAAGTTGCAAAAATTTAAGAGAAATTTAAGAATAATGCCTGGCTCAACCTTTATCAAGACTAAAACTTTTCCTTAATCTCAGTTTTCTCCCGAAACAAAACAACAGTGATTATGATCATATTAGGATCGTTTTTGTATCATTAGATTTTGCATTTTGATATCAAGTATGTCGTTTTGTTTGTTCTTGTTACGTTGAGGCTGGCTTAAAAATAATGTATTCAAAGAATTGGTGTGTAAGTGCCATCACAGAATTAAGTAATTAAATCTGATAGCCGACCAATAGACCATTAAAACTTGGTACAATGTTTCACATATCACCTGCTACTTGTTTAACAAATAAATTAATGGCCCGTACTTAAAAATGGTGGACAGTCGATCAATGGGCACAACAGGATCATGTGCTTCTCTGTTTCTCCTTTCACCTTGGGCCTCCTTTATGATCTGAGGACAAATTAAAATGGTTCTTTTAATGGCATAAAGAAAATACTATTTCCAGGACATTTTCACATTAGATCGCAACATGAAAAGATAAATACCACAAGCCCTTGAAGGAGCAGACAAAACAAACTGTTCTCACATGCCTTGCGGATGATACCTAATCTTGTAAGGTTTTCGTCAAATAAAAGGCATCGGCATGAAAGGGGTTTTCAATGGGAATGGCTCCTTGATATCCAGTTACTGACCAAGGCAAAACATTATCTTGCATTAGGTCTGATTATGAGAATAAATTTCTTGGGAATACCCTACTGGTTCTATCTAGAACTCTGATGATCGTCAATTGTTCTTTGAATTGCAAACCGGTTGTGAAAATCTTTTCACAAATGGAAAATTTTCGATGTGATTATTCAAACAATTGTGCAAAAAATCTACCGTTTGTGGTAGTTTGAACAGAGGGACAAACCTGGTCTAGCTTCGACACATGAGGTATGCATAGGTGCGTGAGGGCGTTGCTAATGTCGTTGTAAGGGAGCGAAGATAAGACATATGCCGCACCTAAAAGCGAATCTTGCGTTGTCAAAGCATGAAACTTTGGCATCAGAGGTAGAGGGGATTCGTGAGCAGGTAGGCCAGAAATTATCTGCTCAAATCGCAAAACCCATATCCCAAAATTGGCCCAGATGAAGTTAGCCTAAACTAAAATTGGGAATTCTAAAGTAAATATAGCTGATGTAATGAGCAAGGGTACTGGAGTAGAATGAGGGTACTGAAGACAACGGGTAAGGGTGCTGTGTGGGATTGTAGCCCCTGCCTCGAACCATCAAGAAGGGTCATGCAGTTAATAACTTTTCTACAAAAAAGGCTCAAAAAAGAGATTCTTTACCTCGCAAAATGATGTCAGCTTTCGCGACAGGAAGACCTAGTGAATCGATTGCGTTGACAACCTGAAAATGGCAGATTATAAAGTCCTTACAAGTCAAATTGCTAAAAAATTTCAAATTTCAAAACAGTTTTACAATTACTACGAAATTTTATTACAGTTCATTTCCTGGTATATGACTTCTAGTAACGGTCATAGGTCAAGCTAGTGGCAGACTACTGTATTTGGAAGTTGCATTTTGCAGCACAGTGCTTAGGTGATGAATAGAAGAGATACGTGTGTGTACTACTGAAGCAAAAAATTACCATTTACGTTTCACAGAAAAAATTAAAGCAACCATTTAAACTGGTGCTACATGAATGCTGAAACGCACTTTCACTAGTGGAAATGTATTTATTGATCATAAAGTGAATAGTGCCTAATACTATATTTCAGTTCCTACCATTCTCTCGCACTTTCATTGACAAGTTATTTATGGCTCTTACCATGACGTCACATTAAAAATAGAAGGATAAGGGGCCTTTATAGACACTTTGGAAATCCTTATTACCACCCATGGTTTCCACCGAGCAACGGGAAAAAACATCAACAGTTACTTTGCAGTGTGGGAGAAGAGGAGAACCGCAGTTCAAAGCAAAGAGCTTGCTATGGCAACAAGCCAACACTATTTGGGTATTGTCTTTCATAGTCCCATTATCCGTTTAGTCATATTTTTAGCAACCGTTCCTTTGCTGAAAGACGGATTACCTTCGCATACTGAATCACACAAAGGACCACACTTTGGAAAGCCTTCATATTTGACTAAACACTAATACAATCAGATCAAAACTGTTTATTCAGAACACATAATGGAAGGCACTTGAATCTGGTTTGGGGGTCTACATTCTGATTAGGTTATGTTCATGCAAATAAATGGGGTTGCTAGGTGGTGCAGGCTATATGTTATGAACCGGAACATTTGAACATTCCATTGAATGAAAAAAAAGAAACTGAACTTTGACAGCAGGTAAATACCTGAATGATAACTTGAAAATTTGAAGTCAACTTTCGACTGCAGTCAACCAGAAGATGCTCAAATGCAGTTGCAGATGCGGAAACGAGATCTTTGCTTTGCAGGCCATTCAATATAAATTGGAATACAGAGTCTACAAGCAAAATATTGCATCATTAGGGTTATTATCTTCCTTCTTAACACCTACTTTTGCATAGACAGTGTATGGCAGAAACCACTCACTAATTTTGGGCAAAAAGCAATTAGAAAGAGAAATCAAACAATAAGAGAAAAGGATAAAAGATAAAGATACAATATACATGAGAACAAATCAATGGCATAGAAATGTTTTAGGATGTTTTTGGGTGTAGGCAAATTTGGGGAAGGAGCTCACGCGAATAGGGAAACGTGCATGAAGAGGTAACTTGGAAACACAAAAAGCTTATGAATAGAATTGTGAAAATTAAGAAAGTGAAAAACACTTAGGTTTATAATTATCTAAAAGAAAGGCAACTTATTTCAGGGTAGAGAGAAGCTAATGGGGATGACTTGCGGAATTACGGCAATTGTTGCACAGCAAGCACGCACCTACAACTGCCGGGTGTTCGTCTATCCATGGGGTTAACTCGGCCAGCAATTCCATGCTAGTCATCTTCAAGGCTAAATGCGAATTCTGTGGCAACTGAATAACCAGCTTCACTGCATCACCAACGTTCTCTTCGCTTCTTAAAACGGGAAAACAAGAAATCTTGTCTTGCGTCATAGTTAAAATGGGGCATTTATTAATGTCATAGTTAGGCTTTATGCAACCAAAGAAGACGGAGAGGCTGGATGACCTTGAAAACGGATCACTTGGAGTATAGTCTGCATGCAGACTATGGGAAAGTAGAGTAAAGTAAAGTGCGAAATCTTGTCCGGCCTCCTTTTGAAGAACATCCGAATCTCTGTGTTTATTTTTCAAATTACTGTTTCGATATTGTTTTATAGCCAATCAAATCATATGCCAACCTTTTGTCTAAGTTTTATCCAACAAGTTTTACCTCCCACTCATTCAAAATTTTGTGAGTCATACTACAGCAATATCAAAAACCAAATCACAGCAGAAAATGCAGATTAAAATTTTTTTTAGCAATTTATCTGCTGCATTTGCGTGTTTTTTGATTTTATCTATCTATCTCTTGCTCATTTTTCAGGAAAATTGCTTGACTACATCCTACAAGTTTGGAAGTTCGAATTTGATGTGAAAACTAAGAATACCTTTGGTTGACTTTGCTTGCTATAGATCGCATCACGAACATGCCTGCCTCGATTCGATTCCACGGTGTCCCTTGTGTGCATATTTGCTTGAGAATCTATTTGAAATTTAGATGCATACTGAATTTGAATTTGAATCTTATAGTAGAGGTTGCTAGCATCACAGCAAACTTAAATTCTCTAGAAAGAGTATGCAAATTCAGGAATAAATTACACGCACACTATCCTCACAATATGGCACCATATCAGAATGTCTCCAAGGAGTGCAAGGAAACCAGTACACAATAAAATCAAGAAACGTATATGAAAGTAGGCTTTCGGAATACAGTTTTGAGAAAATGGGTATCTATTGAGGACGGCACATGTTAGATGAGAGTAGCCCAATTGACCAAAATTTCCACAATCAACCTCTTTCAAACTCCGATTGAAAGTTGCTTACTTTCTTTTTGGACTCTCTAGACAGGCAAATAGGAATTCTGCGTAGATTAGTGTATGGACTAACCTCTATGAATGGACTTACCTCTATGAATGGACTTATCTCTATGAATGGACTTACCACTATGAATGGACTTACCTCTATGAATGGACTTACCTCTATGAATGGACTTACCTCTATGAATGGACTTACCTCTATGAATGGACTTACCTCTATGAATGGACTTACCTCTATGAATGGACATACACTTACCTCTATAAAGCAGGTGGTGTACCCGAATATGAAGACGGTATCCTGAACGACATCTATGGCCCGGAATCTGAAATCTTGAAAGTCATCCGATTGGTCCACTGGGCCCTCCTGAAAGTTAAATGGCAAGTTGTGTGAGTAAGCCTCTTGCAACTTGGCCTGAAAATTAAATGGCAGCTAGCCTCTAAAAATAGAGAAGGGGATATAACTACAGCTGAATACGTACAGCGGAGCCTTATTAACCTGAAATTGTTATTATCTCAAAGGTTGCACTAAAGGGGCAGAGTCTCATGTAACAAAAACTTCTCATTGTTTAACATGCATGTTTGGAGTATACAAATATTGGTGAAATCTGCATTCTTAGTGCTCCGACCAAAGGCATCGCGTCTGGAGAAATTCTTGAAACACTGATGAAAGGCAAAAATGTAGTTCAGGTGAAAACAGATGGTTCTTTCTCATACAACATGCTTCGAGCAAACCACTTTAAATTCTAAGAATCTAAAGAAATCAATTGAGATTGCCAAAAAGACCAAACACAAATAAATGCGTCTTGCTGCAGCTCTCTCCTCATTGAACAACCGTGAAGTATAAAAAACAATTGTAGTTTAAGTAATAGTGATAATATTTAATAACAAATGTAGTTATAATAGTGATAAGAAAAAAAAAAGTTTAAGACAAGGTTATGATATACAACAACAAAGATAGTTATGATAGTGATAATGTATAATAAAGAATCCTAGAAAATAAAAACTTGAAATATCTAAACATGTACAAAGAGTTTAGGGGATAACTGATATTGAAGAAGAGTTATATAATCACGTGATCAGACTCCAGCTGGCAGCGTATGAAAATTTTCATAATCAGAGTTTGCACATAAGGTCTGAATTTGTCCAAAATGCTGTCCGGAAAATCCTTGTACAAAGTTTCTGCGAAGCGATACCAAAACCGAAATGTGATGTTTGCAACCTACGAGGGCGATGACGTCATTGATTACAATTATCACTGTAAATGAAACACGAATGTGCTATATGGTGCAAGGCATATGAAGAGAAGCGTACCTGAGTGGAGACGCCAACAGGCGTGCAAGCAGGCCATCTTGCTGATATAATGTCACCCTACTCTCATTGGCCCTTTCAAACGAGTTCATTGGCCCTATTTACTGGGATGCGCGTAAGGCCAGAATCTTGGCTATAAGCAACGGGGGCTCCTTCACAGAAGAGGATTCAAGATGAGATCAAGGATCAGAGAATTTCATCGAATCTGGAAATATTGCAAGACGAACCAGGCGGGCGCTCAAGAAAGCGTTTAGCAAAAGAAGAGCTTTGAATCAACGATCAAACATACAATTTCAAGCACCTCCAACTAGCACTACCACTAAGTAACTTCGGAATATAAATGTACGATTTGAAAATGCCAGATCAAAGCAACTGGGATGCCGATTCAGAGGCAGGACCTACCTCGTACTCAGGGTGATCTAGGAACAACAGCAACATTTCTATTGTCCTTGAACTTACAGAGCCCTGAAAAGCAACACCATATACTTTCAATTTCCACTTTATACAACGAAGGCACTGAAAATAAGCTTCTATCAGCGTAGCGGGCGACATGTTTTATGATTCACTTTGTGAACCCTCTAAAGAAAACAGTGTCGATGCTCTGTATTTGCGAGGACTTGTTCGATACCCGGCTTGAACGACAGAGTAATTCAACGTGCATTCAGTGGTTGTATGAAGATGACGGAGAGGCATTTTAAGTGAAATTGGCTGACAAGGAACGATTGGCCTCTGGATTTGCACCTTTCAATATTTAGAGAGACCTGCACAGATTTATAAATGCCTTCAGGGAAACTAGCTTTGAAACAAATCAGTGCTAAGAAAAGTAACTGTCAATTTCTGTAATGGTTAAAATGTGAAGTACCGATCCAGCTGTACTTAGAACATCATCAAGCAAGGAGCAGGCCATTTCTGTAAATAAACGAGTGTAGTTGATGGCCCTAGAATGAAAGCAAACGGACGGTGAATGACATATACAACCACTGACATAGGACTGCAGTCTCCTTCTGAAGAGAATGATACCGAGGCTAATTTCTGTTAAGGTGGAATCGACTTTTCAAGAAGTTCGAGACCGCTAACAAATATCGAAATTGACATTGACTGACAAGGTTGGCAGCCAGGTGGCAACTTCACGTCTTATCCTTAGTCTAGACGCGCAAGGGATTCTGGGCAGTGGAGTCAGTGGGCTAAAAGCCTGTCCATAGACGAGTTGGTGAGGATTTGGTTAAAGTATCCAAGGACACGTGGGGATGGAACTGGACGAACGAATTTAAGAAAACATCACATCGATTGAAATAAACTTTGTTGACGCTGAAGGATCAGTTTCCAGGATTAAAGTGGGCGTTATTAGTAGTATTAAAATGTGTTGATACTCTGGTCTTTATAGATCAGTCTGCTAAAGTCCCGCACCTGTCTAAATCGCTGTCTTGTTTGGACTTCTCGTAAGCAGGAGCCAGCGACATGACAAAATTGAAACACAGTTCAGCCAGCTCGCGTTGTCGGTTGGTGTCCTAAACGAGAAAACTTGATTCTTGTGGAACAGTCACAAACTCACAAGTTAAGACATCAGATTGAGGGAAGTGCTTGTTAACAGTTACATTCAACGGGTAAATCAAAACATATACAAAATAATACAATTTGTTAAAACATCATTCACTCTACAATACCATGCGATATTAAAACAATTTATACATAATTGATCAATTAACCGTGCTGCAAAATAACAAAACACCGCAAAATTGCAGTAAAATAATTCAATGGGATACTACACAACTTTGGATGAAACATAGAAAAAATTAAGGTTCTTATCACAAGTCTTGATATTGACAGTAAGATACTTCAAAGTGAAAAGATTAATCTTGTAAATTGGAAGAGCACTTGATGTACAAAGTCAAGGGTCGTGAGTTCGAGTCCCGCTCGGGTCGGTTATTTTTCCGTACTCTCTATGACCCTTCGTAAAGAATAAAGCTTGGCTTTTAACACAGAAATAAGTGGTGGACACGTGAAGCGTTGAACAATGAATTCACCTCAGAAATGTACAAAGCACTGCAAATGCAATCCGTAACAGTGTCATGAAGAGTGGTGCTGGTGTTTGGCGCAAGCTGGGAACGAAAAGTGATGAAAACGAGGTTAGACAAAGAGCGCCAATTGCATGATGGTTATTATCTTACAACGAGGCATCACTGCATGACAAGTCAGTAGGACCCTGCCAATTGCACGCACCAAGATCCTTTTTGTCTAACTTTATCAAAAAACACGTCATTCTGTTCTGTAAAGAGCATCTTATTGACATTTGTCGTGTTTTAGTTGATGAAATGTCTCTTTGGTAGTGCTTCAAGATTGCTATAAACAAAAACACCCTAAGAACGTTTTTAAATTCCTCGCAATGAGATTCTATCAAATATGTGAAAAATCTCAATTTGAAATAAAATTATGCATAAACCGCTATTCTCTCAAAACATCAAGAAAATAACCCAGGCCATGTTTTCAGATTTTAATCTGCCATTGCCATAAGTCCTAGATTAGATTTAAGGATAATGTTGCAATCTCAAACATGCATTTGATAATATCACCATTTCTTGACAAGGCAACCAAAGATCACAAGAACTGACATACTTCTGTATGAGCATTCAAGTCATAAGACTTGTGTTTCTTTCGCCTCATGGCATGCCCCTACCTCTATATAACCATTAACAATTTGATGCTCTGAGCAACGAGGTTATCAACAAAATTCACTCTTTGCAGTTTTCTTGAGCTGTTGTCATTTTGGTGGAAAAATAGCTTGAGTAAATAAATTTTAACAAGAGGATGAAAATGATATGCTAATTGAAATTATTTTCCAGGAATGTGTTGATTCACCACTCATTTACGTTCTTGTCCAATGGTCTTAAAAAAGAAAGGAAATGGTGCTTTCCCATGGAGCTATAATTTTCCTGTATGCATTCACCTAGCCATTCACATTTCCTAATATACACCAACTAGTGATATATCTGCCTTTTGAGTAAGACTTGAAATGAGGTGACATACCAAAGTCTCGAAAACCGATCGCAACAAATCACTGTTTGCAATTACGTGTGGTGGGAATGAGCCCAGCTCTAGCCAGCTTCCAAAGCAGTAATATATCTGAAAGAAAAACCCAAGCGTTTTGCTATTAGCATAAAAGAAACGTTTACAACAGAGAAATGGTGGACGAGTTACAGGGCCATAGTAGAACTCTAATTCATGACACATCATTTAATGGTACGTCAATTACCATCTGAAAAGATTTTGTGGATCAAAGAACAAAGTTATTGCAATTACTCGAAAACCCCTTCAAGGGAGAGAAGATCGAGGGAGAGTAATCAAGAAAGAGAAGGGCATCAGAGGCCAACAACAGGAATAGGTGCCAAGAATCATTGCTAACCCACATGGAAGTTCATCCTCTTATAATTTCTAGCTACATCAAATAAAGGTTGACATATTGACATCAACAACATCATATTCAACATCCTTTCAAACTAAAAAGCATCAACAGAGAATTAGTCAGTGCCAAATTTAATCGATTGAGCTGAAATTGTCGATTCAAAGGGTAAATATGGGAATGAATTAAACTGTCAATTATTGAGATATGGGAAATAAAAGAAAAGATCAGATAAAACAGGAATACATTTCCCAAATCGAAAGACATACTTTACACTGAATTTTTTCATCAGCTGGGCAGTTCTTCTGGCAGTGCAGCTAGAATAAATTGAAACTGTATAAAGTTTTATGTTTTCTGACATGTTTTCTTAGGTGCAAAAGCTGAGGGCAAATAATGGAGAATACCATCAAACAGCCAATAGCAACTGTCTAGTTTAAGAATCAAGTTTGAGATTCGACTATTTTTCAAACTTCAAGAGCTAAACAAGATATGGACAGAACTGAAACAAAATATAAGTTTACTTAAAGTGACCACAGGACACACATTAATAACAGCAGTTTTAACTCGTTGAAGTGTATAAATATTCGTCCTATTATCATATATTATTATTACATATATATCGAGGGTCGATAAATATGAAAGAGGACAAGGGGAAATGACAAAACTCACAAGAAGATGAAGAACGGTTTCAGATGATTGTCGCAATAAGTTTGAAAATTCTTCACGTCTGTTTCTACCAACTTTCAAGTGAGTGCTTTCAACCTGCCGTATGTAACGATATCAAATTACTGCTACTTAAGCATGTCCCAAAGAAATACTAAAAAAGGCAATGTTGTCGCATTAACTAATACACGATAACATGACAGCATGGTGCACACTTCAAAGTTGCTTGACCGCACAACAACAAACAAAAGCTTCAAGCTTGTAATTGGCAAGCGCATGCTTTGACAACTAACAATAGTTGTTATTACGCAGAGAACATCATCTATAAGTATGCAAGTATAATAACATGCATTAAAGACACAAATCTCTTAGGAACAATTGATCTGTGTGTAAAAAGTTATGTGGAAAAAGATTTGAAATATGACTGAACCTCTTCTGGTAAATATGCCAGAATTTCCAGCAAGAGTGGAAGCTCTTCGACTGAAGACGAAAACCTGAAAGAAGAAAAGCAAAATTATCCAATAAACGTCACACAAAAAATATGGAAGCGTTTGGAATCTTCAATTTTGAACCTTTAAGCCACTCCAGCCAAAAGTTTGGTTCCGCTTTTTTATTTCTTTGCTGCTATTAGCTTGAATAGTGAAAATTTGCTCTTTACTTTTTTATACAATGAAGTTTCTTAAAACGACAATTTCAAAATATGCCTTAATTTTGAACATTAACAAATCAATTCCCTTTGTGACTTTGTAGCATAAAGTCAACATTACAATATAAATTACATTATTTTGAATTGTTTTTTAAACTAAACTCTAAGGTAACATAACTCCAATACATAATGTAATGGCAAAAGATTTTGAAACCTTTTTGCAAGAGAGAACACAGTACCCATTTTTAAAGTTAAGAGCAAATCCTAAGAACAAATGGCCTAGATTTATGGTAGGCAGAAGAAAAACACTAAAGTGCTGGTAAACAAAGGCAAGGATTAATTTGTTTTCCCTTAAAAATGTCAGATTCTCACTGCAGTAATATGGGTAATGCCTGTGGCAATGTCACATGTCATCAAACTTGTGTTTAAACTATGGAGAGAATAAGGGAAATACCATTGAATCAAGTCGTTCACAGGGTCTTTCCATTGAGGAGACTGGGTTGCCAGATCCGCTAAAGCAAGGCAGAGCTGTTAAAGTAAACACAGCATAGATTAGAGATTTTTGGCATTGGCAGGAGACTTGAATTAGAGAATTCTAGTCTTGTTTGTCAGTGATTGAGGTGGCCTAAAACTTCAAAAGAAAAGCAGGATCGCTTAAAAATTGATATAGCAGCAAACTCAATTAAATGGTCCCATGAATATATCATACCAAATGAAAATCTTCAAATATAAAATATGACAAATACTGTGAGACTCAAGTGCCACATGGTGCACCTTAAGCATTTTTTGAAGCATCACGAAAAAGAGTCTATGTTGCAAATACAGAAGCTAAGCTTCAAAACCTACCTGTGTAACAGTTGATTTTGATCCCTTTTGAAATGTTTTCAATTGTTGCAACAAAGAGTCCTTGAGTCCCTATCATAATTCATGACAAAACTATCAATACGGTCAAAATACGCCAATTAATGTAAGAATGTACAATTTTACCTGTATAGCAAAACAAAGTCAAAGAATGAACATTTAGAGTATTACTTTCAGTGATGACCATTTGTGCTATCAGACGAGTACTTGGGTGCTGCTAGCTAGCACACTAGAAATTATACCTCATTTCAAACATGAAACTATATCTCATTTGATCAAATTGCAAAACTTCACAGAAACACACAAATTTCACATCAATTCAAAAGCGAAAGTTTGAGGTCTACACATGTATATGGATGAATAAACAGCATCAGCCTACATTATGAGTGTCAATGGGCAGCTCTGCAAAGTGATACTGGATCTAAAATTGGAAATATAAAGAATGAAGTTTCCCTCATTTAGTATTCAAAGGCTAGGGAGAATAGAACCCAATAAACATAAAAGTTAAAAACAATTAATGCTTGTTAGCTGCACAGTTAAAATAAAAATTCACCAATCCAAACAAGTATGCCAATAAGTAAAATGAGGAAAAGGTATGGCCACTGTACAGCTTCTAAACATGTGACAAAAAATTCAATATTCCTCTTGGAAAACAAAATCATCCAGTCACCAGTGTGTGTTTGTACACAGCAAGTATTGAACTTCATAAAAAATTTTCTCTGGTAAATGAGAGTCTTTAGTTTCAAATAGAGAGGATTTGCATTCACAAGAGGATCTAGGTTTTCTGCCAACAACAATATGAAATGCACAACCCATTTGTGATTACTTAAAAAAGCAAAGTAAATGGCAGCAACAACAATTACAAATCAATCTAAAGTCCTTAAAAGCATACCTTAGATCTCATAGTCTGTGCTGCAAAGTAGCTGGTTTCTGTGTTAGAGTTCAAGTGCAATAGTTGGTTTGAAAGCTCCCATGCATAAACCTAGCAGATAGATATGTAATAATATAAAATGAGAAAATTGTTCAGGTCTAGAACACATTGGTACAAAAGATAAACAAATGCTTGCCCATCTTTTGGATTATAACATGCTAAAACCTCCAGCAAAGAGCAAAGAAGAAAATTGCTTAAAACTTGTTTTAGAAAAGTAAAATCCTAATGCTCTTTTTATAACCATGGGTAATCAAATAATGTCCAAGTCACAATATAAAGTACATTTTAATAGGACTTCAGGACAAACATTCTCAATGAGAAAACTGAAAGGGCAAATTATGCAATTAAAATAAAGCAAGTAGTTTTCTTAGCAGTTAGGTTGTTCTAAATGCATTAATTATGCATGCATTAATTAGCATAAAATTTACCTCCCATTAGATATAGGAAGTATGAAATAGGTTGCAAAAAACTTCAATAAAAAATAAGACATCAATGCTTGTTGACATATCCAAAATTTGAAATTGATCTCTTATCAACACTTTAATGTCCATTAAAGTATCTCTATGAGCAACAGGGAATGCCGGTTCAGGTTCCCAGAGAACACACTTTTATTGATAGCGAATCATGTTTAATAGACCATGATATAAAGCAGATTTTTGCAGCAACATAAATGAAGTGTAAAAAGTATAGGGGAGAAAGGGAGAAGGATTGTCTATGTGAATAAAACTTTGAATTGGGCTGATTTATGTTAACTGAGGATAGGACTACTGTCCTTATTTTGGTTGAGGAGACAAGGCTATGACTCCATTGTTTAGAACAAAAGCATTAGTGGTTTGTCTAAACCAATTGTCTTCGAGGAGTAGGTATGGACACATACTAAACATGCTAGAAAAGTGACTTCAGCAGCTAGATCTTTGGTATTTATTTTTCAAGCTTCCCTTATTCGCCTGTCTGCTGTAAAATTGAAAGAGTGCATGCCCACCTACTCTCTTCACAGTTTCAGACTACCTACAAGGGCTACCTACAAGTTTCAGACTCACCCTAACTCATGTTTCCAAAAGAGTTTTTAGGGATTTTTACACTGAAAAAATGCACTGTTGCCTCAGTTTTGAGAAGAGAAATAAGTTTTGAGAATAAATGTACAAGTCTCATATCTAGGGTTCAGAAGCCAATGATTTAACATTTTTAATTTGTTTCCAGATTAGATTAGGTTAAATTTAAAATTATGATTTGATTAGACTTAATGTCAATTGCATTGTTGAATAAATGCTATGCATAGAGTCTTGCCTCCACACTTTGTGACCTTTGAAAATGATTGCAAATAATGCCCCCATAGAAATGTTGAGTTACAGGGGGGTATTCTCTATTGCTAATTTTGAACACAATTACTCACTTGTTTACTCAAGTGAGAGCCACCCCGGTATAAACGCCACCTTAGAAACAGTGCTTTTTTAAAACCTTTAGAATTTTTGGTTGTAATTGGAAAATAATGATGTAATAGATTGATGAAATAATTTCAAATCAACCTTGGAAATCGATTTGCTTGTATCTAAATGTACTTAAATTCAAAATGAGAATATTTTAAAGGCTTTGTTATTAAACTCTCTCTTGAAAATCAGTGACATTGACATTTTATGATTCTATAAAGATATTTTCAAGCCTGTAATTTTCACTACTAAAAGATTGTTTGAAATTTACTTTATTAAAAAGGGTTTTTAAAAAGCGCCACTCCTGAATAAGTGCTGCATCAAAAGTACTGGAAATTGAAAGAGCGCTTTGGCACTCATTTGTGTAGATACGGTATGCAAGAACAAAATTTTAATATAATAGCAGGACAAAAAATAACATAAATTTGCAAGAATAAAACAGCAAAGTGATGAGTTGCTTACATGGATAACATAAAATCAAAAAGCAAGATCAACCAATCATTGAGTGAACTTAAGTAATATGAACTTGTCTAACAAAATCTGAAAAGTGTATCTACTGAAAAGTATATTAATGCTTATTAAAGGGCAGTCAAAAAACAATATACATTGTGTCTATTAACAACAATTCCTTATAATTTTTCAACCTTGCTTTTTGTTCTAAGGCTATCCATGTTAACAACTTATGATCATTTCTGGGTATGGGTGCCTGTAAGTAGCAAGTTTAAATATTTTGAAATGAAGTAAAGGTTGAGTTAAAAACGAGAGCATACCGAATTTTGGAAATGCTCAAGCCAGCGGGAGGCTTCATCCTTCTTTGAAACATCTGCTCCCTTATAAAGGGCATCTATTGCAGCTTGAACCTCTTCTAAAGTGACTCTTGGTGCCTGATGAACTCCTGACATTGTGCTTTATTATTTCCTGTTATACTATGAGAATTAATAAAGTTATCAATTCATGAACTGTACTCTGCTTGCAAGAGCAATAAGCTAAAACCTGTTGCAAGGATTGGAGAGTGATGGCATCTCATTTTATTGGCTACTCTTCATGTAATAAACTGTCATGAAAAACAATAATTCTTGAGGTTATATCTACGCAATCAAATTGATGTCAGCAACTTTTACCTAAAATGTTTTCTGAAAAGAAATGCAGTTCGCCCCATCTGCCCAAGATAACAATAAAAAATCTGTGTAAAGATGCTCCCTGCAAGGGCATACAATTTTAAGTGTTCTAACTTAGGCGGTGCCGTCTCAGAAAGAGAAATAATGGCGATGGATGAATGACAACACGGTTAAAATAGTTATTTATGTCATATAAAAATCACGCAAATTAATAATAGTGCACGTCAAAGAGGTTCTCCAGCAATCAGTGGCAACAGCACACAAATCCACATGACAGGATTCACACAAGGCCCAAGAAATTTAGGCCAGTTACAAATCAAGAATTGACAGTGGGCTACGAGAGCTCTAAAAGCATTACTGATTTTCAAAGTGTACGGGCATTAGCAGTAAACTGTGCCAATGAGATCTAAGGTAAAATGGTCAAGAGCAAACGAATAACCAAACCTTCAATTGCAGAGTAGTCCCATCTCAATTTTGAGTGCACATTTTGAAATCGGTTCCAAGAGCATATTCAAAACGAGGCATATCGTCGTCGAATCGAAGTTCCAAGCACGGCTGACATGAAATCTTGGGGTAAGAGCAACCCCCTCCCCCCATGTTTGTAGGTAACTTTTTTCACAAACCCATTGAACATCTTCTATCTTAGATCAGTGGAGTTCATTTGAAACTGGTCATGTTTAATCCAAGAAAGTGCTTGAGTTGACTCATTTCACGCTCTCGGATTCGAGCAATTTTTTTTCTTCATATATGGCAAAAACGGATCATAGAAATGGAATCACCATGTTGAAATTAGTCTGTATCGAAAATTTCTGAGTGTTTGGACCGTCAGGTACGAATTAACCCATTCTATAAATTTAGCTTTTCCTATACACTCCAATGGAAATTCACTGCAGCCGCAAATTGCGGTCGAATCGCATGAAATATCTAAATATTCAAAACAAAGTAACTCGCGACCGGAGGGTCCAAACAACATGAAGTTTTCAGTATAATCTAAGTTAAGGATCAGGATTTCAATTCTGGTGTTAATTTTTGAGAAAGATCCGTGGATGCCAAGATACAAAATCGATAACGCCAACTCGAATCGGAGAGTTCAAGGATCAATTCCGCTTTTACAGTTCTTGAGAGACAATCAGGTCCCTTTTCTTGTTCTTCTGATTTAATGGGGAATTCAGTATCATATTGGCAAAGCACCAAAGCACATTGACTTAATTGA
The DNA here is from genome assembly GCA_003864495.1 of Nemopilema nomurai. NCBI lineage: Eukaryota > Metazoa > Cnidaria > Scyphozoa > Rhizostomeae > Rhizostomatidae > Nemopilema > Nemopilema nomurai. Next base: position 1,070,439 of record ML133465.1, on the reverse strand, counting down.
ATCGATCTGTTTGGGTCAAAAGTAAAAGACAAACACACCGGATACCAGAATATTTCGTTGCAATATTTCATTGCTTTTCTAAGAAAAACATACATGAAAATCCGGTGTGCATTGGCCTTAGCTGGTAAAGCCTAGATCAGTTAAGCAACTCTTGGAACACAAGCCCAGCTCAGCAAAGCTCGTTGGCTTCCCTACCAAATTCCGACTCTTCGTATTAACACCTTGAACTTGAACGGTAAGAAAGTCGACCCAGAAGAGTGTCCTAAATTCCCCTTCGTTCTCAGAGATATTTCTTTCGTCTGTTTTCCGTTTGGAGCCCCCTCGTAAAAAATATCGCAAGCCGGAAATGACATCATGAACTCACACGGAAGGGTCACGAGATTCTGAAGTTTGGCTGAGCGAACTTCAACGAGGAACGCTCTGTCTTATAAATGTTTTGCTTCTAGCAGCCATGCTGCAATTTTCTCCTGCCTTCGCTTTATTCTGCCTGATAGCTTTTTGTGACAGTCCTGCTAATGCAGCCTCTGAAAACGCTCGGCATGCTCATGTGGTGCCAACATACTTCAGAAGACAAGGTGGAGATGGCAGACTGATAAACAAAGAAGGAGCCGAGTATGGCCGTGAAATCAATCGTCCTATAATCGAAGAGATATCAAGCTACGATTTGGAGCATGCAGTTTTAGCCGTCAAGCCCTCGTTTCTGAAGAATGGGGAGCAAGTTACAGTCACCTGGAGTGACATTGCCAGACCAAACCCCAAAGATTGGATCGCCCTGTTATGCCCACCAAGTGACAGCATCAAAAAGCACCTAGACCACTTCTTTGTTGACGTCAGTAGCACGTGGAATCTTGGATATGGAAGCCATTTGGTGAAGCTCTACAATCTTAGAGACGACCAGTGGCGGATCCAGACCGGGTTCCAAGGGTTCCGGAACCCTGTCAGATTTTTTTAAGAAAAAATTCCTTAGATTAGTTATCTAAAAAGACTCCATCACCGATTACCTTCGTGAAGGTTGTCGTGAAAGGTTGATTGCCTTTTACTGGTTCAATATAATATGGATTCTAGGTTCCGTATTGGCTCTCCTTCGTAACGGATAGTTAAGTCTACACTCAGGCAATATGGATTCCTTATACGGCATTATGTAGTCTCTAAATATGGTATTATAAAAGAAAGGAACCCTGTCGTAGCTATGGTGATCTTTTGTAACGTATTATATTCCTCTAAAGAAAGGAACCCTGTCGTAGCCATGGCAGCTCATTGTACCATATTGTATTTTGAAAGAAAGGAACCCTGTCGTAGCCATGGCAATTTATTGTAATAGATTGTTTTAGCCACAAACAAAGGAACCCTCTTGGAACCCATTTCAGGTTTCCATTCCAAGGTTCTGACCGCTGACCATGCGTGCTTCCGTGATCATAATGGCGACGTTAGAGCGTGACTACGAGGAGCTGCTTGCAGCACTTGTAGGCAGGGACGCCTGCTGGAGATAAGAGCAGGAGGGGCAGTGCTGGTGCTGAGGGCAAATCGTAGAATTTTTCCATTAAAATAATCGAAAATTCGTTGGGTTGAAGTGGGTGTTGGTACGTTATAAAATATTGGTATGTTCCACCCATACAATTTTGACACTATTCTCGATACAAGTGGGTACAAAATGGCTTTATTCGCAACGTTTGGTTTATGAAATTTAAATGATCATGGTGATTTAAATGGTTGGAAAATTCTGATTTCTAAGTCTAAATAATCTAAACCTAAATTAAGTCGAAATAATCCGGGGTTGCAGGATCATTGAAAGTGAAGAGGCAAATGATAATCACAATAAGCAAAAGCAGATCAAATAGTTGTTTATTCCAGTGGTTTAAAAAAGTCAGTTTTGTATGAGACGCCATTGGTTTTTCAAAGTTTGTTATTGTCTTCCGAAAAATAACTGTCTCTGGTCATTCTTTCTTTCCGGTGTCAAAGATCAACAGTATCAGAAAGGAGTTGTCATCAACTAGATTTCTATAATATTCTATAATCTTTTCATAGAAGTCGTATATTCAAGGGCACTTCTTGCCCCCTCTGCCCCTCCTGGAGGAGGGCAGGAGGGGCAGCAGCCCCCCCAGCCCCCCCAGGGTAGGCGCCCCTGCTTGTAGGTGAAGATTACCAAACTTTAGACAAAATGAAAAAGTCACATTAAAAGGATATCGAAGTAAAGAGCTTTGATATTTCAAAACTTCCCGAGGACTCGGTTTCCACAGGTTTTATGATGAGGATATGAAATATTCAATGTTTTCTCTTGCTCAAAAAGAAAAGCAAAGTATTTGCGGCAAGGTTCGTTAAGACTTTTTGTTTCTGACTATGAAGCCTTGCTAAATTTAACAAAGACACTCTCTTATAAAACTGTAAAAAACCCGAGACTGACAAAATGCACGGTTAGGTCTATAACTATGAGCAGGGGTACTGTCCTAAAAGTCACACTTTGGCAACTTCTAAATGCCACACCTGTCTTTCCTCTTTACTTACATTTGTGTTGAATATTGTATGTTGTATACACAAAATCATTTAAAACTGCTCATTCACACAATAGACGGTTACCAGCTCAGAATTCATTCATTGACCTGCCAGCCTGAAGTCACCCTGAATTTCAACAAGGTCAAGGAAGATGAGCCCTCCTCCTTGGCACCCCACGAGTATTAGTATTAATTTACCCGTAGTATGAGCTGAAGTAATTATTTTAGCACTCCATTCCATAGTTCCTGCATCCTTGGTGGTCTTTTCTCATCATCATATTACCAGGCATATGCATACAGCAAACTAAAAGCTTTAGTGTTATGATAATTTGACTATCAGAGTGAAATAATTTTTCATTTTAGAACAACTGGTGATGGGAATTGTCTTTTTAATGCTTGCTCTATTGCTTTATGTGGAAATAAAAGTCTCAGTTCATCTCTAAAAATTCTCACAGCCATTGAATTATTTGTTAATTCTGAATTTTATGCAAACCATCCTTGCACCTTGGTCTTCATTCTGCTATTTCCACCACAATCTATTCCCATTACCCTAAAGGCAACAATGCAACTAATCATTTTTTAAACAGAGAAATATTGCCACAATTTGTTACAGATGTTCAGGTCAGCAATTGGTTCACATTCTTTGGACAAGGTGTGGCTATGTCAGCACAGCTTCACATTATACTTTTAATCCAAACCACTTTGTCCCAATCCTTCTTATTGGTGAAGATTCTCAAGGCAAAACATGTAAATCCCATACTTCTGTATCAGCACCTAAATTTGTTCAAACAAAGTTGAATCTGCCTCCCAAAAGACTCTCTAAAGAAATAATCAACTGATTGGATAAAAGTATTTCCAAGGGAGCAAAGCGAATACAAGAGTTTGATTGTATCATTGGTGACTCAGCAACCCCTGAAAAGAAACCTTACTTTCCTCTTTTTTTCTGGAAGTGTTAGTTCTTTTGATATCAATTGGCCACTTGTCTTTTCTGGAATACATCTACTAGAAGATTCTGAGCTTGCAGATTTACTAAAGGTTGGGTCCCTCCACAAGATTTTGAATTTCCTCTTAAACTGGAGTGTGGCAAATCCAGAAAATTCCTACTCAGTTGGCTGAATGATTTTGCTTGGCTAGCTATTTCAAAATTTTCAAATGGGTGTTTTTGTGTTCCATGTTTATTCTTTGCAAAGAAAATTGGTCATTCTGAATCAAGAATAAAGGAATTAAGAATAAAGGAATAAAGCAAGAAATTGATATTTGCCTTTTCAGTTATTGCAGTGTTTTAAAGAACTGTTGCTGATCATTGATATTTGCCTTGCCTTGTCAATTATTACCCTGTTTTAAAGAGCTGTTGCTGCAACAAATAAATCCTGCAATAAAGAGTGGGTGGCACCCCATGGGACCCCTGCTTTAAGCAGATAATACAAATGGTTGTTATTGTACCATCTGGGGGACAGGAAGCCAAAATTTTAGAGTTTATTTCATTGATCTTTTCATTACACTTTGCTTTATATCTTAACATTTCATTCATCTTCTTTTCTCTCGACAAGCTCATTTCGCTAGTGAATATGGGCGTTGCCACTTTCTCCCGCGATTTTAAGGGCGTGGTCTCTAAAAAATTTCCGGGGCTACGCCCCCGCCCCCCTTTGGAACCCGCTCAAATTAATTCCTGTATCCGCCACTGGAGACGACTGCGAGTTTCGTTATTTCAGAAATAATGACAGATCTACACTGGTTGCAAGAAGCAATCCGGTCACTTTTGAATTTGGTGGCAATGCCCCACTTCAAGGAAGGCTGGCTCTGACAGGCAACCCGGCAGAAATGAGGGTTATGTGGACAGCCATGTTATGTAAGAGTTACTGCGAATAGATAAATTATTCTGTATGGCAGGTAAAAGCTACAGTGTTTCAAGCTCAAGGGCCGTCAATGTAGGGATATAGACTTTTTTCTTTTGAAGACGAGGTCTATAAGAATATTGAGGCTCGGAATTGCCAACTGTCACATTACGTATAACGTATATATATATGTTCTCTGTTACTCCGAGTTTCGTGCTTGCGCATTCATCAGACAAACTATAATGAAAAACCTGCTACCGCCGTATAAATATACAAAAGGTGTGAAAAAGTATGACAAAGGAAATTATATTAGACAGAGACAAAGAATATATATATGTTTGTTCTTGTTTAAATTTTTGACGATGTCACACAGCAAAATGGATTTAATTTTTTTATTTGATCTTAAGGCCATTTTCAACCTTGTTTTAGGCAGGAATAATTTAAGAATAATCTTAGGCTCAAAACCGAAAATTTTTAAGAATATTGAGGGTCGGAAATAATCAGGCATTCTTATAAAAAAATTGGTAACAAGGCTAGGGGCTACAAGCCTTTTATTGCTACACGCTGGTTGCTGTGTCCTTAGGGATGGCCATCTATTCTCTCATATACTTCGATTCTCTCATTATTCCCTCATAACGATCCAACATGATGGCACGAAAATCCAGCTTCTTTATCTAACTGTTCACTTTAATGATATCTAATACTGAAGTTTTTCTTTGTTCTGCCGATCTTTAATTAATCTCTCGGTGCCTAGCTGATAAGAAGTTATCCAACGTGGTCCAAAATATTCACAATAACAATAGGGAGCAGAACATGTTCGTGTTTGCTTTACAAACCACAGACAGCAATTCTGTCAACACTTCGCTATTGTCTTTGTTCTGTCCTTTTTTGCTTGAAGCTCCAAATTCATCTGTCAACCCGCATTTCCTCTAGTCAGGTTCCAGATGCCATGATTATAAGTTTTTTGAAAATGCCAAAAGAAGAAATGGGGTTTAGCTAGCTGACTGTTGCTGTTGTTTCTTTCAAAAAAAATTATATTTCAGTGATAAAACCTGCTTGATAGTATTTTATTTTAAGCTGGTACTCCAGGAGGCCTATCCCCTGTTTGCAAAAAATGTCAAAAGTTGCTCTTTTACATCATTTGTATCTATAACCAAGGTAGTGGAAAAAGCATGATTGTGCCATTTTATCTCATGTCAGTTCACCCCCCTCCCCCGCCCCGGGCAAAAATGCGTTCGGTAACCTCGTATTTTGCTGCAAACGAGCTTCGTCCATTCCAATTTGAGACTGTTATCAAATTTAAAAGTTTTATCGACAGCGGATTCACTTGCAATAGATAATCGTTTTAGGCCCTAAACTGAAGCAAGTAGATTGTTTACTTTTGTTATTTTTGTTATAGCCGAGCGTCCCATCGTCAAATACGGTTTATCAAAAGTCCAGCTAAACATGGAAGCCACTGGTAAATCGTGGACATATAGGGCCACCGATATGTGTGGACCTGTGGCCAATACCACTGGATTCAGGGACCCTGGCTATATGCATGACGTACTGCTCACTAGCCTTGAGCCAATGACCCGCTACTTCTATTCCTATGGCACTTCTGAGGTTTGTTACAAAGATTTTTCTTTGTATACTTTGCGAGTGGATGGTTTAGTGACAAGGTCTTTTTGTTAGGAGGGCTGTGCTTAGAAAACTTTCCTAAGATCAAATTTGCCTATTTAAATTGAAAATTGCTCTCGCAACAGATGCAGTAAATTTTGTCGTCTATTGCCAGAGAGAGACGTAAAGCTGCCAATAAAAAACAGAAAGTATTACTTTGGGGGAAGCAACTTTGCTAAATTTCCTTGAAGATAGGGGATCGTATAATTTAAGAGGCAAGCTTCCAGGTACCCCTTTTCAATTTTGACCCCTGCTCCCATCTATTTTCCGCGTCAAATGAAGTGATTTTACGGAGCGAGTAAAGTTTACGTCCTCTTTTTAGTCGTGTGCAGGTGTACCTCCTGTTCCATTTGACCGCTAAACAGTGCGGTGAAAGATCCAAGTATGCTCAGATATCAAATGCTAATTCTCCTTTGTCGAGCCTGGCAGAGAACTTTCATTGTTTTAAAGGGGGAAGAGAAAAAAATTAAGATTAGTGCTTCTTTACTAACTTCTAATTCTTGTCATGCAAAGCACACGTCAACGGCCTAGTTTAACCAGAGCCAGATTCGCGAATTGAAGGCACTCTTACTTGATCTCATGGTTTTCATAACAGTTGACCATTGTATTAGCATTTAGATATTTGCACTTCGATCTTCGCACCTCGATCTTTGACCTGTTAGCTCAGTCCCCATTTTGCCATTAAACACAAATTAAAAAGGCTGTACTGAAAGGCTGTATATTGAATAAATTGTTTGTGATTGTGTAATAAGTCCATTTCAGGTTCCCACAAACTTCTTTTAATATGTCTGCCTATTAGAACTGATATATAAATGCAATTTTTGCAAACGAGGGCAAGACCTTTTCTTCATATTCAGGCAGTATAAACTTCGGATATTTGCAATATTTAATGTTACACCGACACTAAACTGATACCTTAATTGCACTATTTCACCTGCTTTTATAACCATTGCTGACGATTCTCTTCCTTTTGTACGTACAATAAATTCAATAATTTCATATTGTTTTTCAAACATATTTTTCCAGCATCCCAAAAACTACATCTCCGGCAGTCAGCGCAGTATTTCAATACAAACTCCAATTGCTGCAATCTTGCCTATCTCTATTGCTTTATTGCATTTACGTCATAAGTGAAATTTCCTCTACTTGTTTCTGACAGGCCATGAGCCCAGTGATGAATTTTTCAACAGCATTTCCAACTGGATCGCAAAAACCTTTCAAGTTTATCGTCTATGGTGATATGGGCCTAACTATCCCCAGTGCCTTTGAGACAGCCGCCTGGATGATGGAGGAATACAGGAAGAATGACGTTCAATTCATCTTCCACAATGGAGACATTTCGTATGCAAGAGGTCATGTAAGTAGATTAAGTTTTCTCTCTTTCAAGTGAAATAGCCTTGAATAGTTTGCAACGTATTTGCATCAGGATTAGCACAAGCGTCATTGTTATCATTTCCAAAAAGATGTGACGTCATTCTGAGGTCACAAAAGTGCCATAACGTAAACATTGTAAAGAGGTGAGCTACTTTCTCTTTGGCTGTATTATAGGTAATGAGCCCATCTTGCCTTTAATTTAGTAGCAAGGATTTGTGGTATGAAAAAGACAGATTGTAGCACGGAAAATGCTAGAAAAATTTAGTAAATGCTTGTAAACTGCTATAACGACATGCTTTATTAAATTCTAGGCCTATATCTGGGATTTGTGGCACATATATATAGAGCCATACGCTACTCTGATACCGTATATGGTTGGGATTGGAAACCATGAACAGGATCATGTTAGTGGTGGGGAAAAGGACCCCAGCGGTGCTTCTGGCATAGGATTTCACCCATACTGGGGAAATTACGGAGATGATTCTGGGGGCGAATGCGGGGTGCCCATGTTCAACAGATTCCATATGCCAGATAACGGAAACCATCTTTGGTGGTACAGTTATGATTACGGCATGGTGCACATGATTATGATGAGCACAGAACACGACTTTACACCCGGCAGCAAGCAATATGAATGGTTGGAAAACGATTTGAAAAGCGTCAATCGTGTCAAGACTCCGTGGGTGATGATCGGGGGGCACCGTGCAATGTACGCAAGCGCAGACATAAGCAGTGACCTTAGAGTATCATACGCAATGCAGCTGGCATTTGAGGATCTGCTTTTTAAATACCGTGTGGACATGGCATTCTGGGCCCACTACCACAGCTACGAGCGCACTTGCAAAGTGTACCGACAGGAGTGCCGGGAAGACGGGGTTGTTCACATCCTGGTTGGCACAGCCGGGATGACCCGTGACAAAGAGGGCCACCTCAAAATGCCCTGGTCGGAGTACGCCGTCAATGACTACGGATATGGCCGCGTAACTGTAGCCAGCTCCACGTCTCTCCTATTTGAGTGGGTTCGTAACAAGGATGGTGTTGTAAGAGACAAAGTCTGGTTGCATAAATGAATTGGTCTTCAGTACAAGTGACATTAAGAAGTTTATAGTTAATTAATAATCAGTTAAAGCTTTGAAACCATTCAGTATTTGCCAAACACCGTTCAAAAATTTCTTTGTTTAATCTTTAAAAAGGTAGACTTTCATCGTGTAAATGATATTAATATCATCATTTCCAATTTATGACTTTTCTTCGTTGACTTCTTCCAGACATTATTATTTAGAATTCATGAAACCTCGTGGTTTTTTTTAAATTCTCAAATGTCTTTGTACAATTCATTCATATGACGTAAATGACGCCCGGGCACTGATCTAAAAAAAACTGTTACAGGGTTCTGTTCGACATGGTCGGTTAATTCAGCAAGGGCGCTTGTTAATTTTTGCATTTACCATGTAAGGGCGCTTATTTAATTCCACTGTTTTCCTGTTCTTTTTCTGAGGAAGATTACAACAAATGTAATACACACTTGATGAGAAAATAGGTCCTATGAAATGTCAATTTATTCATCCTCTTCATAGTCTGAGACAGCCATTAGAAATGCAGAGCCTGCTATTGTAACATTGTTTTTCTCAATATCAAGTGGGGCAACATCTTATTCTCTTACGATTGACAATTGGCTTTTTGAATTTCTCAGGCAGAAATTTTGTAGATTGAAAACACACACTCTCCCTTTGAGTTGGCTTTTACCGAGTCCAAATTTCATAAAACGATCAATTATAAAATGATTTTTGTTTTTAACTATATTGCAATACATGTTGACAATGAAATATGTTGTTTTGCTAAATTCAAATAAGCACCCAATTTTATTTTTTCAATTACCGTCCCGTTTGTTAAGGGGCTGCTTATTCATGGAAGTGTAAAATGTTCCTTAAATGATTCTCAGGACCATTCAAAAGTCAGAGGATGGCCAATAAATGGTGCGACGTAAATCGGTTTAATCTTTCCTTCTTCTCTTCCGATCAAATCGTTCCTGTAGCTTCATAACTTGCATGATAACAACGGCATAATAATCAACACGTGACATGGGCATAATCTTTCTCAAGAACTATCCCAGAGGTCTTTCAAAACTTATATATCTCCTATGAATGTCTCAACACGACTAAGAGCAAAATCTTTCACAAGCATCTTGCCCCTAAAACGGTGCATGCCTAAACTCCTTTCGCTTGCTGCTACTTTTCCATAATTCTTACCCTTCTCTGGATGAGGTACGGGGCTCAAATATATCTTATTCACTGAATTGAAAATTGTTTGTCTGATGACAAACTGACGTCTTTTTGAGACCAGCGGTTTACTTAGAAACGAGCCACCTTAATTTGGTGGCGTTCACCTTTTAACGATGAAAAGGGGCTGGACTAGGCGAAGGGAAGATGTCGCTGGCATTAATAGTCAACTCCTTTTTGTTTAAATTTATATTTTCATGGCTGTCATCGATCATAGTCTCGGTCAGAGGATACAGCAAGAAGTCACTTAACCTAAGCGGAGCTCTTACCGCGGTGGTGGTTGGTTTTGCCCTCACTTTAGCAGGCTACTGTTTCTTTTCATCTTTGTTGGCATTTTTCATAACATCTTCATTGTTAACAAAATGGAAATCAGAGAAAAAGAAGAAACTAGAGGAAGATTTCAAGGAAGGTTTGGTATCAGAAAATCTTGTTTTATAAACTATTTGTCTTTATGCAAGACCTCATGATTTAGAATGGGATGGATGTTATAGAAACAGCTTTGGCGGAGGCCCTGTTAAATAGAGATAAATTGATACAATGACAAGTGTTCTTTTGTAGTAATGAAGAAAGTGTCAGATTTTATTTTAGATTTCTTGCTTTGATAGTAAACTCTCGCTTTACAAACATCTTTCAAACCACTCCAGACTAGTCAAATCACAATAATAGTGGTTTTTCAGTTCCGAAATCCATGATCTACTCGAGTTTTGCCTTATCTAAATGCACTGCCTCAGTTGCTGTATGACACCTTTGACCAAGGCTAATAGGTCTATGTCCGCTTACATAGGCAATAAGTGATTTGGCATAAATTTAGATGTACATTACTAATTTGTTCTCTTTTATTTAACAGCAGCATTACTCGTAAATATACTAACAACTAACCCAACCTTTGTGTAATGCCTATTCCATAGTTTTGTACAGTACCTTATAGATAGGTAGATGAATAGAAAGCTCTACAGACAACAGCTTTTAGGTCTCTTTTTGTTCATATTCATGTAAAGAGTGAAGTTTGACATAAATTTGTGGACACATTTGTTTAAGGTGGACAAAGAAACTGGCTTCAAGTCTTGTGTAATGGAGGTTTTCCAATGATTGTCAGCATCATCTATTTAATGGAGGTTGGTTACAAAGATCGGCCAGTGAACTATGCCAGAGATTTCACACCATCTTGTCTTAGTATGGCAATCTTGGGCGCGATTGCTTGCTGCAATGGTGATACTTGGTCTAGTGAAGTTGGAACTGCAATGGGCTCGAAGACACCAAGGCTAATAACAACACTGAAAAGGGTTCCAATTGGGACAAATGGTGCTGTGTCTTTTGTTGGTACTGCTGCAAGCTTGGTTGGTGGCCTATTTATTGGTTCTGTTTATTACACAGTCTTATGTCTACTTGGCTTTATTGACAGCTTTTCCACAGATTATCCTGCACAGTGGCCAGTTATCCCACTTGCTGCTTTTGCTGGACTCATTGGCAGCTTTATTGACTCTGTTCTTGGAGCAACATTACAATACTCTGGCTTTTGTTATGAGCAGAAGAAAGTTGTAAGCAAACCATCAACCACAGTTAAGCATGTTAGTGGACGAAATATTCTTAACAATCATCTGGTTAATCTTCTCTCTTCCTCATTGTCTGGAGTTATTGTATCATATGTTGGCTATTTAACTTGGCAATTTATAGATTAATGAAACTTACATGTTGTAAAAAGACTAACCATTCATTACTAGTTTAGTCCTGAAAATCACTGAGGAACAGTTACTGTAATGTCAGCTTGCCAGCCTTAGGAAAAAGGCTATTGTGCACTGGCAAAATGCATTTTGTCCTGTTGCTAATTATTTTTGACATCTTGCTAATCTTAAACAAAGCTACTTGCATTGAAAATATTTTTTAAGCTAAGTTTATTACTGCTGATGAAGAATGTGTTCACAAGTTTTGCAATGCCTAAGAATTTCACTGATAATTTTATGTATCTGAAAGGAAAATTCTACCCATGCTCTTTTTCACCTATTCTTTTTTATTCTGCCTGATGTTTTCTAACCAATTCAGTTTTTAGTCGCTCTTGTTTTAGGTATGTTGAATGAATAAGCTTTGCTGCTTGCACAAAAATTAATAATTAGCAATACAAATGATGTACTTTGGCTATTTACTTTGTCTAGGTCTAAGCATGGACTACATAAAACATTGATGTGGAACACGACTATAGATTTTAATATTCTCCTCTGGCAAATCAGGGCCATTAAGAAGCACAAAATGTGAACCCTTTTCTTGTAAAATGTCCAGGACACCAGGCAATGAAATTTATGTTTGCTGTATTAATCATGTGTAAATGTTTTTTTGTAACTTTATTTGATTTCCTGGCAAAGCAGTCATAAAATTTGCGCCAAAACATTTTATTTGCTCCATATAGCAGAGGATTTAAATAAAACCAAAATTTCGAAAAATATATCTTTTCACAATAAATACCACCATTTAATTTAGTTGGGCAAAGCTGATGTGATCATCTAGAAGTGATGTTTTTTGCAAACAAACTTAACTGTTAAATTATTACCTTGAATTGATGACTAATGACATTTGAAGATAGGTCTACAGAAAAAGAAACTTTTTTTTCATCTGAAGCCTTGTGCAGTTGGTTGCAAACAGACTATTTTCAATCATGACATTTTTTTGCAAAGCAATTTATTTTGACAAAATTTGCAAAGCTATTTATATATTAAGATCAAATAACAGAAAAATATTTGCGAAAAACTCCCAACAAACTATTGTCACAGGCAGAAAGGATATAAGATGAATAATAGCAAGGATGATGTCAATCGCAATGTTCAACAAACACAAATGTAAGAATAACCGAAATTGCAAAATTTACAGTATATGCAAGCTTCTAATCACGATTAACTTATTTAGTCTAACCATAATATTCAAAACATTATGATATCTACAACAGATGCTTAAAGAAAAGAGCTTTCCAAAAACATTCATACCACAATGTCACATCTTGTTTTTTAAAAGGGATTGAAACAGACTGAAGTCATTCTAATTTGACTAGGTGATATTTTTACCTTTTCACTTACATGGGCCTTGTATTTAGCAACCATTTGACTCCTCTGACCGAATCAAAATTAGAGAAAATTTCAAAAACTTATTATGTGTTTGCTCAATCATGCTTTTATCCAATGTGCTAAGATGAGTCATGGAACAGCCTTGAATTTAAATTTACCAGAATTGGCCAGAAATGTATAAGCTACCATGTATTCAATGATACATAATCCACAAAAAACTCTGCTTGCCATCACTATGGTCTCTGACATGCAAGATCAAGATTTTTAAAAAGAGTATATAATGTTGTTGAATAATTATGTCACCTTCTCAATTTACAATAATACTCTTATACCAATTTATTCTAAAAATAGAGCTTCACAAAAGTGACAGTCACTAAAATAAAATATAATGCCATGATGTCAATGGTACAAAAATAAGGCTCATCTAGAACTAAAAAGCTGAGGGTTTCGAGGGGAAGTAATAACAGTTCTATCAAGGTAGCTTTCATTCAACTCTGACAAATATTTCCAAAGGCTACCATCTTTTGTATTACTGGATGAAAAATAATCAAACCAAAAGCTCAAACTTTAGTCTATTCCAGGTGCTCATAGAAAAAACATCTGAGTTAGTGTTAAGATCATACCTCAATCTTTGTCAGGTTAGTTGATACTTGATCTTAGAAAAATGATGATTGAAGCATCCTGAATTTACACTGCCATTAAATGCTTTCCTGAATGAATTATACTACAAATGTATATTTCTTCATTATCGTGTGATGCATTATAGCTCTTGGTAATGTTTATGAAGCAATTGGAAATTTTCACTAAACTTCAGACATTTTTTAGCAGTCTAGCTGTTTCTGGGACTAAACTTAAGGACAAGGAAATAAACAAGTGCTGCTACAGCTGTCCCAACAAATAATCTTGATAGCCAGACATCTTGGCTGTTGTTTGTGGGGTCGAGAATGGCAAGCTGAGAAGGAAATAATGTAAATTGGTTACTCAAACATAGATAAGGTTTTACAGTCAGATTAGAATCATGCATTGATACATGTGTGTAGATGTTTAAATGCTTTCCCATACTATCAATGTGATTGAGGTTTCAATCTCAAAATTGAAATGGATTTGCATTAAAAATTTTATCAGGCCAAAATATTAGCATTTTAAATTATCATGAAAAAAGGAAACAACCAAAACATTTATAACATTCTGGTTGTTTGAATAACACAGCACATTCTATAAAATGCTATGAAAACTTTTAAATGATTACAGATATATACAAATATATAAATCAGATTACCTCACAAGCCAAAATAATTATATACTAGGTGTAATGCAAATAAGAGAACCTTTGCAAAGCAATTATGGCATAACTATTGCAAGAGTTCTGACACACTCTAAAGCTTTAGGTGCAACTTTTCCAAATATAAGAAGGATTTAACTTACCAAAATAATAAAAATATAAAATAAAAATTAGTAACATACCCAGCCACCTTGTGATTTAATCCATTTTCCAATTTGTTCTGTAACTATAAATGTGACAATAAAATTGACAATCTTCTTTAAGAAGTTTCTTATTCCTCCCATCCCTTGCTTTATTACAGAAACAGCTATTTCATAACCAAAGCAGAGTAGGGCCACAATTCTTCCCCAGTTTATGCCATCTTGAAAAAGTCTTTTTGCTATCTTAGCAAATATATCATATGCGGTATCAGGTGTCAATCGGAGATTCTTTGCCATCTCAACAAATTCATGGTGATACTTCTTATTTAGTCCTTCTGCCATGTTAACAAGTTCCTGTGAGAAAAAATAAATCATAGTTCAATATGAATCTCACATCGCAAAGACAAAGGTTCAATTTATATACTTATAAGATCATATTTATGACAAGAAAAACCAGTGCTTAGAACCAAGATTATGCAAATAACTGTAGAACTAAAAAGTTGAATGCATACAAATTAAGAATCCTATTAACTTTGCTTTTTTTGAAAAACATGCAAGAGAGTTAGCTTACCACTCTACATTTATAAAAGGTTACTGAAAGGATTTCTGCTATTAAATATTATATCCTAAAAAATCACGCTTTTAAGTTTGTGTAGATCCTAGGGATACTTGGAAAGGCAAGTACAAAATTTCTAAATGCTTCCTAAATCTTAAAACGGACAGAATTTATGCACGACAAGAAAAAGCATGATAAGCAGCCATACAGTTGGCTAATCTACATTTGAAATATTCCCCACAAACATTTTACTACAAAAAATGTTAAATTTGTAACAAGAATGTAACATTAGGTGCTTTGATTAATTCCAATGCATCTTGGCTATACCATTTTAGGCACCTGTTTAACATCTACCAAGCTATCAGCTCGTCCTTGGAAGGCCGGGTTTTGTAAATGAACCTACCCGAGTTAGGGTCTACTTTGTGGATGGGAATCTCCCGATAAACAGTGACCACCGCTTTGCAAACTTAGGCCATTTCAAACAAGGCTTTATTTATCCCTACGATTATCGTCAACAAACACTCGATGTATATTGTGCATTTTAACACACGTAGCTGTGGATTTCTAGGATTTTAGACATATGATCCCGAGAAAAGGACCAGCTATGAAACTGTTGTTATTGTAAAGTAACAATCCAGACTTCCCTTCTGCACCAGATTGCAGAGCGGGCCTAGCAACAAGAGTAAAGCACTATCTTCAGCTTACCCTTGCAACCATTTGCTCGTTCGTTGATCCTCTTTTGTTGCCAGGTTCTCGCATAACTTGCTTGAATAATGTTGTTGGTAAATCACCGACGCTCATATCGCCTTCGCTTGCTTCTTCTTCTATTTGGCTAGTTAACCTTTCGTACACAAATTCCTTGAAAATGTTTCTCGTCTGGTTTGCAAATTCATCTTCGCTTTTATCTCCCTCATTTACAGGAGGGTTTTCGTCTGTGGGTGTTCTTGCCTCGGCCATTTTTGGTTAGCAAACGGATGGTGGCTATATATCTTCCGTTTCAAAATGCCAAAACAAGTCTACAAATACACTTATGCCCAGTCAATCAGACTGGAGGTCTGGGGCAGAGCGGCACAAGAGATGACGCAGGCGAAGCAAGGAAGCGAAACCTTCCGATATTGGCGACCCTTTGGTTGGGCCCTATTGTTTCCTTCACAAAACGCCCTGTTGTCCAGTTTTCACTGCCCACTTCGAAATTTAAACGCAAGGCACTGTTTCCATGCTTTTCAATAAATTCCCATCAGCTATCTAGAAAATCTATTTTTTCCATTCGTCGTATTTTCAATGGCAACTTTCCCAGCTTTGTAATTGCTTTGCTACAAAATAATCTCACACATTGTTTGGAGGAAATTCAAACTGGTTTCCAAACTATGCCCACTTACATTGATGAGTGAATGAAAGCGAAACTACTTCAGCAATATTTATCACTGCCTGTTAATCACGTCTAAAACCTGCCACACCCCGCAAATTAGGTGCATGTCTATTTTAAACTAATGCAGCAGAAAATTTAAATACACTTTGAAGAAATTGTCGAAGAACAATTGGAAATCGTGAAGAGTTTGGATAACAAGGAATAGAGAGTTTTTCTCCTCGTGGCAATAACTATCTTCATAGCTATGTATGTTAGATTGAGCAATCTTTCTACTTGCACTACACGATCAGTTTATAAACAGAAAAATGTTGATCATAAGTTAATAACGTGGTAGATTACATCAGCATTACGTAAAACATTGAAATAGCTACAGACTATGCATGTGAACGACAGACCGCTTTTAAATTAAATCGGCTGGTTAAATACTAGATTTCCGTGTACGGAACGTTGGTAGGGGTGGGATTTGTTTTTCCAAGAGAATACAGGACTGTCGGATTGATGACGCAATCCAGGCATCCCGAATAGAGCCCAGGGGCCTGCTTTGTTAGCACTTGTTGCAAAAAATTATAGGCTAAAGGTCCCCAAGAAAAACACGGACATAAAGGTACTACAGATTGAATGTCAATTCGACTAAAGACTAGCACAAATCAGCATAAAAATGTGTAAACTGATGATAGGAAAGGAAACGCAATCAGGAGAGACCAGACCAAATAAATACAAGGGCTTGTAAACACCTCTTGAGGACTATAAGATATTCCACCCCCATCCTTTGCAACTACAAATACACACAAAATAGGCAACGTGCAGCGAGAGAAAGGGCCCCCATACCCAGGAAAATAGGTGCCCGTTTTCCACGTCTTTACTACACCACTTCGCGATAGAAAATGGTTCTGTCTGAAAATCGAACCGCAGCTTAATACGAAGAGAAAACTTGAGTACCAGCCCAGATAACAGAATGTCGGGAAAACATCACTGTAAAGGATGTATTATCCAATGACGTACGCAGAAAAATGGAGGAAGAGGGAGGTATTAGCAAGATTGGAACAATTTTGATTATTTATCTATTATACTATTTATTCTTTAATTTATAAGGAGTCTTAATCTTGCAAACAATATGTCATCTGGAGTAAACTGCATTTCAACCCCTTGCACAAACGGCCTTGACTTTTGCGTCTGAGACAAAATGATGAGCACAAAACTAGAAAATAGTGTTATCTGAGTCACAGATAGACCGCAATTCTCCACCTTTTGAAAGGAGAGCAGTGCAATTCTCTCCCTACCAAAAGGATATGGCTACAATTCTCTCTTCTTCATAACTGTTATGGCTTAGTATTTGTTGGGAAAATATTATTGCTTTTTGTTATACTCGAGTCAGCAACGAATGATAAAATATAGAATTTATGGTTACGCGATGCGGAAGTGACAATACATAAGTGAAATATAATGTGTATTATTATCTATTATCGGTAACGAACAATAACAATGGTATGTGGATCCGTTTGCCTGTAACAATGGGGTACCAATATCAAAGATAGGAAACTATAAAATTGATCAGCAAGTTAATGCTGCATCTAAAACAGCAAAATGCTCGGAAGACTAAGGTCGAAAGCCGTGAAATAAACATGAAATGATAACTAACTTTTCCGCAATTTATTAATTCATCACCAAATAATAAACGCTTCAAGAACGTGAAACATTATAGTCGTCAACTTTAAAATGGGGGAATTGAAACGGGATTTGGCTTCTAAAAGGGTAAATCTATGTACATACTGTACTTGTACGGAAGAGATTAAAATTAAAGGACGTGTTCACTAGTAACGTCGACTTATCAGTAGCAAGCGTATGACGTCGACTTATAAGTACGAAAAATTACAACAATCGAAATGCAAGACTAATTTCATCTACCGTTCCAGTTGAATGTTGTCGGGTCGTGCCGGCTAACCGTTCGTTTCACTGGTTTGATATGAAATTCTTTAAAAAAGACACTTTAGGATCACAGTTTCCGAGCACGTTGAAGGTCCAACCATTATCATATACTTAGTAAAATGGTAAATGGACCTCCTTCAGTTCCAGCTCTGATTGAATACAAAACCTGTGCCACAAGAGGAAACTTTGTGACACATTCCTTTCACCCATATCACAGGATGTATGCAAATAAAGAGAACACACAAGACTACATAGCACAGCATTATCATCACTAGCCTTTTCGTCTTTGGCAGTATTGTTCAGAGCTGAGTCCCTCTCCCAGTGCTCCCAGTGCCCCCAGTGCCCCCGCCCCCAGTTCATACACCCATGCCCACCACCATATGAAAGAAAAGTGAAAGTTTAAAGCAACGATGCACAGGAGGCCACATGAATACTCAGTCTCTTCATGAGATCTCGTTTGGAAATCGAGATTTCAAAGCAAAATCTTTGAGGGGAAAAATGAAATATTGAACAAATGATCTGTTGAATATGAGCGAGAAGAAAATAGAATTAAATTATACGAGTAAATTATATGAAAAGAAAAATCACCAAAAACCTGAAAAAGAGATTCATACAATAATCATAGAGAAGCAGTAGAGAAAAAACAAGTGAAAATATTTCAAGGGAATTTAGAGACTTGAACTAAATAAGTATTTTATCCAAAAGGAGGAGAAAGTTGTTATATGGATTAAGACAGAAATTATAGTGGGAAAGAAGAAGTCATTTCCAGATCGAGCGGCCTCCAATTACGCATTCATGTGGCCTCCTATTGATTAACAGTTGCCTTGGCTACTTGCAACTAAGCATAAACAATGCACCCAGTCCGAGGCCAGCAAGTGTTGATAAAACGAAGCCATGCTTTGATCCGTCATTGGATGCATCTCTCTTTTTGAAGAACTCAACGAAGCCATCCTGCAAACAGGAAACAAAACATTGGTTGGTTTCAAAGCAACTAAGCATGCGCAATTAACATTGTTGCAGTCATCAGTGAGTCAAATTCAGGGGAAGATTAAGGGGTGCAATGCCGAGATGTCGTACAAAAGAGGGCGACCGCCCCTGTTTCTGCTAACGGGGCAAAGGAGCCCAGATACGTCATTCAATCAAGCGCTTAAACATATGAAGATATGTGGCCTATAAAGAGCAAAGACATATTTGGCGGGTTTTGAGGTCATGCTTGAACGTGTCCGTCCTTGCGAAGGCTTTTCGGTGAATATATTCCGCGGGGGACATAAATAGACACCGAACCGATTTGTAGCAATAGTATATTTGAAGAATTAACGAATAAATGCTAGTGGTGGCTTCTTACATAAATAATTTCGCTCAATTCTTTACATAAAAAAGGACGCAGTGTAGAGAAATCGAGTACGAAGTGCATCTGGTATGAATGAGTATCCACCGTGATAAGTGAACTGATAAGTAAACTTTCATATAATGGACTCGTAAACAATCCGGTGAACCAATGCCAAACAGAAATCGTGATGGAAATGCGTCCGTATATTTTCAGTGACAACCGAAGCAGTGGATTTCACACAGCCTGTCATGCAGGGGAACAGAAATTAGCACGTGCCACGCAGCAGTTATAAACACAACATTATGATTCGCTCCCCGGGATCACAGCAACAACACTAGGATCGCGCGTGCTTGGCCTTGGATTCAAAACAAAGACCACCCTCCTCAAAAATAGACTCCAAATAATGATTAATTCCAGGTATTGCGCTAAAGGGTATGCTGTCTTCATTACGACCGTCAACAAATCATTTGAGCGTTAACCTCGCAGGCCTCTTCTGAACACTAATATTCAGCGTAAACGATTAGAACAACAGCAAATAGGGTGGAGTGCTTCAGCCATATATAACTAGAAAGTAGTTGTCTGCACTTATAGTTCTTCTTGAACGAAACCTGTGATTCGAAGGCTAAGAATGTAAAATTTGCCACCGATGCCAAAAAGCGATCTTCTTGACAAAAAACCGGGTAAATCTATCATGGAGATTAAGATATGAAATTCTGGAGAAACCAAGATCAAAGGAGGTTTGGCATTCTGACATATGGCTAAACCATGTATCATGGCTCTTTGGCAGCAGAAATATATCAAAGGGTGGCAGTTAGGAGGTATCTGCCAGGCCACAGCATAGGCTCCTCATCAAATCTGGTTTCCAATGGGGCGTCGAAAAGCCCGAAGACCGAATTTCAGGCCTAATATTTTTGGAATTGTGTGGGACATAGCCGATACATATTTTATACAGAAAACAACAATAAAAAAACCAGACTAAATGCTCTCAATTTAACATAACAACTGACCTCCTAACAAATGATTCCAAAGTGCAGCAAGACTAGCCTCCTTTTCGCACGATTAAACAACTGGCAAAGCCTCTTATTTAGAGCTCACGAAAGAACTCAATATAATTTCGTACACGAAATCCGTCTTCTGTCTAAAGATAAGTACGTAAGTAAATTTCATGAGATAAGCAGTTGATGACAAGATAAAATCTTATACCCAAATTATCCCCATATGAAACCTTTATAAAAAGGGGTTTGGATAATTGTGCCCCCAAGCCCCACTTAGACGGCGGCAATGATTGCCCATATTGCCCTGATTTATATCTGGCTCCCCTTTCTATCGTCACGATTAGGTTTCTCTGGTTACATCAAATATCTGCCCTGCCCTGCCCTCCACTCGATCAGAATGCGGTGCCTTTCATGTGGCTGGCTTAAATGGTTTTGGTGTTGCATTCTTGATTCTCGTGATGTGAATATGACGCTGTTTGAAATTCTAAGAATACCAAAGCCATCACGTGGTCTATGGCAACGCAATGACGCATTCGCTTCTTGCAATTCGAAAAATAACCACAGAATGTAAGTTATAAAGGAGTTCCATGGATCCTCTTCCACAAAAATTTCTTTCGCCTGTTGGCAAGGCAAATAAAAGCAAAAAGGGGCAGAAGATTGGGCCTCACAAGGGGTGTCAATAGAAATATAAAAGAGGGATCGCGATTTGCATAAAGCCAATGACACTTAGCAGTTTTTGTCGCCACGACCTGATTCTTTTCTTAAATATTCCTGCACCTATTCTGCACTCAGCTAAGATTCCATTTCATTTATATATATTATAAACACAGATAAAAGCAGAAGAAGAGCACCTGCAGTTGTTTTAAATTAAAAGAACCTTGAAGTGTTTGCTTCGTTGCTTATGTAATTTGTGCCTCATGGAGCTAGGCAGGATAAACATACCCCAAGTCACATTTGAGATACAAAGCCAGCACTAGTTTGAGATTTTGGCTTCAACAAAGTTCACACATTCACACAATTCAACTACCTGTTGCTATTTTTTCCCATGGTCACCTGTTCTCAATGATCATGGGAAGCTGTAAAACCCATGGGAAACAGGAATTTCTCATCTTTCAAAACAGATCAAACTTGTCATTAAAAATAAATATTTTGCACTGGCAACACAGAGTTGACAATTCATCCAAAGTGTTTCTCTCATACTTACAGAAGCAAATGAAACTTAAAACAGAGAATAATATACAAAATTTTAGACTTGTTTAAGAACCTCCTTCAAACTTATAAATCTGAACATGAAAAGATTTTGAGCTTTGGGTTAAAAACATGTAAAAGCTCGCAATATTTATCCCAGTATATATATGACCAGTCTTGAAATTATATCTTGAATCTATCTTGAAATTGTTTTCTTCAAGCAAAACCATAGCAAACAAAGAAAGACAACAAGATTGAAAGGATCTGTATGCTGATTAGACATAGCTCATGTTCCAAATGCAACAGACCAGCTATTGCATTTGACTTGCAAACATAATATCAATGCTAACATAGAGTGACTACCAGTCTCCCTCAATCTCCCAAACACTTAGATACACCCACAGCAAAATAAATTGGCCATATGGTGAGAACACTTTTTAAGTTTAAATTTGTTTAAATTTCTTTCTACAGATTATGTATTCCAGAGCACACTTTAGAAAAGAATTGAACTTTCATCATAAAAATTATATGTACATTTGTGTCCTACAAATATGTGCTCTAGTCTCTGGATGACTCTAGTTTGAAGTATCAGCATTTTCCCTATTTTGGTGATGGTCAAAATTAATGCAAAGCTGTTCACGAAAGTGAATTCTGTCTAACATTAAACTTACTCAGTCCTTCACACTTGCTTTTGCCTGTACAGGCAGGCCTTCCTTGCTTTGTGTCATTGTGATTCAATAGCAAATGCATTTTCAACACAAACATACTTCATCAAATACCACAACAAAACACTTGGATTTAAAAGAAATAATAATGTGCTCGTATGCTTCATTGATTCAGATCATATTTGATGGGAATTTAGCTCTAAAACATTTTGATGTCATATATACAAAGGCTTGGTCATGGCATAAAGCAACAAATTATTCACAGATAAGACTTTCCTGGCATCTATGACAACTAGCCAACTGGATGGTCCATCACTAGTTCATGTTGGCCAAAAATTTGAAATATTTTGTGGCTCACTGAAGATAAGAAGACAACTAAGTATGGTCTCAACCTTTGTCAAAGCAAAAGTTGTAAATCAAGCCTGGTTGTAAAAAGTTCCAAAATGTGTTGGGTGCAAATTTTTTTGAGCAGCCATCAGTACTGAGCTGGTATTCAATTGAAGCCAGGTATTCAGCTACCTGTACAGAAATGTGTGCGTCCAAAAAACAGGCTTCCACTTGCTTCAAATTAAAAATTCAAAAGATATAAGCTACCCAACTTGAGTCTATCTTTTTGTAAAATCTAATGAACTAGCAGATTAGGCTCATTTTTAGACATCATTCTCAATTTAAGGTCTTTCTTCTCACAAATAGAACTATTGGCAACTTTCAGAAGGTTACAGGAAAAAAATCTCTAGCCTTACTTCAATGAATTTTTTCCTGTTTGAAACTTGTACCTGTCTTTCTAGATTTTATTTTTTCAATTTTACATTAATAATAACTGAAAATCATCTTGAAAGCTCTAAAACATTCCCCCTTTCTAAAGATGAGCAACTGTTTATGGGAATTTGAAGAATTTCAATTATGTTAATTGCTAATTTGTTTGAGGTAGTTGAGTATATTCGAACACGAGAAAAAAATTGAAGTTTGTCAGGTGAACAAATGAACCGAAAACAGAACACTTCGTACAACAAATAATTTTTAATAAAATACAAACTTAACATACCCATGAATTGTTTGCCGCTAACCAACTTTCCAAGTTTGCATTCATGTATCTTGCAATCCAATTCGTGACATCGTGGACATATCGTGGACCGAGTTCTTCACGTCTTGCGCAATATAACGCTACATTTGCCCCAAAACAAATAAATGCCACAATACGCCCCCAATTCTTGCCAGTCTGAAAAATTTCATCGGCTATTCCTTGAAAAGTCGGGTAGGCCGTATTAGCAGTAATGTTCAGCTGAGAGCACATACTATCAAACAGTTCTTTATTGCCAGATTCAAGCTCTTCGCCAACACGACGAAGGGTCTTACAAGGCTCTGACAGATAGCTGGGTTCCTGATCGTACCCAGGAACATGGAGACCGTGAGATCTCAACTTGAACGAAATGTAATCTTTGATTATTGCCGTATGGGGGCTCTCTGGAGAGTGTGCGTTTGCCATAAGTCTAAGAAACAATAAAGCATGTAATAAATAAAACGGTAAAAGCAGTTTTCCAGAATTCTCTCTGAAACAACTCCGAAGGGAATGAGAATAAATACTGCAGGCTAGCGTGTTGATCTTCTTGTCTTTGATCGCAAACCAGGATAATTCGCACGAAGCAATCGTAGCCCTAGTGCTTCTAGTAACCAAATGGGATTTTATTTGACGAAAAAAAACTAGCAACTTCAAGTACTGGAGCTGCCGTGGAAAACCGGCCCGTCCCCACGACGATGGACGATGGACCTAAATTGCTGATGCCACACAATCCTCTTATCAGAATCCAGCCTTTCTCACCATTTAATCGGCACGAACTTCCATCCGAACGAGAGATCGATTCTTTTGCATACTAAATTCATAACAATATCGTTTCTCTCCACATGAAATAATAAATTGGAGATTTTTGGCTTCAGCTTCCTTTGTGCAAAGTGTCGAGAAGTTCTTCAGCATAAATAGTCATTCCGGGCTTTCCTTGGAAAACTGGCCTTAAACTTCGGACCCCCTGGTTAGCACATCCGTGAAAGATTACTTGGCTCGGTCCCAATTTTTTAAGTTGAAAAATGATGTCTGATAAGCGACAGCTACCGTCTTTCCAAAGAAAACCCTTTCGGCTGGACTCCTTTCCTGTCAAGCTGGCCTTCCGCTCACCAACAACAGCGGACGGACGACGCGTCGCTCGGGGGTCTTGGACCTAGTTTTCAGCAAGTATGTGCATCTTGACAACGGTGAAAGCTTCGTACCGTTTCAGTGTTTTCGCATTAGGGGGCGTTAAATGACGTAATATTTGCAACGTGAGTCAAAGAAATCATGCTGCCAGATATGATTCGACATGCTGACGTCAATTCTCTCACGTGCAGTTTTAGGGTCAAGAAAAAATTCAGAAATGAATTTAAAACAAAAATAATTTCACTCATAGCTTTTCAGTGTTTCTGCTTCGCACATTTCTTTAAAAGATGTACGATGCATTGATAAATAGATGATACCTAAACTTAGATTTCCGGAATGCCCAACAGTACTGTTCAAATTGTTCTGGTTCTATTTCCTTCATTAAAAAATGGAAGATTCATGGGCACATTAAGTTTGTCCGTGCATAAATCGCATTTGCACATGCAATAATTGAAAATCATTCCTTCCTTCAGGACTTTAGCCTTTGACTTATGTTCATCACGTTTTCTAAACAAATTTCATTAATTTTCTAAAGAGGTGGATTTGGTAAGAATTTTATGCAAAGGAAAGAAAGTTACATTTAGTGCTTGGCACATCCTCCTTATAATGTCACGAGGCGAACATCGATGGAGAAACTAATGTACGACCTCACAGAAATGCCTTTTTGATACGTAAGTATTTCCACAAAGGCCTCTGTAGTGATATAATCAAAAACTTTACGAGGGTCTCTATATTATATGAAAAATAGCATGATTGACACAAATTGAATCTCGCAATGAGATCCGCCTTAACAGGAAAATACTCGTGTAAATTATTTAGAATGATGTACACAGCCACCAATAGGCTCATTCTCATCCACACCTATCTTTCTCCGCTGAGCTCATATCGTTATGCCTACGCCAGAGTGTCAGAGAAGCATAATTCAATTTGACAAATCATCTGACCCTTTTGAAATCGGCTACCGGACAATAATACCCAAAGCGCTTTAACTTTTAGCTTTATGACTAAAATAGGAATACATAAACAATTTGCCTTTTACTGGTCATTCTGACCCAATACATAGCAAACTTATCTAATCTTACAGACCTCAAGGCTTTTGGAGTCAAATTTTTGAAAATAATTTCCTGTGACGTCATCACTCTGTAATTCTGTGCTTTCATTTTGATATCTTGCATGTACACAGAAGAAGTGAATTACATTTATGTTGTGCATCTAACTATACACGAACAGTGTGTCAATTATGCCACAAGAAAACTATTACGAGGGAATGGTCCTATCAACACATACAATCTACAGAAATAACTATAGAATAGATAAGGCTACAGAAATAGCATTTACTTGTCACTCAAAATTCAACTTCTGTTAGACTTGCAGTGGTCATATTCGTTTCAGTCTTGGACGACAACTATGGAAATGCTGCTCTCCATTAGCGCCAGGCAACATAAAGTGTATCAAATAAGGGGGCGGAAAATGTATCAAATATTGAATGGCTGCGCCCTCCTAAGCCCCCAAAGGCCCCCATCACTACATTCCTGCTGTTCTGGTATGGTAAGAAACCTTCCTTCAAGCGAAAATGTAAGCAAGTATCACCGTCTATAGAAATCTCAATTTCTTCAACGCACAGTTGTTTATGCATTCTTTCGATGATATGATTTTATGAGCACAACATTCTTTCGATGATATGATTTTATGAGCACAACATTCTTTCGATGATATGATTTTATGAGCACAAGTTTCCACTTGGTATGCAATCATCTACCCTCGGTACCTGACCCACTCATCAAACTTAGTCCTGTGTTGCATTCTGGATGCAGTTATAAACTTGCCCTAATAAGAGTTGGTCTTCTAAAAGTCTTTTCCGCTTTGTGTGAAGATTGCAATGCTTAGTGGGTCATAAAACTACCAAGTCTGTATTGACATGCTACGGTACGGTACGGGCACTAAGCTGCCGTTGCTACCAGTAGAAGTTTTAAAACATATGCAAAACAGGCTAACAAAAGTCCTATAGATACCTTCTTTCACAGGCATATGTTCAGTAATGTTGCAATGGGGTAATCTTCTCGGTTTCGCCTCTCAATCAGAATGTCGTCTTCAGGTAAATACATCGCCTTCCTCTGCCCATCAGCTGGTTCGAGGAAATTTGTCAGTCCAGGAACAAATTCTTGTGCGTGAACTCTTTTGCAAATAAACAGCAGTTCAATATGATGCAGAACTAGTGGCGAAAATTCTTAAAGGAAAGGCTACAGATGGGCTACCCTGGGTACCAGACTCACTATATAAAAAATAGCGGTACAGATTATTTTATATATAGTGAGTTTGGTACCCAGGCTGGCTCATTTGCCTGCTAGTATTCCGATCGTACGGACTTAAACTTATTTTGCGTTACAGCGTAGAGCTGGAAACTCTCCAAATTCAACTGTGGATAAAGCAAACTGCATTGGGGTTCCGGGAGAATTCTTTCACCCATGTCCTTAAGATTGCTGCAAATAACTTGATTGTATTGACTGGAGTATTTAATTGGTGAATTACAAAGTTATAGCTACAAATTCATTGCTCTTTCTAGTTCCTTGCAAAAATGTCTCTACGCAAGCTATCAGCCTAAGAATCATAACCAAGCAAAAATGAGCTGTTCTCCTAACACCCATTTTCAATCATGTATGCTTGTGTGCATCTGAGTGCTACTTTAAACTTCACAGACCATCCGCTGTTCAAAAGTTTTCCAAAAATCTACTTTCCGCTACCTACTTTTCTAACAAATCCCGTCCAGCATAAATACGCATCCCTGATTGCATCCAGAAATAGAAATAGTTGATGTATATGTCTAAAAATCTGCCAATTGAAATCTCTCTTTGGTCTTAATTGTTAATATTGTTACATGCTTGAAAGTGGATCTAGCGATGGTGATCTTATAGAGGGAAATAGAAATAATGAGGGCATCGTGAAGGATAGCTTTGCCCTCTTCAGCTGATCAGCCTTGGCACCATCAATTCTACCTTCAATTAAATTTCAGGGAGAATTGATAGCGTGGCGATGGCATTCCAGCCCTTTTTAAGAAGACCTAATGAGCAAATACCTGCAAGTGAGTCAGCTACTTCAAGTAAAATAGGAAGCACATTATGCTTTGCTTTATATCGCAGAAGGTGACATTGATAAATAGTCTAGATCTTAGGCCTAGAGCAGCCAAATCATATCTCTAATGAAGCAATGTCGTCTTTTTACAAAAAATAGATCGAATGTTGGGTCCAAAATCTGTAAGACCAAGTTTAGGGGCTGCAAGATCACAATTTACCAGTTGGTGAATTTGTTAGATTAGGCTTCTATCGTCATACGTAATTCTTGTTAAGGTGCCAGGTGAGGTGAAAATTGCCTCCCTTTTCACGCGAAAATTGCTCTAGCCACGGTTTATTAGAGAGTCACACTAACTCAAGCATGCCCGAAGAAACCACGGCCCTGTAAAAGGAGTCACGTCTTCCACTAGTCCGGTGGGGCAAGTCGAGGTCCATGACATTAATCTGCGCACAACCCTCCAAATTTTACATAAACTCGTTTCTTGACGGGTGGGTCTCTTTCTAGGCAATTTGATGACATACCATATGCCCCAGTTTGGTAATGAGGCAACCATCCCATATCATGTCATTGCTCAAAGTCTGCCATTTTTTCCAGTGGTTGCGTTTCATCAGATTGTGATTGATGTAAAAACTTTACTGCTGTTGCTAAAACGCATGGTTAATTGATAAAGAAAAGTTGCATAACTTCATGCTCTAGGCTACACAACAAATAAGACATGTTCCTTAATCATATCAAATGTCAGGTTTGAGAGCTTCGTTCATGAGAGATTTCACGTCGCTCCTTCTTGAACCAGAATTGCCTGTCACCAGATACGTATTTTGTGATCATGTGAAGGTTGTCGATTAGAGTTGTTTCCGTGCATTGTTCGTGTCCTGCAAAGATGCTTTTACAATACAAATAAAGAGTAAAATAATTGAGTCAAACATATTAAATCAGTAGTTACCTTGTCGTCATGTTTAGTCACGCAAGAGTAAAGCCAATATGGGCTTAGCAGTTCGGATTTGCAGATTAGAGATCATCAGATGCTCATAATTACACCACCAATCATGTTATTGTGTGGTTTTACGCAGTGTGTTAAACGCTGTGTGACGTCATATCCAATGACCTCTTTTTAGCTATCAAGGTCAAACAGACTTAAAGTTTTTGTAAGTAGCGTAATGCGGAAGTCCAAAATAACTGCATTTTTAGAAGGCATTTACGTTAGTTGATCCAACGGAAAATAAGATCGACGTCTTTGTTAACGATGACGCAATTTTGTGCTGAATTAGCCTTGTTCATGCCGGGCGGACTGGGAACTAGTTGGCTTTCGTGTAGGGAAATTTTTTGTTGTTGTTGTTGCGCTTCTTCTTTTTCATTGCGTTTTGACAAAATGGTTCGATGGTTTTGCAGCTCCGCTCTTTGTTTCAATAATCATAGTTCTCTTGATGACAACGGGAAGCCAATAAAGTTTTACAGACTTCCTAGAAACCCAGAAATACAGGCTGAGTATCGCAAGATTTTAAAGATCTCGGGCCTTAATTGGAAGAACGGACATATTTGTGCAGAGCATTGGAAAAATGGCCTAAGAAAGGACACAAACGATTTGCCAAATGTCGCAGTGCCATCAAGTCAGATTGAACGTCACCGTATTAAATATGATAATGCATTAAGAATTGTTAATTCTGTCACTAATGTATCAGCAAAACAGAGGGAAACTTTGAAGAAAGTGAAGAAAAAGTACGAACTTGCGATGAGAATTGCTAGTGCCTCGAGCAGTGCAAGACCAGAAAGAAGAGTTTTGCCTGAGCGAAATAACGGTCAAGAAGCATCTGCCTCAACATCAAACTTGATTGTTGGTAAATGTAATACACCTTCACAGCAGCATGAGCATAACGACGCTCAAGCAGTTGCTGATTTGGAAAACAAAATAAAAGAATTGGAAGATTCACTTAAAGTAACAGAAGAAGAAAAGAGTCAGTTGGAGATTCAGAACCAAGAGCTTCTATCTGTTATTGATAAACTGCAGGGAAAAGAATTTACTTATATGAATTTGGTAAAAAAAACACAAAACTTTTCCTATCTCACAGGATTAGCTGTTGCACAGTTTGATTTGATCTTCACCTGTGTTGAGCCTTACATTCACTTGATTCCTTACCCACCCTCTGAGAATTCCGTATCGAAAATTCATAATTCGAGACCCTTTATTATAAGATGGGGCTCATATATTCAAGATGAAGCACACAAATTTAATATGACGTAATGAAGGGAGGAAATAGCGTCCGTCGCTGGACCCAGCCATAAATTATCATAAAATTTAAAGGCAATCTGTCTGGATGTTGATTGATTATAAAAACAAAGGGATTCTTTATTGTTTCCAGTTCCCCTTTAATATATCGCATTGTGAAAAATATGGCGGAGCGCTGGAATTGTGTTTAGGCTACTGTTTTGTACTGTCTACTGTCTGCGTGAAAACATTCCAGCTATTGTTCTCGTTAACCAATCCACAACGAGACAAATTGCCTTTAAAGAAAGAAATGATGAATGGGAGAAGAAAAACTTTATTGTTACAGTGATGAATGCTGCAAGCTTCTTTTGTAAGGGCACCCTAGGCAACTTACCCTTTGACCAAGCACTTTTCCAAGTTTCAAAAAACTGGAAACGTAGGAAGGATTTTTTGCAAAAGACTCTTGAATAGCTCAGCATTTAGCAGTACGTTGTATGAAGAATGGAGGAGGAAATACAGTGTTTAAAACCAGTTTTGATGTATGATGAAGAAAATGAGAGAATATTTGTTTTGAAAGCGCAATTGAAACATCTGGATAAAGATAATTCATTGAGTATTGAGCATTGAGGTCTTTAGTAGGAAGTATTTCATCTGCAAAGTAAAGATGCCAAAGGCTATACCAGCATTAAGCAGCATTAGGAACCTGAAGAAAATGGTATTTGGCGGCAACAATGGCTCTAAATCCAGTATGCTGTTTGGTTGTCAAGCCCCAAAATCTCCGTGCAGTTTACGTAATCTCCCAGGTATCCAAGAAGACATATAAACCTCTGCACCTCTGCATCATTAGTTCTTGATGTTCATTATAAGGCTTTCATATTGCATATATCGGTCTTCTTTCTTAAGAGAAAAGGCCAAATGTTCAGGCCAATATTTTCCACATATTCGTATCAGCTTTCGTATGAAGACATAAGTTTTACAAGCATATCAAAGAGCTAGTAGTTTTACTTTATGAACCTAAGTGAAAGTCAAAGGTCTTAATAAATCAAACAATGATCACCTTAACTTTGAGGATGTAACACTTCTAACTTCAGATCTGAACCCTGGTTATTTGATGGATTTCTATCTTCATATTTATCAGTTACACGTTCAGCGCAAACTTGCATGTCTCTGACGCTGTCCATGGAATGACAAAAAGCAGTACCATATGACGTCACTTCACGTCAAAAAAATACTGGGTGTTTGGTTGGAGAAAGAAATTTACAAAGTGAGTTGTGAAAATTATAATACTTATGTCCATTATAATACAATATATGCTGGACCAGGTGTTCCACAAAGTCCAAGATTAGAGCAGATTTTTTATTGCATCCAGTAGGGTAGGGCTAAAAAGCTAATCAAATGCCTGAAATACTCCGCTTGTAAATTCAATTTGCTACCTTTTAAAACTCAGTCTTAAACATGGTTCTCCTATCGCCGTTTTAGTCAGAAGATTGCCTTCGCTGCGCTACTTCATATAACAGACATTGCGGACACGTGTTTCGAATCACATGTAAAATAGCTCGTGACCAGTTTTCAAGTTCTCCTTGCGCACGAATAAATGACCAGCCTTGTTTATGTCAGCGAACAGTTCGGTTTCTGATGTTTCGTAGTGCCAAACTTAACAATAGTAAGTAACGGGGGAATTGCACACTTGAAGAGCTTCTCGTTAGACGCTACGCAGGGCGCATAATTGGCTGTCCAATGGCCAATCAGCATCTACTTCACACTTTCTGTTTACAAAGGAGATGCATTTTTCACGGATAACCACTCTTCCCATTAACATCTTGTTAATATTTATATTCCCACTTTTATGTCCATCCAGCTTGAAACCAAAAAACGCAGTTAGCTACCATTGCATTCAATGACAGTTTTAAAATGAATTTTATCTACGAAATAAATATCAATTACACTAGTCTCACAAACGTCAAAAAACGTAATAAAACTTCATATTTAAAGATATCCAACTTCCTTCAAAAACAAAGACATAAATCGACCATGAAGCACCGTTGGGCAGTAAATATGAATTAACTTTCCATCATCTAGGCTGCTAGCTTCAAACTTTCGCCTGCACGTTTTCAAAGACAGGTTCGCTTTTTTGCAGATCAAGAAACTCTGATCAAAAACAGCTGCCCACTTATAGTTGCTTCAAAATGTGTAATGTTATTGGTGAATACATAAATGCCATATTGCTGTATTCCATTACTGAAAAAGAGACAATAGTTGGCCACGAAAAGTTGCTTATAGTTATAGATGCTAAAAGTAAGTGCTTTAAATTAGCAAAATAATCATATCAGTTTTGCTTCTCTTTCACGAGCCTCTTTGTTTCTTCAACCGAAGACGTTGTTTGAAGAAATTTAGGATGCATTTTCATTGGAAGGATCCAAGCAAACTCCAGGAGATCAAAGCCCTGAAACTAGAATGATGTCATTGTATTAAAGTTACTATTTCAAATGAAAAGAATTAGAACTAAAAATCAAATCAAAATGAACAACAAAGAAAATTGCAATAGCTATCTAAATGATGCAATAGCAAAAAAGAAGTCTATGATGCGTTAACTATCTCTTAGCTTATTAGAAGAGGAGAAAGAACATGCAGTAGGAAAAATATAATTTTATATGAATAAAATAATTAATGTAAAGGAGAATTGCACCATAGCATTATTACTTCAATAAATCGCATAACTATAAGCATAAACCTAAATTTTGGCATCTTGAAAGTAAATGTTTATAGGTGAGAAATACCTTCATAAATCTCAAGCTCGCAAATTTGAAGAACTCTTTTCTGTTTAGAAACACAGTCAAATATCGACCATGCAGCACCGTCGGGCAGTAAAAGTACTTGAACTCTCCCGTGTATAGGTACCCATCTTTCACACACAGTGCATTGTTTCGTCCACCATTCGAACTATCGTCTCCAACACTGACATCAAATGGATTGATCCTATTTGGAGCCCAAGTTTGAGCATTTTTTATTCGTATTGTTGTCACTGCTGCTTGCTTTGTCAGGTCCACTTGCCACCAGGGCATGTTGTCATCCTGCGTGACACTGCACCTTTGCCACTCCCCAGTTATATCACCACCATTCCCAAAACTGGCATGTAGCGTGATTCCACCAATCGTTGAAGTGGACGAATGGGAGGACGGTCTCTTATAGGCGATGTTTTCTAAATACACGATAAAAAGACAGCTTTTTCTAAATCCTTGCAAAATCTGGCAGAAAACATTTACATTACTGAATGTTGTTGCACGCGTACAATTAACTGTTCAATATCTGTAGATAGAGGGTCAAAACAAGCCAAAACGAGCACCCTACATAGCTTTTTTTAAGAAATTTGAGCTAATCAAGAGATTTTAAAAAGGGGCAACAAAAACCTGGAAAAAGTTATGTGACCAAATAAAGTCTGTCTTTGTAAAATTCATCGCACGGTTGCCTGCTACGTTGTTCCTTTATTTATTCCTTTATTTATTTCCTTTATTTTATTATTATTCAAACTCAAAAACAGCTGGCCTTGGATCGTAAAATGCAGTACCCTTGCCACTCAAGGAAACATGCATCACGCCGTTTATTGTTTTCTGCTTCAAAGACGTTCTCTCCACTGTTTCAATTTTGTTATAATGCTAAACTGCGCTTTCAGTAGCCATCCTGTGTGTTGTCAGCGTCAAAAATGACTCAAGAAATTGTTTATGACTCCTTGACTAGTTTGAGTCATTTTTCGCAGTTTCAGAGCGTAGATACTACCTGTATCTTTCAGAGCTATTTCCTTAATTACAGAAATTTCGCTCCAAGATGCGCAAACATCGCCAACAAATTCTTCAAGAACGTTGCCTTCAAACATCTGCGATATCAAATCTCTGCTAGAAACTATAAATTCTTGTGCAGATTTTGATTCCAATACTTTTGTCAGTTGTTGATTTTACCATCTTCTTCGATATTCATTCCTTCATTCAGGATATTAATAGCAGATTGCACAATTTCAACCCTCAATGCATCATTACTTTTTCTCGTTGATGATACAACTTAGCTGTTTGTTTGCCTTAAACTTTCATTCTCTTCTCCACTTAATTTGAAATTTGTTAAGTAATGTTCCTCTTTTCCGCTAGGTACGGGCACTCCTTTCGTGATTATAAAATTTCGGATCGCAGCATCTCGTGCAGTTATTATATCTGGCAAAATGAGGTCGCACCTCTGACAAATGTTTTTGAATTCGTTAAAATATTGCACGAAAATCATACATCACGACTTTCAGCCAGAATTGTTGTGAGCCAGCTTTTCATTTGCTTAAAAATCGTTGTTCCATATGGCGCTATTTTCTTTCTGAAGTGACTGTGCTTGGTAACATTTTCTGAAACATCTTTGTAGCAGCCTCAAAGTTGTGCAGTACTGCATTTAGCAAATTCAACGTATGCTCGGCAAATTGCACTTAAAAATGCTTTGGAAACTTCAAGCATTTTGCATTTCCTTGGTGTAGAGGCTTTGTTCTCCTTGGAGAACTTTCTGAAAAATGAAACAAATGACAAAACATTTGTCATCCAGATGGAAAGTTCAGTTACTTCTGCCTGCACTGACTCCAAAGCTATATCTGATCGGTGACATACGCACCATGCAGTAAGAATGTTCCTGCCAACATGATACCTTAAAAGTTTTCACAACCCTCCTTTCTTCCCTGTCTTTGCATTTTCACCATCAGTGGTTACACCAACGTTCTGAACACATATAAGAAATGCATCTAGTAATCCTTCGGCTCCTCCCTTGTCGCTGCTTGCAATTCCAAGAAAGAGGGTTTCGACTGTTATTTCATTGCTTGATACAAATCTTGCTGTTACAAACTTTGAATGAATTTGTTGTCTAACAGCACTGATATCGATTTTACCTGAATAGCACAGGCATTTCTCTGAATCAGTCGCTGCCTTCTCCATTTGCAATTTTGCAACAATGCTTCTCATTTCAGCACATGTCACTGGGTCTCTATAATAATAAATCTTGATTTCTCAAATGCTTTAAAATTGGCATCCTATCCTTTCGATTCAAAATTGTTAACCAAGTTGTTGCTGTGCTCACGGGAAAGAGAGCGCGATGGCCAGCTTCTTGCACTAAGTGTCTCTGCTCGACAGTCGTTGTATGCACCCACTGCCAACCGGAGAAGAAACTTGAGAGTGTTTTTCTGGCACTTTTCCATGGATGCTTCAAATATTCTTATCCATGGATGCTCAGGGGATATATTGTTCCAAAACTCATCGTGTGTTTTTAGCTTCTTTATGTGCCCTTGCCATCAAGTGATCTATGGCGCATTTCAATCGTTCTTCTCCATCAACTCGAATTCCAGAGGCCATAGGGAGACGTCTATTGGCAAGAAATCTGTCACTTGTTTCACATATTCTTTACATACATAGCATGTCATCAATTGCCGATGTTTTTTGTCTTTCACTTCAGTTTTTACTTTGAGACAATTTTCCGATAAAAGTAGCCAGCTAACGCTCAGTTTTTTACTTCTGTACCAAACAGTGTCGTCTTTTGTACTGAGTTTCTTAAGTTGACTATCATTCGTTTCATTTTGCTTGTTGGCCGGGAATCGTACTAATTCGTCGGTCGGTTGAGCTGTTTCTTGGGTAAGATTGGTTTTTGTAGCTGAATTCCCAGCTTTCTGATTGCCAAACATACCGAGCAGTGATTACTGCCCTGGTGCTGAGGCGGCTGCGCCAAAAGCTTTCTTCTTATTCTCGATTCTTTTGTCATTGCCACATTTCTGCTTTCTCTTCATTGCTGCTCAAGTTCACTCAAAATCGTCAATTCTGACATTCATTCTTCGAGCTTTCAATTTTGTTTCGTTTCTCTCTTAGTCTTACTGCTAATGTCAATTTGAGTTCAGTGCTCACAATTTTTTGTCAAGCACACAGTGCCAGCATCAAATTCCATTTATCAGCGAATCAAGAAATTAATTAAGTCCAGAACATCCACCCTTGCGACTACAAGCCTCTAACCTCACCTTCACATCTCTATATTTTCTTAAAGACCATTCACACGCAGTCAACTATCAGTTGTGGGTTGGTTACTTTGTAAAGTGGATAGGGCATGCATCCTTTGCAAAATGAAGATTACATGGGGTCAAGCGTCATCTGATTGCCTGTCAATATCCGTTATCACAAGGGAAAATTATTACAGACAATGCGCAAACTGACACTTTCGGCCGTCTACATCAAGGCAAGGAGGAAGTTCGTTCCACGTTGGTCGAACATTGGAGGAAGCACTGTCGTGGCCCCGAAATATCAAAATAGGTTGAAATCAAAGACAAGCTATTGGGACAAGAAATGCATAGATTCAAGTTTTAACCTCTCCTTTAGCCCGAAATAATATTGTAATCGCAATTGATTGAAAAGTCTCCAGTGTGGCTTTCATCACAACTTTTTGTTAACATCATTATTAAAGATAAGACTCCTAATTGAAAGGCGGAATATTAGATCAAATACCTTCATAAACCTCAAGCTCGCAAATTTGAAGATACTCTTTTCTGTTTAGAAACACAGTCACGTATCGACCATGCAGCACCGTCGGGCAGTAAAAGTACTTCAACTCTTCAGCGTTTAGATACCCATCATCCACACACAGTGCATTGTTTCGTCCACCATTCGAATTATTGTCTCCAACACTGACATCAAATGGATTTAAAAAGAGTGATCTCCAAAGACCATTTTTTATTCGTATTTTTGTCACTGCTGCCTGTCTTGTCAGATCCACTTGCCACCAGGGCAGGTTTTGGTGCGGCGTGATGCTGCACGTTCTCCAATGCCAAGATTTGTCACCATCATTTCCAAACCTGGCATGTAGTGTAGATCCATGCATCGATAATGTAGCCAAATGGGAAGATGGCCTCTTATAGGCGATGTTTTCTGTGAAAAGGATACTTAGATGCCTTATGTTACTACGAGGGAAAAATGGAGGAGTGTGCCCCAAGGACGTTCTGCAGGTGCCCGAAAGCACTTCTTTTAATCCTGGTTTCCTCATTCAACTCTTTATAATTCATTGTTTAGACAGCTCTTATTGCAAATTCTTAATATTCATTCATCAGAGCTGACACTCATAGCAACAGTCTTAATTAGTCCTTCGATCTAGCAACGCTGCAAAGTATACCTGCAGAAACCGAGCATCGCATTTATTCCTTTCTCGCTACTGCTCTTATTAGAATAGCAGTAGAATGGCTCGATTCTATGAAGGCTCAGCGCTATCAATTCAGACCTATACGATGTAATGCTTTCTTGGGCAATAACCACTCATGCGTTGATGACATCTTTTGCAGCAATATGGTCCACATTAGGGGTACTTTAACAAATGAAGTTACCATGGTACCATACCTGTGCATGCCCTTCCGTTTCCAGTAAAGCCTGGTTTGCATTTACAAGTAAATGTGCCAATAGAGTTTGTACAGACAGCATTGACATGACAATCGTGGGCTCCTGTACTGCACTCATCAAAATCTAAGAATGTTAAAATTTCTATTTGAATACACACACACGTAGATAAACATACATGCATACATATATAGAGCTGAATATATAAGAATTATATAGAATTTGACATATACATTTATATATATATATTTATATATCATAGATATGTATCATGAGGCATAGGCTGACAGAGGGAAAGTTCTTTCTGTATGGGTGCCACCCGTATGCTGAATCGAACTCCAGCTTGCTGTTTCAAAAACCAACGCTCATTCTACTGGACTATACGACCCAATGAAATAAGCGATGAATCTCCGAAACCAACACTGGAGATTTCATTGTAGCCAAGGTAGTTTTAATTTCTTCTGTTTCGGCTTAAACCATCATCAGAGCCATTTGAACCATAGATATATAATCACGAGGCAAATGCTTACAGAAGGAAAATTATTTCCATAAGGGTGCTACCCAATTGTATCGAACCACCCTTGGTCGGTATCGAACTATTAATTTATATACATGCAAGTAGAAATGTATGATCAGACGGCAAACGCTGAAGAAGAGAAGTTTTTAAAGTACGCTGCCCAGTTGGATTGCAGTTGGAATGAATTAAAAGTTAGTTTCTGTGATCAAAGTTAAAAAGCCTATAGTTATAGACGGACATACACTTGTACACTGTTAAAGAAAGCAATGTGCTTCGACCAATGAAGAAACCCTTGTTTTGAATCAAAGACGTAAAATCAAAGAGATAAATCTATTAGAGGTGGGAAGTTGGATCATAGCCTTTATCTATTCTGAACTCTTTTTAAATAGGTCTGTTACTGTCTTAGATATCGAAGAAACCACTCTCAAGTATTCCTCGGTTTGAAATATACACAATTGCAAAAGGAAAGTCCAGTGAATAATTCTTGCAGGCATTTCAAGAAAATCATTTAGGTGTAGATGACACTCACCAATGCATTTATATCCAGGGCATGTGCATGTATCCGTGCATCTCTCTGTGTTGCTGCAAGGATGTTTTGATCGACAGAAATGACCAACCTACAATAATTGTAAAAAATCACTGACCATCGGAATCAAATATACGAATGAACACCTATACCATTTGGAAAATTGCTTCTGCATTCTGATACGAGAATTGACACAAGGGGATAAAATCTGCTCTGGATAATATTCGTTTGTAAAGGAAAGATTAGCATTGAGAAATTGGATTAACATACATTCTTTTCGTCATAGCGAGTAGAGAAATATGTCCAACCAGCTGCAGCTTGTGTCTTCATGGCGTCGCTAGGATCCTGTGCGGATTTGTGATTCAGCTGGCAAACGCTCTGCTCCTTGTTAAGGTTGAAAGACTTGCATAGTTGTTCAAAGCGACATGTCTGCTCGCAGGCATATTCATCAAGACTATCAAACGTGCGGAAGGTGGCCCTAAGTGAGCGATTTTGAAGCACAACCGAGAAGTTGGCAAAAGTTTGGCATGGTAACCGAAGTATGTCTCCATTTACTTCTATGGTAGCCAGCATCAGTAGCGTAAAATAAAACATCATATAATACCTATCTGGTGGAACATTTAACCTAAGAAGTTGCTTCTGTTCCCTTGGCATTTTGCGCATAAAAACTGTGCCATAGTTATACATGACGGTGTATTTCCAATCAATAGAATATAGTCTTGTTACCAAAATCAACAAGCTAGCATTGAAGTTGAAGGCCCAACCAAATCATCATTGATAAGCATTTATAAACGTAAGAATCAAAATATGAATCAACTTGTGGTTATAATTTGTTGTCTATACAACACCTGTCGCACATTTAGTTTGGGATGACCAGACTTCTTGCTGTTGAAGTGAAACACAATTGCCATTCAAAGAGCCTCAATTATAACTTTTGATGAACCTTTGAATAGACAAGAATCATTTATAATAGATGGTGAGAGAACCTTTACGCGTCGCCATTCGGTAGCAGCTTGCAGGCGCACAAGCTCTTTGCACAGCGGCTGCAACCATGTTTGCTCTATATTGCAGTCATCTTATATGTGCCTATTTAAAAGTTGTCAAAGTTGCGCTGGAAGATTGGTTGTTTGGCATTAATAATGTATATGAGATTTGGAAGCGTTTGCAATAGATACGCCATGCGTATACAGAACCGCATGAATACGTCCATCATCCAGGCATGAATTGAACCTATCCAAAAACGAATAGGAATTGAGGCTTTTTGCCACGATGAGAGGTTAATTAAGGCTATTACTCCCCTTGTTGTACCCATACTGATAAGAAATGACTTCCTTCGCAATTGACTACAAACTAACCGATGGACCGAAGACAGTGTAGTGTCTTTTACCAAGGCTATCTTCCAATAACATCATAGAAAATGTGGGCTTTCAACTTTGGTCATTCGTAACAAAACAAATTGCTGCACATATTGCCCCTCCACAGTAGCAACCATTCTAGCCGCGTCAATGCAAAGCGTCCCATATCTGTTTTAAAACATTCCATCGTCTTCATGTAATCAAGGTCATGCTAAAGAGATCAATGTAGCACGATATTTATATTGCACGTCATCTTTCGATTGAAAGTGACTTTTCATGGTAGTTTATCTTTCCAACACTGCCTCTAGTCATTTGAGAAGGTGACAAATGTAGGTTACAACTTAATACTTGATACCCAAGTTGAAAAGCAAATGCTTCTCTGATTCTTTTTCGTTTTTCTGTGCGTATGACGAAAGGCCTTTATGCACTCTATCCTGCATAAATCTTTCTTCTGTCAATCCGTATTTTTCTAACAAATATTTCTAACAAATATTAGCTATAAAGGGCTAAGGTGTTTGTAATATGGGGGTAGGGGAGGAACTGCCCCCTCCTCTACAATAAACGGAAGCAAAACTTTTGGTTTGAGCTTTGAAGGAAGACCCCAATTTCCAACAGGTTAAAAAGATCTTTAAAGAAGCCATAAACAGCTTGCTTTGGTTTTTCACTTTGGTTATCAAACAAAATTTCAAACCAAATTTCTACTAGAAGAAATTGATTTTAAAAATGACTAAATTTGAGGCATAAGAATCAAGTTTTAAACTATTCCTGCAGACTTTTCACTTATCACGTTAAAAATTTGATGTAAAGTCTCATTTGATGAATTACGAGAGAGAAGGTTTGGAATAAGAGTGGAACTACAGATACTTTTGATGGGGTTTTGGTGCCTTTTTAAAAACCTTGCTCCCTGATTCTTCATTAATTTGGCATCACTGATGAGACATTACACGTACTGTTATACATTGCGATGGGGACGCATAAGGCACTTTAAAGCCGGCAAATATTGAAGGAAACCTATTGAATCAATTAAGTCAGGAAATGCTTGCGTCAAGGTTTCTAAATTGGCAAGCCGGTAGCTCTCCTGTTTGCACCTGTTTGCAATAAAATTGAATAGAAATTATTGTCATTTATGTAAACTGTAACCCCACAACAATTGGAAGCAAACCATCGTTCTAAATAAAGCAAATGACCTTTTACAAAGTGTTTTTGTTACCTTGGCGTTTGTTTTAGATACGTGGTTCTGATTTCCAACATTTGTGAACTTCAGCTCTTAATTTTAGAACATAATTAATAGAATCCAGTTTGTTGATGCAACACAGGGTTATACTCTTTAATCTGCAGAATACTATTTTAGCTTCTGGTATTTTTAGTTCAGTAGAAGAAATTTTTCTAAAGATTATTAACTGAATCACAGCGAAACTGTCCCATTAAACGAGTATAGGGGCTTTTGCTTGATCAGTGAGGATGAGTGGTGGTCAATAATTGATGAATAATTGTTTTTTTACCTACAGGTCAGGGAAATGAAAAGCCAATAAAAGCTTGGTAACACATGCAAAGCACTATCAGACGTTAGCTAGAACAGTCGACAGTCCCTGCAATTGGTGGAAAAGCATTAGAAAGGTAAGACTTCATTTGCATTTTTGTTAAACACTTGCACTATGTATCTTGTACATCATGTGCAATATAAGTTGCCTTAATAAGAAAGGGAGTGATTGTTTTACTGCTTCATGTATTTAAGTGATCAATTTTGAGAAGTTCAAGGTTGAACGTTAAGATTTGGTACCACATTGTCACTGGTCGCTGTAAAGCTCCTTGTTGTTTCGAATTTTGATAAAGTTTATTCTCGTGTTGTATTTAGGTACATGAACGGAAAACACCTTTTCATTTTGGACACACTGTTGTGAAAAAGAACTGAACGTGCTTGCATTCAAACGCTCTAAAAGCTCACTTTATTTAGAGAAAACTTTCAAACTTTGCTTGGCTCTGTTCTTTCAGAGGCGCTGTGCTCTCTAGGCATGACAAATTGGGTCTTTTATTTACAAAGACTTGCTTTGAATGAATATTAAAAGTTCATATTGATAATAGAGAATGGCTCTGATGACATTATTTTATTTTCAGGTTGGAAAAGAAATAGATATTCTTGTGTTGCAAAAAGATGCAGCATTTTTCTTGGAAAGCTTTTCGTTTTCTATTTTATGCAAAACTTTTATCTCGAATATTAACCCATATAAAATACTGGTTTCTCACCTTTCTTCTCCTTCAGATAACACCAATAATTTTACTATTTTTGATTTTCAACTCGAATGGAAAAGTACGCTTGTAGATACCCTCTTTCAATTTCTTTTTCACCAATGTTATGGAGTTTCCTACTGAGGAACAGACCAGTTAAACGTCTTTCTCTGTGCAGTCAACTCTGCTAGCACATTCAGTGAATGCTTCTGTCCTTTTTCAAATCACTCCATATTGAAATCACTCCGTTTTAGATAGCGTTTTCAAATTCATCCGCTTTGATGTGTGGTACTGGAAACACAGGGCCACCGGATGCAGTTTTGATAAGTGAACATCACAAGAACTATCTTCACAAGTGCTTTGCGGTACAAAACTTCACGATGGCAAGAAAAAGTGGGACTTTCTAGTGTTTTTGCATGCTTAAAGAACTTTATCGTCCGACTCTCCTCGGAGTATGCAAACGTCGGGAAATAACAAAAAGCTGACAGAATAAATAGCCAGATGCGGATCGAAAACACTAGAGGGTGAAAAGAAGTGCGCATGATTGGTTATAATTGACCAATCAGCATTACTTAAAACCTTAAGAAGAGCCAAATGGAGAAGACGAACTCTTTCTGTCTTCAAAGAATGGGATTTTCTACTGAAATATAGACAGACTCCATAACACCTAGGTGAAAAGACGGCCTAGCTTGTCCAATTATACGAAAATCTTCACTTGAGAATCCTTCTTTTCTTTACAATACTTTGTACTTATTGAATGCTAGTTTTTGTTTCATCGTAACTTGAGTTGGCCCCGGTTAAGCGGCAGGCACACATCCCTTCCGATTTTTGGGACATATGAATCACAAAGATAGGTATTCAGATTAACAAAAAAAGACCAAAGAGAAACAAATCTGTATTAATTTAATCATACAGACAAAAGTATCAAAAACTTTAAAATTGAACGAAAACTTTATTGGTTTGTATTGAAAAGAATTGTTGAATTTT
The DNA here is from genome assembly GCA_003864495.1 of Nemopilema nomurai. Lineage (NCBI taxonomy): Eukaryota > Metazoa > Cnidaria > Scyphozoa > Rhizostomeae > Rhizostomatidae > Nemopilema > Nemopilema nomurai. The sequence goes on along the minus strand of ML133465.1, from coordinate 1,027,852 downwards.
AATCTGTATTTCAATTTCAAAGCAAATTTCTAGTCACTATTTCTTTCAAGGCAATAGATAAGCAGTTAAACTGATATTGCCAGAATAATAACTTTCTGAGGTGATATAGACCGCGTAGAAGTACGCTTGCTGACTTTAATGGCGGCTGGATCTTATCATCAGTTGCTCGACAAGTGGTGTTGGTGCAACTTCTACCTCTAATATTTGTTGTGTCTTTTATAATAGCCCGTTCAAAGAGCACTTTTTTCAATGATTATATCAATAGTGTAAGCATGAATTTTAATTGCTTCATTTTCAAACTAATTGCAATGCTCAACCGTCGTCTAATTTGATCCTCAACTTGGAAAATACTCTTTCGATGATTTTCAACTTGCATTGACTTTTTTCAAAAAATGTGCGCTTTTCTGATCCTTAATTTTCTTGGATGAGATTAAAGATTTCAGAAGCACTGTCAATTAAAAGTTCTTACTTTTTTGCAATGTTTATTATAGAAGAGAGACTGGTATTGGTAGTAAAGAAAAGATAGGCAAAAGTTCCCCACCTCCACCCAAATATTATTGAACTTTAGGGCAATTTGTTATCACAACGATGACTGGGATACAGAAATAGAGCCCGCTTAAAATGTACAGTGTCATGCAACAAAATAAAAAACTTCAAACTGATACTGAAACTGTAGCTTGTATAAAGCTATGCATGCAAAACAAAAATGAATACGCACGTTTTTGAAACGGTGCCAGGAACATGTTTAGAACGTTTTTTCAAACAGATGGTCATACATGAAATTCATTTTTCATATTCATACTTTTGATAAACCAAGGGAACTATACCCCCGTGGCTCTCCACCACCGACAGCCATAAAACAAAGCCCTAGTTAAAAACGTTTGAAATTTAATACGTGAAGCATCACAAGTTTTAATCAAGATTACTTACAGAGTCGCTAAGCATTCTTTTGAATGGTAAGTCATCAGATTCTCTTTTTTCGCAGTTTCACAGCAATTGATTCATGCAACATGGCCTGGCGACATTACCTTCTTGTATTCCTTGCTTTAAAGTGCATCAACCTTTCCACAACTCAAGTGTTTAGATCAGAGTGTCGCAGGAATGCAGCCTTTGTGGCAACGGACAGAGGCAAAGCCTTGTCTCACAATTCTGCTGGCGTTCTGCAGTCATTTCAAAGCGTGAGCTTCTTGTTTTGCGGAATGCGCTGCACAGCAAACAACAACTGCAAGTCACTGAATTTCAAGGATGCTGTTGAAAGTGTATGCGAAATCCTAAGCTTTAACAAAGCAACACTTGGTGCTACTATGAAGAACAGAATAGGCTGGATACATTACGAGCCGGACAACCAGGTAAAGAGGATTGGTGCCCATTTAAAGGTTTATTTAAGCTGAATAATCGCTTTTTTGATGAGCTACTTACTGATTCAAAACTTTATATTGAAATAGATGTAGTTTGAGCAATTCTTTGGCTTGAAGTAACAGTAAAATAAAAGTTTCTGGAAATTGTCATTACTATCTATCTCAAGTCTGTGCATAATGACATGTCTAATTCTCGGATGTATTAAAAAGGTGCAACTTTATGCATTCATTCACTTTAATTGAATTGCCTATAGACAGATTGGCATAAGGTTGAATTTGGTTCATCACTTATTAAATGGAAACTTCCCACTGTATGCTTTGAAAATCTGTTCCAGGTAGGTCCAAGATGTCATCAGGTAGTTTGTGATCCGGGCTACAAATGCATTGAGAGTTGTTCCAACAATTCGGGCTACGAGTGTTCAGGTAAGTCGCTATTCTTGTCCACTAAAGAAGTCATATTTTCAGCAGAAGATTTTCAGCAAACGATTGAAAGTAGCAAGGGTAACCTCAACTTATGAAATAAGCTGCATGAAAGCTGATGGAAAAACAGACATATTGTTTTCAGGATCAAAATTATGTTCGTTTTCTAAATGCTAGTATCTTCTACTAATTTACTTTAATGTTACGTTCATGTTTTCCTTTACGCTGTCAAGTAAAAAATTTGATTAAATAACCGTAAATATGCAATATTGAAGTTCTTCTGACTCTAAAACTTTTAGAAGAAGTTTTCCTGGGCGGAATTGCAATGGGATTACAGGTCGTTTGTTTGAACAATACATACTACAAACGCACCTGAAAAGCAGCTACGTAACAGTATATTTTGTAATTTATCGAGAATAAGAGTTGATACATGGCATTGTTTCGGGCAGAGGTAACTATAAAAAGTTATTTAAAGATGCCCACAATTTGTTAACAAAGCAATTATCAATGATCTTTGCAGTAATAAATTTCTATGCTAGATTCATATCCTTATATTTTTGCAAAATCTCATTCTATCTAGATAGATAATGTTTGGGACCCTCAAAGAGTTTTCAGTGCTGAAAGGACATGTGAATGGCCATAATTTTGGCAACCATGCAAATAAATCATATTTTTGAATGTATTATTGATATTTATCAGATATCGACGAGTGCAAAAGTGGCTCGCATGACTGTCACCAGCAGGCCATTTGCACCAACAACTATGGTTCATTTTCTTGCCGATGTAAAAATGGGTTTACCGGTCATGGTAAAGACTGCTCGGGTAAGTTCTAGCTTTTTGACATATGATTTGAAAGTTAAAGGTAGGCAATGGGAGCTTTTTCAGTCTTAACCTATCATGGCTAATCTGACAGGGAGAAGCTATTTTTGAGAAGCGTTTATGAGATGATTTAAGATTGATAGCTTTTTATCTGACTAAAGTGCAAAGGCTGCCAATAATCATTGACTTACTGCGACGTTTCTGTTGGCTCCACATCCTTGCTAATTTTCTGTATGTTGCTGCATGTTACTGCATGTTGCAGTTTTGCCTAGCGACCACAAACTTATTTTTCACAGGGCATTTGTTTGTTGACACAATACCTAGTCCTTGTAAAACTCTATAAATGGTTTTGAAATTAGCTCCGCAAAAGTTTGCCTTGTCCAATCATTTAGATGTTCTTTACAGAAATCTTATTTAATCTGGGCTTCAAATGAATAATATGAATAATGAACCATTCTAAAGCATTCCCAAAAACGATATTTCGTATTAACAGACATTGACGAATGCAACAATGGAGCTCATAGCTGTCATGGCAGAAAACATTGCACCAACAATTATGGATCATATTCCTGTCATTGCCAAAGCGGATATGTTGATGATGGGGAAGAATGCATGCGTAAGTGCTTTAATAGAGTAGCTGCATTTTTTAAAAGACCCAGAAGTCATACAACGTAGGGTAAATAGACGGAGTTAAAGCGCAGCTTAGCTTAGTGGACTAGATAGCCTAAAAATTGAAGTTCGTAGCTACCTATTTAAGCTTAAGAACATCAAATATTAACGTGGTCACCTCAAACATATCTGTATCTGGCGTGACACAACACGATGTTTCCTTCATGCGATCACTTTGACCAAGGCAGCAACGCGAAGATCAATTGAGTTGCAATGTGTTTCAAATTGGGCGACCTTTGTCCATTTTTTGATTTTAATCAGCTGGGAGCATTTTTAAATCAATAGAAATTTATGCTTGGATCATAACGAGCTTTAAAAAGTGATACGAGTTATTAATAAAATTATCAACAAGTGCAATCGTTACCAAAGAAAATAGTTTAGAAGTCGTGAAATGCTCTACAAAAGGATGAGCATGTGCGGATTAAAGTAATGCATTCTGTTAGTAACAGACTAGAATGATCTTTGTTGATCTCAGTTATTCCGGTATATTTACGTGCCGACGTGTGTCACCAATAATATACTACAGAGAAAAGGATTTGGGTGTGGCTCTTCAAAGATAGCGTAGAAAATTCATTTTGAGTACAGTTAACCCTATATATTTGATTAGTCTAGGAAACCTTCTGTTATTCAGAATTGGAATCATAGAAAAAACAATTCTTGAAGTTGAATTTTATCTCCGATTGGTTCTAAAGTTAACATGAAATGGTAACGGCTCAATTCTTTTCTTAAATTCAGTCAAACTTAACATTCACTTCGGTTTATGAAAAGCTAGGTTAGCAGATTTGAAGTAGATATGTGAGAAACAGTACCAGAGCCATGGAGCCTCTAAATAAATACGCCAGTTGTAATATTCCTAAAGAGGGGATCATTTTTCAATTCAAATAGGGCTGCAAAAGAAGAATGTCTAAAGTTCGTTTTATTGAACAAATTTTTCTACTACAACTTCGAGACATATCAGAAACTTTTCATTATTACGAAAAAGTACCTTTGGTGTGCAAAAATTATAGTTCAATGCAATACGTTGACAGTCTGCGTTAGAATACATTAATGGTCATTGATAAGATATCAAAATATGGTAAATTTCTGCACAAATTATGGCAATGCTTCATGATCTATGATAGTTGATAAAATGCTTCACTTTAATGGCACCCTTTCGAGTTTTTTTATTACTAAAACAACAATTGAAGAAGAAAAATAAGATAAACAAGCTATCAATGCTCAATTGGAAGGAAGCTGTCTTCCAGAAGACATAAAGTTTCTCATATTCGTGACTCTGATATAAGAGGCAATATCAAGTCTATGAGTAAAACGGTAAACATTCTTTCATAATCATCTACCAAGCCAATTTTGAATGCAACATTATTCCACCGATGAAATACAAAAAGCGAAATGGACGTTTATGTCAATATACATAAAGATGTGGATGCCTTGTATTTTCATATAGTTGACAAAATCATCTTTTCTTGAGCATATGAAATATTTTCCGTCGTTCAAACAAACATTTTTTCAAAGTTGAATTCTTTCAGAAAATCGAGCTCTTGGGATGTATGCCTCCCAGTCATCAACATATCGTGGCCAAGATGCAGAAGGCCTTGCTAGCTTTGGAAACGACGGAAACTATGATGCGGAGTGGGTCTCATGTGCTCTTACATTACAGGAAGTTTCTCCTTGGTGGCAAGTGGATCTTAAAAGACCAAGAATTGTGGCAATCATCAGAGTCACATTTTGTCTTCATGAATGGGATATGATTAATCCATTCAACATTAGTGTCGGAGGAGACAGTTCAAATGGAGGACGCAACAACCAACTCTGCGTCAAGAATGGCAGCGTCAGTCGTTATAATATGTCCCTGTTCCCCTGCCATACTCTTCCCATTGGTCGGTATATAAGTGTATTTGTGAATCGCCTTGCTACTCTGAGAATAGCTGAGCTAGAAGTTTACAAAGGTATGGTTTACTTACCTATACAACAATATGATTGCTTTTTTTTAATTATAACATTATAAATTCAACTGGCCATGGTTTCTTTTTATTAACTTCAGTAATCTTTTCAACATTCAAAGTATGTATCAATACCGCAAGCATTATCTTATAAATCTTGGTATACTAATGGAAATTTTGTCTTAATTGTTTTAGATCAGTTTTTGATAAATATTTTTGGGCACACTAACAGATAGTTTCAAAAGTCAGTGCTACGAAGGTCAATTAATAAGTGAACGCAAGAAAGATTTCGATTAAAGTTGAAAGGTATTATAATAGGAGTTGACTAAGATGAATTTTTCTCAGGTCTTTTCAGTTAAGATGGAGAAGGCATTTGAAGAATGTACATTCGTAAACTGTTTCATGCAAGAAATTGGCATCACTGTAGCTTTCAAAAGAAAGCAGTTTTCTATATAACTTTGAATCTAGTGTTTAACATTGAATTTTAAACATTAATCTGTCCAGCGTAGCGGTCTGTCCTCTTAGAATTATCGTCTCAGATATTCATAACCAAATATTTTCATATCTATTTAGTTGAAAACATCGCTTTATATATGCCGTCATCCCAATCATCGACGCTAATATCCAGTGGAATCACGCGATCTGCCAGATTTGGAAATGATGGTGATATAAGTGGGGAGTGGGAAAGGTGCAGCATCACTAAGGGTGACGACATGCCCTGGTGGCAAGTGGATCTGACAAGACAGGCAGCAGTGATAGCTGTGCGAATAAAGAGTGGTGAGATTTATGCTCCACTCGCGATCAATCCATTCAATGTCAGTGTTGGAGACGATAGTTCAAATGGTGGACGAAACAATGCACTGTGTGTGGATGATGGGATCTTAAATGGTGGACGGTTTAGGACCTTTCTCTGCCCGACGGTGCTGCATGGTCGATATGTGACTGTGTTTCTGAACAGAAAAGAGTTTCTTCAAGTTTGTGAAGTTAGGGTTTTTCGAAGGTACTATCTAAGTCCAACTCCATCTAAATAATTTATCAAAAATAACAGTAAAAGAAAACTTTTAAACAGTGAAATTAGGAGAAGGTTTAATCGTTTCTGAGTCAGGCTAAATATTGCAACTCATTGTTTTTCCGTCATCACTAGAGATGAATTCCTTTGTGCTGCTTCTTTTATTGCTTTTGCATTTCATTACTTCTTTCCTTAACATTCATGATTCTGTTCACATCTTGTACCAAAGTTTTTGACTAGTAATTCTGTATCATATGACTTGCAGTACTACAACTTCATTTCACTTCCAGGCATTGGTGACTGAAATTGCGAGCTTTGAGATGTTCTGTCAGCAAGCATCAATGAGGAGAATACCTTTTAAAAATCAATGTAAGATTGATGACAAAGTCGAAGTTACATTTGGCTGCACAATGAGAAAAGAGAGTTATGAAAGAATTCTTAAACTTATTGGTCAAGCCAAAGTGTTTAGAATAGTGGTTTTGGTCGCAACTAAAGCATTGCAAGTGTATCGAGAAAGTATGTAGGCAGTATTATAAAGATATGTATCACTCCTGTGAAATCCGAGTCCTGGTTCTTCTTTCAAAGCAATTGAAACCTTTATACTCGGCCAGCAATAACCTTATTTCTCATTCTAAAGTCACTTTGTGGAGCTCTAATTAATTGTTGTTTGCAATGTTGGTCATCTGATGCAAGTACATTGTTTAAAATCTTGATATGCGTCTTAATGGCTCTGTTATAACATTGTTGCTACGCTACCGTTCAAACAGTCTTGGTACGATTCGTTTCGAATCTTCTGGCGAATGGAAACAATTTAAGGCGATCGAAATAATGTATGTTTTGAAACACTCCTATTATCCTTTAAAATGGTCTAAATAACGCAGTAAAATCATATGATAGTCAAAACGAAACGAAAGTGATGTGTACGAAAGGTCCTCTTGTCGTGACTCATTTTTCTACTTTCCATTGTCACACCATGACATGCTGACACATCTTTTCTCGCTCCTCAGTCTAGAATTTTCCATCCTCATTACATCACCATTTCATCATCCTCTCTCATCTGTTGTCAGCAAATTTATTCTTAGATTAATCAGTATGAATATAATCGTAAAGTCAGTCAGAGTCAGTCCGAAACAGAGCTACAGAATACAACAGACAGCGCCTCGTCTCTCTCTCTCTCTCTCTCTCTTTCTCTCTCTCTCTCTCTCTCTCTCTCTCTCTCTCTCTCTCTCTCTTGCTCTCTCTCTCTCTCTCTCTCCCCCTCTCTCTCTCTCTCTCTCTCTCTCTCTCTCTCGTTCTCGGCCTGGCTCCATGTTCATTGTTCATTGCGGTTTAAATAAGACAACTTTGGCTCGGATCGTCCATAGAGGTTGAACAACGCAGTCGGTAGAAACCTATTTCAACTCGTGCCTACAATGTATCCTGTTTTTTGATCTCTCAATAAAGACCTTTCATTTCTTGGCGTCTGAAACGTCGTCGATCTTCCAACCCTTGGCAAATCTTTCAGGGTTCTAAGTTTAAAAACTCTTAGCATACAGCAAAAGCTGCATTCTTTGAGCAGGCCACAATTGATGTCATTTCTTGGTAGCTTTTGCCATTATTTCTATCAAAGATAATTTCCAGATGCTTCTCGTATGATATTTCATGACGTTTCATAACCTTCCATGTTCATGTTTCTGTCCTAGAAAACTTTTACGGTTAATCTTTTCGACAAATGTGGCTAAATTGAAATACTTCGAAACATGAACAATGTTTTCTGACAGTTTGATAATTAGTGATAGTGCTCACGTCTTTAAAATTGAGCTGATCAAAACTTTGCAATCACTGTCAGTATCTTCTGAAGTGCATGGAAAGGTTATGTCAATCCACATTTTGATTCTGTTTGGAGAAATTGCAGAATCTATTCACAGACGCATTACAAAGGGGGCATTGATGATGTGCTAAAGTGATTTTTTAAACTTGCAATAACAGTTGAGATTAATAATATGCAAAGGGACCTTGCACCCTTACGATGCATTTCACTCTATCCACTCTAATGACCAGGTTTAGGTTTTTTGAAATTGGTGCCTCCTGCTTGACAAATCGCTAAAATATGTATAAAGATTTTGGAAAAAGCTCTATTGTTTTGCAAAAAGAAGGGCCATGGACCCCCATTGCCATTTGGCAGCAGCTTGCAGGCGCACAAGCTCTTTGCACAGCGGCTGCAACCATGTTTGCTCTAAAGTGCAGTCATCTTATAGCTGCCTATTTAAAGGCTGCCAAAGTTGCGCTAGAAGATTGGTTGTTTGGCATTATTAGTGTATATGAGATTTGGAACCGTTTGCAATAGATTCACCATGCGTATACAGAACCGCTAGGTGGCTCCGTCCATCATCCAGGCATGAATTGAACCGATCCAAAAACGAATAGGAATTGAGGCTTTTTGCCATGATGAGAGGCTAATAGACGATTACTCCCCTTGTTGTACCCCAACTGATAAGAAGTGATTTCCTTCACAATTGACTACAAACTAACCGATGGACCGAAGACAGTGTTGTGTCTATTACTAAGGCTATCTTCCAATAACTTTATATAAAATGTGGGCATTCAACTTTGGTCATTCGTAACAAAACAAATTGCTGCACATATTGCCCCTCCACAGTAGCAACCATTCTAGCCGCGTCAACGCAAAACGTCCCATATCTGTTGTAAAACATTCCATCGTCTTCATGTAATCAAGGTCATGCTAAATATATCAATGTAGCACGATATTTATATTGCAGGTCCCCATTTGATTGAAAGTGATTTTGCATGGTGGTTTATCTTTTCAACACTGTCTCTAGTCATTCGAGAAGGTGACAAATATACGGTACAACTTTATACTTGTTGATGAATTTAATGATGAAGGCGACGATAAACAAAGAGTCCATGTTGTACTTGGCAAAAAACTTTATTGTAAGAGACACATCTTGACTTTTCTAGTTTGTCCCCTATAAACTATAAAGTTAATCTTGTTAAAGTTTTGATTTACCATGCGTTTCATATTTGCTCCTCGTATGAGAATTTTCACATTGAACTGTGTAAGATTAAAACCATCCTTATTAACAATTGTTTCCCTAAATCCCTTACCGACAGACTCATCCGTATCTTTCTTGACAAACAGTTTACTACTTCTTGTAATACTTCTATCCTAAGTAATAATAAACAACAACTTTCTACCCCTCCTTTAAAACTAATATTAATAAGCTTATGAGAAAGTGCTACCCTGAGATTCAACTTAAATTCGTGTTCAAATCATCTAAACTTATCTCCAATTTCTTCAAATTCAAAGATCGTCATACCCCCCTTCTGTGCTCTAATGTCATTTACAAGTTTATGTGCAGTGGCTGCAGTGCCACTTACTATGGGAAAACATCCCGCAACCTTATGACTCGTTGCAGAGAGTACCTGGGAATTAATAAACCGCTTATCACCCTCTAGTGTTTTCGATCCGCATCTGGCTATTTATTCGGTCAGTTTTTGGTTATTATCCGACGTTTGCATACTCTGAGGAGTGTCGGACGAAAAAAGTACTTTTAAGTATGCGAAAAATAGTTCCTCTTTTTCTAGCAGTTGTGAAGTTTTGTACCACAAAGCACTTGTTCACAGAAATTCATGCAGTGCCGTCGGTACGAAACTCATATTGAAAGGGATGGGCTTACAGTTTTAAAATTGTTTGGGGCCTGAAAATGTACTCATGATGAAATAGACAGGCCTAGGCTCCTAACCGCTGGCTTCAAGGTTCACTCGCGATCGATCTTTCAACGATCGAGTAAATGTTTATGAAAAAGGTATACTATAGGAAAATCACAAATTTAACTAGGCTATTAGCATCAAATCGAATGCTAGATACTTAAAAAGTTCTATTTGCTCTGGTAGGAAATGTTTTTCACATATAGAAACTCTGTCATTTTTCACTCTTTCTTTGAAGGCCTTGTCCAGTACCCTTCTCTTCGTTATTTCGTTCAGGAGAAGTTCCCTCCATTTCATTTTTTCGTCGTTATTTGCCGCTGGAAGTTTAAAAATTCCAATACCTTTCGTTCTACGGCTGCTTCCACAATTAAAACTGCACAATTATCGCTGGGCATGATAAAATTGACATGATATATATCCACGATCAAAGCATACAAGAGAAGTGGCCGAAGCAGTGTGCACGGATAATGTCACGTGACTTTCAAAAATCCTAACAATAAGATATTCTTTTGATGTTTGCCGGCTTTCCAGACCAGTGTTTTTCTATTGACTATTATCAAAAGCGGAAACGTGTCGAATACAATGTTTAAGTATAGTTGTCCAACTGTTCTGTTTGGTCGATACGTTAGCGTGTTTGTCCAAAGCGAAAGGAAAATTGCATTTACTGAACTTGAGGTTTATGGAGGTATGAGTCTAAAATTTTGTATATCTTTTTGATAAATGTACGATGATAAATAATTCTTTAACTATGATAACGTCCAAATTGTAAAAGCTTTCAATGCCAAATCAATTGCTGTAGAATTACCATCAGGTTAAACAACAGAGCTTTCTTTTACTTTCAATATTTTGGAAGAGTCTATCCCTCTGTCATACGTTTGGGCTTTATCAGTAATATTGAAGGTGTATCTATCACATTTAGCTGAAAACGTTGCGCACAAAAAGCCGTCGTCCAGATCATCGGTGCATACCTATGATCTGCCAGCCTTGGGAATGATGGTGACAGAACTGGGGACTGGCGAAGGTGCAGTATCACGCAGAAAGAAAATATGCCCTGGTGGCAAGTGGATCTGACAAAGCAAGCAGCAGTGATAGCTTTGCGAATAAAGAATGGTCAGACTTGGGATCCACATAGGATCAATCCATTCAATGTCAGTGTTGGAGACGATAGTTCAAATGGTGGACGAAACAATGCACTTTGTGTGGATGATGGGATCCTAAATGATGGAGAGATCAAGACCTTTTTCTGCCCGACGGTGCTGCATGGTCGATATGTGACTGTGTCTCTGAAAAGAAAAGAGCTTCTACAGATATGCGAAATGGAAGTCTATGAAAGTATAATTGGCACATATTAACTAACAATCTGTAAAAGTCCCATGTAGTTAAGGGGCTGAAGATCATGCTTCAGAAATTCAAATACTTATTAGTTTGTATTAACGTAATTTCCAAATAGCTGAAGTTATTGGTCATCTCTATTCAGCATTTGTGAGACTTTGGAATAAATACATTGCCTTTCAATTTTGCTTCAGTTGTAACACAATAGCATAGAGGCGGGTCTGCACGCTTTTTCAAGCTGAGCCTTCTCTTCAAATCTTCAGAGCAGTTGGTTCTTTTCAGTTAATTTTTTGTGTCTACCTTTTCTGCTCTCTTACATTTTATTAAGACGTTTTAAAGGCATTGAAAGGCTCTTAATGCACTATTCTCGAATTTATTTCGTATTGCTTATGGAGTTTGACGTAAGTTTTTACATATTTTACAAAAGAGCTCTTTTTCCCTGTCTTTATCCCGAATTTATAAAAGCAACTAAACATTGATGTCAGATTTTGTAAACTGTGTGAATTGAATTCTCAAAAGTGTTCAAAACCATGTTAACTCAAAAACTGGTTATTTTAGCCAACGACTGTTAATTGCTTCAAGTTGGATGCATTTGGTGCACTCAAAGCTCTCAACAAAAAAATGTTTTCCGAAGTGATTTTTCGTTCCTTGCAATTTACTTTATAACCCGTTAGCTAAATAAGGTTTTCACAAATATAGGATGTGTCCTGTTTTGTGCAGAAAATAGAAGCTTTAATCCCTCTTCCAATGCCGAGCATCAGATATAGAAAGGTAAAGTAGTTAGAAAAAGAAGTTGCAAAGGATACATTAGATACAGTTTGGCTGACAGGCGAAAATGGTAAGGTTTTCATTTTGCAAATTTGCCCAAAAGTCAAGTTGCAGCAAAAACGATCCTTATATTGCCAAAATACATCAAACATTGGCCAAGCATGTTCAAATGACAAACACAATTTTTGGTCAAGACCACTAAGTTGTCAAAATCAGTGTCTCTTTTGTTGTTGAGTTGTGTGAATTTTATTCTTCAAGCTATTCTTTTCATCAAAAATTCGCAAAGACAGAAAAATTCCTATCTAAATGTTCAGCTGATAACTTTCTTTTTGCCTTTAGATTAGCATGTTGGCATAATTTCTCTCTAAATTCAGAGAGTAATATCATATGAAGTGAAAATATCAAATTTGATCAAGAAGACATTCGGGTATTGTTATTTGAGGATTTTGCAAGATATTGAAACAATGATGGCGGCAAATTTGAAAGTTTTGTACAAGGATTTATAACAAGTGCTTTCTTGCGCGAAATTGAAAAATAGCTAGAAACATCAGAAGTATGCAAACGTCTTGAATTACCAAAAGCTGTCAAAACAAATTGCCAGCTGCGGTTATCAAAAACTTTAGAGGATGATAAAAAAAACGCACGATTGGCTCCAGTTGACCAATCGCTCTCAATGAACAATTCTATTTTAGATGCAACAAACAGAAATAAAGATCTTTTCGCTTTAAAAAGAGAGATTTTTCATTGAAATCACTGAATGTTGGCACAATCCTTATCCTCTAAAAGCTTATGGTTTTCTTTATTTGGATTTCCAATGTAGGTGAAAAGTGACGTTGATTGGTCATGTACAACCAATCATACGGCCTAGTTTACATCCTTTAGTGTGTTTAAATTGCAAATGGCTGTTTACTTTGTCTGCTTTTAGCCATTTCCTGCAAACACTGCTTATATTTTTCTACATTTTACGTACAACTGTTCGCCTCCATCAAAAACCCTATCCTTTATCTAGCTTTTTCTGCGCTTTAATGTTATAGAGTTTCTCGTAAGATTCATTCAAATTTGCATAACCATGAATATATCAGATGGGTTCGAACAAAAACGAAATATTAAGCAAAGGGAATTGATGATAATGAAGTCAGTGTATCTCATAACGCAAATCACTACGTTTGAATCTTTTTTTAGAAAAAGGTTATCAACACACAATTTTCAATTCTTGCACTGATTGAGTAAGAACACGGCTAAGACAAAGTACTTGTCAGCTAAATTTATTGCATTTCTGCTTCAATTTTGTAAGGGGATGCTCTCTCTTCGATTAGTTTTGAAACTATTGAGATAGCTCCTACTCTAAATGGTTCCCTACAGGCAACTTAGACTATTTATACGTATTATAAGAATCACTTGTATTAATTTGTAGTTTTTGTGCCTTGTTTATATAGTAATAAATTGTTTATATAGTAATAAATTGGTATCTCTAGTTATAATTCAAAAAGGTACCTCTAGATAATTTATTCATGGTTTATCAACTGGTTGGCGTGATTTTTATAAAGTTTTCAAAACTTTGTGAACTAAAAGTGCAGATAAATTCGGATAAAAATTTATATTGCTTCGAGGTGAAAGCAATGTTCTTAGCAAAACTGCTTTTGCAAAACTTAGAATTATCAAATGAATATCATCTAAACGCATTGGAACATATTATATGGTGATTCTTGCATTTGTTTCTCTTAAAGTGCATATGATACGAACATTTTTATTCGCTTAAACTATCAAATAAACATCGCTGGAAACGATGGTGAACTTCAATTTTTCTTTCTCGACGTACTTTTATCGAAAATCGGGTTCGGGCAGGTGGTCACGTGACCTCTTTGACGTATACTGTTGTCCCCCAGAGGTGGTTTATTGCATTATTATTACTGCAATAGTAGACACAGAAAGCCAGATAAGCGACTCCGTTCAACTTGAGCCTGACCAAAAAGATCGTGATTTGGAGATTCACTGTACACCCGGTCCGTGATGCCCTCAAAAACAAGCTACCGCCGCATGGACTTCGTGGCAGCATCGGTACTCCCAACAAGAAGACCAGTTTGACACTTTTCAAACGTATGCCAAAGAATTAATAACAATCAAAGTATAAACTAACCCCTGGCCGTTTTCATTTGGCAAGTCATATTTTAACTTTGCCCACAACACTCATCAGCCTAGGCTAGGCCTCTTTTGGAAAACTTTTATCAGGCTATGGTACCTGAAAAAAGCCACGATGCAAAGCAAATACGGAATTTCTAACTCAATGACGATTTATACTACTCACCATTCATTGAAACTTTGATTCAAAGGAATACTTCCTCGCCGTCGACCAGGCAGTTGGAAAGGCCGTATTCCATCCTCATCTTCTGCCTGGTCTCTTTCGATCGCCGTGCCAGCTTCGCCTGGCTCCGCGTCCGAATCTTCCCCAGAAGAAACGAGTTGTTCGTTCTGGTATGGTAAAAAAGCCCACCAGTAGCACCTATAAACTCTTCTTCTTCACTTTCTTCGAAAATTGAAGCCATCGAGCTCTAACATTCGCTGTCCGACATGATTACATGGTCGCAAGTAAAACTCCGCCATAGAGTTTCTTGTTAGAAAGCAATCTAAACTTTTCACAACACAACTACTTTGCGTCACTTCATGTCAAACTCGACACAATCCCTTATGACAGATTTTGAAGCAAAAAATCGACTTTGAAACAGCTGTAACTAAGAAAGTACACGTCTTTCGAAAATTTTAAGGTTATTTTCGTAGTCAGCGTACTCGATTTAGTCAGACGGGAAAATAGAAATTTTCGTGTCATATGCACTTTAAACTAGCAACGTGGAATGTCTTGATGATAGCTGACTTGTATAAGCAGTTCTTAGGGTTGTATAGAGAGCACATCCTCCGTCACATCAGAAAAGTCACTTCTCTTTTACGTTATGCATTTCATACGGATTGCAAAATGTTTCAAACTTGAAACCACTTAACCTAAACTAACCTAAGAGGTTTTTCTCAACCTTTACGGATAATACAAGCTCTATCTAATTTTATGAAAAAATGCCCTCTTGCCAAAAATTTCTTTTCGGTTTATCCCATTCGCTCCAAGCAATTTTTTGTTATTCATATTTAGCTGAATAAAGTTTTCAATAATTTGATGTTTCCCTTCTTGTCGTCAAAAATTGAAACTTACAATCCGGGGACAAATATAAGGGACAAATTTGGTGAAATAAACACCGTTTTTTTTTATTTAAGACAGATATATTCTAAAGTAAAAAGTTGTTAGTAGTTAGACATATTGGTACGGATTCTTTCTAAAAAGATCTCACAGTTTTTTATAAAATGAAAGGGTCAAATTTTACGCAATAGACCTTTGGGTATTGTTCTTTGGATGTTTTGTAAGATCTTAAAACAATGTTGGTGCCAATCATAAATTTCCATACAAATTTTTTTGTCCAAATCCTTGAAGCACTCCTCACTTTCTCATTTTCGTAAGAGCCATAATTTCTTATAATTTCTCACAAAAGTTGTTTGAACTTACGTAATCGAGAACAACTCTGCTGACTCCAAATGAAAAGAGACGATCAAGAAAGGAAAATTGAATATAGTTCAATTAATATACGTTATTAAAAAAAATATTTTGCTAGAATGCTGTACTTAAAACATTGTTTGCTTTATATTTCGCTTGGCGCATTTTTTTGTTTATGAAATTAATTGCCTAAAGTAAAGAATTTCTCAATTTGAGTCAAATTTGTTATTGTATGAAGAAAGCAAACTTTATACTACAAACAATTTAGAACTTAAAGGCAATTTTAACTTAATCGAACCGCAAATTACTCAAGACAGCGAGATCGTACCAGTACAGTTTCACTAAATTAATATAAGAGATTCTGGGCGACTCATTAATAATGAAAGAATGTAAGTTTGTTTTACCCAAGTTAAACGGTGATGGTAAGTTTTTTTAGAATTGTGCAGGTGTAGACCAGCGAGAGAGTCCAGCAAGAGCGGCAGAACTCGGAGCAGCTAGAACTGAATGTCTTGAAAAGTAAGCGTGAGTCTGTCCTTATTTATGGTGCGATTTTGTATTGCCAGGAAGCAAGAAAGTATCATTTCAGTGTACTTAACTAAAATATATGCAATTAATCAGCATGGCAGATGATTATATTGCAAGGACATTATGAAAGAAATTGATGAAAAAAGTAAGGGACGCAAGTTTGCAATAAGGCAGTAATATGAAAAGTTTTGTATTTATTCTGAATTCTGTGTGATGCGTATATCTTATGTGTAGAAATAGTTTATAAATTGAGAAAAATTTTTCAAAAAAATCAACGAAAGGAGTTGCTTGTGTGACAGGTGCCTATCTATGTCGTCTTCTGCTATATCCAGTTATCATTGGTATGTACCATTTCAGCCTCTTCAGTTTCGACAGCAATGAGCGTAAAATTATATACCAATTTCACAATTGCTAGAAAGAGCGGAACTAGTTTTAGCATACTTAAAAGTACATTTTTCGTCCAACACTCCTCAGAGTATACAAACGTCGGAATATAACCAAAAGGTAACGCAGATTGGTCAATTATAGCCAATCACGCGCTCTGCATATCACCCTCTAGTGTTTTAATCCGCATCTGGCTATTTATTTGATCAGTTTTTGGTTATCTTCCGACGTTTGCATACTCTGAGGAGTGTCGGACGAAAAAAGTACTTTTAAGTATGCGAAAACTAGTTCCGCTCTTTCTAGCAATTGTGAAGTTTTGCACCAGAAAGCACTTGTTAAATACCAATTCATGGTACTGCTCGAGAAGTTCTACAATTGTATTGATAGTAACACCAATAAATACACAGCTTTGGAACGCAACATTGAAATAGGAAATAAACAAAATAGGGCTTAACTTACCGAAAAAAAACTTAATTTGAAGAGAAAGGGAGTGAGTGCAGTTGATTTAGACGGGCTTTAACCGTTGTCAGCCAAGATGAAATAGGCGACCGACGCTTTGCAAAAGACAATGGCTGAATGGAAAGATAAATTCAATAAGTAGTTTACTTTCAGAACAGAGTACAAAAATGAAACTTATTTCTAGAAGGAATGAAATGGCTCGAATTTGTTTTTGTTTATTTCCTATTTCAATTATGTCTTGCAAACATCAAGCAGGGAAGGGGATCATACAGAAAAATTTGGAATAAAAGTTTGATTTCATATCGACCATAGTGAAATAAACAACGGAAGTTTACCTTATGTCAAAGTGCTTTTCGAAAGTTCAACTGCAAAACACATTCAAAGAGAAACAAGAGACTCTTGTTTTTCGGGACAAAGGAATTTTTTCTAAATGACTTTATCTAAAGCTTTATTTCTTTTGAAGCAACTAGATTTCTGTGATATTTGTTCACTAAGATCAAATCTGGATGTAGAGGAGCTGTCTGGGTTTCGTTTGTGTTCCATCAAAGTCCTTTGGAAGGTTTTGATTGATTTAAGCTTATTCAAGAACATAGCCACAAAAACTGCCTATTTTCGATCTTCAAAATTATTTACAAAAGACTGATGAGTAATAGAAAATGAAGGATTTCCTGTTCAAAATGTCTTCGAGAAAAAAGCATGTCCAGTATATGGGAATGAGACGTCATAATTAAGCGAAATGGTACAGAAGAGCGGCAATAGTAACCTTATCTTGAATATCTAAGCGTTTGCCTCCAAAATGTTGCGCTCATTCACCAAATGTCACACAAGCGTGGATAGGTTGAAGATTTTAGCGAGAAATTCGTAAGAAGGGATATAAAGCATCAGAGATAAGAATTTAACAACTCTAATTTGTACTTTAATGCCAAGCTTCATTTTCCAACAAAAAGTCGGTATTTGGGAATTTTCTCTCCACTTCATTCAATCACTTTCTTTTCCACCCAGAGTTGCTGTCGATTCACAAGTCTCCATTGCAAGTGAGTTTTATCCTTGCTGACATAGAACATAATGCTGTTTCGCTAAAATATAGTATTCATCTCAGCACTGAATTACAAATTTTTTTCTACGTTTTATTGTCCTATTTTCTCTTTTTGTAGATTGTTTTCTTCATAGGAACAATCCAAAACATTGGCTTAAACGAACTAACAAGTCATGTTGCTACAGCTGTGAGTACGAAGAATGTTTCTAAGAGAAGGCCTTTCTCTCCTCAAGGCAATAATGCGATCGGTTAAGAGATTTTTTGGCGCTAATGATTTTTCTATCACTTAACTGTCTGACAATGGGTTAGCCCTAAAAACAAAAGATGCTAGTAAGTTACAACCTTCTTAGTTAAGCAACTTGATTTCCAACATTCATCAATCCTGCTTTCGTTTTACTTTTGATCAAAGTTGTGTTTATTTTCACTTGAATTACTCCTTTTCTTTCTAGAGATAGGAATAGAAAAAATGCAAAAGCATTCAAAATCTATCCTATTGAAATACATTTGAAAAATAATTATGTTTTGTCTTCTTAGGTTGTGGATACTAGTGACTTCGAAAGGTGTCAATGGAGAAATACTTCGATTATCATGCAAAACTTTTGCCAACTTCTCTGTTGTACTTCAAGATCGCTCACTTAGTGCCGCCTTCCGCACGTTTGATAGTCTTGATGAGTATACGTGTAAGTTCGAATGCATTCAAGAACAGCGATGCAAGTCTATCAATGTAAATGAGGAGCTTGGTGCTTGTCAGTTGAACAATAAATCAGCACAGGACCCTAACGACGGCATCGAAACACAGGCAGCAGCTGGTTGGACATACTATTCTACTCGTTATGATGAATTGCATGTAAGTTTGAAATGCATCTTCAATTGATTGACACAAAATTCTAATAGGGCTAGTTGTTTGAATCTGATGGTAAGTGATTATTACATTTTTTCAGGTTGGTCAGCTCTGCCAATCCGAAAATCCTTGCAGGAGTGGAGAAAAGTGCGTTGATACATGCACATGTCCTGGTTACCAATGTCTCGGTGAGGCAATTAAGCCATTGTATTTCACTAGCATGAACATTAAAACGAATCTTGAATCTTCGCCTTCCGCACCTTTGATAGTTTTGAGTCGTTACCTTACCCTTCGCCTTTCTAGAGGATTATAATTTGTTCAGGGAAATCAAAATTAAAAGCTCTTGAATTTGATAGATTTTGACAAATGTAATGTAAAAATACAAAGCTAGCATTAGAAGGCAAAATCGTCTTGAATCAAATTGGATACGAAAGAGAAAGATAATGCAAGCTTCAAATGTAAGAATGTCAGGAAAAACTGCAGGCTAGAGTTAGCCAAACTACTGCCCAAGTCAAAAGTCCTCCTCTTGACCCAATAATCATTGACCTACTGGGACTTTTATGTTAGCTCCACATCCTTGCTTTTCTTCAAAATGACCTTTACTTTACTGCATGTTACAGTTTTGCCTGAATACCACAAGATTATTTGAAACTCCAGTTTATCACAGCGTATTTGTTTCTTCGCAGACACAATACCTAGTCTTTGTAAGACTTTAAAGATAATTTCAAACCTAGCTCCGCAAAAGTTTGTTTTGTCCAATCATTTAGACTATCTTTTAAAAGCAAGCCAAAAATTTCTGTTTTTTTTTAATCTGGGCTTCATAAGTGAATGAATAATTGACCTTAGTAACGCATTCCCAAAAATATAATATTTTTTATCAACAGACATTGACGAATGCAACAAAGGAACTCATAGCTGTCACGAGAAAGCACATTGCACCAACAACCATGGTTCATATTCCTGTCATTGCCAAAGTGGATATTTTGATTTTGGTGAAGATTGCATACGTAAGTAATACAATTGAGTAGCTGCATTTCCTTTAAAAGACCCGGAAAGCTTAGAACTGAAAGTAAATTAACGGAGACGAAGTGCAGCTTAGCTCAGAGGACTAGATAATCTGAAGGTACAAACTCTTAACTATCCAATCAAGGTTGCAAATAGCAAATATTCACGTGGCCACTTCAAATATTGTTGCCTTTGGTGTGACACAAGACGATGTGTCCTTCATGTGATCACTTTGACAAAAGCTGCAATGTGCACGCTTAAGATGAATCTAATTGCAGTAACCTCCGAATGGTTCCATGAATAGGCAATAGCTCAGTTCTTCTCTCAAATTCAATCAAAACGCAACATTCATTTAAATCTATGCAAAGCTAGATCGGTAGTTTTTAAATGGATTCATGAGAAACAGTACCAGAGCCATCAATCACCTAATTGAGTATGCCAGTTGTTATATTTTTAAGAGAGGGGACCATTTTCAATTTCATAAAGGGCAGCAAAAGAATATTATCTAAAATGTAGTTTTACTGAACAAACTTTGTGTACTACAATTGCGAGACACATCAAAACACTAATTTGTTCGCTCTTTCGAAAAAGTACATTAGGTCTGCGAAATTATAGTTCAATGCAATACGTTGAAAGTCTGCGTAAGAATATATCAATGGTTATTGATCAAATATCAAGATATGGTAACTTGCTGCTGGAAGACATTAGGTTTCTCATATTTATGGCTCTGATAAGAGAGGTAATATCCAGTCTATGAATGAAAAGATTAACACTCTTTGACAGATATTAATTCCACCAGGCAATTTTTTAATGCAAAATTATACTGCCGATCAAATGCAAAAAAGCTAAATGGCCATTTAAATCAACAAACATAATATGAATTCCTCGCATTTTCATATAGTTGATGCAAAAAATCATCTTTTCCTTAGCATATGAGATGTATTCTGTCTTTCAAAAAACTTTTTTATTTAAGTTAAATTATTTCAGAAGATCTTGCTCTTGAGAGTTATGCCAAAATCATTTTTTCTTGAGCATATGAAAGATTTTCTGTCGTTCGAACACATATCTTCTTAAAGTTGCATTATTTCAGAAAATCATGCTCTTGGGATGTATGCCTCCCAGTCATCAACATATCGGGATCAAGGTGCAGAAGGCCTTGCTAGCTTTGGAAACGACGGAAACTATGATGCGGAGTGGGCCTCATGTGCTCTTACATTACGGGAAGTTTCTCCTTGGTGGCAAGTGGATCTTAAAAGACCAAGAATTGTGGCAATCATCAGAGTCACATTTTGTCTTCATGAATGGGATATGATTAATCCATTCAACATTAGTGTCGGAGGAGACAGTTCAAATGGAGGACGCAACAACCAACTCTGCGTCAAGAATGGCAGCGTCAGCCGTTATAATATGTCCCTGTTCCCCTGCCATACTCTTCCCATTGGTCGGTTTATAAGTGTATTTGTGAATCGCATTGCTACTCTGAGAATAGCTGAGCTATAAGTCTACAAAGGTAAGGTTTGCTTACCTATACAACGACAGGAATGATTTTCCTTATTATAATATTAAACGTACAACTGGTCATGGTTTCTGTCTATTTTTCTAACTCTACTAATTTTTCTAACATTCAAAGAATGTGGAAATGTTGTACCATATAAATACCTCAAGAATAATATTATAAAACTTGGTCTACTTTTGCAAGTGTTGTCTGAAATGTTTCACATCAGTTTTTGATAAATAGTAAGAAATAGATCTCGGAAAACTAAAAGGAAATCTTCAGTAGTCGGTACTAGGGAAATCAATGCATAGGCGAACACCAGCGAGATTTCGATTAAAGTTAAAAGGTAATATAATTTGATTTTTCCCACAAATTAAAGTGAATTATTCTCAGGTCTTTTCAGTTAAGAGGGATAAGGCAGATGAAGTGTACATAAGTAAACTGTTTCGTGCAAGAAAATGGCATCACTGTAGCTTTCAAAAAGAAGCACTGATCTATAACACTTTGATACTAGTGCGTACAACTGAATTTTCAATATCAATCTTTCTATCGTGATGGTCCTTTCCTTCAAAAATATCGTTTCAGATATTCATTAAGGGAATATTTTCATATCTATTCAGCTCAAAACATCGCTTTAAGAATGCCGTCATCCCAATCATCGACGTCCATAATTAATGGCATCACGCTATCTGCCATCCTGGGGAATGATGATGAGATGACAGGGAATTGGCAAAGGTGCAGCATCACTAAGGGTGACGACATGCCCTGGTGGCAAGTGGATCTGACAAGACAGGCAGCAGTGATAGCTGTGCGAATAAAGAGTGGTGAGACTTGGGGTCCACACAGGATCAATCCATTCAATGTCAGTGTTGGAGACGATAGTTCTAATGGTGGTCGAAACAATGCACTGTGTGTGGATGATGGGATTTTAAATGCTGGAGAGTTTAGGACCTTTCTTTGCCCGACGGTGCTGCATGGTCGATATGTGACTGTGTTTCTTAACAGAAACGAGCTTCTTCAAGTTTGTGAAATTAACGTTTATCGAAGGTACTATCTGAGTCCAACTCCATCTAAATAATTCATCTGAATCCACAGTCTGTTAAAGAAAAACTTTTAAACAGTGAAATTAGGAGAAGGTTTAATCGTTTCTGAGTCAGGCTAAATATTGCAACACATTTTTGTCCGTCATCACTAGAGATGAATTCCTTTGTGCTGCTTCTTTTCTTGCTTTTGCATTTCATTATTTCTTTACTTAACATTTATGATTCTGTTCAAATCTTGTACCAAAGTTTTTGACTATTAATTCTGTATCATATGACTTGCAGTACTACAACTTCATTTCACTTCCAGGCATTGGTGACTGAAATTGCGAGCTTTGAGATGTTCTGTCAGCAAGCATCAATGAGGAGAATACCTTTTAAAAATCAATGAAAGATTGATGACAAAGTCGAAGTTACATTTGGCTGCACAATGAGAAAAGAGAGTTATGAAAGAATTCTTAAACTTATTGGTCAAGCCAAAGTGTTTAGAATAATGGTTTTGGTCGCAACTAAAGCATTGCAAGTGTATCGAGAAAGTATGTAGGCAGTATTATAAAGATATGTGTCACTCCTGTGAAATCCGAGTCCTGGTTCTTCTTTCAAAGCAATTGAAACCTTTATACTCGGCCAGTACTAACATTATTTCTCATTCTAAAGTCACTTTGTTGAGCTCTAATTAATTCTTGTTTGCAATGTTGGTTATCTGATGCAAGTATATTGTTTAAAATCTTGATATGCGTCTTAATGGCTCTGTTATAACATTGTTCACGTAGCATGCTACGCTACCGTTCAAACAGTCTTGGTACGAGCCGTTTCGAATCTTCTGGCGAATGGAAACAATTTAAGGCGATCGAAAAAATGTATGTTTTGAAACACTCCTATTATCCTTTAAAATGGTCTAAATAACGCAGTAAAATCATATGATAGTCAAAACGAAACGAAAGTGATGTGTACGAAAGGTCCTCTTGTCGTGACTCATTTTTCTACTTTCCATTGTCACACCATGACATGCTGACACATCTTTTCTCGCTCCTCAGTCTAGAATTTTCCATCCTCATTACATCACCATTTCATCATCCTCTCTCATCTGTTGTCAGCAAATTTATTCTTAGATTAATCAGTATGAATATAATCGTAAAGTCAGTCAGAGTTAGTCCGAAACAGAGCTACAGAATACAACAGACAGCGCCTCGTCTCTCTCTCTCGTATGATATTTCATGAATTTTATAACCCTCCATGTTCATGTTTCTGGCCTAGAAACATTTTACGGTTAATCTTTTCGACAAATGTGGCTAAATTTAAATACTTCGAAACATGAACAATGTTTTCTGACAGTTTGATAATTAGTGATAGTGCTCACGTGTTTAAAATTGAGCTGATCAAAACTTTGCAATCACTGTCAGTATCTTCTGAAGTGCATGGAAAGGTTATGTCAATCCACATTTGGATTCTGTTTGGAGAAATTGCAGAATCTATTCACAGACGCATTACAAAGGGGACATTGATGATGTGCTAAAGTGATTTTTTTAACCTTGCAATAACAGTTTAGATTAATAATATGCAAAGGGACCTTGCACCCTTACGATTCATTTCACTCTATCCACTCAAATTGGTGCCTCCTGCTTGACAAATCGCTAAAATATGTATAAAGATTTTGGAAAAAGCTCTATTGTTTTGCAAAAAGAAGGGCCATGGACCCCCATTGCCATTTGGCAGCAGCTTGCAGGCGCACAAGCTCTTTGCACAGCGGCTGCAACCATGTTTGCTCTATAGTGCAGTCATCTTATAGCTGCCTATTTAAAGGCTGCCAAAGTTGCGCTAGAAGATTGGTTGTTTGGCATTATTAGTGTATATGAGATTTGGAACCGTTTGCAATAGATTCGCCATGCGTATACAGAACCGCTAGGTGGCTCCGTCCATCATCCAGGCACGAATTGAACCGATCCAAAAACGAATAGGAATTGAGGCTTTTTGCCATGATGAGAGGCTAATAGGCGATTACTCCCCTTGTTGTACCCCAACTGATAAGAAGTGATTTCCTTCACAATTGACTACAAACTAACCGATGGACCGAAGACAGTGTTGTGTCTATTACTAAGGCTATCTTCCAATAACTTCATAGAAAATGTGGGCTTTCAACTTTGTTAATTCGTAACAAAACAAATTGCTGCACATAGTTGCCCCTCCACAGTAGCAACAATTCTAGCCGCGTCAACGCAAAACGTCCCGTATCTGTTTTGAAACATTCCATCGTCTCTCGCATAATCAAGGTCATGCTAAAGATATCAATGTAGCACGATATTTATATTGCACGTCATCTTTCGATTGAAAGTGACTTTTCATGGTAGTTTATCTTTCCAACACTGTCTCTAGTCATTCGAGAAGGTGACAAATATACGTTACAACTTTATACTTGTTGATGAATTAAATGATGAGGGCGACGATAAACAAAGAGTCCATGTTGTACTCGGCAAAAAACTTTATTGTAAGAGACACATCTTGACTTTTCTAGTTTGTTCCCTATCAACTATAAAGTTAATCTTGTTAACGTTCTGATTTACCATGCGTTTCATATTTGCTCCTCGTATGAGAATTTTCACATTGAACTGTGTAAGATTAAAACCATCCTTATTAACAATTGTTTCCCTAAATCCCTTATCGACAGACTCATCCGTATCTTTCTTGACAAACAGTTTACTACTTCTTGTAATACTTCTATCCTAAGTAATAATGAACAATAACTTTCTACCCCTCCTTGGTAATTATAGCCTACGCATTAAAACTAATATTAATAAGCTTATGAAGAAGTGCTACCCTGAGATTCAACTTGAATTCGTGCTCAAATCATCTAAACCTATCTCCAATTTCTTCAAATTCAAAGATCGTCACGCCCCCCTTCTGTGCTCTAAAACTGGCTCACATTTCTAAAACTGGTCACGTGGCATCTGTTGAAGATTTTTCTATTCTCTCCAAAACGAATATCTCCTTTGATCTACTTATTCATAAGAGCCTCCTCATTCATCGTGACCGACCTTCTCTTAATTCCCAACTGTCCTCTATCCCCATGTTATTGTTCTGACTTTCTTTCCCCTCATTGTTTGTCACTGATTTCTTTTATTCCTGGTCTTCACCCTCTAGGTTGTTTATTTTTTCCTTTTCTGTAGCTCCTCACACGTCCATCTTGCTCCATTTAAGTACTGCTATCATCACAGGGTTTTCGATCCCCTTTTGTTGTAGCTTTTGTATTTATTCGATTTCGTACTCCTTTTATATACACTGATGATGAGTCTTGACCGAGTCGAAACGTATGTCTTAATTGGCCAGTGTCGTAACACGGACATGTCTATTGACTAGCGTCGTCTCATGGTTTTTGTCCCCGGGTTATGTCGCTCATGTAATTGGATGTGTCTCTTACAATAAAGTTTTTTGCCGAGTACAACATGGACTCTTTGTTTATCGTCGTCCTCATCATTAAATTCATCAACAAGTTGCGCTTCCCAAAATCCAAATCCATCAAAACTTTACACTTGATACCCAAGTTAAACAAGTTAAAAAGCAAATGCTTCTCTGCTTCCTTTTCGTTTTTCTGTGCGTATGACGAAAGGCCTTTATGCATTTTGTCCTGCTTGAATCTCTCTTCTGTCAATCAGTATTTTTCTAACAAATATTTCTAACAAATATTAGCTGTAAAGGGCTAAGGTGTTTGTAATATGGGGGTGAGGAGGAGCTGCCCCCTCCTCTACAATAAACGGAAGCAAAACTTTTAGGTTGAGCTGATGAGACATTAAACGTACTGTTATACATTGCGATGGGAACGCATAAGGCACTTTAAAGCCGGCAACTATTGAAGGAAACCTATTGAATCAATTAAGTCAGGAAATGCTTGCGTCAAGGTTCCTAAATTGGCAAGCCGGTAGCTCTCCTGTTTGCATCTGTTTGCAATAGAATTGAATAGAAATTATTGTCATTTATGTAAACTGTAACCCCACAACAATTGGGAGCAAACCATCGTTCTAAATAAAGTAAATGACCTTTTACAAAGTGTTTTTGTTACCTTGGCGTTTGTTTTAGATACGTGGTTCTGATTTCCAACATTTGTGAACTTCAGCTCTTAATTTTAGAACATAATTAATAGAATCAAGTTTGTTGATGCAATACAGGGTTATACTCTATAATCTGCAGAATATTATTTTAGCATCTGGTATTTTTAGTTCAGTAGAAGAAATTTTACTAAAGATTATTAACTGAAATCACAGCGATACTGCCCCATTATATGAGTATAGAGGCTTTTGCTTGATCAGTGGTGATGAACGGTGTCCAATAATTGATGAATTATTGTTTTCTTACCTACAGGTCAGGGAAATGAAAAGCCAATAAAAGCTTGGTGACACATGCAGATCATGATCAGACGTTAGCGGGAACAGTCGACAGTCCCTGCAATTGGTGGAAAAGCATTAGAAAGGTAGGACTTCATTTACATTCTTGTTAAACACTTGAACTATGTATCTTGTACATCATGTGCAATATAAGTTGGCTTAATAAGAAAGGAAGTGACTGTTTTACTGCTTCATGTATTTAAGTGATCAATTTTGAGAAGTTCAAGGTTGAACGTTAAGATTTGGTACCACATTGTCACTGGTCGCAGTAAAGCTCCTTTTTGTTTCGAATTTTGATAAAGTTTATTCACATGTTGTATTTAGGTACATGAACGGAAAACACCTTTTCATTTTGGACACACTGTTGTGTAAAAGAACTGAACGTGCTTGCATTCAAAACGCTCTAAAAGCTTACTTAATTTAGAGAAAACTTCCCAAGTTTGCTTGACTCTGTTCTTTCAGAGGCGCTGTGCTCTCTAAGCATAACAAATTGGGTCTTTTATTTACAAAGACTTGCTTTGAATGAATATTGAAAGTTCATATTGATGCAAGAGAATGGCTCTGATGACATTATTTTATTTTCAGGTTGGAAAAGAAATAGATATTCTTGTGTCGCAAAAAGATGGAGCATATTCCTCGGAAAGCTCTTCGTTTTCTATTTTATGCCAAAGTGTTATCTCGAATATTAACCCATACAAAATACTGGTTTCTCACCTTTCTTCTCCTTCAGACAACACCAATAATTTTATTATTTTTGATTTTCAACTCGAATGGAAAAGTATCTCTCTTTCAATTTCTTTTTCACCAATGTCATGGAGATTCCTACTGAGGAACAGACCAGTTAAACGTCTTTCTCTGTGCAGTCAACTCTGCTAGCACATTCAGTGAATGCTTCTGCCCTTTTTCAAATCACTCCATATTGAAATCACTCCGTTTTAGATAGCGTTTTCAAATTCATCCGCTTTGATGCGTGGTACTGGAAACACAGGGCCACCGGATGCAGTTTTGATAAGTGAACATCACAAGAACTATCTTCATGTGTGCTTTGCGGTACAAAACTTCACAATGGCAAGAAAAAGCGGGACCTTTTAGTGTTTTTGCATACTTAAAGTACTTTTTCGTCCGACAAACCTCGGAGTATGCAAACGTCGGGAAATAACAAAAAGCTGACAGAATAAATAGCCAGATGCGGATAGAAAACACTAGAGGGTGAAAAGAAGTGCGCATGATTGGTTATAATTGACCAATCAGCGTTACTTAAAACCTTAAGAGGAGCCCAAGGGAGAAGACGAACTCTTTCTGTCTACAAAGAATAGGATTTTCCACTGAAACATAGAAAGACTACAAAACACCTAGGTGAAAAGACGGCCTAGCTTGTCCAATTATACAAAAATTGTCGTCACTGCATATTTGGCCTGGATTCTCCAAAAGATATTACACTATAGCCGAATCACAATTAACTTGGGCATTGCGTCTTAATAATTTCGACGCGACTGCTCTCTTTCTGCAGAGGTTTTGGTCCTTATGCTCGTGGGAATATGCTGTTTTATTCGATCCTCCAATCGTTGAGTAGTGCGTCCTACATACCGAGCTTCACATCGGCAACAAAATTCGTAAGCGACTAAACTATTTGTTGTAAGGGCAGAAACTCAATCCTTTTTGGTGGAGGGAAACATGGTCTTTGCATTATAACTAAATCGGAGAAATTGATGGCTTTTTTTATTTGATTTTCAAATTTTAGAGAAACGTCACCAATCAAACTATCTTCACTTGAGAATCCTTCTTTTCTTTACAATGCTTTGTACTTATTGAATGCTAGTTTTTGTTTCATCGTAACTTGAGTTGGCCCCGGTTAAGCGGAAGGCACACATCCCTTCCGATTTTTGGGATATATGAATCATAAAGATAGGTATTCAGATTAACAAAAAAAGACCAAAGAGAAACAAATCTGTATTAATTTAATCATACAGACAAAAGTATCAAAAACTTTAAAATTGAACGAAAAATACAATGTTTTGTAGTGAAGTGAATTGTTGAATTTTAATCTGTATTTCAATTTCAAAGCAAATTTCTAGTCACTATTTCTTTCAAGGCAAGGCAATAGATAAGCAGTTAAACTAATATTGCCAGAATAATAACTTTCTGAGGTGATATAGACCGCGTAGAAGTACGCTTGCTGACTTTAATGGCGGCTGGATCTTATCATCAGTTGCTCGACAAGTGGTTTTGGTGCAACTTCTACCTCTAATATTTGTTGTGTCTTTTATAATAGCCCGTTCAAAGAGCACTTTTTTCAATGATTATATCAATAGTGTAAGCATGAATTTTAATTGCTTCATTTTCAAACTAATTGCAATGCTCAACCGTCGTCTAATTTGATCCTCAACTTGGAAAATACTCTTTCGATGATTTTCAACTTGCATTGACTTTTTTCAAAAAATGTGCGCTTTTCTGATCCTTAATTTTCTTGGATGAGATTAAAGATTTCAGAAGCACTGTCAATTAAAAGTTCTTACTTTTTGCAATGTTTATTATAGAAGAGAGACTGGTATTGGTAGTAAAGAAAAGATAGGCAAAAGTTCCCCACCTCCACCCAAATATTATTGGACTTTAGGTCAATTTGTTATCACAACGATGACTGGGATACAGAAATAGAGCTCGCTTAAAATGTCCAGTGTCATTGAGGAGGAGAGAAGGTTGGAGACATCAGGCGCTACAACAAAGGAGATGCAAACCAGTGAATAAACAAAAAAAAGTTCATCTTGCTGACCTGTAACAATCTTTCAAAAATTTAAATTACTAGAAATGTTACCAAAAAGGCTACCTTGTTGTGGCTTAGACTCATATAATAACAAATTCCGATAGCAGAAAAATTTAATTCAAAATAAAAAATAGAACAAAAAACAGATGGAGCTGATTAATGCGACAAAGTAAAATACTTCAAACTGATACTGAAACTGTAGCTTGTATAAAGCTATGCATGCAAAACAAAAGTGAATACGCACGTTTTTGAAACGGTGCCAGGGAACATGATTAGACCGTTTTTTCAAACAGATGGTCGTACATGAAATTCATCAGATTCCCTTTTTTCGCGGTTTCACAGCAATTGATTCATGCAACATGGCCTGGCGACATTACCTCCTTGCATTTCTTGCTTTGAAGTGCGTCAACCATTCCACAACTCAAGTGTTTAGATCAGAGTGTCGCAGGAATGCAGCCTTTGTTGCAATGGACAGAGGTAAAGCCTTGCTCACAATTCTGCTGGCGTTCTGCAGACATTCCAAAGCGTGAGCTTCTTGTTTTGCGGAATGCGTTGCACAGCAAACAACAACTGCAAGTCGCTGAATTTCAAGGATGCTGTTGAAAGTGTATGCGAAATCCTAAGCTTTAACAAAGCAACACTTGGTGCGACTATGAAGAGCAGTCCAGGCTGGGCGCATTACGAGCCGGACAATCAGGTAAAGAGGATTGGTGCCCATTTAAAGGTTTATTTAAGCTGAATAATCGCCTTTTTTTATGAGCTACTTACTTATTTGGTGTTTATTTATTCTAGATCTTGTAAATTACTAGAGCTTATATACATATAAACAGTTCAAAGCATCAAAATGGCAGATTTTTGCATTTGTATATTAAATTGTTAAAACATTTTAAATGTCTAAAGTATGGGCGCCAGAATAACACAGCTAACTTCAGTATCTGAAGCAAACAACTGTGTTAACCGGAACTTTGCGTAGAGATATTCCAGAGAAGAATGCATTAAAAGGAAATCTTTATACCTCCTAATAAGATTAACCAGTAACTAAAAGGGCTTTTATCTGATAATGCTTTCTGCTCGAATGCATGTATAGGAAACCATTACTCTACATTTCTAATTTGGAAAATAATTCAACCCAAGTGTTGCTTTTTTTATTCAACATTTAAATCATGGTTATAGATTATTTTTATAGCTTTATAAATAAAGTAAGTTAAAAGTTGAAATTGAGATTTGTCTCATTTTGTCTTACCTATGTATTTAGTATCATGTACATTTTAGAAAACGTTGCTCTGAAGAAACCTGCGGCTCAGTCATCAACATTCATCAACAGCAAAGGGATATTTAATGCCAGTTTTGGAAATGATGGAAGTCTATCAGGCTTGAAAGCCTCAACGTTGATTGAAAATTATCCGTGGTGGCGAGTGGACCTTGTTGAACAGAGAGCAGTGAAAATGTTGGCAATATTAGGATCTGTGAATTGGCAGAATCTCAATCCGTTTAATGTCAGTGTTGGAGATGACAGCTCTAATGGCGGACGCAAAAACCGACTTTGTATCAAAAGCGGAAACGTGTCGAATACAATGTTAAAGTATAGTTGTCCAACTGTTCTGTTTGGTCGATACGTCAGTTGATTTTTCAATAGAAATAGCAGACTTACATTTACCGAACTTGAAGTTTATGGAGGTATGCGTCTAAAATTTTGTATATCTTTTTGATAAATGTACGATGATGAATAATTCTTTAACTATGATAACGTCCAAATTGTAAAAGCTTTCAATGCCAAATCAATTGCTGTAGAATTACCATCAGCTTAAACAACAGAACTTTCTTTTTCTTTCATTATATTGGAAGAGTCGATTCCTTTGTCATACGTTTGGGCTTTATCAGTAATATCGAAGGTGTATCTATCACATTTAGCTGAAAACATTGCGCACAAAAAGCCGTCGTCCAGTTCATCGGTACATACCTATGATCTGCCAGCCTTGGGAATGATGGTGACAGCACTGGGAACTGGCAAATGTGCAGTGTCCCGAAAAATGAAAACATGCCCTGGTGGCAAGTGGATTTGACAAAACAAGCGGCAGTGTCGAGTGTGCGAGTAAAGAGTGGTGTGACTTGGCAATCAAACATGATCAATCCATTTAATGTCAGTGTTGGAGACGATAGTTCGAATGGTGGACGAAACAATGCACTGTGTGTGCAGGATGGGATTCTAGACACTGGAGAGCTGAAATACTTTCCCTGCCCGACGGTGCTGCATGGTAGATACGTGACTGAGTTCCTAAACAGATTTGAGTTTTTCCAAGTTTGTGCATTTGAGGTTTTTGAAAAAGTAGTTTCAATCCCTTAACTTTCTAGCCAATAGAAATATAGGTGCACTGTTAATAGATTCTAAAAATGTCAATGAATTAAGAAAATTCATCACTTTTTAGCATTGTCGCACATTCAAAATCTAAAATTTAACAAGTATTTAATAAAGTAATAAGTTATTAAAGTAACTCCAACAACTTTAATATAATCGATTTACCTGCAAAATTCATTTCAAAAACCTATCCAGGTCATTCTGGCCTGGAAACAAAGAGTCTTTTCTCATTAGGTCATATTTGTTTTTCAGGTCATTCTTTTCCAGTTTATCTTAGACGAAACATCAGCCCTTCTATTCTAAATTATTGGCAGTTACTTAATCATCAAAGTTAAATTTTGTACCAATGAGCGAATGTTATTGAACAGACGTTCTAAAAGTGGAATCTAAATACACCACCTGGACGAAATATTGCAACACCTGCGAAGGCGAATAATAGCGTAACATGGTCGATGCACGACTGTGTCTCTGGAAAGAAAAGACTATCTTCAGGTGTGCAAAATGGAACTAATGAAAACATTATTGGCACTCAAAATCTCAAAAAGTACGGATGTGCTCAATGGGTTGAAGATTATTTACAAATATTGACAATTTTATATACATTAACAAGCAGTATGCTCTAAAACTTGTGTTTGAAATTGACTAGAACTGCTTCACAAATTCAAGAACTTATTTGTTTGTATTAAAATACTCTACATTTATTATTTATCAGCTTTGAATTAATAAAATAGATGCATTTGCTTTCAATTTTGCTGAAATTGAAACATAGGTGCAGCTAGAAGATGTGCACGCTTGTTCAAGCTAAGATTTTTTCTTACTTCTTTGGAGAACCTTGTTTTTTTGCTTTGCAATAATTTGTCCACCTCAAATGTTCCCAATTTATTCATAAGGACGCCCTAAAGGCACGCACTTCCATGCTTTAATGATATGTACGTACCAGTGGAGTTTAACAGGAGTTAAACAACAATCTTTTATATAGCTTACTGATTTCAGTCCTTTCACAAAACTGAACCGTCTCTTCCTACCAGTATCATTTTCTAAATGGAAAAATTCAAAAGCTATCTCTAGATAATTTAATCATGGTTGATAAACTTTATAAAATGAATTTTATAAAATGTTCAAAACCATGTCAACTCAAAGTGCAGATCAATTCGGGTAAACATTTTGAATTGCTTCGAGGTGAAATCATTTCATGCGCTCGAAGTTCTTAACAAAGCTGCTATTGCAAAACTTAGAATCATCAAATGAATGTCATCTAAACGCATTGGAACTAATTCTAAGGTGATTATTGCATTTGATTCTCTTAAACTAGCATCGTGGAATGTCTTGATGATAGCTGACTTGTATAAGCAGTTTATAGGATTATATAGAGAGCACATCTTTCGTCATATCAGAAATGTCACTTCTTTTTATACATTAATCATTTCATACGGATTGCAAAATGTTTCAAACTTGAAGCCACCAAACCCAAACTAACCTGAAAGGTTTTTTAAAACCTTTGAGAATAATAAAAGCTTCCGCCTTATTGTGTGACAACATCAGGCTTTGATGAAAAGTACCTCTCGGTTAATCCAAATCGTTTGTTGCAATCTATTGTTTGTTATCTTTAGCTCAATAAAGTTTTCAATAATTTGATGTTTCCCTTCTTGTCATCAGAAATAGAAACTTAGAATCCGGAGACAAATATAAAGAACAAACGTGGTCAAATAACAGAAACCGTTTTTTGGTCAATGCCATTAAGATGAAAAACATTGGTTTATCCTTTGTTGCTGAGTGAATTCAATGACCAAGCTAGTTGTGTCATCAGAAGCAAAGCTACTGGCTTCGTTTCAGATAAGAATAGTTTTAGCTAAAACGTGAAAAGCCGAAGAGTTGAATTCATTTTCGAGTACGGCAGCTTCTCATCAAAATATAAACAAAGGATAATCAGCGAAGAGACTGAAATGTTAATATTCTAAAGTAAAGACTTGTTAGTTGTTAGGCATATTGGTATGATTTCTTCTGAAAAGATCTGACAACTTTTTATGAAATGCAAAGTTCAAATCTGACTGTATAGTCCTTTAGGTATTGTTCTTTGGATGTTTTGTAAGATCTTAAAACTTTGTTGGTGCCAATTTCAAATTTCCATACAAATTTATTTGTCCAAATCCTTGAAACATTCCTTACTTTCTTAGCTTTTTAAGAACTATCGATTCTTAAAATTTCCCAAAAAAAGTTGTTTGAACTTACATAATCGGGAACAAATCTGCTGAATCCGAATGAAATCAGACGATCAAGCAAAGGAAAATTGAATATAGTTCAATTCATTTACGCTATTACAAAAATATTTTGCTGGAATGCTGTACTTAAAACACTGTTTGCTTTATATTTTGCTTGGCGCATTTCTTTGTTTATGAAATTCATTGCCTAAAGTAGATAACTCTTCAGTTTGAGTCAAATTTTTTATTGTATGAAGAAAGCCAACTTTATACTACAAACAATTTTAGAACGGTAAAGGCAATTTTAACTTTATCAAACAGCAAATTATTCAAGACAGCGAGGTCACACCAGAACAGTTTCACTAAATTAATATAAGGGGTTATGGCCGACTCATTAAAAATGAAAGAACGTATAATTGTTTTGCTGAAAGTAAACGGTGATGGTAAGTTTCAATAGAATTGTGCAGGTGTAGACCAACGAGAGATTCCAGCAAGAGCCAGTAGAACTCAGTGCAGCTAGAATTGAATGTCTTGAAAGGTAAGCATGAGTCTGTCCTTATTTATGGTGCGAGTTTGTATTGCCACTAAGCAAGAAAGTATCATTTTAGTGTACTTAGTGTACATAAAATATATGCAATTAATCAGCATCACAGATGATTAAATTTCATAGACATTATGTAAGAAATTGAGGAAAAAAGTAAGGGACGCAAATTTGCAATAAGGCAGTAATATGAAAAGTTTTGCATTTATTCTCAATTCTGTGTGATGCGTATATCTTATGTGTAGAAATAGTTTATAAATTGAGAAAAAATTTTCAAAAAAATCAACGAAAGGAGTTGCTTGTGTGACAGGTGCCTATCTATGTCGTCTTCTGCTATATCCAGTTATCATTGGTATGTACCATTTCAGCCTCTTCAGTTTCGCCAGCAATGAGCGTAAAATTATATACCAATTTCACAATTGCTAGAAAGAGCGGAACTAGTTTTAGCATACTTAAAAGTACATTTTTCGTCCAACACTCCTCAGAGTATACAAACGTCGGAATATAACCAAAAGGTAACGCAGATTGGTCAATTATAGCCAATCACGCGCTTTGCATATCACCCTCTAGTGTTTCGATCCGCATCTGGCTATTTATTTGATCAGTTTTTGGTTATCTTCCGACGTTTGCATACTCTGAGGAGTGTCGGACGAAAAAAGTACTTTTAAGTATGCGAAAACTTGTTCCGCTCTTTCTAGCAATTGTGAAGTTTTGCACCAGAAAGCACTTGTTAAATACTAATTCATGGTACTGCTCGAGAAGTTTTACAATTGTATTGGTAGTAACACCAACAAATACACAGCTTGGGATCGCAACATTGAAATGTGAAATAAACAGCAAAGGACTTGACTTACTGAACAAATCTTAATTTGAAGAGAAAGGGAGTGAGTGCAGTTGATTTAGACGAGCTTTAACCGTTTTCAGCCAAGATGAAATAAGCAACTGACGCTTCGCAAAAGACAAAGGCTGAACGGAAAGATAAGTTCAACAAGTAGTTTACTCTCAGAACACAGTACAAGAATGAAACTTGTTCCTAAAGAGAATGAAATGGCTCGAATTTGTTTTTGTTTATTTCCCATTTCAAACATGTCTTGCAAACATCAAGCAGAGGAGAGGATCATACAGAAAAATTGAAATAAAAGTCTTTTTTGAAAGTTCAACTGCAAAACACAGCCAGGAATATACAGAGACTTTTGCTTAATAGGACAAATGAATTTCTAAATTGACTAAATTAATTTAGAACATTCTTCAACAAACTAATGAATTTCTAAATTAAACTAGAGTCAATTCGTAAGAAAGGATATAAATCATCAATAATAAGGACTTAACAAGTCTACTTTGTACGTTAATGCCAAGTTTCATTTTTCGGTATTAGCTGTTTGTACTTTAATGCCAAGTTGGTATTAGGGGATTTTCTCTCCACTTCATATAATCACTTCCCGTTCCACGCAGAGTTGTTCTCGATTCATAAGTTAATAGTTATTATCCATGCTGGGCCATGAGTGTTGCCAACTTATGTTAATCAAAGGACTTCTCCAAAGATCACAATAAAAGCACTTTATAAAAGCAAGAAATTGCGGAACCTGTTTTTACAGAGTTGAAGTACTTTTTTGTCTGACACTCCTCAGAATATGCAAACGTCTTTTACCTTGAGCTGTTCTAAAATTAGGTTTTAAACAACGTTGATTGGTCAATTATATTCAATCATGCGCTCTTCTTATCACCCTCTAGTTTTTTCGATCCACAACTGGCTATTTATCATGTCAGCTTTTGGTTGCTTTCCGACATTTGCATACTTTGAGAAGCATCGGACGAGAAAATACATTTAGTCTGCAGAAACTAGCTCCGCTATTTTTAGCTATTGTGATGTTTTGTACCGGAAGGAACTTGTTCACATATAACAGCGCTTTCTTGGACAAGTTTCATGAGTGTGCTAGCTGGGCAAAATTTCTATCAACTTCAACCATAGTGAGTAGGAATTCAATAGTTAGAGAAAATACAAATTTAAAGGCTGAAGATAATTTTATCTAAGGCACTCTGCCCGCAATATCATATTGTGTCATCTAAAGTTCTATTATAGAGAGCACAGCCATTGCAAGTGAGTTTTATCCTAGCTGAGTTAGAACAGGGTGCTGATTCGCTGTAATATAGTATTCATTTTAGCACTGAATTTTTGTAGAATGACCCCTTTTGTAGATTGTGTACTTCATGGGAACAATCCAAACCATTGGCTTCAACGAACTAACAAGTCATGTTATTGCAACTGTGAGTATGACAAATTGGTCTTAGCGAAGGCCTTCTTCTTCTCAAGGCAATTATGCAATCCGTTGAGAGATTTTTAGATGCTGATACGATTGCCATCATTTCTATTATGTCCCACAATGAGTTAACCCAAAAGACGTAAGATGCTAGCATATCGCAACCTTCTTAGTTAAGCAACTTGGTTTCCAAGTTTCATCAATATATTTTTCGACTTTCTGTGAAGACAGTGGTGCTTATTTTCTTTTGAATTACTCCTTATTTTACTACAGATGGGAATAAAAAAAATCAAAAGCATTTAAAATCTATTCTATTGAAATTATTTCGAAGAATATTTATGTTTGTTTTCCTAGGCTATGGATACTAGTGACTTCGAAAGGTGTCAATGGAGAAATACTTCGATTATCATGCAAAACGTTTGCCAACTTCTCTGTTGTGCTTCAAGATCGCTCACTTAGGGCCGCTTTCAGCACATTTGATAGTCTTGATGAGTATACGTGTAAGTTCGAATGCATTCAAGAACAGCGATGCAAGTCTATCAATGTAAATGAGGAGCTTGGTGCTTGTCAGTTGAACAATAAATCAGCACAGGACCCTAATGACGGCATAGAAACACAGGCAGCAGCTGGTTGGACATACTATTCTACTCGTTATGATGAATTGCATGTGAGTTTGAATAGCAACTTCAATTCATTGACACAAAATTCTAATAGGGCTAGTTGTTTGAATCTGATGGTAAGTGATTATTACATTTTTTCAGGTTGGTCAGCTCTGCCAATCCGTAAAACCTTGCAGGAGTGGAGAAAAGTGCGTTGATACATGCACATGCCCTGGTTACCAATGTCTCGGTGAGGCAGTTTCGCAATTCAGCAAGTAAATAGAAGGAGAATTCAAATTGTTTTATCATTTGAATCACTCGTTTGGTCAAAAACTCATTTTCTTATTCAACTTGAATATTTCTCTTTAAAAATGTAAATTAGGAAAATTATTCAAAAGTATGCAAATGAATGAAAAGTAACAAGTCTTGAAATTGATAGATTTCGACGAATGCAAGGCTCAAACACACAGATGTCACCAGAAGGAAAAATGTACCAACATGTATGGCTCGTATTCCTGTCAATGTAACGTTGGATTTCGTGGAGATGGGAGAAGCTGCGCTGGTAAGTTTTATTAAAATGAAATCGACCAAATCCTTTTTGCTTTATAACTAAATATCAGATGTGTCTACGCACCTCTGATTGATTGAAAGTAATGGTAATAATACTCAGTCATTCCCTTCCATTCCTGAAGATATCTGACCTTCCATAAAGCAACAAAGAGTTGAAACTGTAAGTTACTCTTTCGCAGAAATTATGTACTAAGTATATAGG
The DNA here is from genome assembly GCA_003864495.1 of Nemopilema nomurai. Taxonomy (NCBI): domain Eukaryota; kingdom Metazoa; phylum Cnidaria; class Scyphozoa; order Rhizostomeae; family Rhizostomatidae; genus Nemopilema; species Nemopilema nomurai. The sequence goes on along the minus strand of ML133465.1, from coordinate 989,651 downwards.
CTGTCAATTGCAAAAGTGATAAGTGTATTTAGTTTTGCCTTGCATTGAAGAAGTATTCTGAATCACTAGAGTGCGAGCGTATATCACTACAGTTATAAGCCTTCATCGAATGTATTCAGGTTTATTTTGATTATAAATGGCAATAAACAAACAATGGCCCACTCACAGTTATTGCAAAGTTTAACGCGACTTTAGCATCTCTGTTGCATTGATTGCCAGTTATCTCTCATGGAATTCCTTTCTCTAATGTTGTCTTGCAAATGCAATATAGTGGTTTTTTGTACTTCTCTTCCTAGTTATTTTTCAATCTAACTAGCTCATGAACGTTTTAAAATGGTGTGAAAAGCCTGAAAATCCATCATTTTTACTTTATCACAATAAAAACATTTTTTAGACATTTGACAGCCAAAAATTGTGCCCATCAGTAACATTTAAGTAAGAAGGTGTATAAAAAACTAGCGTGACAAGTTCCAATGTACAAGAGTCTGAAACCGTCGAACAGGATGGGAAAACGTTTTCAACGAATAGAACGGTGAAAATGTACCTATGTCAAATTTGTATATTGCAGTTTTCAAAAACATAGTTGTTGGTCGGAATGAGCCAGTTAACCCACGGCGCAATTAAATTGTGGTTGCTCCAATTTCAACCGTTATCGCCAAGGGGACAAAGAGGAGAAGAGAGCAAGTCGAACACCGCTGTGCACAACACAGTTTTATTCATATGATGACAAGTCAAATTGCTTTGTAATGAATCTTTTGAAATTTTTTAATTCATGACAAATGGCTCAGCTTTATGCTGCTGTGCCAAAAGCCATCCATGATAGGGTTGGGTGAGCGTACAATCTAAATCCATTTCAATGTCAAGAATGATATAGGAAGATGAAACTTACAAATGCTGCGCTTTCAGCAGGATACTGATTACTGGCTCTTTCCAACCAAAAGCATCACTTCAGCATACAGCAGGTCACTTTTCCTGCATTCCAGAGTTGTGCATGACAAATTGTTATCATGAATACAATTGGCGATTATAATTACCTTTGTAGTGATTGAAAACCCACTGAAGGGGCTCACGCGTGACACAAGTTGACTGCTCCGGCTGACGACCGATCGGGCTCTGCGTGTTTAAAACTCTTGTTTCCTTTTCGATCCCCAAGACTTTTTGAGGAAACAAACACTTCCTCATTAACTATTGATAACCATGTCGGTTCAACATGATTGACCAGGTATTAGATAGAAATGGCCAAGGAAAAAGAGGTCTTCACGCTGTAACGAGTGCCAGACGAAAAATTACGCTAAGTTTGCAAAAACCTGTTCCGCTATTTCTAGCTATCGTAAAATGCTAGTAGTGTCATCTTTGGAAAATCCCATGTTTAACATAAGTTGGCAACACTCATGGCACAGCATGGGTAATAATTATCGAATTATGAATAGAGAGAAACTTTGCGACGAAAGAGAAGTGATTGAATGAAGTGGGGAGAAAATCCCCTAATACCGACTTTTTAAATGTTAAACTATTTCTACATATTAAATATACGCATCGCACAAAATTCAGCGTAAGAATAAATGCATATCTTTTCTTATTACTGCCTTCTTGCATATTTGCGTCCCTTAATTTTTTCCTCAATTCCGTATATAATGTCTTTGCAATTTATTCATTTGTCATGCTGATTAAATGCATATATTTAGTTGAGTACACTAAATTGATACTCTCTTGCTTTCTAGCAATGCAAACTCGCTCCATAAGTCAGATTTTTTTTAGAAAGAAATCATACTAATATGCTTAACTACTATAAACTTTTTACTTTACAATATTAACTTTTCCTTTATTTTGCTGATTTTTTCTTTCTCTTTATTTGATGAGAAGGTGCCTTACTAAAAAATGAATTCAACTCTTCAGCTTTTCCACGTTTTTGCTAAAACTATTCTTACCTGAAACCGACCCACTAAGTTTGCTATTGAAGAAATAATTAGCTTGGCCATTGAATTTACTCAGCATCAAAGGAAAAACTGTTTCATCCTGATGCCCTTGACCAAAAAATGGTGTCTGTTATTTGACCACGTTTGTCTCTTGTAATTGTCCCCGGATTGTAAGTTTCTATTTTTGACGACAAGAAGGTAAACAACAACTTATTGAAAACTTTATTCAGTTAAAGATGACAAACAGATGACTGCAAGGAACGATTTGGATTAACCGAGAAATACTTTCCAACAAAGCGCGGTGTTCTTATAAAATAAGATGAAAGATTGTATTTTTCGTAAAAGCTTCAAAACACCTTTCAGGTTAGTTTGGGTTTGGTGGCTTCAGGTTTGAAACACTTTGCAACCCGTATAAAATGAATAATGTATAGAGAGAAGTGACATTTCTTAAGTGACGGAAGATGTGCTCTCTTTATAATCTATGCAAAATCTCATCCTATGTAGATAGAAAGGGTTGGTACCCTTCAAAGGCTTTTCAATTAGTCCTTTAAAAAGAACGTGTGAGATGGCCACTATTTTGAAAAACATTGAAAGAAAAATTATTTTAAAAGTTTTTTTGATATTTCACAGTTATGCGACACATTTTCGCACTCGTTGATGACTGTCACCAGCAGGCCATTTGCATCAACAACTATGGTTCATTTTCTTGCCAATTTAAAAGTGGGTTTACCGGTCATGGTAAAGATTGCTCGGGAAAATTTTGACATCTGATATTCGCTAGAAAAATTTATCTTTTCTGTCGATTGTGTCAGCGTTAGGTTGTTTTCCGACGTTTGTATACTCTGTATCTGAGGATGAATAGGAGACTCTTGCTAAAGTATGTCAAAACTGTGGTCTTAAAGTCTTAAAGTATATGTACCAGATTAACATAGCTATGTCAATATCGGAAGTGAAGCGTTAATTGCAACTTTGCGTAGAGTTATAACCTTCCAAAAAATTATGCTTTAAGAAAATCTTTCCGCCTCATAGCCAGATTGATGGGCTATAAAGTTACTGAACTATTAAAGCTCTAAATCTAATAATGCTTTTGCTAGGATGCCTATTTTTTGAACATTTGAATCAAAATTAAAGAATCATGCTCTAGGACATCTTCAAGCTGATATATATTTGGCCTACCTTCCTCTTAAGTATCATGTACATTTTAGAAAACGTTGCTTTGATGAAACCTACGGCTCTGTCATCAACATACATGAACAACGAAGGAGTATTCATGGCCAGTTTTGGAAATGATGGAAGTCTATCAGGCTTGAGAGCCGCAACATTGATTGAAAATTATCCGTGGTGGCGAGTGGACCTTGTTGAACAGAGAGCAGTGAAAATGATTGCAATATTAGGACCCTTGAAATTTTATAATCTAAATCCGCTTAATGTTAGTGTTGGAGATGACAGCTCTAGTGGCGGACGCAATAACCGACTCTGTATCAAAAACGGAAACGTGTCGAATACAATGTCCTACTATAGTTGTCCAACTGTTCTGTTTGGTCGATACGTCAACGTGTTTGTCAACAGAAAAAGCAGAATTGCATTTACTGAACTTGAGGTTTATGAAGGTATGAGTATGAATTTTGTATTTTGTTAACGCCCTTATTGACAATGGAAAGAATCCTTTGGAGGGGTGTCACTGTGAAGGTCATGAAAACTCTCACTAATGGACAGTCAAATCCTAAGATGGCCAAGACAAAGCTACTAAAGAAAACAGAGTAGCCTTGTGAAATGTCAAATACAACGAGCATTGGCCACATATGTTTGCCTTGTTATCATTCCAAAAGCGTCATAAAGCGATGATTATCCATCTCTTGATTCGCAACTTTTTACCTTTATTATTAATCGAAGCTAAATTAATACCTTGTTCAATGAGGTAAGGTATGGTAGCATGTAGAATGTATAAACTGTTAGAAATGATATCTCTACTAAGATTGCGCCCAAATCTTTTCAGCTTTTGACATCCGAAAATCTCTAGCATTTCATCCGCTTGAGTAACGAGGCTATCATCATGTTCAATATTTTAACAATATAAATTCCTTTGCTTAAATTAGTTCGTAACATTGAAAGTGTTGGCAATTAAATTTAGGCAGAAACGTTGCGTTCAAAAGGCCGTCGTCCAGTTCATCGGTGCTTACCGCCTACTATGCAGGATACACGCTATATGCCAGCCTTGGGAATGATGGTAACACAACGGGCAAATGGCAGGGATGCAGCATCACGCATTTGGAAAACATGCCCTGGTGGCAAGTGGATCTGACAAAGCAAGCGGCAGTGTCGAGTGTGCGAATAAAGAGTAGTCTGATCACTCCATTCAATGTCAGTGTTGGAGACGATAGTTCGAATGGTGGACGAAACAATGCACTTTGTGTAGACGATGGGATCCTAAACGCTGGAGAGCTGAAATACTTTTACTGCTCGACTGTTTTGAATGGTCGATACGTGACTGTGTTTGTAAACAGAATACAGCGTCTACAGATATGCGAAATGGAAGTCTATGAAAGTATAATTGGCACATATTAACTCAAAATCTGTAAAAGTCCCATGTACTCAAGGGTTTGAAGATCGTTTGCAAATAAATAGGCTAGAGCTGCTTCATAAATTCGAAAACCTGTTAGTTTGTATGAACGGACTTTGCAAATAGCTAAAGTTATAGATCTTATCTATTAGGCATTTGTGAGACTTTAGAATAGATACATTGCCATTCAATTTTGCTTTAGTTGTAATACATCGGCATAGAAAAGGAGGTACACGTTTTTTCAAGCTGACCTTTTCTCCAAATCTTCAGAGCAGTTGGTTTTTTTGGTGCATTTTGTGTGTCTACCTTTTCTGCTGTCTTACATTTTATTAAAAGGTTTTTTACTGCACTATTCTGGAATTTATTTCGTATTGCTTATAGAGTTTGACGTTAATCCTTGCAATTTACTTTATAACCCTTTGGATAAATAAAGTTTTCACAAATATAGGATCTGTCCTGCTTTTGGCAGATAAGAGAATCTTCCATCCCTGCTCAAATGCCAAGCGTGAGATATAGAAAGGTAAAGTAGTTAGATATAAAAGGGTGCAAAGAATACTTTAGATACAGCTTGGTCGAGGGGCGAAAATGGCAAAGTTCTCATTTTACAAAGTTGCACATAAGTCAGGTTGCAGCAGAAATTTTTATTTCAGGGTTTCGTAAGATATTGAAACAACAATAGCGGCAAATTTAAGTTCTGTACAAAAATTTATGATAAGTGCTTTTTGGTACAAAATTGAAAGATGTTGTTGGTGTATGCAAGCGCCCTCGGAGCATGCAAACGTCTTGAAATGACCAAACGTTGACAAAACAAATAGCAAGCTGCGGATATCGAAATCATTAGAGGATGATTAAAAGAGGGCACGATTGGCTATAGTTGACCAATCGCTCTCACTGAACAATTCACTTTTAGATGCTCCAAATGGAAAGGAGGATCTCTACACTATAAAAAGAGAGATTTTGCATTGAAATCACTGAATTTTGGCACAATGCTTATCCTCCAAAAGTTGTTCCTCAACAGCCGAGTTACAGTCAATTTATTTACTTATCTACGAATGACAGATATTTCAGCACTTATGCTCGTTTGAATTTGTTTAAATATTTCCAAAGTCTTTGAAAAATGGGTCATACATAACGAGCATTCAGAATGCTATGAAATTTCGTAAACGACTAAGTTTATCTATTGGGTGGGAATACAATCCATTGGGTGAAGGGAAACATGACCTTAGCATTATAAACCATACGAGAATACACCGCTGAATAACAAAAGCTTATGTCTTTCTTTATTTGGCATTCGAAGGTAAGTGAAAATGATCATTATTGGTCATGTACAATCAATCATGCGCCCTAGTTTACATCCTTTAGTGTGTTTACTTTGCAAGCTTTTAGCCATTTCCTGCAAAAACTGGTTATATTTCTTCTATTTTTTGCGTACAAACATTTGTGTTCGCCTCCGTGAAGAATCCTATTCTTTATCTAGCTTTCACAGAGCTTTAATGTTATACGTAAAATCGCAAAATCGATTGAAAATTTTTTTCAAAATGAATAAGCTGGGTTTGAACAAAAGGTGAAGATAAAGAAAAGGCAATTGAAGATAATGAAGATAAATTATCTCATAACGCAAGTCACAAGGTTAGAATCTTTTCTTTTAAAAAAAGATTACTACTACTCCTGTTTCAATTCTTGAACTGGTTGATTTAGAACATGGCTAAGACAAATTACTTATAAGCTAAAATTGTCACATTTCTTATTTAATTTTGTCAGGAGATACTCTCTTTCCGACTAGTTTTGTAACTATCAAGAAGGTTCCTACTCTAAATGGCTCCTTCCAGGCAACTTAGATTACTTCTATGTTGTATACAGAATTTCTTGTATCAATTTGTAGTGTTCGTGTCTTGTTTATATAGTATTTATTCGTATGTAGAGAATTCCAAAATAAATGAACTGACCTAAGCTAGAATGTTTTCTTGAAGTTTTGTTTATTTTAGATTTTGTGATGTGTAATTTTTTGTTTTTGAAATTCTTTGCTTAGATGGAAAAGTTTTAATTTCAGTCAATATTGTTAATCATTGAGGGAAGCAAATTTTTTTATTTTCTAGGTATTTTCAGAATTTTATAGGCAATTTTCTCTTAATCAAGCATTACACTTATTCATCTCACCAGAACAGTTGCACTTAGTTGAAATGTCGGATTGTACCCGAATCATGAATAATGAAAGAAGCCGCGTTTGTTTAACTCAAAGTGAACGGTGATGATGGGTGTTGAGAATCAGACCCATGTTGACCAAAGTGAAGGTCAAACAAAAAAATTTGCAACATGGAAATGTTGATATTCCCATCGAGGAAAGGAAAATTCCTATAGTAAATTTAAGAGAAGATTGTGCAAGAAAATAGGCAAGAAAGCTGTAATCAGAAAGGGAGCATCTTCATTTATCCTCCAATTGGTCCTTGCAAATGCTTCACTTTTACTTGATAAGTTGTTTAAAGCTTCATTATTCAAAGTTAGTTATCATCAATCTTGCAATATTTAATCAATATTCATAGTAAGTTATCATCAATCTTGCAATATTTAATCAATATTCATAGTAAGTTATCATCAATCTTGCAATATTTAATCAATATTCATAGTAAGTTATCATCAATCTTGCAATATTTAAAAATGATTTTGGCTTCTGCAAGGATGCTTCTAACATGATTGAGTAGGAAATTGAAGACGAACTCAAGGGACTGCTCAAAAGATTTGGCACTTGCAGTGGCGTAGCGTGAATCTTTTCATAGGCTCTTCACTTTCACCAAAAAGGCTTGATCCGGCGTTGCATAGACGAGAGCCAGGGAAGCTAGGTGGGGTGAAAAGATTTGAACAACTTGTGCTGGAGTTATAGTGAATTTGTCAAACCCAGGCTGCCAAATTGTAGGCTTACTATAGCGAAATGTGTTACGTTTGTTGGTGTTTTCTTTACTACGGGGAAGTTGATGCTTGTGAACCAACTGGTGAGCTTGGCCAATCCGCCTTTGTCCCGAATAAGTAGCACAGAAATCATCAACAAACGCTAATAAAATAAACGGAAGCTAATTAAGCAAGACAGTTTGTGCCCAATAATACGCGCTGACAGGCACATAAGAAATGTGCATACCAACAAAACAAGACATATTATGGCATGTGACTGGCACCTGAGACATCAAAAAATTGGTTTGATACAAAATCCAACCGCTACTTATTTACAATGGTTGTTGAAGAATTGTGAAACGTTTTAAACGAACAAAGCGTCCTTTTCCAGATACAAGGGTTTTAAAATTAGAGTTGACAGAAGAAACCTCCAATCAACAAACATACATTTTCAGCCTGCTACGAGGTGTTCTGCTTATTTCTCAATTGTTTCAGCAAAACCTCAATGGTGTTAATAGATTCATGAAATTCAGTGCGATGATTGGTTGGAATTTGGCGGAAGGGATTCACTGCTTATTTCGTGACGTAGTTGAGTTGAAAAACAAAGGGAGATAGTGGGAGAAACAGCCCAGCTTCTTCTCCTTCGTAGCGCATTCAAAAACAAATTCAATGTATCGGCATTGGTGCATTGACATGCAAATCGAACAGAGAAGGGGAACCTACAGCAGAAAACAACTATTCAAGTTGTTGAAATCAATTTCATAAGGGATAATTTATGAGTTTTAATGTAGTTACTGCGTTTGCTAGAATATGTATATGCGGCCAGTGACTGAAGGTGAGCCATACTGACACTCATGAAATGCAATTTGCACCAACAGCTATGGCTCATTTTAATGCAAATGCAGAACTGGATTTAAAATGGTCAAAGAAAGATGCAGACGCGAGTATTTCAGGCCTAGTTTAAACGGCACAACATTTAACTTTATTGAACTCGACAGATTAATTTAGTGTAGACGAATGTGACTGGAGCAACTATGCCTGCCCTATGGTGTGACTCTGGAGCGACTTTAAACTAAACGTAGCACCTTTGATGCACCAAACATAATGCATCACCTGTGCATAAGTTAATAGTACTACATTGTGTGACTAAACGAGGCAATGCATGTGCAGGAATAATTTTCTCAAAGTCGATTTTCTTTTAGGTGAGCTTAATGAGAATTAGAGGGGAAAATCTCTTATATTGGTCTTTTGAAGATTATTTGGCTAATTTTGAAGTTACATTTTGGCTTCAACTGTGAATCATACCCATCAAAGTGCAACAAAGTGCGATGCTTTCGATACACCATTTCACGACAAATCGTGTAGCATATTCTCGGGGCTTATGACGAGTAATATAATGTGCCGGTTTCTCTATCTAAAGCTTTTACTACACGGTTTCGTTGTTACACGTTTTGTTGTGCGTAGTCTGCTATCGTTGGAAATAGCTTGTCATAGAAAAAGGTGTACTAAGATCATTCCCCTGCTCTAGTTATCCCCCTGGCAGTTATGTCAGTCTCTTCGTGGGTCGCCATGAAACTCTCAGCAAAACTGAGTTTGAAGTTTACAAAGGCATGATATGTTCGTGGTTATAGATGACATTTGACACTGATTTTAGCAACTGTGCATTTGTTGCATTTGACTAACTTTCCAAACATTCAAGGGATTTGAAACAAATCATGGCAATATCAGTATCAATGATGAGGCTAATCCAAAATGGAATCCTTTAATCTCTATCCATTATGTATTTACAATTGCCTCTTTCGGCTACAAGAGAAACAACTTTGAGCCAAATAACGTTACTAACATACACTAACACTGATTTTAAATTTTGTCTGTATTGGTTTATCAAAAGACAACCAGGCTAATAAGAGCTGACATGATCAAAGGGCACAGCACGAAAAGTTAGTTTTCAGAATCAATGCAGTTTTAGAGGGGTTTCGTCTTAAGGCGTAGTTTCATGTGCTAGGATGGTCTGTCCCTTCGCACACTACTTCCTTAGCATCTTTCTTAAAATTTTCATATCAAACTGAGCGAACTGTAGACCGTCGGTGATCGGGATCTAGTCACGCCTGTTGGCATGGTAATCGATTCCCTTAACCACCCATCATCTGACTGCGTGAAAAGCTTTTCCTTTTTGGAAATGACTGATGCCTATACTCTTTTAATCCTTGAGCATAGTAGTCGCTGTCAATTTTCAAGCCGGTTTCTTCTATCTATGTTAGGTCAAAACATTGCGTACAAAAAGCCGTTGTCCAGTTCATCGGTGCATACCTACGGCAAATACACGTTGATGGGAATGGGATGGGAATGATGGTAAAAGGACTGAGGACGGGCAAAGGTGCAGTGTCACGCAGAAAGAAAACATGCCCTGGTGGCAAGTGGATCTGACAAAGCAAGCAGCAGTGTCGAGTGTGCGAATAACGAGTGGTGTTACTTGGGCTCCATACAGGATCAATCCATTTGATATCAGTGTTGGAGACGATAGTTTGAATGGTGGACGAAACAATGCATTGTGTGTGGAAGAGGGGATCCTAAATGCTGCAGAGTTAAAGTACTTTTACTGCCCGACGTTGCTGCATGGTAGATACGTGACTGTGTTCCTGAACAGATTTGAGTTACTTCAAGTTTGTGAAGTGGAAGTCTATGGAAATGTAAATGGCACTCTTTAACTCTCACTTTTGTGGAGTTTAAGAAAGCTTTTTATTCTGTTGACTACAACAATCTCATTGTTACATTGTTGTCTCATGGTATTAATGGAAAAATGTTAGGTATCATTAAGTCCATGTATGCAAAGGTAAAGCCCTGTGTAACGGGTCAGGAAAGCCAAACCAATCTCCTTTCCTGCCATCGTGGTGTTTGGCAAGGTTGTTTGTTGAGTCCGTTGTTGTTCACTTTGTTCTTTAATGACTTAGACTCAAAGATTAGTGATGGGTCTACTGGTGTCTCATTAGGTGATAGAAATATCTGTACCCTTTTATACGCTGATGACTTAGTTTTATTAGCTAATGCTGCTGTTGACCTGCAATCCTAGTTGAACGAGCTAAACCAGTTCTGCATGTCTATTAATATGGAGATAAATACTTCCAAAACCAAGATAATGATTGTATAAAAAACCGAGAAAAAATCTAAGGCGTGCAAAATATGGAAATTTGGTGATAAAGATATCAGAAAATGCAATGAGTACAAATACCTTGGAGTTACTTTTAAATCTAATGTTTCCTACAGTCCTTATGATGATATAATTAAACAAAAAGCTCAAAAATCTTTCTTTGCTTTTTTGTCCAAAAGCAACGAATGGGATGGATTCAACCCAAGGCTGTTTCTATTTTTATTTGACAGTATAATACTTTCTATTCTAAATTAAACCTCGGACGAAGGGATCTGGTACATGGGAATGCCTGGAAAACTTCACCTTATGGCTTGCAAGTCAACCCTAGGTGTTAAAAAGATCTACAACGCCTCTTGGGGTTTATGCAGAGCTGGGACGTTGTTCGCTGCTTGAACATAGACATATTAATATCCTAAAATTTCATATTCGCTTGATAAATTTTTATTCTTCAACATATGCATATAGAGCATTTCAAGTATTAAATAATGATGCAGATACCGGTGTTTCTCATTGGGTCAGTATTGCCCGTTCCCTGCTGGCCCTTTACAGAATACATACAAACGATAACCTCTATCGTGAAATCAAAAATATCTTCCATTCTAGGTCAAAAGTTATGGAAAATTTACAAGCACAAATTATTCTCAACAAAAAGCTTTGTACATACGCATCTTTCAAAACAGTTGATAAGTTTCAGAACTACTTAGACTTGATACTTAGCAAAAAGAAAAGATCCAACTTTGCAAAACTACGTCACTGTGTGAATGATGAGATCCTAAGCGCTGTAGAGCTGAAATACTTTTACTGCCCGACGGTGCTGCATGGTAGATACATAACTGTGTTCCTAAACCGATTTGAGTTTCTCCAAGTTTGTGAATTTGAGGTTTTTGAAAAAGTATTTTCAATTCCTTAACTTTCAAGATAATAGAAATATTGGTGCACTGTTAATAGATTCTGAAAATGTCAATGAATTAAGAAAATTTATCACTTTTTAGCATTGTCGCACATCCAAAATCTAAAATTTAACAAATATCTTACATCTGAAGCTATAAAAGTAACTCCAACAACTTTAATATAATCGATTTACCTGCAAAATTCATTTCAAAAACCATCCAGGTCATTATGGCCTGGAAACAAAGAGTCTTTTCTCATTAGGTCATATTTGTTTTCAAGTCATTCTTTCTCAGTTTATTTTAGACGAAACATCAACCCTTCTATTTTGAATTATTTGCAGTTACTTATTGATCAAGTTAAATTTTGTGCCAATGAGTGAATGTTGTTGAACAGACGTTCTAAAAGTGGAATCTAAATACACCACCTGGACGAAATATTGCAACACATGCGAAGGCGAATAATAGCGTAACATGGTCGATGCACGACTGTGTCTCTGGAAAGAAAAGACTATCTTCAGGTATGCAAAATGGAAGCTAATGAAAAAATTATTGGCACTCAAAATCTCAAAAAGTACGGATGTGCCCAATGGGTTGAAGATTATTTGCAAATATTGACAATTTTATATACATTAACAAGCAGTATGCTCTAAAACTTGTGTTTGAAATTGACTAGAACTGCTTCACAAATTCAAGAACTTATTTGTTTGTATTAAAATACTCTACATTTATTATTTATCAGCTGTGAATTAATAAAATAGATGCATTTGCTTTCAATTTTGCTGAAATTGAAACATAGGTGCAGCTAGAAGAAGTGCACGCTTGTTCAAGCTAAGATTTTTTCTTACTTCTTCGGAGAACCTTGTTATTTTTGCTTTGCAATAATTTGTCCACATCCAATGTTCCCAATTTATTCATTAGGACGCCCTAAAGGCATTTTAACAGGAGTTAAACAACAATCTTTTATATAGCTTACTGATTTCAGTCCTTTCACAAAACTGAACCGTCTCTTCTTACCAATATCATTTTCTAAATGGAAAAATTCAAAAGCTATCTCTAGATAATTTAATCATGGTTGATAAACTGGTTGGCGTGAATTTTACAAAATGTTTAAAACCATGTCAATTTGAAGTGCAGATCATTTCGGGTAAAAATTTTGAATTGCTTTGAGGTGAGGTGAAAGCATTTAATGTGCTCAACGTTCTTAACAAAGCTGCTATTGCAAAACTTAGAATCATCAAATGAATGTCATCTAAACGCATTGGAACTAATTCTAAGGTGATTATTGCATTTGATTCTCTAAAACCAGCAGCGTGGAATGTCTTGATGATAGCTGACCTGTATAAGCAGTTTATATGGTTATATATAGAGCACATCTTTCCTCATTTAAGAAATGTTACTTCTCTCTATACATTTTTCATTTCATACTGATTGCAAAATGTTTCAAACTTAAAGCCACCAAACCCAAACTAACCGAAGGTTTTTTTGAAATCTTTACGAATAAAACAGGCTTCCACCTTATTGTATGACAACATCTGGCTTTGTTAGAAAGAACCTCTCGGTTAATCCCAATCGTTCCTTGCAATCTATTGTTTGTTATCTTTAGCTCAATAAAGTTTTCAATAATTTGATGTTTCCCTTCTTGACATCAGAAATAGAAACGTCCAATCCGGGGACAAATATAAAGAACAAAGGTGGTCAAATAACAGAAACCGTTTCTTGGTCAATGCCATTAAGATGAAAAACATTGGTTTATTCTTTGTTGCTGATTGAATTCAATGACCAAGCTAGTTGTGTCATCAGAAGCAAAGCTACTGGCTTCGTTTCAGAAAAGAATAGTTTTAGCTAAAACGTGAAAAGCCGAAGAGTTGAATTCATTTTCGAGTACGGCAGCTTCTCATCAAAATATAAACAAAGGATAATCAGCGAAGAGACTGAAATGTTAATATTCTAAAGTAAAGACTTGTTAGTTGTTAGGCATATTGGTATGATTTCTTTCTGAAAAGATCTGAAAACTTTTTATGAAATGCAAAGGTCAAATTTGACTGTATTGAGGTATTGTTCTTTGGATGTTTTGTAAGATCTTATAACATTGTTGGTGCCAATTTTAAATTTCCATACAAATTTATTTGTCCAAATCCTTGAAACATGCCTTACTTTCTTAGCTTCTTAATAACTATCGATTCTTTATTTTCTCACAAAAGTTGTTTGAACTTACATAATCGGGAACAAATCTGCTGACTCCGAATAAAAAGAGACGATCAAGCAAAGGAAAATTGAATATAGTTCAATTCATTTACGTTATTACACAAATATTTTGCTAGAATGCTGTACTTAAAACATCGTTTGCTTTATATTTCGCTTGGCGCATTTCTTTGTTTATGAAATTAATTGCCTAAAGTAGAGAATTCTTCAATTTGAGTCAAATTTGTTATTGTATGAAGAAAGCAAACTTTATACTACAAACAATTTTAAAAGGGTAAAGACAATTTCAACTTAATCAAACAGCAAATTATTCAAGACAGTGAAATCACACCAGTACAGTTTCACTAAATTAATGTAAAGGATTATGGCCGACTCATTAAAAATGAAAGAACGCATAATTGTTTTTCTGAAAGTAAACGGTGATGGTAAGTTTCAAAAGAATTGTGCAGGTGTAGACCAACGAGAGAGTCCAGCAAGAGCCGGTAGAACTCGGCGCAGCCTGAACTGAATGTCTTGAAAGGTAAGCATGAGTCTGTCCTTAATCATGGGGCGGGTTTGTATTGCAAGGAAGCAAGAAAGTATCATTTTAGTGAACTCACCTAAAATATATGCAATTAATGAGCATCACAGATGATTAAATTTCATATACATTATGTAAGAAATTGAGGAAAAAGTAAGATACACAAATTTGTAATATGGCAGTTATATGGAAAGTTGTTTATTTATTCTGAATTCTGTGTAATGCGTGTATCTAATGTGTACAAATAGTAAAGTATTTGAGAAACAACTTTATAAAAAAAATCAAACAAAAGAAGGAGCTTATGTGACAGGTGCCTATATATTTCCTCTTTTGCTATATCCAGTTATCATTGGTATGTACCATTTCAGCTTCTTCAGTTTCGACAGCAATGATTGTAGAATTAAATACCAATTCATAGCATTGCTCGAGAGTTTTACAATTATATTGATAGCAGGGGCGGATCCAGAAGTTAGCAACCTTTGCGCGAGCATAAGTCAGATTTTTTCAAACATGTCTAGAAAGAGAGTGAGTGCAGTTGATTTACACGAGCATTAGCCGTTGTCAGCCAAGATGAAATAATCAACCGACGCTTCGCAAAAGGCAATGGCTGAATTGAAAGATAAGTTCAACAAGTAGTTTACTTTCAGAACAGAGTACAAAAATGAAACTTATTTCTAGAAGGAATTAAATGGCTCGAATTTGTTTTTTTTTATTTCCTATTTCAAACATGTCCTGCAAACATCAAGCAGGGAAGGGGATCATACAGACAAATTTGGAATAAAAATTTGATTTCATATCGACCATAGTGAAATAAACAACCGAAGTTTTCCTTATGTCAAAGTGCTTTTCGAAAGTTCAACTTCAAAACACATTCAGAAATAAACAAGAGACTTTTGCTTTTTGGGACAAAAGAATTTCTTTAATTACTTTATCTAAAGCTTTATTTCTTTTGTAGCAACTAGATTTCAGTGATATTTCTTCACTAGGGCCAAATCTGGATGTAGAGGAGCTGTCTGGGTTTCGTTTGTGTTCCATTAAAGTCCTTTGGAAGCATTTGATTAAATTTAGCTTTTTCAAGAAAATAGCCACCAGAAACTGCCTACTTTGATTCTTATGGTGATTTACAATAGACTGATGGTGAAAAAGAAGGAAGATTTTTCATCTTAAAATGTCATTGAAACCGATGAAGTGATCACATGATGCAAAAGGAGCTTGTCTAGTCTGTGGGAAAGAGACGTGAAATTCTAGCGAGAAATTCGTAAGAAAGGATATAAAGCATCAAAAATAAGTAGTTAACTAGTCTACTTTGTACGTAAGTTTTATTTTCCCATAAAATTTCGGTATTTGGGGATTTTCTCTCCACTTCATTCAATCACTTTCCTTTCATCGCAGAGTTGTTCTCTATTTATAGGTTAATAGTTAATATACATGCTGGGCCATGAGTGTTGCCAACTTATGTTTAGCAAAGGACTTCTCCAAAGATTACACTAATAGCACTTTATAAAAGCTAGAAATTGCGGAACCTGTTTTTACGGAGTCAAAGTACTTTTTTATATATATGTATTTTATATATCTGCAAGTTGCTATATATATATGTCTGTTTATTGTTGTTCTCTAACGTTTGCATTGTTTGTGAAGCATCAGACGAGAAATTACCTTTAGTCTGCAGAAACTCTCGGCTATTTTTAGCTATTTTAATGTTTTTTACCGCAAAGCACTTTTTCACTTATAACAGCGCTTTCTTGGACAAGTTTCATGAGTATGCTAAATGGACCAAATTTCTATCAACTTCAACCAAGGTGAACAGGAATACAATGGTTAAAGAAGATAAAAATTTAAAGGCTGAAGATAATTTTATCTGAGGCACTCTGCCTGCAATATCATCTCGTGTCAACTAAAGTTCTATTATAGAGAGCACAGCCATTGCAAGTGAGTTTTATCCTAGCTTAGTTAGAGCATGATGCTGATTCGCTAAACTAGTATTCATTTCAGCACTGAACTTTTGTAGAATGACTCTTTTTGTAGATTGTGTACTTCATTGGAAAAATCCAAAATATTGGCTTCAACGAACTAACAAGTCATGTTATTGCAACTGTGAGTATGACGAATTGGTCTTAGCGAAGGCCTTCTTCTTCTCAAGGCAATAATGCGATCGGTTGAGAGATTTTTCGATGCTGATACGTTTGCCATCATTTCTACTATGTCTCACAATTAGTTAACCCAAAAGACGTAAGATGCTAGCATATCACAACCTTTTTAGTTAAGCAACTTGGTTTCCAAGTTTCATCAATATATTTTTCGACTTTCTGTGAAGACAGTGGTGCTCATTTTCTTTTGAATTACTCCTTATTTTACTACAGATAGGAATAGAAAAAATGCAAAAGCATTTGAAATCTATCCTATCGAAATGCATTTGAAAAATGATTATGTTTTGTCTTCTTAGGCTGTGGATGCTAGTGACTTCCAAAGATGTCAATGGAGAAATACTTCGATTATCATGCAAAACTTTTGCCAACTTCTCTGTTGTGCTTCAAGATCGCTCACTTAGTGCCGCCTTCCGCACGTTTGATAGTCTTGATGAGTATACGTGTAAGTTCGAATGCATCCAAGAACAGCGATGCAAGTCTATCAATGTAAATGAGGAGCTTGGTGCTTGTCAGCTGAACAATAAATCAGCACAGGACCCTAACGACGGCATAGAAACACAGGCAGCAGCTGGTTGGACATACTATTCTACTCGCTATGATGAAATGCATGTAAGTTTGAAATGTGAATGTAACTGATACAAATTGATACAAAATTCTAATAGAGAAGACTGATATCTAATAAAACGTTAATTTAAGGTATTTTAGCAATATATATGCCTACCAAAATGTATGACACTAATGAATGTCATTTCAGGGATAGTTGTTTGATTCCGATTGTAAGTGATATTTACATTTTTGCAGGTTGGTCAGCTCTGCCAATCAAAACATCCTTGCAGGAGTGGAGAAAAGTGCGTTGATACATGCACATGCCCGGGTTATCGATGTCTCGGTGAGGCAATTCAGCCATTCTGCAAAAAACTAATTTGATAAACAGAATTAAAAGAAGCTACCAAATAATTTTAGTTCATCCGCTGGCCATAGAAAATCTTTATCTTTCATTAAAATTCTTTGTCACTTCAATCACTCTATTTGCCAGGGGGATACCTTTTGCTGTATTTTTTACATTTAATTTTCGTTTGTTTTTTTTAAAACAAAATATATTAAAGAAATGTATTTCACAAGCACGAACATTAAAAGAAAGGATCTTGAATCGTTACTTTGCCCTTCGCCTTTCTAGACTATTTTAATTTGTTCAAATAAATGAAAATTGGAAGCTCTTGATTTTGACAGATTTTGATGAATGCAATGCTAAAATACACAGCTGCCACCAGAACGCAAACTGTAAAGTAACAAAGATAACCTCGATCTATGAAATAAGCAGCATGAAAGCAAATGGAAACACCGACACGTTTTTTCAGGCTCGAAATTGTTTTAAGGCAGTTATCATGTCATAGCAAAACCTTTGATTTTGATAGTTTTTTCAATGATTTTCACCAGCAATATTAACATTGAAGTAGCCATATTGTTACTGCAATCGTGAAATGCTACGATGACCCTGAGTTATATACTTAGTTGTAAAAACCCATAAAAATGGAATAGAATTAGGCCTGTCTTTCCTGACGGAGGACCGGCTTGCTATAGACGATTAGAGCAAATGTTCCACTGCTGTTGCGGAGACAATTCAATTTTAATTCTACCAATTAAACGTAAACCGAAATTTAAACTACCATTAAGGCAAATTGGTTGAAATTAAAAGATTAATGTTGCAAAGATTATAGCATAAGGAATGATAAAATTCGTCTTTTGATCAGGTAATCTATGATTATTTCACACATACCAGCTTGCAGAGTGATGGACGGAATGAAACTGAATTCCATTATAATTTCATTAAAAAAGAGTGTTATTGGCAATTTCAACCCTTTCTATATTAATTGATGGTGTTTCCTTTCTATTATGAAGAGTTATCTGTTCATAAAGTTCAAATCTTTTGCCTTCAGATGTGAATGAATGCAAACGTTCTCCTTGCAAAAACGGTGGATCATGCAGCAATCTCGTGAACAAATACAGATGTGATTGTTTGCCAGGATATACTGGCTTGAACTGCGAAATCGGTAAATTTTAGAGATTCAATAATACATAAATGTTAATACTAGATAAATTGTAAATTGTTCAAATAGAATCTCAGCATAGCCTTCTTTTAAATATCACTTGCCTTTTTCACAAGATGCAATTAGTTTTTCTCAAAATTCATTAATATAGGCCCAATGTTTTAGTTGTCAAATATTTTGAATCGACTTGAATCAAATTAGATACGAAAGTAAAAGATAATGTAAGCTTCAAATGTAATAAAGATAATGTAAGCAAAAGTAACTAAACCACTGCCCAATTCCAAAGGCCTCTATCTGACCCAATAATCATTGTCCTACTGCGACGTTTCTATTAGCTCCACATCCTTGCTTTTTTCAAAATGCCCTATACTTGCACTGCATGTTACAGTTTTTCCTGAATGCCACGAGCTTGTTTGAAACCCCCCGTTTGTCACAGAGCATTTATTCCTAACTACATAACTTTGACACTAGTCCTTAATACTGAATTTTGAAGATCAATCTTTCTAGCTGGATGGTCCATTCTTTCAGAATTATCGTTTTAGATATTCATTAAGCAAACATTTTCATATATATCCAGCTCAAAACATCGCTTTAAATTTGGTAAAAACGCATTTTCCCATTCATCTCAAAGTGCGGAAAAATGCAAACTGCAGTTTATGCATATGGAGAATGATTCCATGCAAATCTAATTTTAGAAATCGTGCAAATACTTTGGTCTCCATTTGATAACATTAACTCAGCAATATAAATGCCAGTGTCTCTGTTTTATCATTATTTTATCATTATATTTTAATGCTTACCTTTAATGCTAATGCAAAATATATATATTGATGTCCGAATAACTTTCCCGCTTCATCCTGTTTACTAAGAAAGAAACATCAACATGCCACATTGAAATAACATCATGCCCATTTTATAAACCTATGCTTTCAAGAATCGAAAAGCTGGCAAAAAACAGACAAAATAACCTAAACCAATCCAATTTCACATTTATCAAGCAATTTCGAAACATGAAATTTGATTTTAACTCAGAAAGAAACATCAACAGGCAATATTGAAATGACCCTAACGCTTTACTTTAACTTTACCTTATTAAAACTTTCTGACGAGGTTCCCCTGGATGGAATTGCAATGGGATTACAAAAGCATTTGTAGAAGCAATGCTACACACGAACCTAAAAAGCAACTTCGTAGCAGTAGATTTTGTAAAATATCGAGAATAAGTGTTGGTACAATGCATTATTTCGGGCAGAGGTAACGTTAAAAAGTTACTTATAGATGCCAACAAGTTGTTACCTAAACAATTATTAACGATTCTTTGCAGTAATAAATTTCTATGCTAGATTCATATCCATGCACAATCGCACTCTATGTAGATCGAAAGAGTTTGGAACCCTCAAAGATTTTTCGATGCTGGAATAACGTGTGAAATGGCCATACTTTTGACAACGCTGCACAGAAATCTAATGTTTGAATATATTATTGTTATTTAACAGATATCGACGAATGCAAAAATGGCTTGCATGACTGTCACCAGCACGCCATTTGTACCAACAACTATGGTTCATTTTCTTGCCAATGTAGAAGTGGGTTTACCGGTCATGGTAAGAACTGCTCGGGTGAGTTTTGACATCTGATATTAGCTAGAAAAACTTATCTATTCTATTTATTGTGTCAGCTTTAGGTTGTTTTCCAACGTTTGTATACTCTGCATCTGAGGATGAATAGGAGACTATTGCTAAAGTATGCTGAAACAGTCAAAAATTGAGGTCTCAAAGTTTCAAAGTATATGTACCAGAGTAAGATAGCCATCTCAATATCGGAAGTGAAGAGTTGATTGCAACTTTGTGTAGAGTTATAACCTTCCAAAAAATCATGCTTTAAGGAAATCTTTCCGCCTCATAGCCAGATTGATGGGCTATAAAGTTACTGAACTACTAAAGCTCTGATCTAAAAATGCTTTTGCTAGGATGCCTTTTTTGAATATTTGAATCGAAATTAAAGAATCATGCTCTAGGACACCTTCAAGCTTATATATACTTGGCACCGTGCTAGATTAAGTTAACTGTTGAAATTTGACTTACCTTGGCTTAACTACGTCTTAAGTAAAATGTACATTTTAGAAAACGTTGCTATGAAAAAAAGAGCTCAGTCTTCTACATTCATATACAACGGAGAGATTTTTAATGCCAGTTTTGAAAAATCTGTCAGGCTTGGGAGCCGTAAAATTGATTGAAAGTTATCCGTGTTGGCGAGTGGACCATGTTGAACAGCGAGCAGTGAAAATGATTGCAATATTAGGACCCTTGGATTTGATTAAACTTAATCCCTTTAATGTTAGTATTGGAGATGACAGTTCTAATGGCGGACGCAACAACCGACTATGAATGAAAAGCTTTAACGTGTCGAACACATTATCCAACTATAGTTGTCCAAATGTGTTGTTTGGACTTGCAGTTACTGAACTTAAGGTTTATGAGGGCATGAGAATAATATTTTGTATGTTATTAAAACGCTTGTTGAGAATAGAAAGAACTCTTTGAAAGATTGTCGACGTGAAGGTCATGAAAACCGTCACTAATTGACAGTTAAACCCTAAAATAACCGGGACAAAGTTACTAAGTTACTAAAGAAACCAGAATAGCCTTGTACAATACAATAAGCATTGGACACATAGTTTTGTCTTGACAATGTATGGTAATGTATGGAAGTATATCGAAAGTATAAACTGTTATCAAGTTTAACACCTGCTCCTTTTAAAAATTATTGCCTTTAAATGTATTTATTTGCTTTTTTAAGATTCCTTCATCATGTGCGAACTTTAGCTTTTGGGAAACAAACAAAACAATATAGCAAGAAATATTTATGAACCTTATGCAAAACTTGAAATTTTTCTCAATTACATTTAGCTGAAAACATTGCGCGCGAAAAGCCGTCGTCCAGTTCATCGGTGCATACCTTTGGTGGATACACGCTATTTGCCAGCCTTGGGAATGATGGTGACAGCACTGGGGACTTGCAAAGGTGCAGTGTCACAAAGCCTGACAACATGCCCTGGTGGCAAGTGGATCTGACAAAGCAAGCAGCAGTGTCGACTGTGCGAATAAAGAGTGGTGTGACTCATGCTCCACTCAAGATCAATTCATTTTATATCAGTGTTGGAGACGATAGTTCGAATGGTGGACGAAACAATGCACTGTGTGTGGATGGCGGGATCCTGAACGCTGGAGAGTTCAAGTACTTCACATGCCCGACGGTGCTGCATGGTCGCTACGTGACTGTGTTCCTAAACAGAAAAGAGTATCTTCTAGTTTGTGAAGTGGAAGTCTATGAAAGCATAATTGGCACACAGTAACTCACAATCTTTGAAAGTCCCATGTACTCAATGGGTTGAAAATCATTTGCAAATAATTAGGCTAGAGCTGCATCATAAATTCAAAAACATGTTAGTTTGTTTGAACATACTTTGCAAATAGCTAAAGTTATAGATCTTATATATTAAGCATTTGTGACACTTTAGAATGGGTACACTGCCTTTCAATTTTGCTTCAGTTGTAACACATCAGCATAGAAGAGGATGTGCATGCTTTTTCAAGCTGAGCCTTTTCTTCAAACCTTTAGAGCAGATTATTCCTTTTCATGAATGATTTGTGTCTACCTTTTCTGTTCTCTTACTTTTCATTAAAACGTTCTAAAGGCATGCAAAGGTTATTAATGCATCTTTCTGGAATTTATTTCGCAATGCTTATGGAGTTTGACGTTAATCTTCACTCATTTTACAAAAGAGCTGTTTTCCCCTGTCTGTATCATTTCTACGTCCCAAAATTGTAAGAGCCTATAAACAATAAATTCAGATTTTCTAAATTGGGTGAATTGAATTTCTAAAGTTTTCAAAACCATATTAAATCGAAGAATAGGTGATTTTAGCCAACAAGTGTTAATTGCTTCAAGTTGGATGCATTTGGTGCACTTAGAGCACTCAACAAAATTTTGTTCGAAGTGCTTTTTCGTTCCTTGAAAATTACTGTATAACTCGTTAGCTAAATAAAGTTTTCTAAGATAAATAAAATATAAAAATAAAGGATCATTCCTGCTTTTGGCAGAAAAAAGGAGCTATATTCCTACTTCATATGCCGATCAACAGATAAAAAAGGTATAGTATATGTAAATATGAGCAAAGGATACTTTAGATACAGCTGGGCCGACAGCCGAAAATGACAAAGTTGTAGAAAAGTCAGGTTGCAGCAAAAAGTATTCTTATATTGCCGATAAATACATTAAAAATTGGTCAAGCATGGCCAAATGATAAACACAATTTTTCGTCAAGACCAATTAGTTGGCAAATATCCGTTTTTCTTTAATTATTAAGTGAATTTAATTTTTTAAGCTTCTTCTTTCTTCAAAAAATTTGCAAAGACAAAAAAGTTCATATCTGAATGTTCAGCTGATAACTTTCAACTTGCCGTTAGATTGGCATGTTGACATAATATCTCATTAAATTCAGAGCATAGTATCATAAGAAATGAAAATATGAAATTTAATCAAGAAGAGGTTCGGGCATTTTTATTCGAGGATTTTCCAAGAGATTGAAACAACGATGGCCATAAATTTAAGATTTTTGTACAAAGGTTTATAACAAGTAATTTCTTGCATGAAATTGAATGATAGCTAGGAACATCAGAGCCAGATTTTTAATCTTCAATTTGAATTTCATCTGACACTCCCCAGAGTATGCAAACGTCTTGAAATGACCAAACGTTGAAAAAACAAATAGCAAGCTGCAAATATCGAAAAAATTAGAGGATGATTAAAAGAGGGCACGATTGGCTATAGTTGACCAATCGCTCTCACTGAACAATTCACTTTAAGATGCTTCAAATAGAAAAGAGGATCTCTTCACTATAGAAAGAGAGATTTTGCATTGAAATCACTGAATGTTGGCACAATCCTTATCCTCCAAAAGTTGTTGCCCAAAAGCGGAATCACACGTAATTTAGGAAATGCGTCTTTTACAAATTCGACGGGGCTTTAGGAGATTGTTATGTACTTATGCTCCTTTGAACATGCTTAAACATCCCCAAAAGTCTTTGAATAGTGCGTAATACATACCGAGCTACATAATTGTGTGAAGTTTCGTTAACGACTAAGTTTATCTATTGGGTGGGAATGCAATCTTTGGGGTGGAGAGAAAAATCACGTTAGCATTAAAACCATACTAGTATAAGAATTTTTTTGTATTAATTTGCTGTGTTTGTGTCTTGTTGATAAATTATTAAATTGTGTGTGGAGAATTAAAAATGAAGTGAACTGACCTAAACTAGAATGTTTTTCTTAAAGCGTTGATTGATTTAGATTTGGCAATGAGTAATTCTCTGCTTTTGAAATTTCACAATAGCTAGAAAAAGTGAAACATTACACTACATTTGTACATCTCACCAGAACAATAGCACTTGTACTTGGCGGATGGTACTTGAATCATGAATCATGAAAGAAGCCGCGTCTGTTTAACGCAAAATGAACGGTGATGATGGGTTTTGAGAATCGGACGCATGTTGACCAAAGTTATGGTCAAAAAAGAGCCTGCGAAGTTTGCAGCAGAAAAAACTGGAGATCTTGAAAGGTAACACTGAGTTTTCATTTGTAGGGTCAATAAGCATTGCCTGTAGGCAAAAAATATCAGGTTAGTATAAGCATGAGATATGAATAAGTTGCAAAGAAAATAAATGCTCTGGAACACCTATGTTCTTTAATGCAAAAACGCAACGAGTAAAAGTAGTTTAGCATTTGCCAAGAAAAATTGTGAAGCAAAATTTGAACAACAAAGGACTCTTTGTAAAGATAGAGGACAATTTTTTCTCCAATTGGATTTAGAAAATGCTTGTAGTGTTTTAGATAAGTTACAAAGTAGGGAATAGAAAAGGCAGGACTCACACACAAAACTCTAAACGGAAAATCAAGGTGACTGCAATTGGTTTGAAGAGTTTGAGTCGTTCTCGGCCGATGCTTTGCAAAAGGCAGTGGTTCGAATGAAAGATCGGTCCAACAAGTAGTTTTTATTCACAACAGACTGCAAAAGGGCAACTTGTTTCAACCGTGTCCTTCACTGAAGAAGCTCTAAACGGAATGGGAAGGGCATTACAATTGATTTAAAAAAATGTTGATAGCAAGCTTAAATTTCCATAGAAATTTTTTGGTCCAAATCCTTGAAGCACTCCTCACTTTTTCAGCTTCTTAAGAGACAGAATTTTTTATAATTTCTCTCAAAAGTTGCTGGAGCTTTCGTAATCGCGAACAATTATGGTGAATCCGAATTAAGAAAGACGATCAAGCAAATAAAAATTGAATGTATTTCAATTCATTTCCGTTATTAAAAAAATTATTTTGCTACCTATGCCCTGGATATCAATGCCTTGGTGAGCTGCTTTCTATTTCCATGCTAACATCTATAAAAATATCTTGCCAACGTTGATAGTTCTTCGACAGTGATAAGAAAAATCTTCCCTTTTTTTAAAAAAAACAGAGCCTTAACGTTTCGATAGCATTATTCCACAGCAATCATGAATGCTTGCCAATTGTAGGAAAGAATATATGTAGCTTTAATTTGAGGTCCAAAATTTGTTAAGTACTTTCTTGAAAGGGCTAAATGATTATTGTATGTAAATGGCTAAAAGAATGCCTGTAACTAATTTGAAGCATTGAGTACTTCATTCTATACTGCATAGGAGACTATAAGAGAAAGCTAGAATATGTATATGCGGCCAGTTACCTTTCTCTTTCTTGAAAAAAGTTCTAGCATTTTTTATTGAGACAGTCCTGCTTCTTGGCAGTTTTAGCTACATCGTCTGTATTGAAATTTGCTCAGTGAGTTTCTTAGCAAATAGCTTTTGAAAGAGCACAATCTTACTATTGTGTGGTCTTTGTCTCTCACTGGAAAGCCATGATAACTCATGTACAGGCTCAGGGTCATAAAGGATCACATTGTACGCTCCTCTTGTTTGATTAACACTCCAAGAAGATGAAATCATGAAGATTATCCATAAAGGATCACATTGTATGCTCCTCTTGTTTGATTAACACTCCAAGAAGATGAAATCATGAAGATTATCCATAAAGGATCACATTGTACGCTCCTCTTGTTTGATTAACACTCCAAGAAGATGAAATCATGAAGATTATCCATAAAGGATCACATTGTACGCTCCTCTTGTTTGATTAAAACTCCAAGAAGATGAAATCATGAAGATTATCCAGGAAAAAATTGAAAATTTGGAAAAATGGAAGCGATAAATTTCATACATAACTGAAGTTGAGCTCTATTTGTACTTTCTATTTATTAAAATTTACATATGAGGCAATTGAAGAATGATTTCTTACATGTTTTTAAACGGGAGCTGACTCATTGTTAACAGTATGTTGTTGCAAGTCATCTTATACTTGCTGACCAATTTCGAATATTTTGTATCAAGAAAAGCTGGAAATCTCAGTTCTACTTAAAGAAGAGGCATTTCAAAAGATAGATTCATGTAAATATTATTTATGTAAACATTTATTTTCTATTGTAAATTAGATCCAAAATGGAAAAAAGAGTCCTCTTTCAAGCAGAAAGCATTCGTAGCCTAACTTCATCACTTATCCCATTGGCTAAAAATGAATTTAAACACTGTCAAGCTATGAAATGCCTCCAATACTTGTCATAAGTGGGAAGGAAGGGGTTGATACTAAGCATTGGAGCTTGACTATTCCATTTTCTAGAGCACTTCCTTTAACAGTACCAAAACTTGTTAACAAATTTGTAAGGAAAATCATGACATTATTTTTGCCATCAATGTTCTTGCAGAATAATAGCAAGCTCTGACTCTTCAAATAAAAGTGACCAACATTGCAAGTTATGAAGAAAAATATGCCATTATTATCTACTTACCAAAGCTCTTTGAAAAAGTGCTTAGAAATTGGGCTAGAATAGAAAAAAATAAGATAAAACAAATTAGAATTGAAGCTGACTTTGTCTTCAAAGCTAGGTCACTACAATGAAAGATATCTGATGAGCAAGTAGATAGCCTAGTAACACCAAAGATCACCAACTGCAAAGAGTTGTAAAATTCTTTTAAAGATTCCATGCTAAAGAAATGCAGACGCCTTATTTCAATTTCCTGGCTGTGCATATTTCCAAAGAAAAGAAACACAACATTTTCTAGCAGCATAATGGCTATACTTTTTTGATATCATAATTATCTTTATGATCCACCAAGATAGAAGCCCTAGCCTGAGTTTTAATGTTGTGGCGCACATTTCAAAATCAAGCCAAAAAATGCGATTCTTATTCAAGTAGTTATGGTAGTTCTTTCAGTTTTCTATAAATGCGCTAATGCTTGTAAGAATTGCTTGTGCCCTGTTATTTCAGAAGCCAAATTATTGTTAAATTAAACTTTGTAAAAATTGAGTTTAATCTTTAAATTGGTGTTCACTTTGATAGACTTTTTGATAGTGCACTCCCAGCTGTCTTCGAAATGCAGTTTGCACCAAACTATGTCTCATAATACAATGCAGAACTGGATTTAAAATGGTTAAAGAAAGATGCAGACGAGAGTATTTCTACACGACACCACATTTAACTTCTTTGAACTCGACAGATTAATTTAGCAGAATATGACGGGAGCGACTATGTCTGCCGTATGACGCGACACTGGAGCGACTTCAAGCTAAACGTAGCACCTTTGAGGAGCCAAACTTAATGCATCACTTGTGCATTTGGTAATAGTACTACATTGTGTGACTAAACGAGGCAATGCATGCACAGGAATGATTTTTTCATAGTCGATTTTCTTTTAGATGAGCTTGATGACAATTAAAGGGGAAAATCTCTTATATTGGCCTGTTAAACATTGTTTGGCTAATCTTGAAAATATTTTGGCTTCAACTGTCAGTCATAACCATCTAAGTGCAACAAAGTGCGATGCTTTCAAAACATCTTTCACAATAAGCCGTGCAAAATTCTTCTCGGGGCTTTGGGCGAGTTAGATCACTGTTTTGTTGTTAACACGTCTTGATGTATTCTGCTATTGTTGAAAATAGCTTGTCGTGAAATGTGTACTTAGTTCATTCCCTACTCTAGTTATCCCCTGGCAGTTATGTCCGTCTCTTCGTGAGTTGCCATGAAACTCTCAGCAAAACTGAGTTTGAAGTTTACAAAGGCATGATAGGTTCGTGGTTATACATGACATTTGCAACTGATTTTAGCAACTGTTCATTTATTGCGTTTGACTAACTTTCCAAACATTCAAGGGATTTGAAACAAATCATGCCAATATCAGTATCAGTGATAAGGCTAAACGAAAATGGAACCCCCTTTTATATCTATCAATTTAGTATTTACAATTGCCTCTTTCGGCTACAAGAGAACCAACTTTGAGCCAAATAACGTTACTAACATACACTAACACTGATTCTAAATTTTGTCTGTATTGGTTTATCAAAAGACAACCAGGCTAACAATAGCTGACATGATCAAAGGGCACAGCACTAAAAGTTAGTTTCCAGATTAATAATGCAGTTTTAGAGGGGTTTCGTCTTAAGGCGTAGTTTCATGTGCTAGGATGGTCTGTTCCTTCACTCACTACTTCCTTAGCGTCGTTCGTAAAATTTTCATATCAAACTGAGTGAACTGTAGACCGTCGGTGATCAGTATCTAGTCACGCCTGCTGGCATGGTAATCGATTGCCTTAACCACCCAGCAAAGGGTTCTTCGTAGTATTCGTCATAGTATAGGTATATACACGTGACATTATCATGGCTACTCACAGGTGCAATTCCATTACTCCAGTTTCGTTGTCTCCGTTTCGGGCTTTGGGCTTCCATTGAAGTTTATCAAAATGGAGACATTTGAAATCCGGTTGACATTGTAGTGATTTGAATACGGAACTGAAGATGGAATGAATCGAAAACGGTACAACAACATCAGCGAAAAAACAACTTCATGGGCATTCTGAAATTGACATTTACCAGAAAAGGTACCACTGCAAAATCTGATTGTGGCAAGTACTCTTTTGAGCTTTTTTCGTGCTGTCGTAGCACTACAGAAGCTGCAATTACTCTAGAAGAGAAACAAAGATGACACAAAGGGAATCAAAGAGAAGTAATGGAAACGCTTGCGTTATCGTGGTTGGACCAATTGTGAAACCAAGGTTATGGAAAATAGAGGAAGATGGACCCGAAACGGCTTGAAAAAGTTGACATTCTAAAACGGAGACATTTGAGAACAAAGTCATGGAAGCAAAGCCTCAAAAAAGAGGAATTAATGTTGCATAATTTGACGATGATTCTAAATCCCATCTATTCCAACAAAAGTCTAGCAAACGCCTTCTTCAATAGTAGTGAACATTGTGAATTAATAGCAATGTTATCCGATTGCGTGAAAAAGCTTTTCCTTTTTGGAAGTGATTGATGCAAATTACCTTTAGTATTGTCGTCGCTTTCAACTTTCAAGCCGGTTTCCTCTATCTATGTTATGTCAAAACATAGCCTATGAGAGGCCGTCGTCCAGTTCATCGGTGCTTACCTCTATCTTATATTTACCAGTATTTAGTATATGGTCCACTATTTACCAGTCTTGGGAATGATGGCGACAATACTGGGAACTGCTAAAAGTGCAGTGTCACGAATGCTTACAACATGCCCTGGTGCTGGTGGCAAGTGGATCTGACAAAGCAAGCAGCAGTGTCGAATGTGCGAATCAAAAGAGGTGTGACTTGGGCTCCACTCGTGATCAATCTATTTGATATCAGTGTTGGAGACAATAATTCGAATGGTGGGCGAAACAATGCACTGTGTGTGGATCATGGGATCCTAAACGCTGAAGAGTTCAAGTACTTTTACTGCCCGACGGTGCTGCATGGTCGATGCGTGACAGTGTTCCTATACAGAATAGAGCTTCTTCAAGTTTGTGAAGAGGAGGTTTATGAAAGTGCAGCTTCAATTCCCTAATTTTCAAGCCAATCGAATAGAAGACTTATTGGTGCACTGTTAATAGATTCTTAAAATGTCAATGAACTAACAAAGTTATCACTTCTTAGCATCTGCGCACATTCCAAATCTAAAATTTAGCAAATATTTTACATCTGAAGCTATTTGAAAACCGCAACAACTGTGATATAATCGATTCACCTGCAAGGTTCATTTTAAAAGCCTTAGTGGCCAGGAAAAAAACAGCCTTTTCTGATTAGATCAACTTTGTTTCTTAACTCATTCTTTTCCTGTATAACGTAGATGAAACATATCAAAACCATATCAGCTCGAAGCGCAGGTCATTTCGGGTAACGATTGTTAAATTCTTCGAGGTGAAAGCATTCCATGCACTCGACGTTCTTAACAAAACTGTTATTACAAAATTAATTATTATCAAATGAATATCATCTAAACGTATTGGACCTTCTTTTTAGGTGATTCTTGCATTTATTTTCAAACTAGCAGCGTGAAATTTCTTGATGATAGCTGACTTGTATATGCAAATATAAGATGTTTTGAACATGACGTCTTCTGTCATTTAAGAAACGTCGCTTATCTTCATACATAATTCATTTTATATGGATTGTGATGTGTATCAAAATTGAGGACACCAAATCCAAACTAACCTGAAAGATTCTTTTAAACTTAAACTACGGATAATACAAGCTTCCATTCTATTTTATGTAAACATTGGCTCCTCTGGAAAACAATTCGGTTAATCCCATTTGTTCCATGCAATCTTCTTTTTGTCATCTTTAGCTGAATGAAGTTGTCAGTAATTCGATATTTCCATTCTTTTCGCCAAAGAGAAAGATAAATTTACAATCCGTTTTCCAAGAACTCAGAAGTCATATTATTTTTCTTTTCATAAACAAGGGCGGCCCTTTTTGACCATAACATATAATATAATGCAATAAATATTGACAAGAACAACATAATGAACAAGAAAAATAAATCATTCTAATGGCATTGGTGTTGATTTAAAATCTCTGGCTTTGTAGACCAATCTCAGAAAAATGGCCACGTTTGCAAGCCGTTCAATTGAGTCTGACGACATGATGTTGATAAAAGTTTGTTTATTCCTGACTCTAAGAAACGGTTTATTGACTTATTTTTCTCTCAAAGTTTCATCAGCTGAGCAGATTAATAAAAAATGGAATCCTCACTTGAGTTTTTCTTACATTTTTGCAAATTCTTTCTTCTCTTGCTAATCTGTTATGGTAGCGTCCCCTTTCTATTGCTAAATGTTGATCAGAAATGAAGAAACGTGCAATTATCTTTCTGTCGGGGAAGTTTGGCTGACTAAAGTATTTTTCAGGGTTCAGCAAAGACCTAAATACTGTACGAATTGAGAGTTTTCATATTCACTGAGTCTTTCTTGCCATGCTTGAAACTGAATGTCTTTTATCCCATCTTAAAAATCTATTGAAAGTGGCGTTCGTTTCCAACCCCCTGGGATGTCGAAACATGAAAACATCCATTCTCATAAAAGGTAAATTTAATTTTTGAGCCCCAGCAGTCTGTCCAAACTTCAGTTAAGTGTTTTTGCAATTTGTAGGCACTCGCCAGGAGACTGCTTTCTTAAAACTCGAAAAGATTGAACCAATACTTGATAGTTTATTTGCAGGCTGTTTCCATTGCGCAGTGCAAATCATGATGTTTGATAAAATTTTAGACAAACGTATTAAATTTAGGATCATGTCTTCTGCTATTTAGAAGATTATGATAGTGATTAAACCATTCGTTGGGCGTATTTTAGACCCACTGCTTTTGAGAAAATAATTTTTAATGTTGTTCTTAATCAGATTCCAAAATATTTAAGGTTCTTCAGCTAAAATGTTTAGCTTTGTGCGAAGCTCATTTTACTTACATTTCAAGTTTTTAAATTTTGCTCTAAGCAACTTGAATTTTCCAAAAATTTTTGCATCGCCAGTTTACAGAACAATTTAAAAAAGTAGAATTTTTCTTTTATTGCATGCCAACATGCCAAAAATCCTCAATTTGAGTCAAATTTGTTATTGTTTGAAGAGAGCAAATATCTTTATATTACAAAAAATTCTGGAAAGGTAGATGTAACTTTATCTTAATCAAACAGCAAATTATTCTTTACAGCTAAGTAATATCACACAGTACAGCTTCAAGAAAAATTAATATCGAGGATTGTGGTCGACTCATTAATAATGAAAGAATGCATGCTTGTTTGCTCAAATTGTAAGTTGATGGTAAGTTTTTTTAGAATTGTGCAGGTGTAAACCAATGAGAAGGTCCAGCAAGAGCCGGCAGAACTCGGCGCAGCTAGAACAAAATCTCTTGAAAGGTAAGCTTGAGTCTGTCCTTATTTAAGGAGCGAGTGATTGTATTGCCAGTGGGCAAGAAAGTATCATTTAAGTGTACGCAACTAAAATATATACAATTAATCAGCAGATGATTAATTTGCAAAGATATATTTAGTTAGAAACTGAGGAAAATGGTAAAGGATGCAAATTTGCAAAGGGGGCAGTAATAAGAAAAGTTGTGTATTTATTATAATGTTGAATTTTGTTTCATGCGTAAATCTAATGTGTAGAAAAAGGTTAGCATGTGAGGAAAACCGTAAAAAATTCAGCAAAAAGAGGATCTTTTATTACAGCTAACTCTCTATTTCTTCTTCTGCTATATCCAGTTAACATTTGTATGTAAAATTTGGGTTTTTGCAATTTCAAAATCAATGAGTGTAGAATTATATATTTATTCGAGAAGTTTTATATTGCGCTCATTCACCAAATGTCAGACAGGCGTGGATAGGTTGACAATTTTTGCGAGAAATTTGTAAGAAGGAATATGAAGCATCATTGATAGGTACTTAACAACTCTACTTTGTACTTCAATGCCAAGCTTCATTTTTCCAATAAAAAGTCGGTATTTGGGGATTTTCTCCCCACTTCATTCAATTACTTCCCTTTCCACACAGAGTTGCTGTCAATTCACAAGTCTCCATTGCAAGTGAGTTTTATCCTTGCTGACATAGAACATAATTCTGATTCGCTAAAATATAGTATTCATTTCAGCACTGAATTAGCACTTTATTGTCCTATTGTCCTTTTTTGTAGATTGTGTACTTCATGGGAACAATCCAAAACATTGGCTTAAACGAACTAACAAGTCATGTTGCTACAGCTGTGAGTACGACGAACGTTTCTAAGAGAAGGCCTTTCTCTCCTCAAGGCAATAATGCGATCGGTTAAGAGATTTTTTGGCGTTATTGATTTGTCTATCACTTAACTGTCTGACAATGGGTTAGCCCTAAAGACGAAAGGTGCTACTAAGTTGCAACCTTCTTAGTTAAGTAACTTGGTTTCAAACATTCATCAATCCTGTTTTCGATTTACTTTTGATAAAAGTTGTGTTTATTTTCCCATGAGTTACTCCTTTTCTTTCTAAAGATAGGAATAGAAAAAATGCAAAAGCATTTAAAAACTAACCTATTGAAATGCATTTGAAAAATAATTATGTTTTGTTTTCTTAGGCTGTGGATACTAGTGACTTCGAAAGGTGTCAATGGAGAAATACTTCGATATCATGCAAAACGTTTGCCAACTTCTCTGTTGTGCTTCAAGATCGCTCACTTAGGCCGCCTTCCGCACGTTTGATAGTCTTGATGAGTATACGTGTAAGTTTGAATGCATTCAAGAACAGCTATGCAAGTCTATCAATGTAAATGAGGAGCTTGGTGCTTGTCAGTTGAACAACAAATCAGCACAGGACCCTAACGACGGCATCGAAACACAGGCAGCAGCTGGTTGGACATACTATTCTACTCGCTATGATGAATTGCATGTAAGTTTGAAATGCATCTTCAATTGATTGACACAAAATTCTAATAGGGCTAGTTGTTTGAATCTGATGGTAAGTGATTATTACATTTTTTCAGGTTGGTCAGCTCTGCCAATCCGAAAATCCTTGCAGGAGTGGAGAAAAGTGCGTTGATACATGCACATGTCCTGGTTACCAATGTCTCGGTGAGGCAATTAAGCCATTGTATTTCACTAGCATGAAAATTAAAACGAATCTTGAATCTTCGCCTTCCACACCTTTGATAGTTTTGAGTCGTTACCTTACCCTTCGCCTTTCTAGAGGATTATAATTTGTTCAGGGAAATCAAAATTAAAAGCTCTTGAATTTGATAGATTTTGACAAATGTAATGTAAAAATACAAAGCTAGCATTAGAGGGCAAAATCGTCTTGAATCAAATTGGATACGAAAGAGAAAGATAATGCAAGCTTCAAATGTAAGAATGTCAGGAAAAACTGCAGGCTAGAGTTAGCCAAACTACTGCCCAAGTCAAAAGTCCTCCTCTTGACCCAATAATCATTGACCTATTGGGACTTTTATGCTAGCTCCACATTCTTGCTTTTCTTCAAAATGACCTTTACTTTACACAGGTTACAGTTTTGCCTGAATACCACAAGATTATTTGAAACTCCAGTTTGTGACAGCGCATTTGTTTCTTCACAGACACAATACCTAGTCTTTGTAAGTCTTTAAATGAATAATTAACCTGAGTAACGCATTCCCAAAAATATAATATTTTTTATTAACAGACATTGACGAATGCAACAAAGGAACTCATAGCTGTCACGAGAAAGCACATTGCACCAACAACCATGGTTCATATTCCTGTCATTGCCAAAGTGGATATTTTGATTTTGGTGAAGATTGCATACGTAAGTAATACAATTGAGTAGCTGCATTTCCTTTAAAAGACCCGGAAAGCTTAGAACTGAAAGTAAATTAACGGAGACGAAACGCATCTTAGCTCAGAGGACTCGATAATCTGAAGGTAGAAACTCTTAGCTATCTAATCAAGGTTGCGAATACCAAATATTCACGTGGCCACTTCAAATATCGTTGCCTTTGGTGTGACACAAGACGATGTGTCCTTCGTGTGATCACTTTGACAGAAGCTGCAATGTGCACGATTAAGATGAATCTAATTGCAGTAAACTCCGAATGGTTCCATGAATATGCAATGGCTCAGTTCTTCTCTCAAATTCAATCAAACTCAACATTTATTTAAATCTATGCAAATCAAGATCAGTAGTTTTTAAATGGATTCATGAGAAACAGTACCAGAGCCATCAATCATCTAATTGAGTATGCCAGTTGTTATATTTTTAAGAGAGGGAACCATTTTCAATTTCATAAAGGGCAGCAAAGAAAGATTATCTATAATGTAGTTTTACTGAACAAACTTTTTGTACTACTATTGCGAAACACATCAAAACACTAATTTGTTCGCTCTTTCGAAAAAGAACATTAGATCTCCGAAATTATAGTTCAATGCAATGAGTTGAAAGTCTGCGTAAAAATATATCAGTCGTTACTGATCAAATATCAAGATATGGTAACTTGCTGCTGGAAGACATGAGGTTTCTCATATTTTTGGCTCTGATAAGAGAGGTAATATCCAGTCTATGAATGAAAAGATTAACACTCTTTGAGAGACATTAATTCCACCAGGCAATTTTTGAATGCAAAATTATACTGCCGATCAAATGCAAAAAAGCTAAATGGCTATTTAAATCAACAAACATAATATGAATTCCTCGCATTTTCATATAGTTGATGCAAATAATCATATTTTCCTTAGCATATGAAATGTATTCTGTTTTTCAAAAACCATTTTTATTTAAATTGCATTATTTCAGAAAATCTGGCTCTTGTGAAAAATGCCTCCCAGTCATCAACACATCGTGATCAAAATGCAGAAGGCCTTGCTAGCTTTGGAAACGACGGAAACTATGATGCGGAGTGGGCCTCATGTGCTCTTACATTACGGGAAGTTTCTCCTTGGTGGCAAGTGGATCTTAAAAGACCAAGAATTGTGGCAATCATCAGAGTCACGTTTTGTTTTCATGAATGGGAAAATATTAATCCATTCAACATTAGTGTCGGAGGAGACAGTTCAAATGGAGGACGCAACAACCAACTCTGCGTCAAGAATGGCAGCGTCAGTCGATATAATATGTCCCTGTTCCCCTGCCATACTCTTCCCATTGGTCAGTATATAAGTGTATTTGTGAATCGCCTTGCTACTCTGAGAATAGCTGAGCTAGAAGTCTACAAAGGTATGGTTTGCTTACCTATACAACGATAGAAATGATTTTCCTTATTATAATACTAAACGTACAACTGGTCATGGTTTCTGTTTACTTTTCTAGCTCCACTAATTTTTTGAAAATTCAATGTATGTGGAAATGTTGGACCATATCAATACCTCAAGCATAATGTTTTAAAACTTGGTCTACTTTTGCAAGTGCTGTCTGAAATGTTTCACATCAGTTTTTGATAAATAGTAAGAAATAGATCTCGGAAAACTAAAAGGAAAGCTTCAGTAGTCGGTACTAGGGAAAGCAATTCATATGCCAACACCAGCGAGATTTCGATTAAAGTTGAAAGGTAATATAATTTGATTTTTCCACAAATTAAAGTGAATTATTCTCAGGTCTTTTCAGTTAAGATGGATAAGGCAGATGAAGAATGTACATTAGCAAACTGTTTCGTGCAAGAAAATAGCATCACTGCAGCTTTCAAAAAGAAGTACTGATCTATAACACTTTGATACTAGTTGATAACGCTGAATTTTCAATATCAATCTTTCTATCGTGATGGTCCTTTCTTTCAAAAATATCGTTTCAGATATTCATTAAGCAAACATTTTCATATCTATTCAGCTCAAAACATCGCTTTAAAAATGCCGTCATCCCAATCATCGACGTCAATAATTAAAGGAATCACGCTACATGCCAGATTTGGAAATGATGGTGATAGGACTGGGGAGTGGCAAAGGTGCAGCATCACGCAGGATGATGACATGCCCTGGTGGCAAGTGGATCTGACAAGACAGGCAGCAGTGATAGCTGTGCGAATAAAGAATGGTCAGACTTGGGATCCAAACAGGATCAATCCATTCAGTGTCAGTGTTGGAGACGATAGTTCAAATGGTGGACGAAACAATGCACTTTGTGTGGATGATGGGACCCTAAATGATGGAGAGATCAAGACCTTTCTCTGCCCGACGGTGCTGCATGGTCGATATGTGACTGTGTTTCTGAACAGAAAAGAGTTTCTTCAAGTTTGTGAAGTTAGGGTTTTTCGAAGGTACTATCTAAGTCCCATTCCATCTAAATAATTTATCAAAAATAACAGTCTGTTAAAGAAAACTTTTAAACAGTGAAATTAGGAGAAGGTTTGATCGTTTCTGAGTCAGGCTCAATATTGCAACTCATTTTTGTCCGTGATTACTAGAGATGAATTCCTTTGTGCTGCTTTTCTTGTGGCTTTTGCATTTCATTACTTCTTTACTTAACATTCATGATTCTGTTCACATCTTGTACCAAAGTTTTTGACTATTCAATACTGTATCATATGACTTGCAATACTACAACTTCATTTTACTTCCAGGCATTGGTGACTGAAATTGCTATCTTTGAGGTGTTCTGTTTAGAGAAAATCAATGTATGAAACACGACAAAGTCAAAGTTCCTTTTGCCTGCACAGTGAGAGAAAGAATTCTTAAACTTATGGTTCAAGCCCAAGTTATTTAATACTGTGGATAGTGATTTTAGGCAAACTAAAGCAATTCATTACTAGCACTGCAAGTGTATTGAACTAGAAAGTGGAATAAATATTTGTATGCATTCTTGTGAAATCCGAGTCCTGGTTATTCTTTCAAATCAATTGAAACCTTTATAGTCGGCTAGCATTTCCCATATTTCTCAATCTACAGCCAATTTGTCAAGCTCTAATTAATTTTTTAGCGATGGTTGGTCATGTAATATAAGTTTACTGGTTAAAATTTTTATATGCAACTCAGGGTCTCTGTAACAAAATTTCTCACTTAGCATGCAATATTAATATCTAAGTAGGCACAGAACATTCAATGGTTGTGACAATAATCTCCAGTTCTTTAATATATTTTTGCACTTTGCAGTTAGATCATTTTCCTTTTTATTGGATCTTTTGAGTTTGTCTTTTTATATTGTATTTTCCTGCTGATAGTGAGCTGGTGAAATGTGCTTTTAGACGTGTCTGTCTTATAGCAGAGGGGAATATTGTACTTGCCATACTCGTAGAGCTCACAGGGAAACAAAAGCAAAATTTTCGTTCTGGCTCTAGCAACGAAATTAAACCTGTAGTGATGGAGAGCCATATTAGTTTGGTCTCGTTTTAAACTCGCACATTTTTCGCGCTTTTTCCAGGTAATGAAAAATGACGTGATGTCCCTTTGTTGTTTAAGTTAAATTTCTGTCAAAGCAACAAAAAAATTTGAACGTTAAGTATAAGATAATTGGCAAAAGTAAAATGGCGAGTTCTTCGACCATTTTTCTTTGTTTTGTTGCGTTTTTATGCATTTATGTTTGCCTTGGAAGTCCCAAAAACATCTATCGGTCCGAAAATGGATGTGTTTTTTGCGGGAGGAAGTGGCAGAAAAACAGAAGATTTTAAACAACCGCGTCGATTTCAATTGAAATGTTGTTGAAAGCTATTGGCAAAGTATCCAAAAAGGGGGACATTTGCTCGTGCTATTCGAGAGAGGTTTCCGGGTGGCGGACGACGGGGAAAAAATGCAAGGTATAGAAAAAATTCAAAATTTTACCAATGAAACCTAGACCAACAAATAAAAGTGTGAAATGGGTAAGAAAAAAGGCACTAGATAAAAAAATTAATTCTGGACATTTTAATTTTAGTTTTTTTTCTCGAATTTATCAAGGTTTCTAAATTCTCCACAGTAAGCAGACAATTTAAAAGTACTAGTCATTCTTATATCAGATAAGAAAGGGCTGCGCATTATTCCGTTGTAAATGTAAATACTACAATCAAAAGTGGTAATAATTACAAGTAAGAACTAATAGCGAATTTCTCAATTATTTACACAGATAATTTTGGCAGTGTAAGTACTTATTTTGGATAAAATGTAAGTAAAATTCTGAAATTTGTGAATGACAATTGGGTAATCCCTTACTACTCCCTTGTAGGTAGTCCCTTGCATCAAAAAAATTGATCAGGCCAGCGCCGCTAACAAATTATGTACACGAAAGTGAAGTGATATTTCATTTTATCATGTTATTTATCCACAAGACCCTAGGAGCTCCGCAAAAACGATATAAATTACGGCTGTAAGCACTACCTGGAAGATTTAAAATTGTTTAGCTTCTGTTTGAACCTACAATTTTAATGCTGTTTTGTTATCTGCAATGGAATGGTATTTCAGGCCTCTGCACTAAGGAACGATAACGGAGGAGCTGACAGCTACGAAAACGACGGTTCGCAACCGAAATCAAAGCAGATCAAAAGCAGAACACTCCTGGACGTCACAAACTGGCGCAAAGTATCAACAAAGTTTGGCCAAATTTTGGAAAGCCCTTATGGTGACCGACTCTTACAAAAACAAGTATCTGATAAGATGCATCATTCGATCTGCAATCTTTAAAAAAGTAGGTTTTTTGTCGAAATACCTCACTATCAATAAAAATTACAAGCACTGAATAGAACTTACCTAAGGTTCCTGTGGAGCACCTGCGCAAGTGTTTAGCCGCAAAATTATATCATCATATGTCTCATATATCATCCTATCAGACAAATCCGCTGCTCTAAAGTTACAAAGAAATGAGAACATTTTGAACGATTCGAACTTACTAACGGAAACTTAAAACTTGAATGCCTCGTGGATCGAATGTTTAAATTATAGTTAAATTTACGTGATTGGCTCATAGGCATTCACTGAACAAAGAGTTCGAAATTGCGTAATAATCGTTCGATGTGACGCGTTATCAGCATCATCATTAATTATCAACCATAATCATAATCATATATACCATCATTCTTCGATTTATATCCACCCAAAACGTCACCATCAACCTCATTTTCCATATCTATATTAACATTATTCTGGCTTTCGAGGGTGCAAATTCTACTTTCTTAGTAACTGTGGCATGTGCATAAAATATTTTATTTCTGATCTCTGACTTGGACCAAATTTGGAAGTCGAAGTTGAGGCCATAAGAGAAGCGTTGCACCAAAGAATAAATGTCGCAGGAGAGCGACCAATTTTTAAAACTGCAATGTTTCGAAAATTTTGCAAAGACAATGGCGCTGGGCAACTTTTTGATGGCCTACTAAAGTCCATGACAGAGATACGTCATTCGGAAAATAAAAGACGAAAAAATGCAGTTCTGGCAATGGAAATGATATACAAGCTTTGCTTTGGTAAAAGCCAAAAGTGTAACGTCTTTCAAAAACAACATGCTACATATCTGAAAATGAATCACGTATCAAAAGAAGGTATAGAGACTGAAAGAACAATAGGTAACACCGTTTGCACCAGGACCTTAAGCAACGAATTAAGAAAGCTGTCTGCTGAAAACGAAGATGTTGTCAAAGCAATTGTTCAAAAAGCTGTTGAAAATAAATGGTTGATAGTTCTGATAATTGATGACTACACCACTGTTCATTCAAAACATAGACCAAAGACAAATGCATCCACCGCTGCATTAGCGTGCAAACACGTTTTAAAAGGCAAGTTTCTTCAGGAAAATCACTTTGCAAACATACCTAGCATGGTTAAAGACTATAAAGTCATTATTAAGGAAGGCAATATCTTTTATGGCTCAATTCTGCCAATTCATAACCAGCCATACCTGTCCGTAGAAAAGGTTACTCAGCATTCCAACAAAGATTTGCGGCTTTACATGCCAAAGAGCTATCAAGGAATAACTGATGCCAATGCCCTTGCCGATGAACTGTTTTCGCTTGCGAAGAAATATCAAGTATATGCCTGTGTTCTTAATATTCCTCCAGAAAAATCTGTTGCGTTGTCCATGAGTCAAGGGAAGCTTTCCTTTCTCGACAGCCATCAACATCGCAATTGTGCAGCAGTTATAGCTTTTGCCGACCAGAGCAACATTTTTGAGATGTGCCATTATTTAGAGCAGTTCTTCATTCGAAACTATAACACAAGAATCTACTTTTGCAATTTGATCTATCTTGCATGCTACGCATAACAACATGCTAAATAAATTCACATTTAGAATCACAATCCAAAATTTTATATGTAAATCATTTACAAAGTGATTGAACATGGTACCCTGATTATCCCAAGATAGAATATTTTCACAGATGTAAATCATTTACCAAGTGATTGGACATATAATGCCTTTTCTAAAAATGGTGACAGATAATTGCGGCACAACCCTAGATTTAGAGAAAGTTGTATTGTTTTAGCCCCTTGTGTTAGGGCTTCCCCCCAACAGGAACCATAGTCCTGTTATGACGTTTGTGTCTTTCTGCGTACCCTGATTATTCCAAGATAGAATATTTTCACAGATGTAAATCATATACCAAGTGATTGGACATATAATGCCCTTTCTAAAAATGTTGACAGATAATTGCGGGACAACCCTAGTTTTAGAGAAAGTTAAATTGTTGAACTGAAATATGAACTGTTTCAAGTTCGATATTTGAAAGAATTTTATTTATGTATTAGCAAAGTAAGGTAAATTTTTATACCTAATCATGTGTCAAATTGATAAATGAAATACCACAGTGTTTTGATGCTGGTTATACCTGATAAACAATATATAATTTTGTTATAACAATAAACAAAAATTAAACTGATCTTATCTGTGTTTT
The DNA here is from genome assembly GCA_003864495.1 of Nemopilema nomurai. NCBI lineage: Eukaryota > Metazoa > Cnidaria > Scyphozoa > Rhizostomeae > Rhizostomatidae > Nemopilema > Nemopilema nomurai. Next base: position 948,665 of record ML133465.1, on the reverse strand, counting down.
GGTTCCCTTGTGCTCTTAGGCCAAGTGTGGCATGAAAACTTGTCATTGTCATTCAATTTGCGGGTGTGAAGATCAGCAGCAAAATTATGATCTTGGAAGAACTTGAAAATAAATAAAGCTTTCCCAGACTCTTAATGTGTACTCATTTTATCTAAACGCCGAGCGGAAACACCTCGTTCGTGCAATGCCTTGGTTAGGATAGGTGGGAAAGTTGAAATAGAACGCGCTTCGAACGCAGGAATGGACCAACCAATCAGAGCAATTTTCCCCTCTGCTCCGTATTATTAAGCTAAAACCTACTTCTTCAACGTTTTAGTTTGAAAACTATCCCTCATTTGTTTTGATGATTTTGTCGGCAAAATGGTTTTAATTTGATCAGTTAAAAAGCCATTATGTAGCTATCCTAAGAATTTTCTTCATAATCAAACTTTGCCTTCTCAGTCTTTGCAGTTAATAAGTAAAAACTCTTAATTTTACAATTAACTTGATCTGCTGACAAAAGAATTGTTTAAACTTCTCTTCATCTCAAACAACTTTGGTTGCTGTCGAGTTCCAAATATGTTTAGGGCCGAGGTGCGCTGACCTGCATACCACAGCCAAAAAAGGCCGATCACGTAAGCAGGATGCCGGGCAGAAATGCGGAGGAGCGCATACGCTCTCGAATCTCTGCGGTTCTGGTCTTGTATCCACGGTATAGACGCACTCGAAACAAGACTGCAATGTAACCTCGTTTGTCTTCTAGCAATTAGTGCGAAAATGCTATGAAAAGAAAAGTACGAAATTTTCCTTTCTTAATAACTTCAATACTGAGGTAAGGTTTTTTCCAACTTCGATGCAATCAATTTTTAAAAGATGATTATAATTGTTGAAGTTAATTTTTTTCAAATTTGAAACCTCCTTAATGAACTTATCTCAAACTGGGATCAAGCACTGGCTAAAAATTGCTTGGCAGTGTTATGGCCCACTGCATACTCTGTATTGCTCCATTGGTTCGGCTGGCCACCTCTCGCAATGTAACATGATAATTCCTTCACACAATTCTTATATCACATAACTTCGCCTATATATCTATCTCTTTTATTCTTCAATGCCGATTACATACAATTCTAACTTTACATCACATTATAAATGTAAAAATAGGAGAGTTGGTTAGAGCTCTCGAAATGAAATGAGATAATAACCATACAGTCGTTTTACTTCCATAAAAACTCTCGCAATAAGATGCATCAGCCTCACAATCTGAACAACACAAAAGTGGTGGAAAGAGAAAGATTGACGGTCGTGCCTTATTTTCTCTTTATTTAGAGACAAAAACTGTCGAAAGATTCTGCGCTACCAACGATACTGACACAAGTAACTGCGAAGCCATAAGCTTTTAATGATTTGCTCAAAATTCAATAGAATCCAGAGAAGGAGGGCTGTTTAACATTTTAAGATTTCTCCGTTAATCTCAGATTGTGGCAAACTCAACTCGACTTTCAACCAGTTGCTATTTTCCAAACAACCCTACACACTGACAAAATTAGGAACTATCTAAACTAGGAACAGGAAAATTGTGGTTCTTTGAAGATTAACATATTTATTCTTTATAATAAGGTAACCCTAAGCATTCACATGAAGCTTTCATGTCGATAGAGATCTCGCAAAGCCGTAAAAGTATAAATAAGAGCGTTATTTTGAAAAACTAGTCAAAAAACTACCCTAGTCAAAAACTAGGTAATGCTTTATGAATAAGTACTAAGATCTGGAGTGAGATCTTTCAAGGGCATAAAATTAAGAAAATTCCATTCAAGATCAGTTTGCGAATACTTAATTAAATACCATGTGAATAGAATTACGACGACAAATAAAAGCAACGATACGAATAACACAATTAAAATGTAGCAAAATGTACGGGACAATAAAAGCAGCGCTTAAAATATAGAACATACCCTTACCAAGTTCGAAAACAAAAGCGTTTCGAACAAACAAATGCAATATTCGACTAGCAGTTGTTCCAAAAGGGGGCAAGAATAATACAAAAGAGCTTTCTACAAAATCGCCCAAAAAACATCAAGGGTTCGAAGAAATGAGATGAAACGATTTGTTAAATGTTCGTTGCAAAAAATGAAATTGTCAGTAATAAAAAAATGGGCCGGTGAAAAAGGGGTTCAAAGCCTCTGGGAAGGACGTTAAGATAGTTGGGCGATAAAAAATCTAATTGAGGAAAAAAAGCCTAGAAACTATTTCAAAATACTAACTTGAATTCTGTAATTAATTCTAATACACGTCATTGAGCGACGTCGTGTCTACCAACATTGACATACGTTCTACATTTTCAAAAGCAAACAATTTACAAGCAAATTCAGAAGCTGGAGAATTACAAATAATCAGGCTAAATCATGCAAAGCGGCAAATTTGAATAGAAAAATTATACAAGCAAGTCCAATGTGCAATACAAACATAACTAACAGTGCATGCGATGTAAAAATTATGATAAAACGTAACCTAAGCCAAAGGTAACTACGTGAAATGTCAATGCACTACAAAAATGCGATGATAATAGTGTATGGTATCAAACGAATAAGCATAGCGTCTCCTAGTACATACTTAAATAATTCTAAAACGGCTATGGGCTAGAGAGTCTAAATGAAATATTATAATAGGAAAAAATAATGAGGAAGTGTGTTAAGTTAATTATTTTGAGGTATGACCGGCCTGCTTAGCTGTGATGCAAACAAAATATAAGAGAATAAATGGAACAACTTTTGCTGTCGTTGCCTAGTTACAAAGAAAAGCTTCTAAAGTAAACAGTGCTCAAAACTTTTATTAAACAGCCATTTGGAGATAATCAACGTTCTCATTCAATTAATAGTTTTTGAAATTGTTTTCCTAAGAATGTTTTTGTTTTGGATACAATTAGGAGTATTCGAGTGATTATTAAGAATTGTTTTGAAAGTACAGTCTATGGATTCAAATCAAATTAGCTTGTAAATGTAAAAGTCATATCTCTTGCACCTGTCCAAGGGTTATGGAAGTTTCTTGAAAACGCCAGCTTAATAAGGGAGGAATAAAAGTAGTTAAATGACCTGTCGATGACGCTGTTTTATGATAGCTCTTTGTGGTAGACAGTTCAAAAATTAGTGATAGTGCTAATGTATTTGAAATTGAGACGATAAACACTTTGCAATCACTGTCAGTATCCTCAAAATTGAATGGAAAGGTAATGTCAGTCCACATTTGGATTCAAAGACGCATTACAAAGGGCGCATTGATGATCTGCTAACGTGATTTTTATAAAGCAATAACAGTCTAAATCAATAATGTGCAAAGAAACATTGCATCTCTAAGTTTCATTTCATTTTATTCATTTCATTTACCAGAATCAGATTTGATTACATTTACCTTCTTTTCTTGCCACATTTAATGGGATAGCAGCATGAAGTCTGGCCATTACGTTTAAAAGGATCCAAATGAATGGGATATTTCTTGATAACGTGGATAAAATTTCTCTTACGATCTTTTGAGGTTGCTGTCCCCTGTTTGACAATCTTTTTAATTGTTATATGCGATTCTTTATACAATATTACCTAATTTCTAAAATTTGTTGCCTATTAAGATAGAAATACACGGGCTTAAAATGGAAATAAACTACTTCTTCATTTACAATTGTGCTATACAACATAATATACCTCTACGTTTATAAAATTTAATCACTTTTTAAAAAAAACCCATAAGCAGATTGTCACTTTTTGAATAATGGCGTTAAAGGACCCTTAACCTTAAATCTTAACCTTCAGAACATAATCTCTGTTAGTACTCGTACCGTTATTCGGTTGGCTGAGATATACATTTCCTTCTATTTTTTTGCACGTAAGCGAGAATGAAATGAGCCACAAAGTTCTCACAGCAACTCTTGGTGATTTCATCATTAATATAACTTAAGTTTGTTAATTGCTCAAGTGCTCAGAAGATCAGTGTTGCAGGAATTTATCCATTATGGCAACAGACTGGGGCAAGGCGTTGTCTCTTGATTCTGCTGAATGTGAATGCGAAACCTTAAGCTTCAACAAAACAACACTTGGTGCTACTACGAAGAACAGACCAGGCTTGAAACATTACCAGCTGGAAAATCAGGTAGAATCATCAAATATTCAAAACACAAGCGTAACGATATCATGTTATTGATCAAGCATTTTCTAAATGAAAACTTCAAATGTTAAAGCTCGCAGCGTCAGCATCTTTACTTTTCAATCATGTCACACTTAGGTAAGCCCTTCAAATTGACAGGCGTTTCAGGTCACAGTTTAATGATTATGAATCAGTTAGAAAAAGGTATAAACCTTTCTTACTTCCACTTAGAGATAAAACGATAAAATCAGGAAAAACTATATATGGATAACTAAATCCTGTAAAATCACATTCCACAGTACAAAAACGCTGCATGTTCTGGTTAAGGTGGTTGCAAACATTTACGACATGTGTTATTACGTGTAAGTGTCCGAACTAACGTCTTGCATTAGAAACATCAAGTAGTTACTTGGACTGAAGTTGAAAAGATCAATATTATGTCAAAAGAATCACTATAAAGTTCAGTACTACTTGAAGCAAAGCTTTTAATGGAAAATTTTGTAATGAAAAATCTCAACATATTGGTCTGAGATGTGCTCAGATAGCGGGTCATAATTATTCAGTGTTCAGTCGTTCTTTTCCAGTATTTCTTAAACCATCAGCAATTGTATTTTGAATAATTGGCAGTGACTTACTGATCAAAGTTGAATTTTGTGCCAATGAGCGAATGTTATTGAATAGACGTTCTAAAAGTGGAATCTAAAGAAACCACCTGGAAAAAAATATTGCAACACTTGCGAATGCAAACAATAGCGTAACATGGTCGATGCATGACTGTGTCTCTGAAAAGAAAGGACTATCTTCAGGTGTGCAAAATGAAGGCCTATGAAAATTTAATTGGCGCATCTTAACTCAATCTAAAAACGTACTGATTTGCCCAAAGGATTAAAGGTCATTTGCAAATATTGACAATTTAAATACGTTAACAAGCAGTATGCTCTAAAACTTGTCCTTGAAATTGACTAGAACTGCTTCGCAAACTCAAGAACTCATTTGTTTGTAATAACGTACTCTACAAGTAGCTAAAACTATAAAAATTGCTTGTTTAGCATTTGTGATTTATTAAGATAGATGCATTGGCTTTAAAGGTTGCGTGAGTTGTAACAAAGGCGCAGCAAACTGGCATAGAAAATTGGCATGCTTGTTGCAGCTAAGCTTTTTCCTTATTTCTTGAGAAAACATGATTCTTTTTGTTTGACTGTACTGTACTTAGAGACACTTTTCATTTTTACTGAATTTAAGGATGGACTCTAAAAGCTAGCAAGCAGGACAAGCCGGTACCTGTCCTAAACAGTTCCACACCGCCACAAAAGGTGTCCCACTCAATAACCACTTCTCTAATTGCTGCATTAGTATTTAGAGTTACATTTTTAGTTGCAGTGGCCGTTCAAATTTGTAGGCCATGGTGGGAATCTGTGTTTGCTCACAAAGATGGCTATAATAGAATTACCTGTCTGATGAATGGCAAATATGTTTGTAATATTAAGTCTTACTTGAATTTTGGTTATTGATAAGAGTACACGTCTTGAAGCAATTCTTATAAAACTGCTACTTAGAATCTAAGCTTCTTTATATCTAGTGCCTTTTTCCAACTTTTCAAAATTGATCAATAATTCATACACTTACTTGTAAGTTTCCAATCCATGCAGTCTATCAGGTATTGGAAGCAGGTTGGATATAGTTACCTACGTCCCTAAAGCTTTCTGCATCAGGATGCATGACAAATTCCTATCAGTTTGCACTGAAATAGCTCAGTAACTCGATACAACAAACCTTCTCTTGATCAACCTCTTTAAACATTTTCCATCCCTTTCTTACTTCATTTTGTTTCACTCCAATAAAGGCTGGTTATTCTTTGCAGACTTTTTACTGAGTTGTATGATGTATGAAACCAATGAAATGACTGTGTATTTATCTTAGCTCAAAAGAGAAAATGTTCTATATATTTTGGAAAATAGTTTACTTTGTTTTGTTATGAAGAGCCTTTGTTGTGCATTGTCACCCTCCAGCCGTGGATGGCTTCATGTCCAGTTGATGTGAAGATGCCGTTACAATGTTTCCTTAAAGAGACTGTTCTTTCATTGATCAGAAGATTTTAAGCAATTTTTGTCTCACTTCTGCTTCCTTCCTGACTCATTTTTCCAATAATAACTTCATCTGGTTGCTAGATTTGCTACAAACTTATAAGATGATAGTCATTTAAAAAGTCTACCCTCTTTTGTTTATAAATTGCTATGAGTTTTTTATTGCTGACCCATTCAGAGCAAGCAACGCACGAAGAATAGTAAGCGCCCATCGTTGTAAGAGCAAAGCTGAAAGTGGAAGTAGAGAAGAAATAAAATGAGTCGTAGAAACAGGACTAGTTTCATTAACAGTTCGATAGTCAAAGTAAATTTCAAGGAAATATTACCAGCATGTTGCTGCCATATCATGATTCAAATTCGCTCACACTGGTGTCCATACTACACTTTGTACTCATGGTTGTTTTTCTATCAATTCTTCCATCCTTTTTTCGAAGACAGTTTCATGACAATATAGATGTGCAAAAGTACGTTAATAATGAACAGGTATGGTGCACTTTCGTTGTCAGCATATTGTAAGTAAGTAGCTTCAGATTATCAAACATGCGGGTAGATGTGAAGTAATGTTTTGATTCACTTCTACCTTAAAGCATTTCCTAAAAATCAATCTAGCTGCCAGCGTGGAATCCATCAAGTTGGCAACAAGAAGAGTGAAATTGCAGAAAAATGGCAACTTTTGCCTTAAAAATTCCACAATTGGCTTAAGAAATCAAGGTAAACATTCTCTTAAGGTGAATTAGTAGATTCGACTTTCTGAGGTTACTTTCGCGTGTTGTAATCGTAGCTTTGGAAGTACAATGGTACCAGCAGATTAATTAGCTGAAATGTAAATTCATTTTGCATAAAAAATAGAATATCTAGGCCGATTCAAATTTGCAAGTTGCCGCCAAAATTATGTCCGAAAGGATTTTAATGCCGATCAACTTTCTTCAAACCAACAAGGCATGTTGTTTGATTTTGTCACATGAAAGATTTGAAGACTGAAAACGTCTGCTGGATTAAAAACGAAAAAGAATAATCTGTTCCATTACCTACGTTACTATCTCATTCGATAATGTGTTCCATTTTTCTTCTATATGTCAGTTCTTCTCACCAGCCATTACATTTGGTCGTAAGCTATTGATTATCCTAAATCGCATCATCTAGCAAATGCCTGAGCGTTTGAATAGAATGTCGAGTGCAACTTAAAAACATTATCCTTCGCTCGCATCCATTTGCAAATCCTGTGTGTTTAAAGAGGTTGACGAGAAAACTTCAAGAAATTATCCTTCACTTTACCCTGGTTGAAAACTCGACTGGAAATTTTTTCCGGCGCCGTTTACTAGCGTATATAGATGTTGGTAATCCTTGTACCCAAAAAGTTTTCAATTAAAAAGAAACGTTACACATTATATAGACAACCGCTATAGCATTATCGAGAATGGCTAACAGCACGAAGAAGTGAGAAAACGTTTTGACTGTAGCTTAGCTCTTAGTTGCAATACCTCCCGATTGCACTGATAAATTCTATTGCTAACCTTTATAGCGATGTCAATAAACGACGTTCATTCACCTAATGTGACACTGTCATTGATTCGCTATCTAACAGTTTGCACCTGAGTTTTCAACACCTCGTTGGCATTATAAAACCTGTTATGAAATATTTCACGTTATCAAGATTCAATTTTTCCTGGCTAACTTTTCCATCAGTGCCACAATTCGTTAGATACCCCAGCTTATTTGTCCCACTGGAAATAAACTGGAGAAACTAAGTCCTGTAGTTTGTTTTATTGTTTTTTGACTCTGAGTTCTGATTCATTTCTTAGTTTGAATTGAGTTTTAATTGACTCCTTATTGTACTGGAGAAGCATTTTGACAGTGACATAGTAGCTGGTTTTTAGGCATAATAGCTAGATCAGTTGTGATGCAACCAGGTAGGGCATCTTGTCGTAGACATAAATCCTGCCAATGTCAAATCACTTACACATTCTGCGCTTTGCTCTATATGATTACAAATATATCCTTCCAAATTCAATAAAATAAGGAAATGGTGCCCAACAGTAATTAAAGATAAAGCCGTATTCCTTAATAGATCTCGTGATTTTTTAAAGGGTTGTTTCAACAATATCATATATTTTGCATGCTTTTTGACTATTTTGCTCCATTTCAGTTAATTTAATGAGCATTTTGAAATTCGACTATTTAATCCAAATACGTAAAAATTAATAATATAAATCTTCATTAATGCTGTTAATCGCGGGATTGTTGTGCATTTTAATCGCCGTGACTGTTTGCCTTCATTAATAATGAATGGCAATACGATGATGGTATAATCATAAATGGTAGACACATTTAGAACATGCACACGCTGAAGTGAATCCAGTGAAAAAGTGTGACGCAAATGATATCAAGGGTAACTGAAAGACTAATTACACTTTTCTTGATAATATTTCTTATTTGATGCAATTTTGCATGCAAAGAATGAGTCTGGTGTACTCGAGCAAAGCATTTATTTTTGAAAGTCGTTTGTGCATTTTCTGTTTGTTGGGCAAAGTACTTGATTTTCACTGGCGAAGCTGCAAGTCAAGCTGTTCATGCAAAATATATTGTTCAGGCGTCAAATAAAAATGTTATTAGCCAACTTTAAATTACATTTTCAATGCATCAATGAGTTTTACTAGTAAATTTGTAAAATAATTGATCAGGTGATAAATCCATTTACCTAAACGTCTTTTAATACCCTTCAGATATTATGTTGCTTACTTACGTTATGCTTCGCAGCATCAAAAGCAAGGGAAAGGAATTATGGCCTGGCGACATCTCCTTCTTGCATTTCTTGCTTTGAAGTGCATCAACCTTGCCATGACACAAGTGTTTAGATCAGAGTGTCGCAGGAATGCAGCCTTTGTGGCAACGGACAGAGGCAAAGCCTTGTCTAACACTTCTGCTGGCGTTCTGCAGACATTCCAAAGTGTGAGCTACTTGTTGTGCGGAATGCGTTGCACAGCAAACAACAACTGCAAGTCGCTGAATTTCAAGGATGCTGTCGAAAGTGTATGCGAAATCCTAAGCTTTAACAAAGCAACACTTGGTGCGACTATGAAGAGCAGTCCAGGCTGGACACATTACGAGCCGGGAAATCAGGTAAGGTTTATGTTAACTGCTTAATCGCTTTTTTGATGAGCTACTTACTGATTCTAAATTTTATACTCAAATAGTAGTAATTCAAGATTTTTTGTTTTGTACAAAGCTACGATTAACAAATTTTCAGGATGTTTTACTTTGCATCTGAACGCAAAGCAGGACGACAAGTGCGCGTCTAGAAAAAATGTAACAGAATACACTACTTAACTTTAAGCGAATTGGCTGTAGAAATAGTGGCTAAAGAATGGGAGAAAAATTAAGAATATTTTCAGGAAAAAGCTGTAGAATTGATTAATTACTTTCTAAGAGACTTAATTGCTTCCAAGCTTCTGCTTTATATATCTGTTCCAGGTAGGTCTAAGATGTCATCAGGTCGTTTGTGATACGGGCTACAAATGCATTGAGAGTTGTTCCAACAAGATGGGTTACGAGTGTTCAGGTAAACATTTGTTCTCGTCACTAAAAGAGGTAAAGATGGTTATAATATAACAAAGGTAACCTTAGGTTGAGATTTAAGCAACATAGAAGCAAATGAAAAAGCCGACATAAAATCTCTAGTATTTAAATTGTGTTCTAAATTCAACTGTGAGTTAGATTATTAAATTGCCAATATTGAAACTTTTCATAAACTGGATTTGTGGCAGTTTTCTTGACAGCAAATCTTAAATGCCTAATTAAATATATTTTTTAAAGTGATCACATAGATAATTCTATAATAAGGTTGATCCCTAAGTCTTACACTGACAAATTGATGTCATCTAGTTTGATGATGGTCATTATTTTGCTTTTCACAATATTTTGTTTTTGCAACTTTTCCATTCGTCATTAGAAACTTTTATGCAAAGCTAGCTTGTTTCACGGTTAGCATGTGCGGAGAAATGCAAATTGTAGTTTATGCATATGGAGAATGATTCCATGCAAATCTGATTTTAGAAATGTTGCAAATACTTTGGTCTCCACTTGATAACACGAACTCCGCAATATAATGTTGCTTGCCATTGTCTCTGTTCTATAATTCATTCATGTCGAAGTATTGCGATATTTGATTATTCGTTTTATTATCACTTAAGTCATTATTATAGGCGATGATCATTGTAAAAAGTTCCTCAAAGATGCTAGCAATCATTTCAATCAAAACAGTTTTATCTGAGATATTTTAATGCTTACCAAAGCATAATATGCATTGATGACCGAATAACTTAGAAACTTTCCCGCTATATCCTGTTTATTCAGAAAGAAACATCAACATGGAACATTGAAAGATCATTATGCCCATTTTATAAACCTATGCTTTCAAGAATCTGAAACTGGCTTCTACGTCTAAAACAAAAAACAGACAAAATAACCTAAACCAATCCAATTTCACATTTATCAAGCAATTTTGAAAACATGAAATTTGCTTTTAACTCAGAAAGAAACCTCAACAGGCATTATTAAAATGACCCTAACGCTTTACTTTAACTTTACCTTATTAAAATTTTCTGACGAGGTTCCCCTGGATGATATTGCAATAGGATTACAGAAGCGTTTGTAGAAGCAATGTTACATAAGAACCTAAAAAGCAACTATGTAGCAGTAGATCTTGTAACATATCGAGAATAGTAGATTTTCTAACAATCGCACTCTATGAAGATAGAAAGAGTTTGGAACCCTCAAAGATTTTTCGATGCTGAAATAACGTGTGAAATTGCCATACTTTTGACAACCATGCATAGAAATTTAACGTTTGAATTTATTATTGTTATTTGACAGATATCGACGAGTGCAAAAGTGGCTCGCATGACTGTCACCAGCACGCCATTTGCACCAACAACAATGGTTCATTTTCTTGCCGATGTAAAAGTGGGTTTACCGGTCATGGTAAGAACTGCTCGGGTAAGTTTTGACATCTGATAATAGCTAGAAAAATTTATCTATTCTATTTATTGTGTCAGCTTTAGGTTGTTTTCTGACGTTTTTATACTCTGTATCTGAGGATGAATAGGAGACTATTGCTAAAGTATGTCGAAACTGTCAAAAATGGCCATACTTTTGACGACTATGCATAGAAATCTAACGTTTGAATTTATTATTGTTATTTGACAGATATCGACGAGTGCAAAAGTGGCTCGCATGACTGTCACCAGCAAGCTATTTGCACCAACAACAATGGTTCATTTTCTTGCCGATGTAAAAGTGGGTTTACCGGTCATGGTAAGAACTGCTCGGGTAAGTTTCGACATCTGATATTAGCTAGAAAAATTTATCTATTCCATTTATTGTGTCAGCTTTAGGTTGTTTTCTGATGTTTGCATACTCGATATCTGAGGATGAATAGGAGACTAGTGCTAAAGTATGTCCAAACTGTCAAAAATGGCCATATTTTTAACAACCATGCATAGAAATCCAATGTTTGAATATATTATTGTTATTTAACAGATATCGACGAGTGCAAAAGTGACTCGCATGACTGTCACCAGCACGCCATTTGCACCAACAACAATGGTTCATTTTCTTGCCAATGTAAAAGTGGGTTTACCGGTCATGGTAAGAACTGCTCGGGTAAGTTTTGACATCTGATAATAGCTAGAAAAATTTATCTATTCTATTTATTGTGTCAGCCTTAGGTTGTATTCTGACGTTTGCATACTCTGTATCTGAGGATGAATAGGAGACTATTGATAATGTTGATACAGTCAAAAATTGAGGTCTCAAAGTCTCAAAGTATATGTACCAGATTAACATAGCTATCTCAATATCGGAAGTGAAGAGTTAATTGCAATTTTGCCTAGAGTTATAACCTTCCAAGAAATCATGCTTTAAGGTAATCTTTCTGCCTCATAGCCAGATTGATGGAATCTAAAATTACTGAATTTCTAAAGCTTTAATCTCATAATGCTTTTGCTGGGATGCCTTTTTGAATATTTGAATCGAAATGAAAGATCCATGCTCTAGGACACCTTCAGGCTTATATATACTTGGCACCGGACTAGATTAAGTTAACAGTTAAAATTTCATTTAAACTGGCTTATCTACGTCTTAAGTAAAATGTACATTTTAGAAAACGTTGCTTTGAAAAAGACAGCTCAGTCATCAACATTCATATATAACGGATAGATGTTTAAGGCCAGTTTTGGAAATGATGGAAATCTGTCAGGCTTGAGACCTGTATTGATTGAAAATTATCCGTGTTGGCGAATGGACCTTGTTGAACAGAGAGCAGTGAAAATGATTGCAATATTAGGACCCTTGAATTTGATTAAACGTAGTCCCTTTAATGTTAGTGTTGGAGATGACAGTTCTAATGGCGGATGCAACAACCGACTCTGTATCAAAGGCTTTAACGTGTCGAAAACATTGTCCAACTATAGTTGTCCAATTGTATTATTTGGTCGATACGTCAGTGTATTTTGAAAAAGTATTCGCATTTACTGAACTTGAGGTTCATGAGGGTATGAGTATAAAATTTTGTATGTTATTAACGCACTTGTTGACAATGGAAATAATTCTTTGGAAGGATGTCGACGTGAAGGTAATGAAAACTGTCACTAATTGATAGTCAAATCCTAAAATGGCCGGACAAAGCCACTAGAGAAACCAGAATAGCCTTGTCAAATACAATAAGCATTGACAACATACTTTTGTCTTGACAATATAACTAAAAGCGTTATAAAGCGATGTTTATCCTTCTGTTGATTCGGAAATTTGGAAATTGACATTTTGCAACCTTAAACCTTTGTTTGAGTCTGGACCCAATGGGTTCCTTGCTTAATAAGGTAAGGTATGGAAGTATGTATAAGGTATAAACTGTTTACAAGTTTAACACATGCTACTTTTGAAAATCTTTGCTTTTTATGTATCTATTTGCTTTTTTTTAAAATTAAGAGAATGATTAATTCATCATGTGCGAAGTTTAGTTTTTGGAAAACAAACAAAGCAACACAGCAAGAAATATTTGTGAAACCTGATGCCAAACTTTTTTTGTAACATTGAAATGTTCTCAATCACATTTAGCTGAAAACATAGCGTACAAAAAGCCGTCGTCCAGTTCATCGGTGCATACCTATGGTGGATACACGCTATTTGCCAGCCTTGGGAATGATGGCAACAGGACTGGGGACTGGGAAAGGTGCAGTGTCACGAAGGCTGACAACATGCCCTGGTGGCAAGTGGATTTGACAAAGCAAGCAGCAGTGATAGCTGTGCAAATAAAGAGTGGTCAGACTTGGTCTCCACTCAAGATCAATCCATTCGATGTTAGTGTTGGAGACGATAGTTCGAATGGTGGACGAAACAATGCACTGTGTGTGGATGGCGGGATCCTAAAGGCTGGAGAGTTCAAGTACTTCACATGCCACTGCTGCATGGTCGCTACGTGACTGTGTTCCTAAACAGAAAAGAGAATCTACAGATATGCGAAATTGAAGTCTATGAAAATATAATTGGCACACATTAACACAACAATCTTTAAGTCCCATGTACTCAAAGGGTTGAAGATCATTTGCAAAATAATAGGCTAGAGCTGCTTCATAAATTCAAAAACTTGTTAGCTTGTATGAACGTACTTTGCAAATAGCTAAAGTTATAGATCTTATCTATTAAGCATTTGTGAGACTTTAGAATATATACATTGCCTTTAAATTTGCTTTAGTTGTAACACATCAGCATAAAAGAGGTGGTGCATGTTTCTTCAAGCTGACCCTTTTCTTCAAATCTTCAGAGCAGTTGGTTCTTTTTGGTGAGTTTTGTGTGTCTACCTTTTCTGCTGTCTTTCATTTTAATAAGACGTTCTAAAGGCATGCAAAGGATTTTACTGCACCATTCTGGAATTTATTTCATATTGCTTATAGAGTTTGACGTCAATCTTTACTCATTTTTCAAAAAGAGCTTTTTTCCCTGTCTGCATCGTTTCCTGTATCCTGAAATTATAAAAGCAACTAAAGATTAGAGTCATATTTTGCAAACGGTGTGAATTGAACTCTAAAAATTTTTCAAAACCATTTAAACTAAAAAAAAAACAGTTCATTTTAGCCAACAATCTTAATTGCTTCAAGTTGGATGCATTTGGTAGACTCATGCCTCTCAACAACAAAATGTTTTCCGATGTGATTTTTCGTTCCTTGTAATTTACTGTATAACCCGTTAGCTAAATAAAGTTTTCATAAATATAGGATCTGTCCTGCTTCTGGCAGATAAAAGAATCTTTCATCCCTGCTCAAATGCTAACCAGGAGAAATAGGAAGGTAAAGTAGTTAGATATAAAAGAGTGCAAAGGATACTTTAGATAGATCTTGGTCGACGGGCGAAAATGGCAAAGTTCTCATTTTACAAAGTTGCACACAAGTCAGGTTGCAGCAGAAAATACTCTTATATTGCCGAAAAATACATCAAATATTGGCAAAGTATGGTGAATTGATAATCACAATTTTTGGTCAAGACCATTGAGTTGACATCTATCGGTTTTTCTTATGTTATTGAATGAATTAATTCTTCAACCTTTTTTCAAAATATTTGCAATGACAGAACAATTAATATCTAAATGAGCAGCTTATAACTTTTAGCTTGCCTTTATATTAGTGTGTTGGCATAATTTCTCTCTAAATTCAAAGGATAATATCATATGAAATGAAAATGTCAAATTTGATCAAAAAGAGGTTCCGGTATTTTTATTTGATGGTTTTGCAAGATATTGAAACAACGACAGCGGCAAATTTAAGTTCTGTACAAAAATTTATAATAATCACTTTTTGGTACAAAATTGAATATTGTTGTTGGTGAATGCAAGCCTCCAGGAGAAAACATTGTACGAAAGCATTGGTGTAAAACGTCTTGAAATGACCAAACGCTGACAAAACAAATAGCAAGCTGCAAATATCGAAATCATTAGAGGATGATAAAAAGAGGGCACGATTGGCTATAGTTGACCAACCGCTCTCACTGAACAATTCACTTTTAGATGCTCCAAATGGAAAGGAGGATCTCTACACTATAAAAAGAGAGATTTTGCATTGAAATCACTGAATGTTTGCACACTCCGTATCTTACAAAAGTTGTTGCTCAATAGTCGAATCACACTTAATTTAGGAAATGCATCTTTTACAATTTTGACGCGGCTTTAGCAGATATTTTAGCACTTTTACTCGTTTCAATACGTTTAAATCTCTCCAAAAGACTTTGAAAAGTGGGTCATACATAACGAGCTTCATAATGGCATTAAATTTCGTAAACGGCTATATTTATTTATTGGGTGGAAATGCAATCCTTTCAGAGAAACATGACCTTTGCAATATAAACCATACATAATTTCACCGTTGAATAGCAGAAGCTTATGTCTTTCTTAATTTGACATTCGAGTTTAGGTGAAAAGTGACGTTGATTGGTCATGTACAGCCAATCATAGGACATAGTTTACATCCTTTACTGGCACTCACAGCTGTCTCCGAAATGCATATTGCACCAACAGCTATGGCTCATTTTAATGCAAATGCAGAAATGGATTTCAAATGGTCAAAGAAAGATGCAGACGCGAGTATTTCAGGCCTAGTTTAAACGGCACAACATTTAACTTTATTGAACTCGACAGATTGATTTAGTGTAGACGAATGTGACTGGAGCAACTATGCCTGACCTATGATGTGACTCTGGAGCGACTTTAAACTAAACGTAGCACCTTTGATGCACCAAACTTAATGCATCACCTGTGCATAAGTTAATAGTACTACATTGTGTGACTAAACGAGGCAATGCATGTGCAGGAATAATTTTCTCAAAGTCGATTTTCTTTTAGGTGAGCTTGATGAGAATTAGAGGGGAAAATCTATATATTGGTCTGTTGAAGATTATTTGGCTAATTTTGAAGTTACATTTTGGCTTCAACTGTGAATCATACCCATCAAAGTGCAACAAAGTGCGATGCTTTCGATACACCATTTCACGACAAATCGTGTAGCATATTCTCGGGGCTTATGACGAGTAATATAAAGTGCCGGTTTCTCTATCTAAAGCTTTTACTACACGGTTTCGTTGTTACACGTTTTGTTGTGCGTAGTCTGCTATCGTTGGAAATAGCTTGTCATAGAAAAAGGTGTACTAAGATCATTCCCCTGCTCTAGTTATCCCCCTGGCAGTTATGTCAGTCTCTTCGTGGGTCGCCATGAAACTCTCAGCAAAACTGAGTTTGAAGTTTACAAAGGCATGATAGGTTCGTGGTTATACATGACATTTGCAACTGATTTTAGCAACTGTGCATTTGTTGCATTTGACTAACTTTCCAAACATTCAAGGGATTTGAAGCAAATCATGGCAATATCAGTATCAATGATGAGGCTAATCCAAAATGGAATCCTTTTATCTCTATCCATTATGTATTTACAATTGCCTCTTTCGGCTACAAGAGAAACAACTTTGAGCCAAATAACGTTACTAACATACACTAACACTGATTTTAAATTTTGTCTGTATTGGTTTATCAAAAGACAACCAGGCTAATAAGAGCTGACATGATCAAAGGGCACAGCACGAAAAGTTAGTTTCCAGAATCAATGCAGTTTTAGAGGGGTTTCGTCTTAAGGCGTAGTTTCATGTGCTAGGATGGTCTGTCCCTTCGCACACTACTTCCTTAGCATCTTTCTTAAAATTTTCATATCAAACTGAGCGAACTGTAGACCGTCGGTGATCGGGATCTAGTCACGCCTGTTGGCATGGTAATCGATTCCCTTAACCACCCATCATCTGACTGCGTGAAAAGCTTTTCCTTTTTGGAAATGACTGATGCCTATACTCTTTTAATCCTTGAGCATAGTAGTCGCTGTCAATTTTCAAGCCGGTTTCTTCTATCTATGTTAGGTCAAAACATTGCGTACAAAAAGCCGTTGTCCAGTTCATCGGTGCATACCTACGGCAAATACACGTTGATGGGAATGGGATGGGAATGATGGTAAAAGGACTGAGGACGGGCAAAGGTGCAGTGTCACGCAGAAAGAAAACATGCCCTGGTGGGCAAGTGGATCTGACAAAGCAAGCAGCAGTGTCGAGTGTGCGAATAACGAGTGGTGTTACTTGGGCTCCATACAGGATCAATCCATTTGATATCAGTGTTGGAGACGATAGTTTGAATGGTGGACGAAACAATGCATTGTGTGTGGAAGAGGGGATCCTAAATGCTGCAGAGTTAAAGTACTTTTACTGCCCGACGTTGCTGCATGGTAGATACGTGACTGTGTTCCTGAACCGATTTGAGTTACTTCAAGTTTGTGAAGTGGAAGTCTATGGAAATGTAAATGGCACTCTTTAACTCTCACTTTTGTGGAGTTTAAGAAAGCTTTTTATTCTGTTGACTACAACAATCTCATTGTTACATTGTTGTCTCATGGTATTAATGGAAAAATGTTAGGTATCATTAAGTCCATGTATGCAAAGGTAAAGCCCTGTGTAACGGGTCAGGAAAGCCAAACCAATCTCCTTTCCTGCCATCGTGGTGTTTGGCAAGGTTGTTTGTTGAGTCCGTTGTTGTTCACTTTGTTCTTTAATGACTTAGACTCAAAGATTAGTGATGGGTCTACTGGTGTCTCATTAGGTGATAGAAATATCTGTACCCTTTTATACGCTGATGACTTAGTTTTATTAGCTAATGCTGCTGTTGACCTGCAATTCTAGTTGAACGAGCTAAACCAGTTCTGCATGTCTATTAATATGGAGATAAATATTCCAAAAACCAAGATAATGATTGTATAAAAAACCGAGAAAAAATCTAAGGCGTGCAAAATATGGAAATTTGGTGATAAAGATATCAGAAAATGCAATGAGTACAAATACCTTGGAGTTACTTTTAAATCTAATGTTTCCTACAGTCCTTATGATGATATAATTAAACAAAAAGCTCAAAAATCTTTCTTTGCTTTTTTGTCCAAAAGCAACGAATGGGATGGATTCAACCCAAGGCTGTTTCTATTTTTATTTTACAGTATAATACATTCTATTCTAAATTAAAGCTCGGACGAAGGGATCTGGTACATGGGAATGCCTGGAAAACTTCACCTTATGGCTTGCAAGTCAACCCTAGGTGTTAAAAAGATCTACAACGCCTCTTGGGGTTTATGCAGAGCTGGGACGTTGTTCGCTGCTTGAACATAGACATATTAATATCCTAAAATTTCATATTCGCTTTATAAATAAATTTTTATTCTTCAACATATGCATATAGAGCATTTCAAGTATTAAATAATGATGCAGATACCGGTGTTTCTCATTGGGTCAGTATTGCCCGTTCCCTGCTGGCCCTTTACAGAATACATACAAACGATAACAACTCTATCGTGAAATCAAAAATATCTTCTCATTCTAGGTCAAAAGTTATGGAAAATTTACAAGCACAAATTATTCTCAACAAAAAGCTTTGTACATACGCATCTTTCAAAACAGTTGATAAGTTTCAGAACTACTTAGACTTGATACTTAGCAAAAAGAAAAGATCCAACTTTGCAAAACTACGTCACTGTGTGTGAATGATGAGATCCTAAGCGCTGTAGAGCTGAAATACTTTTACTGCCCGACGGTGCTGCATGGTAGATACATAACTGTGTTCCTAAACCGATTTGAGTTTCTCCAAGTTTGTGAATTTGAGGTTTTTGAAAAAGTATTTTCAATTCCTTAACTTTCAAGATAATAGAAATATTGGTGCACTGTTAATAGATTCTGAAAATGTCAATGAATTAAGAAAATTTATCACTTTTTAGCATTGTCGCACATCCAAAATCTAAAATTTAACAAATATCTTACATCTGAAGCTATAAAAGTAACTCCAACAACTTTAATATAATCGATTTACCTGCAAAATTCATTTCAAAAGCCCATCCAGGTCATTATGGCCTGGAAACAAAGAGTCTTTTCTCATTAGGTCATATTTGTTTTCAAGTCATTCTTTCTCAGTTTATTTTAGACGAAACATCAACCCTTCTATTTTGAATTATTTGCAGTTACTTATTGATCAAGTTAAATTTTGTGCCAATGAGTGAATGTTGTTGAACAGACGTTCTAAAAGTGGAATCTAAATACACCACCTGGACGAAATATTGCAACACATGCGAAGGCGAATAATAGCGTAACATGGTCGATGCACGACTGTGTCTCTGGAAAGAAAAGACTATCTTCAGGTATGCAAAATGGAAGCTAATGAAAAAATTATTGGCACTCAAAATCTCAAAAAGTACGGATGTGCCCAATGGGTTGAAGATTATTTGCAAATATTGACAATTTTAATACATTAACAAGCAGTATGCTCTAAAACTTGTGTTTGAAATTGACTAGAACTGCTTCACAAATTCAAGAACTTATTTGTTTGTATTAAAATACTCTACATTTATTATTTATCAGCTGTGAATTAATAAAATAGATGCATTTGCTTTCAATTTTGCTGAAATTGAAACATAGGTGCAGCTAGAAGAAGTGCACGCTTGTTCAAGCTAAGATTTTTTCTTACTTCTTCGGAGAACCTTGTTATTTTTGCTTTGCAATAATTTGTCCACATCCAATGTTCCCAATTTATTCATTAGGACGCCCTAAAGGCATTTTAACAGGAGTTAAACAACAATCTTTTATATAGCTTACTGATTTCAGTCCTTTCACAAAACTGAACCGTCTCTTCTTACCAATATCATTTTCTAAATGGAAAAATTCAAAAGCTATCTCTAGATAATTTAATCATGGTTGATAAACTGGTTGGCGTGAATTTTACAAAATGTTTAAAACCATGTCAATTTGAAGTGCAGATCATTTCGGGTAAAAATTTTGAATTGCTTTGAGGTGAGGTGAAAGCATTTAATGTGCTCAACGTTCTTAACAAAGCTGCTATTGCAAAACTTAGAATCATCAAATGAATGTCATCTAAACGCATTGGAACTAATTCTAAGGTGATTATTGCATTTGATTCTCTAAAACCAGCAGCGTGGAATGTCTTGATGATAGCTGACTTGTATAAGCAGTTTATAGGGTTATATATAGAGCACATCTTTCCTCATTTAAGAAATGTTACTTCTCTCTATACATTTTTCATTTCATACTGATTGCAAAATGTTTCAAACTTAAAGCCACCAAACCCAAACTAACCTGAAAGGTTTTTTGAAATCTTTACGAATAAAACAGGCTTCCACCTTATTGTATGACAACATTGGCTTTGTTAGAAAGAACCTCTCGGTTAATCCCAATCGTTCCTTGCAATCTATTGTTTGTTATCTTTAGCTCAATAAAGTTTTCAATAATTTGATGTTTCCCTTCTTGTCATCAGAAATAGAAACGTCCAATCCGGGGACAAATATAAAGAACAAAGGTGGTCAAATAACAGAAACCGTTTCTTGGTCAATGCCATTAAGATGAAAAACATTGGTTTATCCTTTGTTGCTGAGTGAATTCAATGACCAAGCTAGTTGTGTCATCAGAAGCAAAGCTACTGGCTTCGTTTCAGATAAGAATAGTTTTAGCTAAAACGTGAAAAGCCGAAGAGTTGAATTCATTTTCGAGTACGGCAGCTTCTCATCAAAATATAAACAAAGGATAATCAGCGAAGAGACTGAAATGTTAATATTCTAAAGTAAAGACTTGTTAGTTGTTAGGCATATTGGTATGATTTCTTTCTGAAAAGATCTGAAAACTTTTTATGAAATGCAAAGGTCAAATTTGACTGTATTGTCCTTTAGGTATTGTTCTTTGGATGTTTTGTAAGATCTTATAACATTGTTGGTGCCAATTTTAAATTTCCATACAAATTTATTTGTCCAAATCCTTGAAACATGCCTTACTTTCTTAGCTTCTTAAGAACGATCGATTCTTTTATTTTCTCACAAAAGTTGTTTGAACTTACATAATCGGGAACAAATCTGCTGACTCCGAATAAAAAGAGACGATCAAGCAAAGGAAAATTGAATATAGTTCAATTCATTTACGTTATTACACAAATATTTTGCTAGAATGCTGTACTTAAAACATCGTTTGCTTTATATTTCGCTTGGCGCATTTCTTTGTTTATGAAATTAATTGCCTAAAGTAGAGAATTCTTCAATTTGAGTCAAATTTGTTATTGTATGAAGAAAGCAAACTTTATACTACAAACAATTTTAAAAGGGTAAAGACAATTTCAACTTAATCAAACAGCAAATTATTCAAGACAGTGAAATCACACCAGTACAGTTTCACTAAATTAATGTAAAGGATTATGGCCGACTCATTAAAAATGAAAGAACGCATAATTGTTTTTCTGAAAGTAAACGGTGATGGTAAGTTTCAAAAGAATTGTGCAGGTGTAGACCAACGAGAGAGTCCAGCAACAGCCGGTAGAACTCGGCGCAGCCTGAACTGAATGTCTTGAAAGGTAAGCATGAGTCTGTCCTTAATCATGGGGCGGGTTTGTATTGCAAGGAAGCAAGAAAGTATCATTTTAGTGAACTCACCTAAAATATATGCAATTAATGAGCATCACAGATGATTAAATTTCATATACATTATGTAAGAAATTGAGGAAAAAGTAAGATACACAAATTTGTAATATGGCAGTTATATGGAAAGTTGTTTATTTATTCTGAATTCTGTGTAATGCGTGTATCTAATGTGTACAAATAGTAAAGTATTTGAGAAACAACTTTATAAAAAAAATCAAACAAAAGAAGGAGCTTATGTGACAGGTGCCTATATATTTCCTCTTTTGCTATATCCAGTTATCATTGGTATGTACCATTTCAGCTTCTTCAGTTTCGACAGCAATGATTGTAGAATTAAATACCAATTCATAGCATTGCTCGAGAGTTTTACAATTATATTGATAGCAGGGGCGGATCCAGAAGTTAGCAACCTTTGCGCGAGCATAAGTCAGATTTTTCAAACATGTCTAGAAAGAGAGTGAGTGCAGTTGATTTACACGAGCATTAGCCGTTGTCAGCCAAGATGAAATAATCAACCGACGCTTCGCAAAAGGCAATGGCTGAATTGAAAGATAAGTTCAACAAGTAGTTTACTTTCAGAACAGAGTACAAAAATGAAACTTATTTCTAGAAGGAATTAAATGGCTCGAATTTGTTTTTTTTTATTTCCTATTTCAAACATGTCCTGCAAACATCAAGCAGGGAAGGGGATCATACAGACAAATTTGGAATAAAAATTTGATTTCATATCGACCATAGTGAAATAAACAACCGAAGTTTTCCTTATGTCAAAGTGCTTTTCGAAAGTTCAACTTCAAAACACATTCAGAAATAAACAAGAGACTTTTGCTTTTTGGGACAAAAGAATTTCTTTAATTACTTTATCTAAAGCTTTATTTCTTTTGTAGCAACTAGATTTCAGTGATATTTCTTCACTAGGGCCAAATCTGGATGTAGAGGAGCTGTCTGGGTTTCGTTTGTGTTCCATTAAAGTCCTTTGGAAGCATTTGATTAAATTTAGCTTTTTCAAGAAAATAGCCACCAGAAACTGCCTACTTTGATTCTTATGGTGATTTACAATAGACTGATAAGGTGAAAAAAAAGGAAGATTTTTCACCTTAAAATGTCATTGAAACCGATGAAGTGATCACATGATGCAAAAGGAGCTTGTCTAGTCTGTGGGAAAGAGACGTGAAATTCTAGCGAGAAATTCGTAAGAAAGGATATAAAGCATCAAAAATAAGTAGTTAACTAGTCTACTTTGTACGTAAGTTTTATTTTCCCATAAAATTTCGGTATTTGGGGATTTTCTCTCCACTTCATTCAATCACTTTCCTTTCATCGCAGAGTTGTTCTCTATTTATAGGTTAATAGTTAATATACATGCTGGGCCATGAGTGTTGCCAACTTATGTTTAGCAAAGGACTTCTCCAAAGATTACACTAATAGCACTTTATAAAAGCTAGAAATTGCGGAACCTGTTTTTACGGAGTCAAAGTACTTTTTTATATATATGTATTTTATATATCTGCAAGTTGCTATATATATATGTCTGTTTATTGTTGTTCTCTAACGTTTGCATTGTTTGTGAAGCATCAGACGAGAAATTACCTTTAGTCTGCAGAAACTAGCTCGGCTATTTTTAGCTATTTTAATGTTTTTTACCGCAAAGCACTTTTTCACTTATAACAGCGCTTTCTTGGACAAGTTTCATGAGTATGCTAAATGGACCAAATTTCTATCAACTTCAACCAAGGTGAACAGGAATACAATGGTTAAAGAAGATAAAAATTTAAAGGCTGAAGATAATTTTATCTGAGGCACTCTGCCTGCAATATCATCTCGTGTCAACTAAAGTTCTATTATAGAGAGCACAGCCATTGCAAGTGAGTTTTATCCTAGCTTAGTTAGAGCATGATGCTGATTCTCTAAACTATAGTATTCATTTCAGCACTGAACTTTTGTAGAATGACTCTTTTTGTAGATTGTGTACTTCATTGGAAAAATCCAAAATATTGGCTTCAACGAACTAACAAGTCATGTTATTGCAACTGTGAGTATGACGAATTGGTCTTAGCGAAGGCCTTCTTCTTCTCAAGGCAATAATGCGATCGGTTGAGAGATTTTTCGATGCTGATACGTTTGCCATCATTTCTACTATGTCTCACAATTAGTTAACCCAAAAGACGTAAGATGCTAGCATATCACAACCTTTTTAGTTAAGCAACTTGGTTTCCAAGTTTCATCAATATATTTTTCGACTTTCTGTGAAGACAGTGGTGCTCATTTTCTTTTGAATTACTCCTTATTTTACTACAGATAGGAATAGAAAAAATGCAAAAGCATTTGAAATCTATCCTATCGAAATGCATTTGAAAAATGATTATGTTTTGTCTTCTTAGGCTGTGGATGCTAGTGACTTCCAAAGATGTCAATGGAGAAATACTTCGATTATCATGCAAAACTTTTGCCAACTTCTCTGTTGTGCTTCAAGATCGCTCAATTAGTGCCGCCTTCCGCACGTTTGATAGTCTTGATGAGTATACGTGTAAGTTCGAATGCATCCAAGAACAGCGATGCAAGTCTATCAATGTAAATGAGGAGCTTGGTGCTTGTCAGCTGAACAATAAATCAGCACAGGACCCTAACGACGGCATAGAAACACAGGCAGCAGCTGGTTGGACATACTATTCTACTCGCTATGATGAAATGCATGTAAGTTTGAAATGTGAATGTAACTGATACAAATTGATACAAAATTCTAATAGAGAAGACTGATATCTAATAAAACGTTAATTTAAGGTATTTTAGCAATATATATGCCTACCAAAATGTATGACACTAATGAATGTCATTTCAGGGATAGTTGTTTGATTCCGATTGTAAGTGATATTTACATTTTTGCAGGTTGGTCAGCTCTGCCAATCAAAACATCCTTGCAGGAGTGGAGAAAAGTGCGTTGATACATGCACATGCCCGGGTTATCGATGTCTCGGTGAGGCAATTCAGCCATTCTGCAAAAAACTAATTTGATAAACAGAATTAAAGAGGAAATGAAACCATTTTTTTTATTCGTTTAATCGATTTCTCCACCCACAATCGTGTAGGAAAAATAGTTCGCATTAGCTATTTCAAGCAAGAAGACTATTAAAAACAAACTTAAACACCGCTAAACTGACAATAATTTTTCAACCAAAAAATGGCGAAGGGGGACTAGACACTAGCGAGCTGTGACGTAAAGTTATGGACACGAAGCGCGCATGTTCGAGGACAACAAATTTTCTGGCAGAGTTGGCGATCGCATGTTTAGTTTTTGAATTTCAATTCTCACCATATTGGACGAAAGTGACACTAGCTTAGGAGTTTCCGAAGAAGAAGAGGGGACAGTTGCTGTTTACTGTGTTCCTGCTAGGCCATACCAATTCGGCAGACACGGAATCAAGTAGCGACGAGGATAACCTAGGTCACGACGGCCTAACCCCGGCAATTTTGCGAGAGCGATACGAACAAAAAACAGAAGTTAGTTCATGGTAAGTTTATTCCATAAATGTCGCATATATGTTTAAAACTCGTTATCTTTAGTTTAAATTATGTCTAAATACTGTAGGTATCAATCGAAATTAGCAAGCGTCATGTACAGTGCCTAGGCCAGGCCCGGAGGGTCGCACCATCGTAAACTTAATTGATTATGACTATGGCATTATGGCTTTTTTTTGCAGGTGTAGATGTTGAAAATATGAAGTTTATCATCTTGTTGGTGCTTTGGAGTGCAGATGCTGCACTGGGTTAACTTGTATTGGACGAAAGCATTGAACAAATATGTATTGCACAACATGAAGATTTCATTGCCATGTCAAATACAACTGTGTTTCGGAATGTTGGCCCACTGCGAAGGGACAGACAGGGGAGTATCACAGGAAGGCAAGCCTACACGAGTAAGTAACAAAACAAATCATCTTATTTAATGAAGCAAGTCATGTATATGATTGATAGTTTTGAAAGGAAATAGTTTTGGCAGTTTTATCTTAATCAGATAATTGAGAGCTGTAATCATTTCTACCATGGATTTTCTTTTGTTTACAAGTTCAACAAGTTGTCAAATCTCCCCAGTATTATAGTATTAAAGTATTACAGTTTGGTGGATAATATTACCTATTATGTGACTTGTTCATACCTTTTCTATCATATAATTATGCAATGATGTCATCATGATAGTTTTACCTAATGTTTCCTCTTGTTTCATTGGTTACTCTTTCATAGTCATAATTTTCACACATTCTATTTCTCCCTCATTTACAAATTATTCTTCTCTGTCTTCAAATTCATCCTCATCTCTTTCTGGATTCCACTCCTCATCATTTTCAGCGAAACTTTTGTAGGAATCAGAATCACTGTCTTCCTCTTCAACTGTCTTCCTGTTTTTCCTGGGCTTAGTTGGCTGTCCTTTTTTTGACTCGCTGAATTTCTTTATTTTACATTATAGATAATTGATTGCCTACAAACAAAGCATAAATGAGAAAAGGGTTACAAAAAGTAATTTATATGGAAATGAAATGGAATTTAAATTTGGCATATCAGCAAATGTTATTGTGCAAAGCGAACTTACATTATTTTGACTTGTTAATTTCCTTTTCTGTCTAATTATTTTCAGATTTTGGCGATTCACTCAAGTTTTTCAATCTCGAGGTTTTCACCTTGCAATCTTGACAGGCTAAACTTGGCACATCTGGAAATGAAGTTGCTTCCATGCTGGTTTCTGTAAAGACTGTCTGTCATTTATCAGTTTTAGAAGATGTTGCTTCGTCGAATAATTGCTCTTGAATAGTTCCATTTGTGTATCCGCAACAGAAGCCACATTGTATTGTATCTCTTACACCCTGAAAAACAGAATGTGAATTTGGGCCACTACATTTATGGAATCCAGGGACGCCACCAAAGGGGGTTTGGTAGGTGTGGTACTTGCTGGATACGCTACCTGTAACTTTTTTGCAACAATTATAACATACTAACATTTGAAACAGAAACACATAAAAGCAGCCTTTATATGAGAGTATTTATCTTGACCACACCCTTAATGAGTGAGACACACCCTTTTTGTCAGCAAGAACTAATCCTTTTGGCTGCGCCCTGGGTGAATCTATACAATTTGATAAATGTTCTATATGCATATATGTATTTTGTAAACCTTCAAATTGGAAGGGCTCAACTTTGTAGAAGATACAAAATGTTGTTTTTTAATTGCAATGCCAACATTCTAAAAAATATGTCACAATAAACACCAATTGTTTGTTATGAAAACTTTTATCATGTTGAGATTTTGATAAAACCAATTGTTTTATTTAAATAGACAAAAAGTAGCGAGTTGTGTTTACTTTTATTCTGTTGTACCCAATCTACTTATTTTGAGGGGGATGATTTAAACACGAGCTCCACGTTTATATATTGTAGTTAACCTTGTCATTTTATGTATCGTATATTTTGCTTTATTTACACATTAATTAAAGGAATATATTGAAAATGAAGTAGGCAAAAAAATTAAATCTTACCTTTCTTTTTTCCCGTTTAGACTAAGAGGTTGAATTTCCTTCATTTCTGGTATAATGCCAGAACAGCATCTCGTTGTAAAAATTTTTTGTTTGTGAAACGTCGTCCCCCTCTAGTAGACTAGCTACGCTCCTTGTATAGCAACCTGGTTCAAAATGATCTGAGCAAAGGACGGGGTTTGAAAAGTAGCTTTGGTCAAAATTTGGCCTACGCTTTCTAAAAATTTAGTTCACTGCCGGCGTACAGTAGGGTCCTTTGGAAAGCGATGGGTGTTTAAACCCTTGGTATAACTGTCATTACAACAGCTTTTTATTGTCTAGAGTGTGTACAACACATCGTAGACCACCACGAACCTTGGTTTTGTTACCTGGCTCCATAGCTAATCTAAAGTTTCAGTACGTAGAAACGGGATGTAAATATTACGAAACGCTGCGCGTGTCCATAACTTTACGTCACAACATTCAAAACGAGGCTAGTTAAACAGGGCGCACCGGTGCCACTTATTGATTGAAAAATTGAAGTCAGTATTGCCCTCGTAGTTTAGCCAAAATTTCTCTAAACACATTGAAATTCTGGGTTATAAGGTAATTCATTACGGGGATTCAGAATTTAAAATAAAAAATTTGGTTTCATTTCCTCTTTAAAAGAAGCTACCAAATAATTTTAGTTCATCCGCTGGCCATAGAAAATCTTTATCTTTCATTAAAATTCTTTGTCACTTCAATCACTCTATTTGCCAGGGGGATACCTTTTGCTGTATTTTTTTCATTTAATTTTCGTTTGTTTTTTTTAAAACAAAATATATTAAAGAAATGTATTTCACAAGCACGAACATTAAAAGAAAGGATCTTGAATCGTTACTTTGCCCTTCGCCTTTCTAGACGATTTTAATTTGTTCAAATAAATGAAAATTGGAAGCTCTTGATTTTGACAGATTTTGATGAATGCAATGCTAAAATACACAGCTGCCACCAGAACGCAAACTGTAAAGTAACAAAGATAACCTCGATCTATGAAATAAGCAGCATGAAAGCAAATGGAAACACCGACACGTTTTTTCAGGCTCGAAATTGTTTTAAGGCAGTTATCATGTCATAGCAAAACCTTTGATTTTGATAGTTTTTTCAATGATTTTCACCAGCAATATTAACATTGAAGTAGCCATATTGTTACTGCAATCGTGAAATGCTACGATGACCCTGAGTTATATACTTAGTTGTAAAAACCCATAAAAATGGAATAGAATTAGGCCTGTCTTTCCTGACGGAGGACCGGCTTGCTATAGACGATTAGAGCAAATGTTCCACTGCTGTTGCGGAGACAATTCAATTTTAATTCTACCAATTAAACGTAAACCGAAATTTAAACTACCATTAAGGCAAATTGGTTGAAATTAAAAGATTATTGTTGCAAAGATTATAGCATAAGGAATGATAAAATTCGTCTTTTGATCAGGTAATCTATGATTATTTCACACATACCAGCTTGCAGAGTGATGGACGGAATGAAACTGAATTCCATTATAATTTCATTAAAAAAGAGTGTTATTGGCAATTTCAACCCTTTCTATATTAATTGATGGTGTTTCCTTTCTATTATGAAGAGTTATCTGTTCATAAAGTTCAAATCTTTTGCCTTCAGATGTGAATGAATGCAAACGTTCTCCTTGCAAAAACGGTGGATCATGCAGCAATCTCGTGAACAAATACAGATGTGAATGTTTGCCAGGATATACTGGCTTGAACTGCGAAATCGGTAAATTTTAGAGATTCAATAATACATAAATGTTAATACTAGATAAATTGTAAATTGTTCAAATAGAATCTCAGCATAGCCTTCTTTTAAATATCACTTGCCTTTTTCACAAGATGCAGTTAGTTTTTCTCAAAATTCATTAATATAGGCCCAATGTTTTAGTTGTCAAATATTTTGAATCGACTTGAATCAAATTAGATACGAAAGTAAAAGATAATGTAAGCTTCAAATGTAATAAAGATAATGTAAGCAAAAGTAACTAAACCACTGCCCAATTCCAAAGTCCTCTATCTGACCCAATAATCATTGTCCTACTGCGACGTTTCTATTAGCTCCACATCCTTGCTTTTTTCAAAATGCCCTATACTTGCACTGCATGTTACAGTTTTTCCTGAATGCCACGAGCTTGTTTGAAACCCCCCGTTTGTCACAGAGCATTTATTCCTAACTACATAACTTTGACACTAGTCCTTAATACTGAATTTTGAAGATCAATCTTTCTAGCTGGATTGTCCATTCTTTCAGAATTATCGTTTCAGATATTCATTAAGCAAACATTTTCATATATATCCAGCTCAAAACATCGCTTTAAATTTGGTAAAAACGCATTTTCCCATTCATCTCAAAGTGCGGAAAAATGCAAACTGCAGTTTATGCATATGGAGAATGATTCCATGCAAATCTAATTTTAGAAATCGTGCAAATACTTTGGTCTCCATTTGATAACATTAACTCAGCAATATAAATGCCAGTGTCTCTGTTTTATCATTATTTTATCATTATATTTTAGTGCTTACCTTTAATGCTAATGCAAAATATATATATTGATGTCCGAATAACTTTCCCGCTTCATCCTGTTTACTCAGAAAGAAACATCAACATGCCACATTGAAATAACATCATGCCCATTTTATAAACCTATGCTTTCAAGAATCGAAAAGCTGGCAAAAAAACAGACAAAATAACCTAAACCAATCCAATTTCACATTTATCAAGCAATTTCGAAACATGAAATTTGCTTTTAACTCAGAAAGAAACATCAACAGGCAATATTGAAATGACCCTAACGCTTTACTTTAACTTTACCTTATTAAAACTTTCTGACGAGGTTCCCCTGGATGGAATTGCAATGGGATTACAAAAGCATTTGTAGAAGCAATGCTACACACGAACCTAAAAAGCAACTGCGTAGCAGTAGATTTTGTAACATATCGAGAATAAGTGTGGGTACAATGCATTATTTCGGGCAGAGGTAACGTTAAAAAGTTACCTCTGCCAACAAGTTGTTACCTAAACAATTATTAACGATTCTTTGCAGTAATAAATTTCTATGCTAGATTCATATCCATGCACAATCGCACTCTATGTAGATAGAAAGAGTTTGGAACCCTCAAAGATTTTTCGATGCTGGAATAACGTGTGAAATGGCCATACTTTTGACAACGCTGCATAGAAATCTAATGTTTGAATATATTATTGTTATTTAACAGATATCGACGAATGCAAAAATGGCTTGCATGACTGTCACCAGCACGCCATTTGTACCAACAACTATGGTTCATTTTCTTGCCAATGTAGAAGTGGGTTTACCGGTCATGGTAAGAACTGCTCGGGTGAGTTTTGACATCTGATATTAGCTAGAAAAACTTATCTATTCTATTTATTGTGTCAGCTTTAGGTTGTTTTCCAACGTTTGTATACTCTGCATCTGAGGATAAATAGGAGACTATTGCTAAAGTATGCTGAAACAGTCAAAAATTGAGGTCTCAAAGTTTCAAAGTATATGTACCAGAGTAAGATAGCCATCTCAATATCGGAAGTGAAGAGTTGATTGCAACTTTGTGTAGAGTTATAACCTTCCAAAAAATCATGCTTTAAGGAAATCTTTCCGCCTCATAGCCAGATTGATGTGCTATAAAGTTACTGAACTACTAAAGCTCTGATCTAAAAATGCTTTTGCTAGGATGCCTTTTTTGAATATTTGAATCGAAATTAAAGAATCATGCTCTAGGACACCTTCAAGCTTATATATACTTGCCACAGTGCTAGATTAAGTTAACTGTTGAAATTTGACTTACCTTGGCTCTCCTACGTCTTAAGTAAAATGTACATTTTAGAAAACGTTGCTATGAAAAAAAGAGCTCAGTCTTCTACATTCATATACAACGGAGAGATTTTTAATGCCAGTTTTGAAAAATCTGTCAGGCTTGGGAGCCGTAACATTGATTGAAAGTTATCCGTGTTGGCGAGTGGACCATGTTGAACAGCGAGCAGTGAAAATGATTGCAATATTAGGACCCTTGAATTTGATTAAACTTAATCCCTTTAATGTTAGTATTGGAAATGACAGTTCTTATGGCGGACGCAACAACCGACTATGAATGAAAAGCTTTAACGTGTCGAACACATTATCCAACTATAGTTGTCCAAATGTGTTGTTTGGACTTGCAGTTACTGAACTTAAGGTTTATGAGGGCATGAGCATAATATTTTGTATGTTATTAAAACGCTTGTTGACAATGGAAAGAACTCTTTGAAAGATTGTCGACGTGAAGGTCATGAAAACCGTCACTAATTGACAGTTAAACCCTAAAATAACCGGGACAATGTTACTAAGTTACTAAAGAAACCAGAATAGCCTTGTACAATACAATAAGCATTGGACACATAGTTTTGTCTTGACAATGTATGGTAATATATGGAAGTATATCGAAAGTATAAACTGTTATCAAGTTTAACACCTGCTCCTTTTAAAAATTATTGCCTTTAAATGTATTTATTTGCTTTTTTAAGATTCCTTCATCATGTGCGAACTTTAGCTTTTGGGAAACAAACAAAACAATATAGCAAGAAATATTTATGAACCTTATGCAAAACTTGAAAGTTTTCTCAATTACATTTAGCTGAAAATATTGCGCACAGAAGGCCGTCGTCCAGTTCATCGGTGCATACCTACGACAAATACACCTTTTCTGCCAGCCATGGGAATGATGGTAACAGCACTGGGGACTGGAAAATGTGCAGTTGGACGAAGGATGACGACATGCCCTGGTGGCAAGTGGATTTGACAAAGCAAGCAGCAGTGTCGAGTGTGCGAATAAAGAGTGGTGTGACTTATGCTCCACTCAAGATCAATCCATTTGATATCAGTGTTGGAGACGATAGTTCGAATGGTGGACGAAACAATGCACTTTGTGTGGATGATGGGATCCTAAACGCGGGAGAGTTCAAGTACTTTTACTGCCCGACAGTGTTACATGGTAGATACGTGACTGTATTTCTGAAAAGAAAAGAGCTCCTACAGATATGCGAAATGGAAGTCTATGAAAGTATAATTGGCACACATTAACTCACAATCTATAAAAGTCAAGTGGTCTCAAGGGGTTAAAGATCATTTGCAAATAATTGACTACAGGTGCCTCACAAACTCAAAAACTTATCAGTTTGTATTAATGTACTTTACAAATAGCTAAAACTAGAGATCTTATCTATTCAGCATTTGTGAAATTTTAGAATAGATACATTGCCTTTTAAATTTGCTTCAGTTGTAACACATTAGCATAGAGGAGGATGTGCATGCTTTTTCAAGCTGAGCCTTTTCTTCAAACCTTTAGCGAAGATGGTTCTTTTTGTGAATGATTTGTGTCTACTTTTACTGTTCTCTTACTTGTTATTAAAACGTTCTAAAGGCATGCAAAGGTTATTAATGCATCTTTCTGGAATTTATTTCGCAATGCTTATGGAGTTTGACGTTAATCTTCACTCATTTTACAAAAGAGCTGTTTTCCCCTGTCTGTATCATTTCTACGTCCCAAAATTGTAAGAGCCTATGAACAATAAATTCAGATTTTCTAAATTGGGTGAATTGAATTTCTAAAGTTTTCAAAACCATATTAAATCGAAGAATAGGTGATTTTAGCCAACAAGTGTTAATTGCTTCAAGTTGGATGCATTTGGTGCACTTAGAGCACTCAACAAAATTTTGTTCGAAGTGCTTTTTCGTTCCTTGAAAATTACTGTATAACTCGTTAGCTAAATAAAGTTTTCTAAGATAAATAAAATATAAAAATAAAGGATCATTCCTGCTTTTGGCAGAAAAAAGGAGCTATATTCCTACTTCATATGCCGATCAACAGATAAAAAAGGTATAGTATATGTAAATATGAGCAAAGGATACTTTAGATACAGCTGGGCCGACAGCCGAAAATGACAAAGTTGTAGAAAAGTCAGGTTGCAGCAAAAAGTATTCTTATATTGCCGATAAATACATTAAAAATTGGTCAAGCATGGCCAAATGATAAACACAATTTTTCGTCAAGACCAATTAGTTGGCAAATATCCGTTTTTCTTTAATTATTAAGTGAATTTAATTTTTTAAGCTTCTTCTTTCTTCAAAAAATTTGCAAAGACAAAAAAGTTCATATCTGAATGTTCAGCTGATAACTTTCAACTTGCCGTTAGATTGGCATGTTGACATAATATCTCATTAAATTCAGAAGCATAGTATCATAAGAAATGAAAATATGAAATTTAATCAAGAAGAGGTTCGGGCATTTTTATTCGAGGATTTTCCAAGAGATTGAAACAACGATGGCCATAAATTTAAGATTTTTGTACAAAGGTTTATAACAAGTAATTTCTTGCATGAAATTGAATGATAGCTAGGAACATCAGAGCCAGATTTTTAATCTTCAATTTGAATTTCATCTGACACTCCCCAGAGTATGCAAACGTCTTGAAATGACCAAACGTTGAAAAACAAATAGCAAGCTGCAAATATCGAAAAAATTAGAGGATGATTAAAAGAGGGCACGATTGGCTATAGTTGACCAATCGCTCTCACTGAACAATTCACTTTAAGATGCTTCAAATAGAAAAGAGGATCTCTTCACTATAGAAAGAGAGATTTTGCATTGAAATCACTGAATGTTGGCACAATCCTTATCCTCCAAAAGTTGTTGCCCAAAAGCGGAATCACACGTAATTTAGGAAATGCGTCTTTTACAAATTCGACGGGGCTTTAGGAGATTGTTATGTACTTATGCTCCTTTGAACATGCTTAAACATCCCCAAAAGTCTTTGAATAGTGCGTAATACATACCGAGCTACATAATTGTGTGAAGTTTCGTTAACGACTAAGTTTATCTATTGGGTGGGAATGCAATCTTTGGGGTGGAGAGAAAAATCACGTTAGCATTATAAACCATACTAGTATAAGAATTTTTTGTATTAATTTGCTGTGTTTGTGTCTTGTTGATAAATTATTAAATTGTGTGTGGAGAATTAAAAATGAAGTGAACTGACCTAAACTAGAATGTTTTTCTTAAAGCGTTGATTGATTTAGATTTGGCAATGAGTAATTCTCTGTTTTTGAAATTTCACAATAGCTAGAAAAAGCGAAACATTACACTACATTTGTACATCTCACCAGAACAATAGCACTTGTACTTGGCGGATGGTACTTGAATCATGAATAATGAAGGAATACGCGTCTGTTTAACGCAAAATAAACGGTGATGATGGGTTTTGAGATTCGGACGCATGTTGACCAAAGTTATGGTCAAAGAAGAGCCTGCGAAGTTTGCAGCAGAAAAAACTGGAGATCTTGAAAGGTAACACTGAGTTTTCATTTGTAGGGTCAATAAGCATTGCCTGTAGGCAAAAAATATCAGGTTAGTATAAGCATGAGATATGAATAAGTTGCAAAGAAAATAAATGCTCTGGAACACCTATGTTCTTTAATGCAAAAACGCAACGAGTAAAAGTAGTTTAGCATTTGCCAAGAAAAATTGTGAAGCAAAATTTGAACAACAAAGGACTCTTTGTAAAGATAGAGGACAATTTTTTCTCCAATTGGATTTAGAAAATGCTTGTAGTGTTTTAGATAAGTTACAAAGTAGGGAATAGAAAAGGCAGGACTCACACACAAAACTCTAAACGGAAAATCAAGGTGACTGGAATTGGTTTGAAGAGTTTGAGTCGTTCTCGGCCGATGCTTTGCAAAAGGCAGTGGTTCGAATGAAAGATCGGTCCAACAAGTAGTTTTTATTCACAACAGACTGCAAAAGGGCAACTTGTTTCATCCGTGTCCTTCACTGAAGTAGCTCTAAACGGAATGGGAAGGGCATTGCAATTGATTTAAAAAAATGTTGATAGCAAGCTTAAATTTCCATAGAAATTTTTTGGTCCAAATCCTTGAAGCACTCCTCACTTTTTCAGCTTCTTAAGAGACAGAATTTCTTATAATTTCTCTCAAAAGTTGCTGGAGCTTTCGTAATCGCGAACAATTATGGTGAATCCGAATTAAGAAAGACGATCAAGCAAAAAGAAATTGAATGTATTTCAATTCATTTCCGTTATTACAAAAATTATTTTGCTACCTATGCCCTGGATATCAATGCCTTGGTGAGCTGCTTTCTATTTCCATGCTAACATCTATAAAAATATCTTGCCAACGTTGATAGTTCTTCGACAGTGATAAGAAAAATCTTCCCTTTTTTTAAAAAAAACAGAGCCTTAACGTTTCGATAGCATTATTCCACAGCAATCATGAATGCTTGCCAATTGTAGGAAAGAATATATGTAGCTTTAATTTGAGGTCCAAAATTTGTTAAGTACTTTCTTGAAAGGGCTAAATGATTATTGTAGGTAAATGGCTAAAAGAATGCCTGTAACTAATTTGAAGCATTGAGTACTTCATTCTATACTGCATAGGAGACTATAAGAGAAAGCTAGAATATGTATATGCGGCCAGTTACCTTTCTCTTTCTTGAAAAAAGTTCTAGCATTTTTTATTGAGACAGTCCTGCTTCTTGGCAGTTTTAGCTACATCGTCTGTATTGAAATTTGCTCAGTGCGTTTCTTAGCAAATAGCTTTTGTAAGAGCACAATCTTTACTATTGTGTGGTCTTTGTCTCTCACTGGAAAGCCATGATAACTCATGTACAGGCTCAGGGTCATAAAGGATCACATTGTACGCTCCTCTTGTTTGATTAACACTCCAAGAAGATGAAATCATGAAGATTATCCATAAAGGATCACATTGTATGCTCCTCTTGTTTGATTAACACTCCAAGAAGATGAAATCATGAAGATTATCCATAAAGGATCACATTGTACGCTCCTCTTGTTTGATTAACACTCCAAGAAGATGAAATCATGAAGATTATCCATAAAGGATCACATTGTACGCTCCTCTTGTTTGATTAAAACTCCAAGAAGATGAAATCATGAAGATTATCCAGGAAAAAATTGAAAATTTGGAAAAATGGAAGCGATAAATTTCATATATAACTGAAGTTGAGCTCTATTTGTACTTTCTATTTATTAAAATTTACATATGAGGCAATTGAAGAATGATTTCTTACATGTTTTTAAACGGGAGCTGACTCATTGTTAACAGTATGTTGTTGCAAGTCATCTTATACTTGCTGACCAATTTCGAATATTTTGTATCAAGAAAAGCTGGAAATCTCAGTTCTACTTAAAGAAGAGGCATTTCAAAAGATAGATTCATGTAAATATTATTTATGTAAACATTTATTTTCTATTGTAAATTAGATCCAAAATGGAAAAAAGAGTCCTCTTTCAAGCAGAAAGCATTCGTAGCCTAACTTCATCACTTATACCATTGGCTAAAAATGAATTTAAACACTGTCAAGCTATGAAATGCCTCCAATACTTGTCATAAGTGGGAAGGAAGGGGTTGATACTAAGCATTGGAGCTTGACTATTCCATTTTCTAGAGCACTTCCTTTAACAGTACCAAAACTTGTTAACAAATTTGTAAGGAAAATCATGACATTATTTTTGCCATCAATGTTCTTGCAGAATAATAGCAAGCTCTGACTCTTCAAATAAAAGTGACCAACATTGCAAGTTTTGAAGAAAAATATGCCATTATTATCTACTTACCAAAGCTCTTTGAAAAAGAGTGCTTAGAAATTGGGCTAAATTAGAAGACATAAATAAGCATAAAACAAATTAAAATTGAAGCTGACTTTGTCTTCAAAGCTAGGTCAGTACAATGAAAGATATCTGATGAGCAAGTGGATAGCTTAGTAACACCAAAGATCACCAACTGCAAAGAGTTGTAAAATTCTTTTAAAGATTCCATGCTAAAGAAATGCAGACGCCTTATTTCAATTTCCTGGCTGTGCATATTTCCAAAGAAAAGAAACACAACATTTTCTAGCAGCATAATGGCTATACTTTTTTGATATCATAATTATCTTTATGATCCTCCAAGATAGAAGCCCTAGCCTGAGTTTTAATGTTGTGGCGCACATTTCAAAATCAAGCCAAAAAATGCGATTCTTATTCAAGTAGTTATGATAGTTCTTTCAGTTTTCTATAAATGCGCTAATGCTTGTAAGAATTGCTTGTGCCCTGTTATTTCAGAAGCCAAATTATTGTTAAATTAAACTTTGTAAAAATTGAGTTTAATCTTTAAATTGGTGTTCACTTTGATAGTCTTTGATAGTGTTCACTCCCAGCTGTCTTCGAAATGCAGTTTGCACCAACAACTATGTCTCATAATACAGCCAATGCAGAACTGGATTTAAAATGGTTAAAGAAAGATGCAGACGAGAGTATTTCTACACGACACCACATTTAACTTCTTTGAACTCGACAGATTAATTTAGCAGAATATGACGGGAGCGACTATGTCTGCCGTATGACGCGACACTGGAGCGACTTCAAGCTAAACGTAGCACCTTTGAGGAGCCAAACTTAATGCATCACCTGTGCATATGGTAATAGTACTACATTGTGTGACTAAACGAGGCAATGCATGCACAGGAATGATTTTTTCATAGTCGATTTTCTTTTAGATGAGCTTGATGACAATTAAAGGGGAAAATCTCTTATATTGGCCTGTTAAACATTGTTTGGCTAATCTTGAAAATATTTTTTGGCTTCAACTGTCAGTCATAACCATCTAAGTGCAACAAAGTGCGATGCTTTCAAAACATCTTTCACAATAAGCCGTGCAAAATTCTTCTCGGGGCTTTGGGCGAGTTAGATCACTGTTTTGTTGTTAACACGTCTTGATGTATTCTGCTATTGTTGAAAATAGCTTGTCGTGAAATGTGTACTTAGTTCATTCCCTACTCTAGTTATCCCCCTGGCAGTTATGTCCGTCTCTTCGTGAGTTGCCATGAAACTCTCAGCAAAACTGAGTTTGAAGTTTACAAAGGCATGATAGGTTCGTGGTTATACATGACATTTGCAACTGATTTTAGCAACTGTTCATTTATTGCGTTTGACTAACTTTCCAAACATTCAAGGGATTTGAAACAAATCATGCCAATATCAGTATCAGTGATAAGGCTAAACGAAAATGGAACCCCCTTTTATATCTATCAATTTAGTATTTACAATTGCCTCTTTCGGCTACAAGAGAACCAACTTTGAGCCAAATAACGTTACTAACATACACTAACACTGATTCTAAATTTTGTCTGTATTGGTTTATCAAAAGACAACCAGGCTAACAATAGCTGACATGATCAAAGGGCACAGCACTAAAAGTTAGTTTCCAGATTAATAATGCAGTTTTAGAGGGGTTTCGTCTTAAGGCGTAGTTTCATGTGCTAGGATGGTCTGTTCCTTCACTCACTACTTCCTTAGCGTCGTTCGTAAAATTTTCATATCAAACTGAGTGAACTGTAGACCGTCGGTGATCAGTATCTAGTCACGCCTGCTGGCATGGTAATCGATTGCCTTAACCACCCAGCAAAGGGTTCTTCGTAGTATTCGTCATAGTATAGGTATATACACGTGACATTATCATGGCTACTCACAGGTGCAATTCCATTACTCCAGTTTCGTTGTCTCCGTTTCGGGCTTTGGGCTTCCATTGAAGTTTATCAAAATGGAGACATTTGAAATCCGGTTGACATTGTAGTGATTTGAATACGGAACTGAAGATGGAATGAATCGAAAACGGTACAACAACATCAGCGAAAAAACAACTTCATGGGCATTCTGAAATTGACATTTACCAGAAAAGGTACCACTGCAAAATCTGATTGTGGCAAGTACTCTTTTGAGCTTTTTTCGGGCTGTCGTAGCACTACAGAAGCTGCAATTACTCTAGAAGAGAAACAAAGATGACACAAGGGAATCAAAGAGAAGTAAATGGAAACGCTTGCGTTATCGTGGTTGGACCAATTGTGAAACCAAGGTTATGGAAAATAGAGGAAGATGGACCCGAAACGGCTTGAAAAAGTTGACATTCTAAAACGGAGACATTTGAGAACAAAGTCATGGAAGCAAAGCCTCAAAAAAGAGGAATTAATGTTGCATAATTTGACGATGATTCTAAATCCCATCTATTCCAACAAAAGTCTAGCAAACGCCTTCTTCAATAGTAGTGAACATTGTGAATTAATAGCAATGTTATCCGATTGCGTGAAAAAGCTTTTCCTTTTTGGAAGTGATTGATGCAAATTACCTTTAGTATTGTCGTCGCTTTCAACTTTCAAGCCGGTTTCCTCTATCTATGTTATGTCAAAACATAGCCTATGAGAGGCCGTCGTCCAGTTCATCGGTGCTTACCTCTATCTTATATTTACCAGTATTTAGTATATGGTCCACTATTTACCAGTCTTGGGAATGATGGCGACAATACTGGGAACTGCTAAAAGTGCAGTGTCACGAATGCTTACAACATGCCCTGGTGCTGGTGGCAAGAGGATCTGACAAAGCAAGCAGCAGTGTCGAATGTGCGAATCGAAAGAGGTGTGACTTGGGCTCCACTCGTGATCAATCTATTTGATATCAGTGTTGGAGACAATAATTCGAATGGTGGGCGAAACAATGCACTGTGTGTGGATCATGGGATCGTAAACGCTGAAGAGTTCAAGTACTTTTACTGCCCGACGGTGCTGCATGGTCGATGCGTGACAGTGTTCCTATACAGAATAGAGCTTCTTCAAGTTTGTGAAGAGGAGGTTTATGAAAGTGCAGCTTCAATTCCCTAATTTTCAAGCCAATCGAATAGAAGACTTATTGGTGCACTGTTAATAGATTCTTAAAATGTCAATGAACTAACAAAGCTATCACTTCTTAGCATCTGCGCACATTCCAAATCTAAAATTTAGCAAATATTTTACATCTGAAGCTATTTGAAAACCGCAACAACTGTGATATAATCGATTCACCTGCAAGGTTCATTTTAAAAGCCTTAGTGGCCAGGAAAAAAACAGCCTTTTCTGATTAGATCAACTTTGTTTCTTAACTCATTCTTTTCCTGTATAACGTAGATGAAACATATCAAAACCATATCAGCTCGAAGCGCAGGTCATTTCGGGTAACGATTGTTAAATTCTTCGAGGTGAAAGCATTCCATGCACTC
Source organism: Nemopilema nomurai (assembly GCA_003864495.1). Classification (NCBI taxonomy): domain Eukaryota; kingdom Metazoa; phylum Cnidaria; class Scyphozoa; order Rhizostomeae; family Rhizostomatidae; genus Nemopilema; species Nemopilema nomurai. Next base: position 908,304 of record ML133465.1, on the reverse strand, counting down.
GACGTTCTTAACAAAACTGTTATTACAAAATTAATTATTATCAAATGAATATCATCTAAACGTATTGGACCTCCTTTTTAGGTGATTCTTGCATTTGTTTTCAAACTAGCAGCGTGAAATTTCTTGATGATAGCTGACTTGTATATGCAAATATAAGATGTTTTGAACATGACGTCTTCTGTCATTTAAGAAACGTCGCTTATCTTCATACATAATTAATTTTATATGGATTGTGATGTGTATCAAAATTGAGGACACCAAATCCAAACTAACCTGAAAGATTCTTTTAAACTTAAACTACGGATAATAAAAGCTTCCATTCTATTTTATGTAAACATTGGCTCCTCTGGAAAACAATTCGGTTAATCCCATTTGTTCCATGCAATCTTCTTTTTGTCATCTTTAGCTGAATGAAGTTGTCAGTAATTCGATATTTCCATTCTTTTCGCCAAAGAGAAAGATAAATTTACAATCCGTTTTCCAAGAACTCAGAAGTCATATTATTTTTCTTTTCATAAACAAGGGCGGCCCTTTTTGACCATAACATATAATATAATGCAATAAATATTGACAAGAACAACATAATGAACAAGAAAAATAAATCATTCTAATGGCATTGGTGTTGATTTAAAATCTCTGGCTTTGTAGACCAATCTCAGAAAAATGGCCACGTTTGCAAGCCGTTCAATTGAGTCTGACGACATGATGTTGATAAAAGTTTGCTTATTCCTGACTCTAAGAAACGGTGTATTGACTTATTTTTCTCTCAAAGTTTCATCAGCTGAGCAGATTAATAAAAAATGGAATCCTAACTTGAGTTTTTTTTACATTTTTGCAAATTCTTTCTTCTCTTGCTAATCTGTTATGGTAGCGTCCCCTTTCTATTGCTAAATGTTGATCGGAAATGAAGAAACGTGCAATTATCTTTCTTTCGGGGAAGTTTGGCTGATTAAAATATTTTTCAGGGTTCAGCAAAGACCTAAATACTGTACGAATTGAGAGTTTTCATATTCACTGAGTCTTTCTTGCCATGCTTGAAACTGAATGTCTTTTATCCCATCTTAAAAATCTATTGAAAGTGGCGTTCGTTTCCAACCCCCTGGGATGTCGAAACATGAAAACAACCATTCTCATAAAAGGTAAATTTAATTTTTGAGCCCCAGCAGTCTGTCCAAACTTCAGTTAAGTGTTTTTGCAATTTGTAGGCACTCGCCAGGAGACTGCTTTCTTAAAACTCGAAAAGATTGAACCAATACTTGATAGTTTATTTGCAGGCTGTTTCCATTGCGCAGTGCAAATCATGATGTTTGATAAAATTTTAGACAAACGTATTAAATTTAGGATCATGTCTTCTGCTATTTAGAAGATTATGATAGTGATTAAGCCATTCGTTGGGCGTATTTTAGACCCACTGCTTTTGAGAAAATAATTTTTAATGTTGTTCTTAATCAGATTCCAAAATATTTAAGGTTCTTCAGCTAAAATGTTTAGCTTTGTGCGAAGCTCATTTTACTTACATTTCAAGTTTTTAAATTTTGCTCTAAGCAACTTGAATTTTCCAAAAATTTTTGCATCGCCAGTTTACAGAACAATTTAAAAAAGTAGAATTTTTCGTTTATTGCATGCCAACATGCCAAAAATCCTCAATTTGAGTCAAATTTGTTATTGTTTGAAGAGAGCAAATATCTTTATATTACAAAAAATTCTGGAAAGGTAGATGTAACTTTATCTTAATCAAACAGCAAATTATTCTTTACAGCTAAGTAATATCACACAGTACAGCTTCAAGAAAAATTAATATCGAGGATTGTGGTCGACTCATTAATAATGAAAGAATGCATGCTTGTTTGCTCAAATTGTAAGTTGATGGTAAGTTTTTTTAGAATTGTGCAGGTGTAAACCAATGAGAAGGTCCAGCAAGAGCCGGCAGAACTCGGCGCAGCTAGAACAAAATCTCTTGAAAGGTAAGCTTGAGTCTGTCCTTATTTAAGGAGCGAGTGATTGTATTGCCAGTGGGCAAGAAAGTATCATTTAAGTGTACGCAACTAAAATATATACAATTAATCAGCAGATGATTAATTTGCAAAGATATATTTAGTTAGAAACTGAGGAAAATGGTAAAGGATGCAAATTTGCAAAGGGGGCAGTAATAAGAAAAGTTGTGTATTTATTATAATGTTGAATTTTGTTTCATGCGTAAATCTAATGTGTAGAAAAAGGTTAGCATGTGAGGAAAACCGTAAAAAATTCAGCAAAAAGAGGATCTTTTATTACAGCTAACTCTCTATTTCTTCTTCTGCTATATCCAGTTAACATTTGTATGTAAAATTTGGGTTTTTGCAATTTCAAAATCAATGAGTGTAGAATTATATATTTATTCGAGAAGTTTTATATTGCGCTCATTCACCAAATGTCAGACAGGCGTGGATAGGTTGACAATTTTTGCGAGACATTTGTAAGAAGGAATATGAAGCATCATTGATAGGTACTTAACAACTCTACTTTGTACTTCAATGCCAAGCTTCATTTTTCCAATAAAAAGTCGGTATTTGGGGATTTTCTCCCCACTTCATTCAATTACTTCCCTTTCCACACAGAGTTGCTGTCAATTCACAAGTCTCCATTGCAAGTGAGTTTTATCCTTGCTGACATAGAACATAATTCTGATTCGCTAAAATATAGTATTCATTTCAGCACTGAATTAGCACTTTATTGTCCTATTGTCCTTTTTTGTAGATTGTGTACTTCATGGGAACAATCCAAAACATTGGCTTAAACGAACTAACAAGTCATGTTGCTACAGCTGTGAGTACGACGAACGTTTCTAAGAGAAGGCCTTTCTCTCCTCAAGGCAATAATGCGATCGGTTAAGAGATTTTTTGGCGTTATTGATTTGTCTATCACTAAACTGTCTGACAATGGGTTAGCCCTAAAGACGAAAGGTGCTACTAAGTTGCAACCTTCTTAGTTAAGTAACTTGGTTTCAAACATTCATCAATCCTGTTTTCGATTTACTTTTGATAAAAGTTGTGTTTATTTTCCCATGAGTTACTCCTTTTCTTTCTAAAGATAGGAATAGAAAAAATGCAAAAGCATTTAAAAACTAACCTATTGAAATGCATTTGAAAAATAATTATGTTTTGTTTTCTTAGGCTGTGGATACTAGTGACTTCGAAAGGTGTCAATGGAGAAATACTTCGATTATCATGCAAAACGTTTGCCAACTTCTCTGTTGTGCTTCAAGATCGCTCACTTAGGACCGCCTTCCGCACGTTTGATAGTCTTGATGAGTATACGTGTAAGTTTGAATGCATTCAAGAACAGCTATGCAAGTCTATCAATGTAAATGAGGAGCTTGGTGCTTGTCAGTTGAACAACAAATCAGCACAGGACCCTAACGACGGCATCGAAACACAGGCAGCAGCTGGTTGGACATACTACTCTACTCGCTATGATGAATTGCATGTAAGTTTGAAATGCATCTTCAATTGATTGACACAAAATTCTAATAGGGCTAGTTGTTTGAATCTGATGGTAAGTGATTATTACATTTTTTCAGGTTGGTCAGCTCTGCCAATCCGAAAATCCTTGCAGGAGTGGAGAAAAGTGCGTTGATACATGCACATGTCCTGGTTACCAATGTCTCGGTGAGGCAATTAAGCCATTGTATTTCACTAGCATGAAAATTAAAACGAATCTTGAATCTTCGCCTTCCACACCTTTGATAGTTTTGAGTCGTTACCTTACCCTTCGCCTTTCTAGAGGATTATAATTTGTTCAGGGAAATCAAAATTAAAAGCTCTTGAATTTGATAGATTTTGACAAATGTAATGTAAAAATACAAAGCTAGCATTAGAAGGCAAAATCGTCTTGAATCAAATTGGATACGAAAGAGAAAGATAATGCAAGCTTCAAATGTAAGAATGTCAGGAAAAACTGCAGGCTAGAGTTAGCCAAACTACTGCCAGAGTCAAAAGTCCTCCTCTTGACCCAATAATCATTGACCTACTGGGACTTTTATGTTAGCTCCACATCCTTGCTTTTCTTCAAAATGACCTTTACTTTACTGCATGTTACAGTTTTGCCTGAATACCACAAGATTATTTGAAACTCCAGTTTGTCACAGCGTATTTGTTTCTTCACAGACACAATACCTAGTCTTTGTAAGACTTTAAAGATAATTTCAAACCTAGCTCCGCAAAAGTTTGTTTTGTCCAATCATTTAGATTATCTTTTAAAAGCAAGCCAAAAATTTCTGTTTTTTTTTTAATCTGGGCTTCATAAGTAAATGAATAATTGACCTTAGTAACGCATTCCCAAAAATATAATACTTTTTATTAACAGACATTGACGAATGCAACAAAGGAACTCATAGCTGTCACGAGAAAGCACATTGCACCAACAACCATGGTTCATATTCCTGTCATTGCCAAAGTGGATATTTTGATTTTGGTGAAGATTGCATACGTAAGTAATACAATTGAGTAGCTGCATTTCCTTTAAAAGACCCGGAAAGCTTAGAACTGAAAGTAAATTAACGGAGACGAAACGCATCTTAGCTCAGAGGACTCAATAATCTGAAGGTAGAAACTCTTAGCTATCTAATCAAGGTTGCGAATACCAAATATTCACGTGGCCACTTCAAATATCGTTGCCTTTGGTGTGACACAAGACGATGTGTCCTTCGTGTGATCACTTTGACAGAAGCTGCAATGTGCACGATTAAGATGAATCTAATTGCAGTAAACTCCGAATGGTTCCATGAATATGCAATGGCTCAGTTCTTCTCTCAAATTCAATCAAACTCAACAATTATTTAAATCTATGCAAATCAAGATCAGTAGTTTTTAAATGGATTCATGAGAAACAGTACCAGAGCCATCAATCATCTAATTGAGTATGCCAGTTGTTATATTTTTAAGAGAGGGAACCATTTTCAATTTCATAAAGGGCAGCAAAGAAAGATTATCTATAATGTAGTTTTACTGAACAAACTTTTTGTACTACTATTGCGAAACACATCAAAACACTAATTTGTTCGCTCTTTCAAAAAAGAACATTAGATCTCCGAAATTATAGTTCAATGCAATGAGTTGAAAGTCTGCGTAAAAATATATCAGTCGTTACTGATCAAATATCAAGATATGGTAACTTGCTGCTGGAAGACATGAGGTTTCTCATATTTTTGGCTCTGATAAGAGAGGTAATATCCAGTCTATGAATGAAAAGATTAACACTCTTTGAGAGACATTAATTCTACCAGGCAATTTTTGAATGCAAAATTATACTGCCGATCAAATGCAAAAAAGCTAAATGGCTATTTAAATCAACAACATAATATGAATTCCTCGCATTTTCATATAGTTGATGCAAATAATCATATTTTCCTTAGCATATGAAATGTATTCTGTTTTTCAAAAACCATTTTTATTTAAATTGCATTATTTCAGAAAATCTGGCTCTTGTGAAAAATGCCTCCCAGTCATCAACACATCGTGATCAAAATGCAGAAGGCCTTGCTAGCTTTGGAAACGACGGAAACTATGATGCGGAGTGGGCCTCATGTGCTCTTACATTACGGGAAGTTTCTCCTTGGTGGCAAGTGGATCTTAAAAGACCAAGAATTGTGGCAATCATCAGAGTCACGTTTTGTTTTCATGAATGGGAAAATATTAATCCATTCAACATTAGTGTCGGAGGAGACAGTTCAAATGGAGGACGCAACAACCAACTCTGCGTCAAGAATGGCAGCGTCAGTCGATATAATATGTCCCTGTTCCCCTGCCATACTCTTCCCATTGGTCAGTATATAAGTGTATTTGTGAATCGCCTTGCTACTCTGAGAATAGCTGAGCTAGAAGTCTACAAAGGTATGGTTTGCTTACCTATACAACGATAGAAATGATTTTCCTTATTATAATACTAAACGTACAACTGGTCATGGTTTCTGTTTACTTTTCTAGCTCCACTAATTTTTTGAAAATTCAATGTATGTGGAAATGTTGGACCATATCAATACCTCAAGCATAATGTTTTAAAACTTGGTCTACTTTTGCAAGTGCTGTCTTCAGTAGTCAGTGATAGGTGAATCAATTCATACGCGAATGCAAGCGAGATTTTGATTTAAGTTGAAAGGTTTTATAATTGGGGTTGGCAATACTTAACTCATTTAAATTAATTTTCCTCAGGTCTTTTCAGTTAAGATGGATAAGGCAGTTGAAAAAAAAATCATTAACTGCTCCATGCAAGAAAATTGCATCACTATAGCTTTAAAAAAGAAGCAGTTTTCTATAACACTTGATACTAGTGCGCAATACTGAACTTTCAATATTAATCTTCCTAGCGTGACAGTCCTTTCTATCAGAATTATCAGAATTTCAGATATTCATTAAGGGAATATTTTCGTATCTATTCAGCTAAAAACATCGCTTTAAGAATGCCGTCATCCCAATCATCGACGTCCATAATCAATGAAGTCACGCTACATGCCAGATTTGGAAATGATGGTGATAGGACTGGGGAGTGGCAAAGGTGCAGCATTACTAAGGATGACGACATGCCCTGGTGGCAGGTGGATCTGACAAAGCAAGCAGCAGTGATAGCTGTGCGAATAAAGAATGGTGTGACTTGGGATCCACACAGGATCAATCCATTCAGTGTTAGTGTTGGAGACGATAGTTCAAATGGTGGACGAAACAATGCACTTTGTGTGGATGATGGGACCCTAAATGATGGAGAGATCAAGACCTTTTTCTGCCCGACGGTACTGCATGGTCGATATGTGACTGTGTTTCTGAACAGAAAAGAGTTTCTTCAAGTTTGTGAAATTAGGGCTTATCGAAGGTACGTACTATCTGAGTCCAACTCAATCTAAGTAATTCATCTAAATAAAACGTCTGTGAAGTTAGCAGAGGCTTAGTCATTTCATAAGTCAAGCTCAAAAAATTTCAACTCACTGTCTTCCCATCATCACTAGAGATTAAATCATTTTTGTTGTTTTTCTCCTGGCTTTTGTATTTCATTACTTCTTTACATAACATTCGTGATGCTGTTCTCATCTTATACCAGTCTTTGACTACTTAATTTTACATCAGATGACTTGTAATACTACAACTTCATTTCACTTTCAGGCATTGGTGACTGAAAATGCTATCCTTGAGATGTTCTGAAATATTCTGAGAGGGGTTCTGAAAGAATTCGTAAACTTATAGTTGAAGACCAAGTTGTTAAATACTGTGGATAGGTTTTGGCCAAACTAAAGCAATTCATTACTAGCACTGCAAGTGTATTGAACTAGAAAGTAGAATAAATATTTGTATGCATTCTTGTGAAATCCGAGTCCTGGTTATTCTTTCAAATCAATTGAAACCTTTATAGTCGGCTAGCATTTCCCATATTTCTCAATCTACAGCCAATTTGTCAAGCTCTAATTAATTTTATAGCGATGGTTGGTCATGTAATATAAGTTTACTGGTTAAAATTTTTATATGCAACTCAGGGTCTCTGTAACAAAATTTCTCACTTAGCATGCAATATTAATATCTAAGTAGGCACAGAACATTCAATGGTTGTGACAATAATCTCCAGTTCTCTAATATATTTTTGCACTTTGCCGTTAGATCATTTTCCTTTTTATTGGATCTTTTGAGTTTGTTTTTTTATATTGTATTTTCCTGCTGATAGTGAGCTGGTGAAATGTGCTTTTAGACGTGTCTGTCTTATAGCAGAGGGGAATATTGTACTTGCCATACTCGTAGAGCTCACAGGGAAACAAAAGCAAAATTTTCGTTCTGGCTCTAGCAACGAAATTAAACCTGTAGTGATGGAGAGCCATATTAGTTTGGTCTCGTTTTAAACTCGCACATTTTTCGCGCTTTTTCCAGGTAATGAAAAATGACGTGATGTCCCTTTGTTGTTTAAGTTAAATTTCTGTCAAAGCAACAAAAAAAATTTGAACGTTAAGTATAAGATAATTGGCAAAAGTAAAATGGCGAGTTCTTCGACCATTTTTCTTTGTTTTGTTGCGTTTTTATGCATTTATGTTTGCCTTGGAAGTCCCAAAAACATCTATCGGTCCGAAAATGGATGTGTTTTTTTGCGGGAGGAAGTGGCAGAAAAACAGAAGATTTTAAACAACCGCGTCGATTTCAATTGAAATGTTGTTGAAAGCTATTGGCAAAGTATCCAAAAAGGGGGACATTTGCTCGTGCTATTCGAGAGACGTTTCCGGGTGGAGGACGACGGGGAAAAAATGCAAGGTATAGAAAAAATTCAAAATTTTACCAATGAAACCTAGACCAACAAATAAAAGTGTGAAATGGGTAAGAAAAAAGGAACTAGAAAAAAAAATTAATTCTGGACATTTTAATTTTAGTTTTTTTCTCGAATTTATCAAGTTTTCAAAATTCTCCACAGTAAGCAGACAATTTAAAAGTACTAGTCATTCTTATATCAGATAAGAAAGGGCTGCGCATTATTCCGTTGTAAATATAAATACTACAATCAAAAGTGGTAATAATTACAAGTAAGAACTAATAGCGAATTTCTCAATTATTTACACAGATAATTTTGGCAGTGTAAGTACTTATTTTGGATTAAATGTAAGTAAAATTCTGAAATTTGTGAATGACAATTGGGTAATCCCTTACTACTCCCTTGTAGGTAGTCCCTTGCATCAAAAAAATTGATCAGGCCAGCGCCGCTAACAAATTATGTACACGAAAGTGAAGTGATATTTCATTTTATCATGTTATTTATCCACAAGACCCTAGGAGCTCCGCAAAAACGATATAAATTACGGCTGTAAGCACTACCCTGGAAGATTTAAAATTGTTTAGCTTCTGTTTGAACCTACAATTTTAATGCTGTTTTGTTATCTGCAATGGAATGGTATTTCAGGCCTCTGCACTAAGGAACGATAACGGAGAAGCTGACAGCTACGTAAACGACGGTTCGCAACCGAAATCAAAGCAGATCAAAAGGAGAACACTCTTGGACGTCACAAACTGGCGCAAAGTATCAACAAAGTTTGGCCAAATTTTGGAAAGCCCTTATGGTGACCGACTCTTACAAAAACGAGTATCTGATAAGATGCATCATTCGATCTGCAATCTTTAAAAAAGTAGGTTTTTTGTCGAAATACCTCACTATCAATAAAAATTACAAGCACTGAATAGAACTTACCTAAGGTTCCTGTGGAGCACCTGCGCAAGTGTTTAGCCGCAAAATTATATCATCATATGTCTCATATATCATCCTATCAGACAAATCCGCTGCTCTAAAGTTACAAAGAAATGAGAACATTTTGAACGATTCGAACTTACTAGCGAAAACTTAAAACTTGAATGCCTCGTGGATCGAATGTTTAAATTATAGTTAAATTTACGTGATTGGCTCATAGGCATTCACTGAACAAAGAGTTCGAAATTGCGTAATAACCGTTCGATGTGACGCGTTATCAGCATCATCATTAATTATCAATCAAAATCATAATCATATATACCATCATTCTTCGATTTATATCCACCCAAAACGTCACCATCAACCTCATTCTCCATATCTATATTAGCATTATTCTGGTTTTTGAGGGTACAAATTCTACTTTCTTAGTAACTGTGGCATGTGCATAGAATATTTTATTTCTGATCTCTGACTTGGACCAAATTTGGAAGTCGAATTTGAGGCCATAAGAGAAGCGTTGCACCAAAGAATAAATGTCGCAGGAGAGCGACCAATTTTTAAAACTGCAATGTTTCGAAAATTTTGCAAAAACAATGGCGCTGGGCAACTTTTTGATGGCCTACTAAAGTCCATGACAGAGATACGTCATTAGGAAACAAAAAGACGAAAAAATGCAGTTCTGGCAATGGAAAGGATATACAAGCTTTGCTTTGGTAAAAGCCAAAAGTGTAACGTCTTTCAAAAACAACATGCTACATATCTGAAAATGAATCACGTATCAAAAGAAGGTATAGAGACTGAAAGAACAATAGGTAACACCATTTGCACCAGGACCTTAAGCAACGAATTAAGAAAGCTGTCTGCTGAAAACGAAGATGTTGTCAAAGCAATTGTTCAAAAAGCTGTTGAAAATAAATGGTTGATAGTTCTGATAATTGATGACTACACCACTGTTCATTCAAAACATAGACCAAAGACAAATGCATCCACCGTTGCCAAAATGTGCACTATTTTTGTCGTGTTTTTCCCCAGATTCAAGCGATTCCTTTGACCGCTCCATATAATTTACATAACCCATCTGGCGTTGACGTACAACAACTGAAGGAGAGGATCATGAATAACAAATCCAGGTCTAAAATTAGCAAAACGTTCGCAAACTGCATGCCTGACTGGATGAAAAGTCACTTTTTTGACCCTGAATTTGAAAGAAATCGATTACAAGCTCACATGTATCGAGAGAATGACAATTTGAGAAAGATGCGGTCTTTGGAAAACCTTCATTTGGTTGATTTTTTGGAACTAGAGCTTAAATCAAAGCAGAACTTCCATAATACACTGACTGTTGCTACAAAGACACTAAAAAAACTGTATGGATGAATTTGCAGTTTTAGTGCCTGGCGACTGGCCGGCACAGTTTTATATTCGCCAGTTTTATATATGCAATGAAACCAGTTATAGCCAAAATGTCTCAAGACCAAAGGACTCCAAACAATCTGCTGTTCCATTGATAGGGCCTTTGCACATTGCATTAAACGCGAAAGAAAATATCATGCATATTTTCCATGAATTTTTCAAATACGTTTATGAGGGTCTTTTTCCTGGTTCAAAGCTGGCAGACAAACCAAAGCCATGGCGTACAGCATTCCTCTTGGAATTAGTCTATGGTGGATGGACACTCATTCGAGATAAAGTTCGTCAAGTTTTTAAATTTTGCAAAGAGCCCCTTTATGGAATCTTTCTTACTTTACTTGACAATCATCTTCCTTTGTCACTATCAATGTACAGTGTATCATTCAGACTATGTAACTTTGCTGAATACTTTGATAGCATGATAGCAGTCTGGATAATGTTTTACTGTTTTCGAAGGCATCACTACGACAAAGCACCTCTTGATTGGCTTTCGAATATTCTTTACTGGCAAAAGAACAACCCAGCGTTGTTGGCTGTCTTGAAAGAATACTTGTCAGTGACAGATGAATATCCAGTGGAAAATACACATTCGATCATAAGAGCGCAAACTAGGGAAAGAGATATGCCTGACACATTGACAAAAAAGGCCAAGGCATTGTTTTAATCCAAACGAGAGCAGCATTCGTTTTGAACTAGCTTCACACCACCAAAACCATTCAAAGTTTCAGGCGATCAACTTGAAGACCATAAAGTAAAAGCATCAGCCACCTTAACTAATATTATTCTAAGAATTTCTGAAATTTCCAACAACAAAACGTTTTGTGACACAAAATTAGATAAAATGCTCAACTTCTTCAATCCACCTACCTCTAGAATACATTTTTGCCCCTTGGGTACCGCTGCAGTCATCCACCAGATCAAAACGTTCACTGTGACATGCCTGGGTGCTACATAGATGATAATTCTGACTGTGAAATAATTGAAAACTGTTGCCATTCGTTTCACTAAGAATGTTTAATGAGCATTACCTTTTGTCCAATTTGCCGTCTTCATGTTGGTTCAGTAATTGGAAGTCTTGGTCAGAAAGCAAAGGATGCAATATTTAATGGCACGCAGTTTTCAGATGAAGATGACATTGACTCAACTGACAATGACAATTTCCCAGAAATCGAGCCAATCTAAAAACAAATAACAAGTAAAAGCATAATTGTTTCAATTAAAAAGTTGGATCAAGCCGCTCCAAAAAAACCATTTCTGGTAAAAGACAAAGTTAGCCAGATTTTGATTCTAAGCGAAAGAAAAAGGCCTCCTCATTGCAAAAGGTGTGGACACATAAGAAGAGGCCATACAACGACAACAACAGACACCAAAGATTGTTGTCAGCGCTGTCCTGGAGGGCAATGTGTGAAAGAAGAGAAGGATATCGTTTGTGAATGTGAATGGAATTCACAACAACACGACTGCTTTGAGATGGAAATTCCATTCAAAATACTGCAAGCTGCAGGCATAACAGAACTGTCCTTGCCCAAACAGGTTTGTCAGTCTGGTTTGCCTTATGGGGGTGAAACAAACTCATGCACAGCGATTGCTACATTATCGTGCAAACACGTTTTAAAAATCAAGTTTCTTCAGGGAAATCACTTTGCAAATATAGCCAGCATGGTTAAAGACTATCAAGATGAACTGTTTTCGCTTGCGAAGAAATATCAAGCATATGCCTGTGTTCGTAATATTCATTCAGACACATCTGTTGCGTTGTGCATGAGTCAAGGGAAGCTTTCCTTTCTCGACAGCCATCAACATCGCAATTGTGCAGCAGTTATAGCTTTTGCCGACCAGAGCAAAATTTTTGAGATGTGCCATTATTTAGAGCAGTTCTTCATTCGAAACTATAACACAAAAATCTACTTTTGCAATTTGACCTTCCTTGCATGCGACGCATAACAACCTACTAAATGAATTTACAATTAGAATCACAATCCAAAATTTTATATGTAAATCATTTACAAAGTGATTGAACATGGAACCCTAATTATCCCAAGATAGAATATTTTCACAGATGTTAATCATTTACCAAGTGATTGGACATATAATGCCTTTTCTTAAAATGGTGACAGATAATTGCGGTACAACCCTAGTTTTAGAGAAAGTTGCATTGTTGAACTGAAATATGAACTGTTTCCAGTTCGATATTTGAAAGAATGTTATTTATGTATTAGCCAAGTTAGGTAAATTTCTATACCTAATCATGTGCCAAATTGATAACTAAAATACCACAGTGTTTTCACGCTGGTTATACCTGATAAATAATAGATAATTCTGTTGTAACAATAAGCAAAAATTAAACTGATCCTATCTGTGTTTTGTTTCCTTGTGCTCTTAGGACAAGTGTGGCATGGAAACTTATCATTGTCATTCAATTTGCGGGTGTAAAGATTAGCAGCAAAATTATGATCTTGGAAGAACTTGAAAATAAATAAAGTTTTTTGGCTTTCCCAGACTCTAAATATGTATTCATTTTATCTAAACGCCGAGCGGAAACACCTCGTTCGTGCAATGCCTTGGTTAGGATAGGCGGGAAAGTTGAAATAGAACGCGCTTCAAACGCAGGAATGGATCAACCAATCAGAGCAATTGTCCCCTCTGCTCTGTATTATTAAACTAAAAATTGCTTCTTCAACGTTGTGGCTTGAAATCTATCTCTCATTTGTTTTGATGATTTTGTCGGCAAAATGGTTTTAATTTGATCAGTTAAAAAGCCATTATGTAGCTATCCTAAGAATTTTCTTCATAATCAAACTTTGCCTTCTCAGTCTTTGCAGTCAATAAGTAAAAACTCTTAATTTTACAATTAACTTGATCTGCTGAAAAAGCATTGTTTGAACTTTTCTTCATTTCAAACAACTTTGGTTGCTGTCGAGTTCCAAATATGTTTAGGGCCCAGGCGCGCTGACCTGCATACCATCACAGCCACAAAATGCCCATCACGTAAGCAGGATGCCGAGCAGAAATGCGGAGGAGCGCATACGCTGTCGAATCTCTGCGGTTCTGGTCTCGTATCCACGGTATAGACGCACTCGAAACAAGACTGCAATGTAACCTCGTTTGTCTTCTAGCAATTAGTGTGAAACTGCTATGAAAAGAAAAATACGAATTTTTCCTTTCATAATAACTTCAATACTGAGGTATGGTTTTTTCCAACTTCGATGCAATCAATTTTTAAAAGATGATTATAATTTTTGAAGTTAATTTTCTTCAAATTTCAAACCTCCTTAATGAACTTATCTCAAACTGGGATCAAGCACTGGCTAAAAATTGCTTGGCAGTGTTATGGCCCACTGCATACTCTGTATTGCTCCATTGGTTCGGCTGGCCACCTCTCGCACTGTAACATGATAATTCCTTCAGACAATTCTTATATCACATAACTTCGCCTATATATCTATCTCTTTTATTCTTCAATGCCGATTCCATACAACTCTAACTACACATCACATTCTAAATGTGAAAATAGGAGAGTTGCTTAGAGCTCTCCAAATGAAATGAGATAATTACCAAACAGTCGTTTTACTTCCATAAAAAACTCTCGCAACAAGATGCATCAGCCTCACAATCTGAACAACACAAAAGTGGTGGAAAAAGAAAGATTTGCGGTCGTGCCTTATTTTCTCTTTATTTAGAGACAAAAACTGTCGAAAGATTCTGCGCTACCAACGATACTGACACAAGTAACTGCGAAGCCATAAGCTTTTAATGATTTGCTCAAAATTCAATAGAATCCAGGGAAGGAAGTCTGTTTAACATTTTTAGGAAATTGTGGGAAACTCAACTCGCCTTTCAACCAGTTGCTATTTTCCAAACAACCCAACACACTGACAAAATTAGGAACTATCTAAACTAGGAACAGGAAAATTGTGGTTCTTTGAAGATTAACATATTTATTCTTTTATAATAAGGTAACCCTAAGCATTCACATGAAGCTTTCATGTCGATAGAGATCTCGCAAAGCCGTAAAAGTATAAATAAGAGCGTTATTTTGAAAAACTGGTCAAAAAACTACCCTAGTCAAAAACTAGGTAATGCTTTATGAATAAGTACTAAGATCTGGAGTGAGATCTTTCAAGGGCATAAAATTAAGAAAATTCCATTCAAGATCAGTTTGCGAATACTTAATTAAATACCATGTGAATAGAATCACGACGACAAATAAAAGCAACGATACGAATAACACAATTAAAATGTAGCAAAATGTACGGGACAATAGAAGCAGCGCTTAAAATATAGAACATACCCTTACCAAGTTCGAAAACAAAGCGTTTCGAACAAACAAATGCAATATTCGACTAGCAGTTGTTCCAATAGAGGACAAGAATAATACAAAAGAGCTTTCTACAAAATCGCCCAAAAAACATCAAGGGTTAGAAGAAATGAGATTTGTTAAATGTTCGCTGCAAAGAATTAAATTGTCAGTAATAGAAAAATGGGCCGGTGAAAAAGGGGTTGAAAGCCTCTGGGAACGGCGTTGAGATAGTTGGGCGATAAATAATCTAATTGAGGAAAAAAAGCCTAGAAACTATTTCAAAATACTAACTTGAATTCTGTAATTAATTCTAATACACGTCATTGAGCGACGTCGTGTCTACCAACATTGACATACATTCTACATTTTCAAAAGCAAACGATTTACAAGCAAATTCAGAAGCTAGAGAATTACAAATAATCAGGCTAAATCATGCAAAGCGGCAAATTTGAATAGAAAAATTATACAAGCAAGTCCAATGTGCAATACAAACATAACTAACAGTGCATGCGATGTAAAAATTATGATAAAACGTAACCTAAGCCAAAGGTAACTACGTGAAATGTCAATGCACTACAAAAATGCGATGATAATAGTGTATGGTATCAAACGAATAAGCATAGCGTCTCCTAGTACATACTTAAATAATTCTAAAACGGCTATGGGCTAGAGAGTCTAAAGGAATTATTTTAATAGGAAAAAATAATGAGGAAGTGTGTTAAGTTAAGTATTTTGAGGTATGACCGGCCTGCTTAGCTGTGATGCAAACAAAATATAGAAGAGCGAATGGAACAACTTTTGCTGTCGTTGCCTAGTTACAAAGAAAAGCTTCTAAAGTAAACAGTGCTCAAAACTTTTATTAAACAGCCATTTGGAGATAATCAACGTTTTCATTTAATTAATAGTTTTTGAAATCGTTTTCCTAAGAATGTTTTTGTTTTGGACACAATTAGGAGTATTCGAGTGATTATTAAGAATTGTTTTGAAAGTACAGTCGATGGATTCAAATCAAATTAGCTTGTAAATGTAAAAGTCATATCGCTTGCACCTGTCCAATGGTTATGGAAGTTTCTTGAAAACGCCGGCTTAATGAGAGGAGGTTAAAAATATTTAAATGACATGTCAGTGGCACTGTTCAATCAACTTATGATAGCTCTGTGCTAGACAGTTCAAAAATTAGTGATAGTGCTAATGTATTTGAAATTGAGACGATAAACACTTTGCAATCACTGTCAGTATCCTCAAAATTGAAAGGAAGGGTAATGTCAATCCACATTTGGATTCAAAGACGCATTACAAAGGGCGCATTGATGATCTGCTAACGTGATTTTTATAAAGCAATAACAGTCTAAATCAATAATGTGCAAAGAAACATTGCATCTCTAAGTTTCATTTCATTTTATTCATTTCATTTACCAGAATCAGATTCGATTCCATTTACCTTCTTTTCTTGCCACATTTTATGGGATAGCAGCATGAAGTCTGGCCATTACGTTTAAAAGGATCCAAATGAATGGGATATTTCTTGATAACGTGGATAAAATTTCTCTTACGATCTTTTGAGGTTGCTGTCCCCTGTTTGACAATCTTTTTAATTGTTATATGCGATTCTTTATACAATATTACCTAACTTCTAAAATTTGTTGCCTATTAAGATAGAAATACACGGGCTTAAAATGGAAATAAACTACTTCTTCATTTACAATTGTGCTATACAACATAATATACTTCTACGTTTATAAAATTTAATCACTTTTTAAAAAAAACCCATTAGCAGCTTGTCACTTTTTGAATAATGGCGTTAAAGGACCCTTAACCTTAAATCTTAACCTTCAGAACATAATCTCTGTTAGTACTCGTACCGTTATTCGGTTGGCTGAGATATACATTTCCTTCTATTTTTTTGCACGTAAGCGAGAATGAACTGAGCCACAAAGTTCTCACAGCAACTCTTGGTGATTTCATCATTAATATAACTTAAGTTTGTTAATTGCTCAAGTGCTCAGAAGATCAGTGTCGCAGGAATTTATCCATTATGGCAACAGACTGGGGCAAGGCGTTGTCTCTTGATTCTGCTGAATGTGAATGCGAAACCTTAAGCTTCAACAAAACAACACTTGGTGCTACTACGAAGAACAGACCAGGCTTGAAACATTACCAGCTGGAAAATCAGGTAGAATCATCAAATATTCAAAACACAAGCGTAACGATATCATGTTATTGATCAAGCATTTTCTAAATGAAAACTTCAAATGTTAAAGCTCGCAGCGTCAGCATCTTTACTTTTCAATCATGTCACACTTAGGTAAGCCCTTCAAATTGACAGGCGTTTCAGGTCACAGTTTAATGATTATGAATCAGTTAGAAACTTCTTAAGGTATAGGAACCTTTCTTACTTCCACTTAGAGATAAAACGATAAAATCAGGAAAAACTATATTTGGATAAATAAATCCTGTAAAATCACATTCCACAGTACAAAAACGCTGCATGTTCTGGTTAAGGTGGTTGCAAACATTTACGACATGTGTTATTACGTGTAAGTGTCCGAACTAACGTCTTGCATTAGAAACATCAAGTAGTTACTTGGACTGAAGTTGAAAAGATCAATATTATGTCAAAAAAATCACTATAAAGTTCAGTACTACTTGAAGCAAAGCTTTTAATGGAAAATTTTGTAATGAAAAATCTCAACATATTGGTCTGAGATGTGCTCAGATAGCATGTTATCCGGGTTACAAATGTATTGATAGTTGCTCCAACACGGCGGGTCATAATTATTCAGTGTTCAGTTGTTCTTTTCCAGTATTTCTTAAACCATCAGCAATTGTATTTTGAATAATTGGCAGTGACTTACTGATCAAAGTTGAATTTTGTGCCAATGAGCGAATGTTATTGAATAGACGTTCTAAAAGTGGAATCTAAAGAAACCACCTGGAAAAAAATATTGCAACACTTGCGAATGCAAACAATAGCGTAACATGGTCGATGCATGACTGTGTCTCTGAAAAGAAAGGAATATCTTCAGGTGTGCAAAATGAAGGCCTATGAAAATTTAATTGGCACATCTTAACTCAATCTAAAAACGTACGGATTTGCCCAAAGGATTAAAGGTCATTTGCAAATATTGACAATTTAAATACGTTAACAAGCAGTATGCTCTAAAACTTGTCCTTGAAATTGACTAGAACTGCTTCGCAAACTCAAGAACTCATTTGTTTGTAATAACGTACTCTACAAGTAGCTAAAACTATAAAAATTGCTTGTTTAGCATTTGTGATTTATTAAGATAGATGCATTGGCTTTAAAGGTTGCGTGAGTTGTAACAAAGGCGCAGCAAACTGGCATAGAAAATTGGCATGCTTGTTGCAGCTAAGCTTTTTCCTTATTTCTTGAGAAAACATGATTCTTTTTGTTTGACTGTACTGTACTTAGAGACACTTTTCATTTTTACTGAATTTAAGGATGGACTCTAAAAGCTAGCAAGCAGGACAAGCCGGTACCTGTCCTAAACAGTTCCACACCGCCACAAAAGGTGTCCCACTCAATAACCACTTCTCTAATTGCTGCATTAGTATTTAGAGTTACATTTTTAGTTGCAGTGGCCGTTCAAATTTGTAGGCCATGGTGGGAATCTGTGTTTGCTCACAAAGATGGCTATAATAGAATTACCTGTCTGATGAATGGCAAATATGTTTGTAATATTAAGTCTTACTTGAATTTTGGTTATTGATAAGAGTACACGTCTTGAAGCAATTCTTATAAAACTGCTACTTAGAATCTAAGCTTCTTTATATCTAGTGCCTTTTTCCAACTTTTCAAAATTGATCAATAATTCATACACTTACTTGTAAGTTTCCAATCCATGCAGTCTATCAGGTATTGGAAGCAGGTTGGATATAGTTACCTACGTCCCTAAAGCTTTCTGCATCAGGATGCATGACAAATTCCTATCAGTTTGCACTGAAATAGCTCAGTAACTCGATACAACAAACCTTCTCTTGATCAACCTCTTTAAACATTTTCCATCCCTTTCTTACTTCATTTTGTTTCACTCCAATAAATGCTGGTTATTCTTTGCAGACTTTTTACTGAGTTGTATGATATATGAAACCAATGAAATGACTGTATATTTATCTAAGCTCAATAGAGAAAATGTTCTATTTATTTTGGAAAATAGTTTACTTTGTTTTGTTATGAAGAGCCTTTGTTGTGCATTGTCACCCTCCAGCCGTGGATGGCTTCATGTCCAGTTGATGTGAAGATGCCGTTACAATGTTTCCTTAAAGAGACTGTTCTTTCATTGATCAGAAGATTTTAAGCAATTTTTGTCTCACTTCTGCTTCCTTCCTGACTCATTTTTCCAATAATAACTTCATCTGGTTGCTAGATTTGCTACAAACTTATAAGATGATAGTCATTTAAAAAGTCTACCCTCTTTTGTTTATAAATTGCTATGAGTTTTTTATTGCTGACCCATTCAGAGCAAGCAACGCACGAAGAATAGTAAGCGCCCATCGTTGTAAGAGCAAAGCTGAAAGTGGAAGTAGAGAAGAAATAAAATGAGTCGTAGAAACAGGACTAGTTTCATTAACAGTTCGATAGTCAAAGTAAATTTCAAGGAAATATTACCAGCATGTTGCTGCCATATCATGATTCAAATTCGCTCACACTGGTGTCCATACTACACTTTGTACTCATGGTTGTTTTTCTATCAATTCTTCCATCCTTTTTTCGAAGACAGTTTCATGACAATATAGATGTGCAAAAGTACGTTAATAATGAACAGGTATGGTGCACTTTCGTTGTCAGCATATTGTAAGTAAGTAGCTTCAGATTATCAAACATGAGAGTAGATGTGAAGTAATGTTTTGATTCACTTCTACCTTAAAGCATTTCCTAAAAATCAATCTAGCTGCCAGCGTGGAATCCATCAAGTTGGCAACAAGAAGAGTGAAATTGCAGAAAAATGGCAACTTTTGCCTTAAAAATTCCACAATTGGCTTAAGAAATCAAGGTAAACATTCTCTTAAGGTGAATTAGTAGATTCGACTTTCTGAGGTTACTTTCGCGTGTTGTAATCGTAGCTTTGGAAGTACAATGGTACCAGCAGATTAATTAGCTGAAATGTAAATTCATTTTGCATAAAAAATAGAATATCTAGGCCGATTCAAATTTGCAAGTTGCCGCCAAAATGATGGCCGAAAGGATTTTAATGCCGATCAACTTTCTTCTGACCAACAAGGCATGTTGTTTGATTTTGTCACATGAAAGATTTGAAGACTGAAAACGTCTGCTGGATTAAAAACGAAAAAGAATAATCTGTTCCATTACCTACGTTACTATCTCATTCGATAATGTGTTCCATTTTTCTTCTATATGTCAGTTCTTCTCACCAGCCATTACATTTGGTCGTAAGCTATTGATTATCCTAAATCGCATCATCTAGCAAATGCCTGAGCGTTTGAATAGAATGTCGAGTGCAACTTAAAAACATTATCCTTCGCTCGCATCCATTTGCAAATCCTGTGTGTTTAAAGAGGTTGACGAGAAAACTTCAAGAAATTATCCTTCACTTTACCCTGGTTGAAAACTCGACTGGAAATTTTTTCCGGCGCCGTTTACTAGCGTATATAGATGTTGGTAATCCTTGTACCCAAAAAGTTTTCAATTAAAAAGAAACGTTACACATTATATAGACAACCGCTATAGCATTATCGAGAATGGCTAACAGCACGAAGAAGTGAGAAAACGTTTTGACTGTAGCTTAGCTCTTAGTTGCAATACCTCCCGATTGCACTGATAAATTCTATTGCTAACCTTTATAGCGATGTTAATAAACGACGTTCATTCACCTAATGTGACACTGTCATTGATTCGCTATCTAACAGTTTGCACCTGAGTTTTCAACACCTCGTTGGCATTATAAAACCTGTTATGAAATATTTCACGTTATCAAGATTCAATTTTTCCTGGCTAACTTTTCCATCAGTGCCACAATTCGTTAGATACCCCAGCTTATTTGTCCCACTGGAAATAAACTGGAGAAACTAAGTCCTGTAGTTTGTTTTATTGTTTTTTGACTCTGAGTTCTGATTCATTTCTTAGTTTGAATTGAGTTTTAATTGACTCCTTATTGTACTGGAGAAGCATTTTGACAGTGACATAGTAGCTGGTTTTTAGGCATAATAGCTAGATCAGTTGTGATGCAACCAGGTAGGGCATCTTGTCGTAGACATAAATCCTGCCAATGTCAAATCACTTACACATTCTGCGCTTTGCTCTATATGATTACAAATATATCCTTCCAAATTCAATAAAATAAGGAAATGGTGCCCAACAGTAATTAAAGATAAAGCCGTATTCCTTAATAGATCTCGTGATTTTTTAAAGGGTTGTTTCAACAATATCATATATTTTGCATGCTTTTTGACTATTTTGCTCCATTTCAGTTAATTTAATGAGCATTTTGAAATTCGACTATTTAATCCAAATACGTAAAAATTAATAATATAAATCTTCATTAATGCTGTTAATCGCGGGATTGTTGTGCATTTTAATCGCCGTGACTGTTTGCCTTCATTAATAATGAATGGCAATACGATGATGGTATAATCATAAATGGTAGACACATTTAGAACATGCACACGCTGAAGTGAATCCAGTGAAAAAGTGTGACGCAAATGATATCAAGGGTAACTGAAAGACTAATTACACTTTTCTTGATAATATTTCTTATTTGATGCAATTTTGCATGCAAAGAATGAGTCTGGTGTACTCGAGCAAAGCATTTATTTTTGAAAGTCGTTTGTGCATTTTCTGTTTGTTGGGCAAAGTACTTGATTTTCACTGGCGAAGCTGCAAGTCAAGCTGTTCATGCAAAATATATTGTTCAGGCGTCAAATAAAAATGTTATTAGCCAACTTTAAATTACATTTTCAATGCATCAATGAGTTTTACTAGTAAATTTGTAAAATAATTGATCAGGTGATAAATCCATTTACCTAAACGTCTTTTAATACCCTTCAGATATTATGTTGCTTACTTACGTTATGCTTCGCAGCATCAAAAGCAAGGGAAAGGAATTATGGCCTGGCGACATCTCCTTCTTGCATTTCTTGCTTTGAAGTGCATCAACCTTGCCATGACACAAGTGTTTAGATCAGAGTGTCGCAGGAATGCAGCCTTTGTGGCAACGGACAGAGGCAAAGCCTTGTCTAACACTTCTGCTGGCGTTCTGCAGACATTCCAAAGTGTGAGCTACTTGTTGTGCGGAATGCGTTGCACAGCAAACAACAACTGCAAGTCGCTGAATTTCAAGGATGCTGTCGAAAGTGTATGCGAAATCCTAAGCTTTAACAAAGCAACATTGGTGCGACTATGAAGAGCAGTCCAGGCTGGACACATTACGAGCCGGGAAATCAGGTAAGGTTTATGTTAACTGCTTAATCGCTTTTTTGATGAGCTACTTACTGATTCTAAATTTTATACTCAAATAGTAGTAATATCAAGATTTTTTGTTTTGTACAAAGCTACGATTAACAAATTTTCAGGATGTTTTACTTTGCATCTGAACGCAAAGCAGGACGACAAGTGCGCGTCTAGAAAAAATGTAACAGAATACACTACTTAACTTTAAGCGAATTGGCTGTAGAAATAGTGGCTAAAGAATGGGAGAAAAATTAAGAATATTTTCAGGAAAAAGCTGTAGAATTGATTAATTACTTTCTAAGAGACTTAATTGCTTCCAAGCTTCTGCTTTATATATCTGTTCCAGGTAGGTCTAAGATGTCATCAGGTCGTTTGTGATACGGGCTACAAATGCATTGAGAGTTGTTCCAACAAGATGGGTTACGAGTGTTCAGGTAAACATTTGTTCTCGTCACTAAAAGAGGTAAAGATGGTTATAATATAACAAAGGTAACCTTAGGTTGAGATTTAAGCAACATAGAAGCAAATGAAAAAGCCGACATAAAATCTCTAGTATTTAAATTGTGTTCTAAATTCAACTGTGAGTTAGATTATTAAAATTGCCAATATTGAAACTTTTCATAAACTGGATTTGTGGCAGTTTTCTTGACAGCAAATCTTAAATGCCTAATTAAATATATTTTTTAAAGTGATCACATAGATAATTCTATAATAAGGTTGATCCCTAAGTCTTACACTGACAAATTGATGTCATCTAGTTTGATGATGGTCATTATTTTGCTTTTCACAATATTTTGTTTTTGCAACTTTTCCATTCGTCATTAGAAACTTTTATGCAAAGCTAGCTTGTTTCACGGTTAGCATGTGCGGAGAAATGCAAATTGTAGTTTATGCATATGGAGAATGATTCCATGCAAATCTGATTTTAGAAATGTTGCAAATACTTTGGTCTCCACTTGATAACACGAACTCCGCAATATAATGTTGCTTGCCATTGTCTCTGTTCTATAATTCATTCATGTCGAAGTATTGCGATATTTGATTATTCGTTTTATTATCACTTAAGTCATTATTATAGGCGATGATCATTGTAAAAAGTTCCTCAAAGATGCTAGCAATCATTTCAATCAAAACAGTTTTATCTGAGATATTTTAATGCTTACCAAAGCATAATATGCATTGATGACCGAATAACTTAGAAACTTTCCCGCTATATCCTGTTTATTCAGAAAGAAACATCAACATGGAAATTGAAAGATCATTATGCCATTTTATAAACCTATGCTTTCAAGAATCTGAAACTGGCTCTACGTCTAAAACAAAAAACAGACAAAATACCTAAACCAATCCAATTTCACATTTATCAAGCAATTTTGAAAACATGAAATTTGCTTTTAACTCAGAAAGAAACGTCAACAGGCATTATTAAAATGACCCTAACGCTTTACTTTAACTTTACCTTATTAAATTTTCTGACGAGGTTCCCCTGGATGATATTGCAATAGTTACAGAAGCGTTTGTAGAAGCAATGTTACATAAGAAACCTAAAAAGCAACTATGTAGCAGTAGATCTTGTAACATATCGAGAATAGTAGATTTTCTAACAATCGCACTCTATGAGATAGAAAGAGTTTGGAACCCTCAAAGATTTTTCGATGCTGAAATAACGTGTGAAATTGCCATACTTTTGACAACCATGCATAGAAATTTAACGTTTGAATTTATTATTGTTATTTGACAGATATCGACGAGTGCAAAAGTGGCTCGCATGACTGTCACAGCACGCCATTTGCACCAACAACAATGGTTCATTTTCTTGCCGATGTAAAAGTGGGTTTACCGGTCATGGTAGAACTGCTCGGGTAAGTTTTGACATCTGATAATAGCTAGAAAAATTTATCTATTCTATTTATTGTGTCAGCTTTAGGTTGTTTTCTGACGTTTTTATACACTGTATCTGAGGATGAATAGGAGACTATTGCTAAAGTATGTCGAAACTGTCAAAAATTGCCATACTTTTGACGACTATGCATAGAAATCTAACGTTTGAATTTATTATTGTTATTTGACAGATATCGACGAGTGCAAAAGTGGCTCGCATGACTGTCACCAGCACGCCATTTGCACCAACAACAATGGTTCATTTTCTTGCCGATGTAAAAGTGGGTTTACCGGTCATGGTAAGAACTGCTCGGGTAAGTTTTGACATCTGATAATAGCTAGAAAAATTTATCTATATTTATTGTGTCAGCTTTAGGTTGTTTTCTGATGTTTGCATACTCGATATCTGAGGATGAATAGGAGACTAGTGCTAAAGTATGTCCAAACTGTCAAAAATGGCCATATTTTTAACAACCATGCATAGAAATCCAATGTTTGAATATATTATTGTTATTTAACAGATATCGACGAGTGCAAAAGTGACTCGCATGACTGTCACCAGCAAGCTATTTGCACCAACAACAATGGTTCATTTTCTTGCCGATGTAAAAGTGGGTTTACCGGTCATGGTAAGAACTGCTCGGGTAAGTTTCGACATCTGATATTAGCTAGAAAAATTTATCTATTCCATTTATTGTGTCAGCTTTAGGTTGTTTTCTGATGTTTGCATACTCGATATCTGAGGATGAATAGGAGACTAGTGCTAAAGTATGTCCAAACTGTCAAAAATGGCCATATTTTTAACAACCATGCATAGAAATCCAATGTTTGAATATATTATTGTTATTTAACAGATATCGACGAGTGCAAAAGTGACTCGCATGACTGTCACCAGCACGCCATTTGCACCAACAACAATGGTTCATTTTCTTGCCAATGTAAAAGTGGGTTTACCGGTCATGGTAAGAACTGCTCGGGTAAGTTTTGACATCTGATAATAGCTAGAAAAATTTATCTATTCTATTTATTGTGTCAGCCTTAGGTTGTTTTCTGACGTTTGCATACTCTGTATCTGAGGATGAATAGGAGACTATTGATAATGTTGATACAGTCAAAAATTGAGGTCTCAAAGTCTCAAAGTATATGTACCAGATTAACATAGCTATCTCAATATCGGAAGTGAAGAGTTAATTGCAATTTTGCCTAGAGTTATAACCTTCCAAGAAATCATGCTTTAAGGTAATCTTTCTGCCTCATAGCCAGATTGATGGAATCTAAAATTACTGAATTTCTAAAGCTTTAATCTCATAATGCTTTTGCTGGGATGCCTTTTTGAATATTTGAATCGAAATGAAAGATCCATGCTCTAGGACACCTTCAGGCTTATATATACTTGGCACCGGACTAGATTAAGTTAACAGTTAAAATTTCATTTAAACTGGCTTATCTACGTCTTAAGTAAAATGTACATTTTAGAAAACGTTGCTTTGAAAAAGACAGCTCAGTCATCAACATTCATATACAACGGATAGATGTTTAAGGCCAGTTTTGGAAATGATGGAAATCTGTCAGGCTTGAGACCTGTATTGATTGAAAATTATCCGTGTTGGCGAATGGACCTTGTTGAACAGAGAGCAGTGAAAATGATTGCAATATTAGGACCCTTGAATTTGATTAAACGTAGTCCCTTTAATGTTAGTGTTGGAGATGACAGTTCTAATGGCGGATGCAACAACCGACTCTGTATCAAAGGCTTTAACGTGTCGAAAACATTGTCCAACTATAGTTGTCCAATTGTATTATTTGGTCGATACGTCAGTGTATTTGTCAACAGAAAAAGTAAACTCGATTTACTGAACTTGAGGTTCATGAGGGTATGAGTATAAAATTTTGTTATTAACGCGCTTGTTGACAATGGAAATAATTCTTTGGAAGGATGTCGACGTGAAGGACATGAAAACTGTTACTAATTGAAAGTCAAATCCTAAAATGGCCGGGACAAAGCCACTAGAGAAACCAGAATAGCCTTGTCAAATACAATAAATTGACATACTTTTGTCTTGACAATATAACTAAAAGCGTTATAAAGCGATGTTTATCCTTCTGTTGATTCGGAAATTTGGAAATTGACATTTTGCAACCTTAAACCTTTGTTTGAGTCTGGACCCAATGGGTTCCTTGCTCAATAAGGTAAGGTATGGTAGTATAATAAGGTATAAACTGTTTACAAGTTTAACACATGCTACTTTTGAAAATCTTTGCTTTTTATGTATCTATTTGCTTTTTTTTAAGAATTAAGAGATTAATTCATCATGTACGAACTTTAGTTTTTAGAAAACAAACAAAGCAATATAGCAAGAAATATTTATGAACCTTATGCAAAACTTTTTTGTAACATTTGTCTCAATACATTTAGCTGAAAATAGCGTACAAAAGCCGTCGTCCAGTTCATCGGTGCATATCTACGGGGGATACACACTATTTGCCAGCCTTGGGAATGATGGTGACAGCACTGGGGACTGGGAAAGGTGCAGTGTCACGAAGGCTGACAACATGCCCTGGTGGCAAGTGGATTTGACAAAGCAAGCAGCAGTGATAGCTGTGCAAATAAAGAGTGGTCAGACTTGCTCACTCAAGATCAATCCATTCGATGTTAGTGTTGGAGACGATAGTTCGAATGGTGGACGAAACAATGCACTGTGTGTGGATGGCGGGATCCTAAACGCTGGAGAGTTCAAGTACTTCACATGCCCGACTGTGCTGCATGGTCGCTACGTGACTGTGTTCCTAAACAGAAAAGAGAATCTACAGATATGCGAAATTGAAGTCTATGAAAATATAATTGGCACACATTAACACAACAATCTTTAAGTCCCATGTACTCAAGGGGTTGAAGATCATTTGCAAATAAATTCAAAAACTTGTTAGTTTGTATGAACGTACTTTGCAAATAGCTAAAGTTATAGATCTTATCTATTAAGCATTTGTGACACTTTAGAATAGATACATTGCCTTTAAATTTTGCGTTAGTTGTAACACATCAGCATAAAAGAGGTGGTGCATGTTTCTTCAAGCTGACCCTTTTCTTCAAATCTTCAGAGCAGTTGGTTCTTTTTGGTGAGTTTTGTGTGTCTACCTTTTCTGCTGTCTTTCATTTTAATAAGACGTTCTAAAGGCATGCAAAGGATTTTACTGCACCATTCTGGAATTTATTTCATATTGCTTATAGAGTTTGACGTCAATCTTTACTCATTTTTCAAAAAGAGCTTTTTTCCCTGTCTGCATCGTTTCCTGTATCCTGAAATTATAAAAGAAACTAAAGATTAGAGTCATATTTTGCAAACGGTGTGAATTGAACTCTAAAAATTTTTCAAAACCATTTAAACTAAAAAAAACAGTTCATTTTAGCCAACAATCTTAATTGCTTCAAGTTGGATGCATTTGGTAGACTCATGCCTCTCAACAACAAAATGTTTTCCGATGTGATTTTTCGTTCCTTGTAATTTACTGTATAACCCGTTAGCTAAATAAAGTTTTCATAAATATAGGATCTGTCCTGCTTCTGGCAGATAAAAGAATCTTTCATCCCTGCTCAAATGCTAACCAGGAGAAATAGGAAGGTAAAGTAGTTAGATATAAAAGAGTGCAAAGGATACTTTAGATAGATCTTGGTCGACGGGCGAAAAATGGCAAAGTTCTCATTTTACAAAGTTGCACACAAGTCAGGTTGCAGCAGAAAATACTCTTATATTGCCGAAAAATACATCAAATATTGGCAAAGTATGGTGAAATGATAATCAAAATTTTTGGTCAAGACCATTGAGTTGACATCTATCGGTTTTTCTTATGTTATTGAATGAATTAATTCTTCAACCTTTTTTCAAAATATTTGCAATGACAGAACAATTAATATCTAAATGAGCAGCTTATAACTTTTAGCTTGCCTTTATATTAGTGTGTTGGCATAATTTCTCTCTAAATTTAAAGGATAATATCATATGAAATGAAAATGTCATATTTGATCAAAAAGAGGTTCCGGTATTTTTATTTGATGGTTTTGCAAGATATTGAAACAACGACAGCGGCAAATTTAAGTTCTGTACAAAAATTTATAATAATCACTTTTTGGTACAAAATTGAATATTGTTGTTGGTGTATGCAAGCCTCCAGGAGAAAACATTGTACGAAAGCATTGGTGTAAAACGTCTTGAAATGACCAAACGCTGACAAAACAAATAGCAAGCTGCAAATATCGAAATCATTAGAGGATGATAAAAAAAAGGGCACGATTAGCTATAGTTGACCAATCGCTCTCACTGAACAGTTCACTTTTAGATGCTCCAAATAGAAAAGATGATCTCTTCACTATTAAAAGAGAGATTTTGCATTAAAATAACTGAATGTTTGCACACTCCGTATCTTACAAAAGTTGTTGCTCAATAGTCGAATCACACTTGATTTAGGAAATGCATCTTTTACAATTTTGACGCCGCTTTAGCAGATATTTTAGCACTTTTACTCGTTTCAATACGTTTAAATCTCTCCAAAAGACTTTGAAAAGTGGGTCATACATAACGAGCTTCATAATGGTATTAAATTTCGTAAACGGCTATATTTATTTATTGGGTGGAAATGCAATCCTTTCAGAGAAACATGACCTTTGCAATATAAACCATACATAATTTCACCGTTGAATAGCAGAAGCTTATGTCTTTCTTAATTTGACATTCGAGTTTAGGTGAAAAGTGACGTTGATTGGTCATGTACAGCCAATCATAGGACATAGTTTACATCCTTTACTGGCACTCACAGCTGTCTCCGAAATGCATATTGCACCAACAGCTATGGCTCATTTTAATGCAAATGCAGAAATGGATTTCAAATGGTCAAAGAAAGATGCAGACGCGAATATTTCAGGACTAATTTAAACGGTACAACATTTAACTTTATTTAACTCGACAGATTGATTTAGTGTAGACGAATGTGACTGGAGCAACTATGCCTGCCCTATGGTGTGACTCTGGAGCGACTTTAAACTAAACGTAGCACCTTTGATGCACCAAACATAATGCATCACCTGTGCATAAGTTAATAGTACTACATTGTGTGACTAAACGAGGCAATGCATGTGCAGGAATGATTTTCTCAAAGTCGATTTTCATTTACGTGAGCTTAATGAGAATTAGAGGGGAAAATCTATTATATTGGTCTGTTGAAGATTATTTGGCTAATTTTGAAGTTACATTTTGGCTTCAACTGTGAATCATACCCATCAAAGTGCAACAAAGTGCGATGCTTTCGATACACCATTTCACGACAAATCGTGTAGCATATTCTCGGGGCTTATGACGAGTAATATAAAGTGCCGGTTTCTCTATCTAAAGCTTTTACTACACGGTTTCGTTGTTAACACGTTTTGTTGTGCGTAGTCTGCTATCGTTGGAAATAGCTTGTCATAGAAAAAGGTGTACTAAGATCATTCCCCTGCTCTAGTTATCCCCCTGGCAGTTATGTCAGTCTCTTCGTGGGTCGCCATGAAACTCTCAGCAAAACTGAGTTTGAAGTTTACAAAGGCATGATAGGTTCGTGGTTATACATGACATTTGCAACTGATTTTAGCAACTGTGCATTTGTTGCATTTGACTAACTTTCCAAACATTCAAGGGATTTGAAACAAATCATGGCGATATCAGTATCAATGATGAGGCTAATCCAAAATGGAATCCTTTTATCTCTATCCATTATGTATTCACAATTGCCTCTTTCGGCTACAAGAGAAACAACTTTGAGCCAAATAACGTTACTAACATACACTAACACTGATTTTAAATTTTGTCTGTATTGGTTTATCAAAAGACAACCAGGCTAATAAGAGCTGACATGATCAAAGGGCACAGCACGAAAAGTTAGTTTTCAGAATCAATGCAGTTTTAGAGGGGTTTCGTCTTAAGGCGTAGTTTCATGTGCTAGGATGGTCTGTCCCTTCGCACACTACTTCCTTAGCATCTTTCTTAAAATTTTCATATCAAACTGAGTGAACTGTAGACCGTCGGTGATCGGGATCTAGTCACGCCTGTTGGCATGGTAATCGATTCCCTTAACCACCCAGCAATGGTTTTTTGCAACAACTGACTGCGTGAAAAGCTTTTCCTTTTTGGAAATGACTGATGCCTATACTCTTTTAATCCTTGAGCATAGTAGTCGCTGTCAATTTTCAAGCCGGTTTCTTCTATCTATGTTAGGTCAAAACATTGCGTACAAAAAGCCGTTGTCCAGTTCATCGGTGCATACCTACGGCAAATACACGTTGATGGGAATGGGATGGGAATGATGGTAAAAGGACTGAGGACGGGCAAAGGTGCAGTGTCACGCAGAAAGAAAACATGCCCTGGTGGCAAGTGGATCTGACAAAGCAAGCAGCAGTGTCGAGTGTGCGAATAACGAGTGGTGTTACTTGGGCTCCATACAGGATCAATCCATTTGATATCAGTGTTGGAGACGATAGTTTGAATGGTGGACGAAACAATGCATTGTGTGTGGAAGAGGGGATCCTAAATGCTGCAGAGTTAAAATAATTTTACTGCCCGACGTTGCTGCATGGTTGATACGTGACTTCAAGTTTGTGAAGTGGAAGTCTATGGAAATGTAAATGGCACTCTTTAACTCTCACTTTTGTGGAGTTTAAGAAAGCTTTTTATTCTGTTGACTACAACAATCTCATTGTTACATTGTTGTCTCATGGTATTAATGGAAAAATGTTAGGTATCATTAAGTCCATGTATGCAAAGGTAAAGCCCTGTGTAACGGGTCAGGAAAGCCAAACCAATCTCCTTTCCTGCCATCGTGGTGTTTTGCAAGGTTGTTTGTTGAGTCCGTTGTTGTTCACTTTGTTCTTTAATGACTTAGACTCAAAGATTAGTGATGGGTCTACTGGTGTCTCATTAGGTGATAGAAATATCTGTACCCTTTTATACGCTGATGACTTAGTTTTGTTAGCTCGTGCCGCTGTTGACCTGCAATCCTAGTTGAACGAGCTAAACCAGTTCTGCATGTCTATTAATATGGAGATAAATACTTCCAAAACCAAGATAATGATTGTATAAAAAACCGAGAAAAAATCTAAGGCGTGCAAAATAAGGAAATTTGGTGATAAAGATATCAAAAAATGCAATGAGTACAAATACCTTGGAGTTACTTTTAAATCTAATGTTTCCTACAGTCCTTATGATGATATAATTAAACAAAAAGCTCAAAAATCTTTCTTTGCTTTTTTGTCCAAAAGCAACGAATGGGATGGATTCAACCCAAGGCTGTTTCTATTTTTATTTGATAGTATAATACTTTCTATTCTAAATTAAACCTCGGACGAAGGGATCTGGTACATGGGAATGCCTGGAAAACTTCACCTTATGGCTTGCAAGTCAACCCTAGGTGTTAACAGATCTACAACGCCTCTTGGGGTTTATGCAGAGCTGGGACGTTGTTCGCTGCTTAAACATAGACATATTAATATCCTAAAATTTCATATTCGCTTGATAAATTTTTATTCTTCAACATATGCATATAGAGCATTTCAAGTATTAATTAATGATGCAGATACCGGTGTTTCTCATTGGGTCAGTATTGCCCGTTCCCTGCTGGCCCTTTACAGAATACATACAAACGATAACACCTCTATCGTGAAATCAAAAATATCTTCCCATTTTAGGTCAAAAGTTATGGAAAATTTACAAGCACAAATTATTCTCAACAAAAAGCTTTGTACATACGCATCTTTCAAAACAGTTGATAAGTTTCAGAACTACTTAGACTTGATACTTAGCAAAAAGAAAAGATCCAACTTTGCAAAACTACGTCACTATGTGTGAATGATGAGATCCTAAGCGCTGTAGAGCTGAAATACTTTTACTGCCCGACGGTGCTGCATGGTAGATACATAACTGTGTTCCTAAACCGATTTGAGTTTCTCCAAGTTTGTGAATTTGAGGTTTTTGAAAAAGTATCTTCAATTCCTTAACTTTCAAGATAATAGAAATATTGGTGCACTGTTAATAGATTCTGAAAATGTCAATGAATTAAGAAAATTTATCACTTTTTAGCATTGTCGCACATCCAAAATCTAAAATTTAACAAATATCCTACATCTGAAGCTATAAAAGTAACTCCAACAACTTTAATATAATCGATTTACCTGCAAAATTCATTTCAAAAACCCATCCAGGTCATTATGGCCTGGAAACAAAGAGTCTTTTCTCATTAGGTCATATTTGTTTTCAAGTCATTCTTTCTCAGTTTATTTTAGACGAAACATCAACCCTTCTATTTTGAATTATTTGCAGTTACTTATTGATCAAGTTAAATTTTGTGCCAATGAGTGAATGTTGTTGAACAGACGTTCTAAAAGTGGAATCTAAATACACCACCTGGACGAAATATTGCAACACATGCGAAGGCGAATAATAGCGTAACATGGTCGATGCACGACTGTGTCTCTGGAAAGAAAAGACTATCTTCAGGTATGCAAAATGGAAGCTAATGAAAAAATTATTGGCACTCAAAATCTCAAAAAGTACGGATGTGCCCAATGGGTTGAAGATTATTTGCAAATATTGACAATTTTATATACATTAACAAGCAGTATGCTCTAAAACTTGTGTTTGAAATTGACTAGAACTGCTTCACAAATTCAAGAACTTATTTGTTTGTATTAAAATACTCTACATTTATTATTTATCAGCTGTGAATTAATAAAATAGATGCATTTGCTTTCAATTTTGCTGAAATTGAAACATAGGTGCAGCTAGAAGAAGTGCACGCTTGTTCAAGCTAAGATTTTTTCTTACTTCTTCGGAGAACCTTGTTATTTTTGCTTTGCAATAATTTGTCCACATCCAATGTTCCCAATTTATTCATTAGGACGCCCTAAAGGCATTTTAACAGGAGTTAAACAACAATCTTTTATATAGCTTACTGATTTCAGTCCTTTCACAAAACTGAACCGTCTCTTCTTACCAATATCATTTTCTAAATGGAAAAATTCAAAAGCTATCTCTAGATAATTTAATCATGGTTGATAAACTGGTTGGCGTGAATTTTACAAAATGTTTAAAACCATGTCAATTTGAAGTGCAGATCATTTCGGGTAAAAATTTTGAATTGCTTTGAGGTGAGGTGAAAGCATTTAATGTGCTCAACGTTCTTAACAAAGCTGCTATTGCAAAACTTAGAATCATCAAATGAATGTCATCTAAACGCATTGGAACTAATTCTAAGGTGATTATTGCATTTGATTCTCTAAAACCAGCAGCGTGGAATGTCTTGATGATAGCTGACTTGTATAAGCAGTTTATAGGTTATATATAGAGCACATCTTTCCTCATTTAAGAAATGTTACTTCTCTCTATACATTTTTCATTTCATACTGATTGCAAAATGTTTCAAACTTAAAGCCACCAAACCCAAACTAACCTGAAAGGTTTTTTGAAATCTTTACGAATAAAACAGGCTTCCACCTTATTGTATGACAACATCTGGCTTTGTTAGAAAGAACCTCTCGGTTAATCCCAATCGTTCCTTGCAATCTATTGTTTGTTATCTTTAGCTCAATAAAGTTTTCAATAATTTGATGTTTCCCTTCTTGTCATCAGAAATAGAAACGTCCAATCCGGGGACAAATATAAAGAACAAAGGTGGTCAAATAACAGAAACCGTTTCTTGGTCAATGCCATTAAGATGAAAAACATTGGTTTATCCTTTGTTGCTGAGTGAATTCAATGACCAAGCTAGTTGTGTCATCAGAAGCAAAGCTACTGGCTTCGTTTCAGAAAGAATAGTTTTAGCTAAAACGTGAAAAGCCGAAGAGTTGAATTCATTTTCGAGTACGGCAGCTTCTCATCAAAATATAAACAAAGGATAATCAGCGAAGAGACTGAAATGTTAATATTAAAGTAAAGACTTGTTAGTTGTTAGGCATATTGGTATGATTTCTTTCTGAAAAGATCTGAAAACTTTTTATGAAATGCAAAGGTCAAATTTGACTGTATTGTCCTTTAGGTATTGTTCTTTGGATGTTTTGTAAGATCTTATAACATTGTTGGTGCCAATTTTAAATTTCCATACAAATTTATTTGTCCAAATCCTTGAAACATGCCTTACTTTCTTAGCTTTTTAAGAACTATCGATTCTTTTATTTTCTCACAAAAGTTGTTTGAACTTACATAATCGGGAACAAATCTGCTGACTCCGAATAAAAAGAGACGATCAAGCAAAGGAAAATTGAATATAGTTCAATTCATTTACGTTATTACACAAATATTTTGCTAGAATGCTGTACTTAAAACATCGTTTGCTTTATATTTCGCTTGGCGCATTTCTTTGTTTATGAAATTAATTGCCTAAAGTTGAGAATTCTTCAATTTGAGTCAAATTTGTTATTGTATGAAGAAAGCAAACTTTATACTACAAACAATTTTAAAAGGGTAAAGACAATTTCAACTTAATCAAACAGCAAATTATTCAAGACAGTGAAATCACACCAGTACAGTTTCACTAAATTAATATAAAGGATTATGGCCGACTCATTAAAAATGAAAGAACGTATAATTGTTTTGCTGAAAGTAAACGGTGATGGTAAGTTTCAAAATAATTGTGCAGGTGTAGACCAACGAGAGAGTCCAGCAAGAGCCGGTAGAACTCGGCAGCTGAACTGAATGTCTTGAAAGGTAAGCATGAGTCTGTCCTTATCATGGTGCGAGTTTGTATTGCCACTAAGCAAGAAAGTATCATTTTAGTGTACTCACCTAAAATATATGCAATTAATTAGCATCACAAATGATTAAATTTCATGGACATTATGTAAGAAATGGAGGAAAAAGTATGGGACGCAATTTTGCAATATGGCAGTTATATGGAAAGTTGTGTATTTATTCTAAATTCTGTGTAATGCGTATATCTAATGTGTAGAAATAGTAAAGTATTTGAGAAACAACTTTAAAGAAAAATTCAACAAAAGAAGGAGCTTATGTGACAGGTGCCTATCTATTTCCTCTTTTGCTATATCCAGTTATCATTGGTATGTACCATTTCAGCTTCTTTAGTTTCGACAGCAATGAGTGTAGAATTAAAAACCAATTCATAGCACTGCTCGAGAGTTTTACAATTATATTGATAGCAGGGGCGGATCCAGAAGTTAGCAACCTTTGCGCGAGCATAAGTCAGATTTTTCCAAACATGTCTAGAAAGAGAGTGAGTGCAGTTGATTTACACGAGCATTAGCCGTTGTCAGCCAAGATGAAATAATCAACCTACGCTTCGCAAAAGGCAATGGCTGAATTGAAAGATAAGTTCCGCAAGTAATTTACCTTCAGAACACAGTACAAGAATGAAACTTATTTCTAGAAGGAATGAAATGGCTCGAATTTGTTTTTGTTTATTTCCTATTTCAAACAGGTCCTGCAAACATCAAGCAGGGAAGGGAATCATACCGAATAATTTGGAATAAAAGTTTGACTTCATATCGACCATAGTGAAATAAACAACGGAAGTTTACCTTATGTCAAAGTGCTTTTCGAACGTTCAACTGCAAAACACATTCAGAAATAAACAAGAGACTTTTGCTTTTGGGGACAAAGGAATTTCTTAAATGACTTTATCTAAAGCTTTATTTCTTTTGAAGCAACTAGATTTCTGTGATATTTGTTCACTAAGATCAAATCTTGATGTAGAGGAGCTGCCTGGGTTTCGTTTGTGTTCCATTAAAGTCCTTTGGAAGCATTTGATTAAATTTAGCTTTTTCAAGAAAATAGCCACCAAAAACTGCCTACTTTGATCTTCTTGGTGATTTACAATAGACTGATAAGGTGAAAAAGAAGGAAGATTTTCCACCTTAAAATGTCATTGAAACCGATGAAGTGATCACATGATGCAAAAGGAGCTTGTCTAGTCTGTAGGAAAGAGACGTGAAATTCTAGCGAGAAATTCGCAAGAAAGGATATAAAGCATAAAAAATAAGTAGTTAACTAGTCTACTTTGTACGTTAATGCCAAGTTTTATTTTTCCCATAAAATTTCGGTATTTGGGGATTTTCTCTCCACTTCATTCAATCACTTTCCTTTCATCGCAGAGTTGTTCTCTATTTATAGGTTAATAGTTAATATACATGCTGGGCCATGAGTGTTGCCAACTTATGTTAAGCAAAGGGCTTCTCCAAAGATCACACTAATAGCACTTTACAACAGCTAGAAATTGCGGAACCAGTTTTTACAGAGTTAAAGTTCTTTTTTGTCTGACACTCCTCTGAGTATGCAAAGGTCTTTTCCCTTGCGCTTTTCTAAAATTAGCTGTTAAGTAACGTTGATTGGTCAATTATAATCAATCATGCAATCGATCTGCAACTTGCCATACATTATGTCAGTTTATGGTTGTTCTCCAACGTTTGCATTGTTTGAGAAACATCGGACGAGAAAATACCTTTAGTCTGCAGAAACTAGCTCCGCTATTTTTAGCTATTGTGATGTTTTGTACCGGAAGGAACTTGTTCACATATAACAGCGCTTTCTTGGACAAGTTTCATGAGTGTGCCAAACGGACCAAATTTCTATGAACTTCAACCATGGTGAACAGGAACACAATGGTTAAAGAAAATACAAATTTAAAGGCTGAAGATACTTTTATCTAAGGCAGTCTGGCTGCAATCTCATCTCGTGTCATCTTAAGTTCTATTATACAGAGCACAGCCGTTGCAAGTGAGTTTGATCCTAGCTGAGTTAGAACAGGGTGCTGATTCGCTGTAATATAGTATTCATTTTAGCACTGAATTTTTGTAGAATGACCCCTTTTGTAGATTGTGTACTTCATGGGAACAATCCAAAACATTGGCTTTAAAGAATTAACAAGTCATGTTATTGCAACTGTGAGTATGACGAATAGGTCTTTCGACGCTGATACATTTGCTATCATTTTTACAATGTCTCAAATTGAGTAGACTATAAAGATGTAAGATGCTAGCATGTCCTCTGCTTGTTAGTTAAGCAAGATGGTTCGAAATTTTCATCAATATAGTTTTCGATCTTATGGGAAGTATTGGAGTTAACGTTTTTTCTTGAATTCCTCAAATTCTTTCTAAAGATGCACTTCAATTAATTTTGAAAACATTTAAAATCTATTGTATTGAAAATATTTCGAAAAAGACCATGTTTGTCTTCCTAGGCTGTGGATACTAGTGACTTCAAAAGATGTCAATGGAGAAATACTTCGATTATCATGCAAAACGTTTGCCAACTTCTCTGTTGTGCTTCAAGAGCGCTCACTTAGGGCCACCTTCCGCACGTTTGATAGTCTTGATGAGTATACGTGTAAGTTTGAATGCATTCAAGAACAGCGATGCAAGTCTATCAATGTAAATGAGGAGCTTGGTGCTTGTCAGTTGAACAACAAATCAGCACAGGACCCTAACGACGGCATCGAAACAAAAGCAGCAGCTGGTTGGACATACTATTCTACTCGTTATGATGAATTGCATGTAAGTTTAAATAGCATCTTCAATCGATTGACACAAAATTCTAATAGAGAAGACTAATATTCAATTAAAGTGTTAATTTATAGATGTTAGCAAAAGTTGGTATACAAAAATGTATAACAATAATAAATGGCTTCTTAGGACTAGTTGTTTGATTCTAATGGTTTATAATTGTTTGAATTATTGTAGGTTGGTCAGCTTTGCCAATCAGAACATCCTTGCAGAGGGAGAAAAGTGCATCGATACATGCACATGTCCTGGTTACAAATGTCTCGGTGAGGCAGTTTCGCATTTCTGCAAAAAACTAAATGGATAATTGAAATTGTTTTATCGTTTCAATCACTCATTTGGTAAAAACGCATTTTCCCATTCATCTCAAAGTGCGGAAAAATGAAAACTGCAGTTTATGCATATGGAGAATGATTCCATGCAAATCTAATTTTGGAAATCGTGCAAATACTTTGGTCTCCATTTGATAACATTAACTCCGCAATATAATATTGCTTGCCAGTGTCTCTGTTTTATCATTATTTTATCATTATATTTTAATGCTTACCTTTAATGCTAATGCAAAATATATAAATTGATGTCCGAATAACTTTCCCGCTTCATCCTGTTTACTCAGAAAGAAACATCAACATGCCACATTGAAATAACATCATGCCCACTTTATAAACCTATGCTTTCAAGAATCGAAAAGCTGGCTTCTACGTCTAAAACAAACAACAGACAAAATAACCTAAACCAATCCCATCTCACATTTATCAAGCAATTTCGAAACATGAAATTTGCTGTTAACTCAGAAAAAACCTCAACAGGCAATATTAAAATGACCCTAACGCTTTACTTTAACTTTACCTTATTAAAACTTTCTGACGAGGTTCCCCTGGATGAATTGCAATGGGATTACAAAGCTTGTAGAAGCAATGCTACACACGAACCTAAAAAGCAACTGCGTAGCAGTAGATTTTGTAACATATCGAGAATAAGTGTTGGTACAATGCATTATTTCGGGCAGAGGTAACGTTAAAAAGTTACTTATAGATGCCAACAAGTTGTTACCTAAACAATTATTAACGATTCTTTGCAGTAATAAATTTCTATGCTAGATTCATATCCATACACAATCGCACTCTATGAAGATCGAAAGAGTTTGAAACCCTCAAAGATTTTTCGATGCTGAAAAAACGTGTGAAATGGCCATACTTTTGACAACGATGTATAGAAATTAAATGTTTGAATATATTATTGTTATTTAATAGATATCGACGAGTGCAAAAGTGACTCGCATGACTGTCACCAGCACGCCATTTGCACCAACAACAATGGTTCATTTTCTTGCCGATGTAAAAGTGGGTTTACCGGTCATGGTAAGAACTGCTCGGGTAAGTTTTGACATCTGATAATAGCTAGAAAAATTTATCTATTCTATTTATTGTGTCAGCTTTAGGTTGTTTTCTGACGTTTTTATACTCTGTATCTGAGGATGAATAGGAGACTATTGTTAAAGTATGTCGAAACTGTCAAAAATTGCCATACTTTTGACAACCATGCAGAGAAATCCAATGTTTGAATATATTATTGTTATTTGACAGATATCGACGAGTGCAAAAGCGACTCGCATGACTGTCACCAGCACGCCATTTGCACCAACAACAATGGTTCATTTTCTTGCCAATGTAAAAGTGGGTTTACCGGTCATGGTAAGAACTGCTCGGGTAAGTTTTGACATCTGATAATAGCTAGAAAAATTTATCTATTCTATTTATTGTGTCAGCCTTAGGTTGTATTCTGACGTTTGCATACTCTGTATCTGAGGATGAATAGGAGACTATTGCTAATGTTGATACAGTCAAAAATTGAGGTCTCAAAGTCTCAAAGTATATGTACCAGATTAACATAGCTATCTCAATATCGGAAGTGAAGAGTTAATTGCAATTTTGCCTAGAGTTATAACCTTCCAAAAAATCATGCTTTAAGGTAATCTTTCTGCATCATAGCCAGATTGATGGAATCTAAAATTACTGAATTTCTAAAGCTTTAATCTCATAATGCTTTTGCTGGGATGCCTTTTTGAATATTTGAATCGAAATGAAAGATCCATGCTCTAGGACACCTTTCAGGCTTATATATACTTGGCACCGGACTAGATTAAGTTAACAGTTAAAATTTCATTTAAACTGGCTTATCTACGTCTTAAGTAAAATGTACATTTTGGAAAACGTTGCTTTGAAAAAGACAGCTCAGTCATCAACATTCATATACAACGGATAGATGTTTAAGGCCAGTTTTGGAAATGATGGAAATCTGTCAGGCTTGAGACCTGTATTGATTGAAAATTATCCGTGTTGGCGAATGGACCTTGTTGAACAGAGAGCAGTGAAAATGATTGCAATATTAGGACCCTTGAATTTGATTAAACGTAGTCCCTTTAATGTTAGTGTTGGAGATGACAGTTCTAATGGCGGATGCAACAACCGACTCTGTATCAAAGGCTTTAACGTGTCGAAAACATTGTCCAACTAAAGTTGTCCAATTATTTGGTCGATACGTCAGTGTACATTGTCCAGAAAAGTAGATTCGCATTTACTGAACTTGAGGTTCATGAGGGTATGAGTATAAAATTTTGTATGTTATTAACGCACTTGTTGACAATGGAAATAATTCTTTGGAAGGATGTCGACGTGAAGGACATGAAAACTGTCACTAATTTAAAGTCAAATCCTAAAATGGCCGTGACAAAGCCACTAGAGAAACCAGAATAGCCTTGTAAAATACAATAAGCATTGGCAACATACTTTTGTCTTGACAATATAACTAAAAGCGTTATAAAGCGATGTTTATCCTTCTGTTGATTCGGAAATTTGGAAATTGACATTTTGCAACCTTAAACCTTTGTTTGAGTCTGGACCCAATGGGTTCCTTGCTTAATAAGGTAAGGTATGGAAGTATGTATAAGGTATAAACTGTTTACAAGTTTAACACATGCTACTTTTGAAAATCTTTGCTTTTTATGTATCTATTTGATTTTTTTTAAAATTAAGAGAATGATTAATTCATCATGTACGAACTTTAGTTTTTGGAAAACAAACAAAGCAACACAGCAAGAAATATTTGTGAAACCTGATGCCAAACTTTTTTTGTAACATTGAAAATGTTCTCAATCACATTTAGCTGAAAACATAGCGTACAAAAAGCCGTCGTCCAGTTCATCGGTGCAGACCTTTCAAGGACACACGTTATATGCCAGCCTTGGGAATGATGGTGACAGGACTGGGGACTGGCAAATGTGCAGTTGGACGAAGGATGACAACATTCCCTGGTGGCAAGTGGATTTGACAAAAAAAACAGCAGTGTCGAGTGTGCGAATAAAGAGTGGTGTGACTTTTTCTCCACTCGCGATCAATCCATTTGATATCAGTGTTGGAGACGATAGTTCGAATGTTGGACGAAACAATGCACTGTGTGTGAATGGCGGGATCCTAAAGGCTGGAGAGTTCAAGTACTTCACATGCCTAACTGTTCTGCATGGTCAATACGTGACTGTGTTCCTAAACAGAAAAGAGTATCTTCAAGTTTGTGAAGTGGAAGTCTATGAAAGCATAATTGGCACACAGTAACTCACAATCTTTAAGTCCCATGTACTCATGGGGTTGAAGATCATTTGCAAATAAATTCAAAAACTTGTTAGTTTGTATGAACGTACTTTGCAAATAGCTAAAGTTATAGATCTTATATATTAAGCATTTGCGACACTTTAGAGTAGATACATTGCCTTTCAATTTTGCGTTAGTTGTAACACATCAGCATAGAAAAGGAGGTATGCGTTTTTTCAAGCTGACCTTTTCTTCAAATCTTCAGAGCAGTTGGCTTTTTTGGTGCATTTTTTTAAGACGTTCTAAAGGCATGCAAAGGTTTTTGCTGCACCATTCTGGAATTTATTTCGTACTGCTTATAGAGTTTGACGTTAATTTTTACCTTGTTATGACGTTAATCCTTGCAATTTTCTTTATAACCCTTTAGCTAAATAAAGTTTTCACAAATATAGGATCTGCCCTGCTTTTGGCAGACAAAAGAATCTTTCATCTCTGCTCAAATGCCAAGCTTGAGATATAGAAAGGTAAAGTAGTTAGATATAAAAGGGTGCTGAAGATACTTTAGATACAGCTTGGTCGACGGGCGAAAATGGCAAAATTCTCATTTTACAAAGTTGCACACAAGTCAGGTTGC
Organism: Nemopilema nomurai; assembly: GCA_003864495.1. Classification (NCBI taxonomy): domain Eukaryota; kingdom Metazoa; phylum Cnidaria; class Scyphozoa; order Rhizostomeae; family Rhizostomatidae; genus Nemopilema; species Nemopilema nomurai. The sequence continues at coordinate 866,358 of ML133465.1, read as the reverse complement.
AGCAGAAAATACTCTTATATTGCCGAAAAATACATCAAATATTGGCAAAGTATGGTGAAATGATAATCAAAATTTTTGGTCAAGACCATTGAGTTGACATCTATCGGTTTTTCTTATGTTATTGAATGAATTAATTCTTCAACCTTTTTTTCAAAATATTTGCAATGACAGAACAATTAATATCTAAATGAGCAGCTTATAACTTTTAACTTTTAACTTTAACTTATATTAGTGTGTTGGCATAATTTCTCTCTAAATTCAAAGGATAATATCATATGAAATGAAAATGTCAAATTTGATCAAAAAGAGGTTCCGGTATTTTTATTTGATGGTTTTGCAAGATATTGAAACAACGACAGCGGCAAATTTAAGTTCTGTACAAAAATATAATAAGATTTTTGGTACAAAATTGAATATTGTTGTTGGTGTATGCAAGCCTCCAGGAGAAAACATTGTACGAAAGCATTGGTGTAAAACGTCTTGAAATGACCAAACGCTGACAAAACAAATAGCAAGCTGCAAATATCGAAATCATTAGAGGATGATAAAAAGAGGGCACGATTAGCTATAGTTGACTAATCGCTCTCACTGAACAGTTCACTTTTAGATGCTCCAAATAGAAAAGATGATCTCTTCACTATTAAAAGAGAGATTTTGCATTAAAATAACTGAATGTTTGCACACTCCGTATCTTACAAAAGTTGTTGCTCAAAAGTCGAATCACACTTAATTTAGGAAATGCATCTTTTACAATTTTGACGCGGCTTTAGCAGATATTTTAGCACTTTTACTCGTTTCAATACGTTTAAATCTCTCCAAAAGACTTTGAAAAGTGGGTCATACATAACGAGCTTCATAATGGTATTAAATTTCGTAAACGGCTATATTTATTTATTGGGTGGAAATGCAATCCTTTCAGAGAAACATGACCTTTGCAATATAAACCATACATAATTTCACCGTTGAATAGCAGAAGCTTATGTCTTTCTTAATTTGACATTCGAGTTTAGGTGAAAAGTGACGTTGATTGGTCATGTACAACCAATCATAGGACATAGTTTACATCCTTTACTGGCACTCACAGCTGTCTCCGAAATGCATATTGCACCAACAGCTATGGCTCATTTTAATGCAAATGCAGAAATGGATTTCAAATGGTCAAAGAAAGATGCAGACGCGAATATTTCAGGACTGATTGAAACGGTACAACATTTAACTTTATTGAACTCGACAGATTGATTTAGTGTAGCAGAATGTGACTGGAGCAACTATGCCTGACCTATGATGTGACTCTGGAGCGACTTTAAACTAAACGTAGCACCTTTGATGCACCAAACATAATGCATCACCTGTGCATAAGTTAATAGTACTACATTGTGTGACTAAACGAGGCAATGCACGCGCAGGAATGATTTTTCAAAATCGATTTTCATTTACGTGAGCTTAATGAGAATTAGAGGGGAAAATCTATTATATTGGTCTGTTGAAGATTATTTGGCTAATTTTGAAGTTACATTTTGGCTTCAACTGTGAATCATACCCATCAAAGTGCAACAAAGTGCGATGCTTTCGATACACCATTTCACGACAAATCGTGTAGCATATTCTCGGGGCTTATGACGAGTAATATAAAGTGCCGGTTTCTCTATCTAAAGCTTTTACTACACTGTTTCGTTGTTACACGTTTTGTTGTGCGTAGTCTGCTATCGTTGGAAATAGCTTGTCATAGAAAAAGGTGTACTAAGATCATTCCCCTGCTCTAGTTATCCCCCTGGCAGTTATGTCAGTCTCTTCGTGGGTCGCCATGAAACTCTCAGCAAAACTGAGTTTGAAGTTTACAAAGGCATGATAGGTTCGTGGTTATACATGACATTTGCAACTGATTTTAGCAACTGTGCATTTGTTGCATTTGACTAACTTTCCAAACATTCAAGGGATTTGAAACAAATCATGGCAATATCAGTATCAATGATGAGGCTAATCCAAAATGGAATCCTTTTATCTCTATCCATTATGTATTTACAATTGCCTCTTTCGGCTACAAGAGAAACAACTTTGAGCCAAATAACGTTACTAACATACACTAACACTGATTTTAAATTTTGTCTGTATTGGTTTATCAAAAGACAACCAGGCTAATAAGAGCTGACATGATCAAAGGGCACAGCACGAAAAGTTAGTTTCCAGAATCAATGCAGTTTTAGAGGGGTTTCGTCTTAAGGCGTAGTTTCATGTGCTAGGATGGTCTGTCCCTTCGCACACTACTTCCTTAGCATCTTTCTTAAAATTTTCATATCAAACTGAGCGAACTGTAGACCGTCGGTGATCGGGATCTAGTCACGCCTGTTGGCATGGTAATCGATTCCCTTAACCACCCAGCAATGGTTTTTTGCAACAACATCTGACTGCGTGAAAAGCTTTTCCTTTTTGGAAATGACTGATGCCTATACTCTTTTAATCCTTGAGCATAGTAGTCGCTGTCAATTTTCAAGCCGGTTTCTTCTATCTATGTTAGGTCAAAACATTGCGTACAAAAAGCCGTTGTCCAGTTCATCGGTGCATACCTACGGCAAATACACGTTGATGGGAATGGGATGGGAATGATGGTAAAAGGACTGAGGACGGGCAAAGGTGCAGTGTCACGCAGAAAGAAAACATGCCCTGGTGGCAAGTGGATCTGACAAAGCAAGCAGCAGTGTCGAGTGTGCGAATAAAGAGTGGTGTGACTTGGGCTCCATACAGGATCAATCCATTTCTTATCAGTGTTGGAGACGATAGTTTGAATGGTGGACGAAACAATGCATTGTGTGTGGAAGAGGGGATCCTAAATGCTGCAGAGTTAAAGTACTTTTACTGCCCGACGTTGCTGCATGGTAGATACGTGACTGTGTTCCTGAACAGATTTGAGTTACTTCAAGTTTGTGAAGTGGAAGTCTATGGAAATGTAAATGGCACTCTTTAACTCTCACTTTTGTGGAGTTTAAGAAAGCTTTTTATTCTGTTGACTACAACAATCTCATTGTTACATTGTTGTCTCATGGTATTAATGGAAAAATGTTAGGTATCATTAAGTCCATGTATGCAAAGGTAAAGTCCTGTGTAAGGGGTCAGGAAAGCCAAACCAATCTCCTTTCCTGCCATCGTGGTGTTTGGCAAGGTTGTTTGTTGAGTCCGTTGTTGTTCACTTTGTTCTTTAATGACTTAGACTCAAAGATTAGTGATGGGTCTACTGGTGTCTCATTAGGTGATAGAAATATCTGTACCCTTTTATACGCTGATGACTTAGTTTTATTAGCTAATGCTGCTGTTGACCTGCAATCCCAGTTGATCGAGCTAAACCAGTTCTGCATGTCTATTAATATGGAGATAAATACTTCCAAAACCAAGATAATGATTGTATAAAAAACCGAGAAAAAATCTAAGGCGTGCGAAATATGGAAATTTGGTGATAAAGATATCAGAAAATGCAATGAGTACAAATACCTTGGAGTTACTTTTAAATCTAATGTTTCCTACAGTCCTTATGATGATATAATTAAACAAAAAGCTCAAAAATCTTTCTTTGCTTTTTTGTCCAAAAGCAACGAATGGGATGGATTCAACCCAAGGCTGTTTCTATTTTTATTTGACAGTATAATACTTTCTATTCTAAATTAAACCTCGGACGAAGGGATCTGGTACATGGGAATGCCTGGAAAACTTCACCTTATGGCTTGCAAGTCAACCCTAGGTGTTAAAGGATCTACAACGCCTCTTGGGGTTTATGCAGAGCTGGGACGTTGTTCGCTGCTTGAACATAGACATATTAATATCCTAAAATTTCATATTCACTTTATAAATTTTGATTCTTCAACATATGCATATAGAGCATTTCAAGTATTAAATAATGATGCAGATACCGGTGTTTCTCATTGGGTCAGTATTGCCCGTTCCCTGCTGGCCCTCTACAGAATACATACAAACGATAACACCTCTATCGTGAAATCAAAAATATCTTCCCATTCTAGGTCAAAAGTTATGGAAAAGTTACAAGCACAAATTATTCTCAACAAAAAGCTTTGTACATACGCATCTTTCAAAACAGTTGATAAGTTTCAGAACTACTTAGACTTGATACTTAGCAAAAAGAAAAGATCCAACTTTGCAAAACTACGTCACTGTGTGTGAATAATGAGATCCTAAGCGCTGTAGAGCTGAAATACTTTTACTGCCCGACGGTGCTGCATGGTAGATACATAACTGTGTTCCTAAACCGATTTGAGTTTCTCCAAGTTTGTGAATTTGAGGTTTTTGAAAAAGTATCTTCAATTCCTTAACTTTCAAGATAATAGAAATATTGGTGCACTGTTAATAGATTCTGAAAATGTCAATGAATTAAGAAAATTTATCACTTTTTAGCATTGTCGCACATCCAAAATCTAAAATTTAACAAATATCTTACATCTGAAGCTATAAAAGTAACTCCAACAACTTTAATATAATCGATTTACCTGCAAAATTCATTTCAAAAACCTATCCAGGTCATTATGGCCTGGAAACAAAGAGTCTTTTCTCATTAGGTCATATTTGTTTTCAAGTCATTCTTTCTCAGTTTATTTTAGACGAAACATCAACCCTTCTATTTTGAATTATTTGCAGTTACTTATTGATCAAGTTAAATTTTGTGCCAATGAGTGAATGTTGTTGAACAGACGTTCTAAAAGTGGAATCTAAATACACCACCTGGACGAAATATTGCAACACATGCGAAGGCGAATAATAGCGTAACATGGTCGATGCACGACTGTGTCTCTGGAAAGAAAATACTATCTTCAGGTATGCAAAATGGAAGCTAATGAAAAAATTATTGGCACTCAAAATCTCAAAAAGTACGGATGTGCCCAATGGGTTGAAGATTATTTGCAAATATTGACAATTTTATATACATTAACAAGCAGTATGCTCTAAAACTTGTGTTTGAAATTGACTAGAACTGCTTCACAAATTCAAGAACTTATTTGTTTGTATTAAAATACTCTACATTTATTATTTATCAGCTGTGAATTAATAAAATAGATGCATTTGCTTTCAATTTTGCTGAAATTGAAACATAGGTGCAGCTAGAAGAAGTGCACGCTTGTTCAAGCTAAGATTTTTTCTTACTTCTTCGGAGAACCTTGTTATTTTTGCTTTGCAATAATTTGTCCACATCCAATGTTCCCAATTTATTCATTAGGACGCCCTAAAGGCATTTTAACAGGAGTTAAACAACAATCTTTTATATAGCTTACTGATTTCAGTCCTTTCACAAAACTGAACCGTCTCTTCTTACCAATATCATTTTCTAAATGGAAAAATTCAAAAGCTATCTCTAGATAATTTAATCATGGTTGATAAACTGGTTGGCGTGAATTTTACAAAATGTTTAAAACCATGTCAATTTGAAGTGCAGATCATTTCGGGTAAAAATTTTGAATTGCTTTGAGGTGAGGTGAAAGCATTTAATGTGCTCAACGTTCTTAACAAAGCTGCTATTGCAAAACTTAGAATCATCAAATGAATGTCATCTAAACGCATTGGAACTAATTCTAAGGTGATTATTGCATTTGATTCTCTAAAACCAGCAGCGTGGAATGTCTTGATGATAGCTGACTGTATAAGCAGTTTATAGGTTATATATAGAGCACATCTTTCCTCATTTAAGAAATGTTACTTCTCTCTATACATTTTTCATTTCATACTGATTGCAAAATGTTTCAAACTTAAAGCCACCAAACCCAAACTAACCTGAAAGGTTTTTTGAAATCTTTACGAATAAAACAGGCTTCCACCTTATTGTATGACAACATTGGCTTTGTTAGAAAGAACCTCTCGGTTAATCCCAATCGTTCCTTGCAATCTATTGTTTGTTATCTTTAGCTCAAAAAGTTTTCAATAATTTGATGTTTCCCTTCTTGTCATCAGAAATAGAAACGTCCAATCCGGGGACAAATATAAAGAACAAAGGTGGTCAAATAACAGAAACCGTTTCTTGGTCAATGCCATTAAGATGAAAAACATTGGTTTATCCTTTGTTGCTGAGTGAATTCAATGACCAAGCTAGTTGTGTCATCAGAAGCAAAGCTACTGGCTTCGTTTCAGAAAAGAATAGTTTTAGCTAAAACGTGAAAAGCCGAAGAGTTGAATTCATTTTCGAGTACGGCAGCTTCTCATCAAAATATAAACAAAGGATAATCAGCGAAGAGACTGAAATGTTAATATTCTAAAGTAAAGACTTGTTAGTTGTTAGGCATATTGGTATGATTTCTTTCTGAAAAGATCTGAAAACTTTTTATGAAATGCAAAGGTCAAATTTGACTGTATTGTCCTTTAGGTATTGTTCTTTGGATGTTTTGTAAGATCTTATAACATTGTTGGTGCCAATTTGAGATTTCCATACAAATTTATTTGTCCAAATCCTTGAAACATGCCTTACTTTCTTAGCTTCTTAATAACTATCGATTCTTTATTTTCTCACAAAAGTTGTTTGAACTTACATAATCGGGAACAAATCTGCTGACTCCGAATAAAAAGAGACGATCAAGCAAAGGAAAATTGAATATAGTTCAATTCATTTACGTTATTACACAAATATTTTGCTAGAATGCTGTACTTAAAACATCGTTTGCTTTATATTTCGCTTGGCGCATTTCTTTGTTTATGAAATTAATTGCCTAAAGCAGAGAATTCTTCAATTTGAGTCAAATTTGTTATTGTATGAAGAAAGCAACTTTATATACTACAAACAATTTTAAAAGGGTAAAGACAATTTCAACTTAATCAAACAGCAAATTATTCAAGACAGTGAATCACACCAGTACAGTTTCACTAAATTAAGGTAAAGGATTATGGCCGACTCATTAAAAATGAAAGAACGCATAATTGTTTTGCTGAAAGTAAACGGTGATGGTAAGTTTCAAAAGAATTGTGCAGGTGTAGACCAACGAGAGAGTCCAGCAAGAGCCGGTAGAACTCGGCGCAGCCTGAACTGAATGTCTTGAAAGGTAAGCATGAGTCTGTCCTTAATCATGGGGCGGGTTTGTATTGCAAGGAAGCAAGAAAGTATCATTTTAGTGAACTCACCTAAAATATATGCAATTAACTAGCATCACAGATGATTAAATTTCATATACATTATGTAAGAAATTGAGAAAAAAGTAAGATACACAAATTTGTAATATGGCAGTTATATGGAAAGTTGTTTATTTATTCTGAATTCTGTGTAATGCGTGTATCTAATGTGTAGAAATAGTAAAGTATTTGAGAAACAATATTATAAAAAAATCAAACAAAAGAAGGAGCTTATGTGACAGGTGCCTATATATTTCCTCTTTTGCTATATCCAGTTATCATTGGTATGTACCATTTCAGCTTCTTCAGTTTCGACAGCAATGATTGTAGAATTAAATACCAATTCATAGCACTGCTCGAGAGTTTTACAATTATATTGATAGCAGGGGCGGATCCAGAAGTTAGCAACCTTTGCGGGAGCATAAGTCAGATTTTACCAAACATGTCTAGAAAGAGAGTGAGTGCAGTTGATTTACACGAGCATTAGCCGTTGTCAGCCAAGATGAAATAATCAACCGACGCTTCGCAAAAGGCAATGGCTGAATTGAAAGATAAGTTCCGCAAGTAGTTTACTTTCAGAACAGAGTACAAAAATGAAACTTATTTCTAGAAGGAATTAAATGGCTTGAATTTGTTTTTTTTATTTCCTATTTCAAACATGTCCTGCAAACATCAAGCAAGGAAGGGGATCATACAGACAAATTTGGAATAAAAATTTGATTTCATATTGACCATAGTGAAATAAACAACCGAAGTTTTCCTTATGTCAAAGTGCTTTTCGAAAGTTCAACTTCAAAACACATTCAGAAATAAACAAGATACTTTTGCTTTTTGGGACAAAAGAATTTCTTTAATTACTTTATCTAAAGCTTTATTTCTTTTGTAGCAACTAGATTTCAGTGATATTTCTTCACTAGGGCCAAATCTGGATGTAGAGGAGCTGTCTGGGTTTCGTTTGTGTTCCATTAAAGTCCTTTGGAAGCATTTGATTAAATTTAGCTTTTTTAAGAAAAGGGCCACCAGAAACTGCCTACTTTGATTCTTATGGTGATTTACAATAGACTGATAAGGTGAAAAAGAAGGAAGATTTTTCACCTTAAAATGTCATTGAAACCGATGAAGTGATCACATGATGCAAAAGGAGCTTGTCTAGTCTGTGGGAAAGAGACGTGAAATTCTAGCGAGAAATTCGTAAGAAAGGATATAAAGCATCAAAAATAAGTAGTTAACTAGTCTACTTTGTACGTAAGTTTTATTTTCCCATAAAATTTCGGTATTTGGGGATTTTCTCTCCACTTCACTCAATCACTTTCCTTTCATCGCAGAGTTGTTCTCTATTTATAGGTTAATAGTTAATATACATGCTGGGCCATGAGTGTTGCCAACTTATGTTTAGCAAAGGACTTCTCCAAAGATTACACTAATAGCACTTTATAAAAGCTAGAAATTGCGGAACCTGTTTTTACGGAGTCAAAGTACTTTTTTATATATATGTATTTTATATATCTGCAAGTTGCTATATATATATGTCTGTTTATTGTTGTTCTCTAACGTTTGCATTGTTTGTGAAGCATCAGACGAGAAATTACCTTTAGTATGCAGAAACTAGCTCCGCTATTTTTAGCTATTGTGATGTTTTGTACCGGAAGGAACTTGTTCACATATAACAGCGCTTTCTTGGACAAGTTTCATGAGTATGCTAAATGGACCAAATTTCTATCAACTTCAACCAAGGTGAACAGGAATACAATGGTTAAAGAAGATAAAAATTTAAAGGCTGAAGATAATTTTATCTGAGGCACTCTGCCTGCAATATCATCTCGTGTCAACTAAAGTTCTATTATATAGAGCACAGCCATTGCAAGTGAGTTTTATCCTAGCTTAGTTAGAGCATGATGCTGATTCGCTAAACTATGGTATTCATTTCAGCACTGAACTTTTGTAGAATGACTCTTTTGTAGATTGTGTACTTCATTGGAAAAATCCAAAATATTGGCTTCAACGAACTAACAAGTCATGTTATTGCAACTGTGAGTATGACGAATTGGTCTTAGCGAAGGCCTTCTTCTTCTCAAGGCAATAATGCGATCGGTTGAGAGATTTTTCGATGCTGATACGTTTGCCATCATTTCTACTATGTCTCACAATTAGTTAACCCAAAAGACGTAAGATGCTAGCATATCACAACCTTTTTAGTTAAGCAACTTGGTTTCCAAGTTTCATCAATATATTTTTCGACTTTCTGTGAAGACAGTGGTGCTCATTTTCTTTTGAATTACTCCTTATTTTACTACAGATAGGAATAGAAAAAATGCAAAAGCATTTGAAATCTATCCTATCGAAATGCATTTGAAAAATGATTATGTTTTGTCTTCTTAGGCTGTGGATGCTAGTGACTTCGAAAGATGTCAATGGAGAAATACTTCGATTATCATGCAAAACTTTTGCCAACTTCTCTGTTGTGCTTCAAGATCGCTCACTTAGTGCCGCCTTTCGCACATTTGATAGTCTTGATGAGTATACGTGTAAGTTTGAATGCATTCAAGAACAGCGATGCAAGTCTATCAATGTAAATGAGGAGCTTGGTGCTTGTCAGTTGAACAACAAATCAGCACAGGACCCTAACGACGGCATCGAAACACAGGCAGCAGCTGGTTGGACATACTATTCTACTCGTTATGATGAATTGCATGTAAGTTTAAATAGCAACTTCAATCGATTGACACAAAATTCTAATAGAGAAGACTAATATTCAATTAAAGTGTTAATTTATAGATGTTAGCAAAAGTTGGTATACAAAATGTATAACAATAATAAATGGCTTCTTAGGATTAGTTGTTTGATTCTAATGGTTTATAATTGTTTGAATTATTGTAGGTTGGTCAGCTTTGCCAATCAGAACATCCTTGCAGGACTGGAGAAAAGTGCATCGATACATGCACATGTCCTGGTTACAAATGTCTCGGTGAGGCAGTTTCGCATTTCTGCAAAAAACTAAATGGATAATTGAAATTGTTTTATCGTGTCAATCACTCATTTGGTAAAAATGCATTTTCCCATTCATCTCAAAGTGCGGAAAAATGCAAACTGCAGTTTATGCATATGGAGAATGATTCCATGCAAATCTAATTTTAGAAATCGTGCAAATACTTTGGTCTCCATTTGATAACATTAACTCCGCAATATAATATTGCTTGCCAGTGTCTCTGTTTTATCTTTCATGTTTTTGTATCGAAGTATTGCGATATTGGATTTTTAGCTTTATATGTTACTTAAGTCATTATTTTAGGCGATGATCAATGTAGAAAGTTCCTCAAGGATGCTAGAAATCATTTCAATCAAAAGACGCTTATCTGGGATATTTTAATGCTTACCTTTAATGCTAATGCAAAATAAATATATTGATGTCCGAATAACTTTCCCGCTTCATCCTGTTTACTCAGAAAGAAACATCAACATGCCACATTGAAATAACATCATGCCCATTTTATAAACCTATGCTTTCAAGAATCGAAAAGCTGGCAAAAAACAGACAAAATAACCTAAACCAATCCAATTTCACATTTATCAAGCAATTTCGAAACATGAAATTTGATTTTAACTCAGAAAGAAACATCAACAGGCAATATTAAAATGACCCTAACGCTTTACTTTAACTTTACCTTATTAAAACTTTCTGACGAGGTTCCCCTGGATGGAATTGCAATGGGATTACAAAAGCATTTGTAGAAGCAATGCTACACACGAACCTAAAAAGCAACTGCGTAGCAGTAGATTTTGTAACATATCGAGAATAAGTGTTGGTACAATGCATTATTTCGGGCAGAGGTAACGTTAAAAAGTTACTTATAGATGCCAACAAGTTGTTACCTAAACAATTATTAAAGATTCTTTGCAGTAATAAATTTCTATGCTAGATTCATATCCATGCACAATCGCACTCTATGTAGATCGAAAGAGTTTGGAACCCTCAAAGATTTTTCGATGCCGGAATAACGTGTGAAATGGCCATACTTTTGACAACGCTGCATAGAAATCTAATGTTTGAATATATTATTGTTATTTGAATGCAAAAATGGCTTGCATGACTGTCACCAGCACGCCATTTGTACCAACAACTATGGTTCATTTTCTTGCCAATGTAGAAGTGGGTTTACCGGTCATGGTAAGAACTGCTCGGGTGAGTTTTGACATCTGATATTAGCTAGAAAAACTTATCTATTCTGTTTATTGTGTCAGCTTTAGGTTGTTTTCCAACGTTTGTATACTCTGCATCTGAGGATAAATAGGAGACTATTGCTAAAGTATGCTGAAACAGTCAAAAATTGAGGTCTCAAAGTTTCAAAGTATATGTACCAGAGTAAGATAGCCATCTCAATATCGGAAGTGAAAAGTTGATTGCAACTTTGTGTAGAGTTATAACCTTCCAAAAAATCATGCTTTAAGGAAATCTTTCCGCCTCATAGCCAGATTGATGGGCTATAAAGTTACTGAACTACTAAAGCTCTGATCTAAAAATGCTTTTGCTAGGATGCCTTTTTTGAATATTTGAATCGAAATTAAAGAATCATGCTCTAGGACACCTTCAAGCTTATATATACTTGGAACCGTGCTAGATTAAGTTAACTGTTGAAATTTGACTTACCTTGGCTTACCTACGTCTTAAGTAAAATGTACATTTTGCTATGAAAAAAAGAGCTCAGTCTTCTACATTCATATACAACGGAGAGATTTTTAATGCCAGTTTTGAAAAATCTGTCAGGCTTGGGAGCCGTAACATTGATTGAAAGTTATCCGTGTTGGCGAGTGGACCATGTTGAACAGCGAGCAGTGAAAATGATTGCAATATTAGGACCCTTGAATTTGATTAAACGTAGTCCCTTTAATGTTAGTGTTGGAGATGACAGTTCTAATGGCGGACGCAACAACCGACTCTGTATCAAAGGCTTTAACGTGTCGAAAACATTATCCAACTATAGTTGTCCAAATGTGTTGTTTGGACTTGCAGTTACTGAACTTAAGGTTTATGAGGGCATGAGCATAATATTTTGTATGTTATTAAAACGCTTGTTGACAATGGAAAGAACTCTTTGAAAGATTGTCGACGTGAAGGTCATGAAAACCGTCACTAATTGACAGTTAAACCCTAAAATAACCGGGACAAAGTTACTAAGTTACTAAAGAAACCAGAATAGCCTTGTACAATACAATAAGCATTGGACACATAGTTTTGTCTTGACAATGTATGGTAATGTATGGAAGTATATCGAAAGTATAAACTGTTATCAAGTTTAACACCTGCTCCTTTTAAAAATTATTGCCTTTAAATGTATTTATTTGCTTTTTTAAGATTCCTTCATCATGTGCGAACTTTAGCTTTTGGGAAACAAACAAAACAATATAGCAAGAAATATTTATGAACCTTATGCAAAACTTGAAAGTTTTCTCAATTACATTTAGCTGAAAATATTGCGCACAGAAGGCCGTCGTCCAGTTCATCGGTGCATACCTACCGCAAATACACCTTTTCTGCCAGCCATGGAAATGATGGTAACAGCACTGGGGACTGGCAAATGTGCAGCATCACGAAGCCTGACAACATGCCCTGGTGGCAAGTGGATCTGACAAAGCAAGCAGCAGTGTCGAGTGTGCGAATAAAGAGTGGTCAGACTTGGGCTCCACTCGCGATCAATCCATTTGATATCAGTGTTGGAGACGATAGTTCGAATGGTGGACGAAACAATGCACTGTGTGTGAATGGAGGGATCCTAAACGCTGGAGAGTTCAAGTACTTTTACTGCCCGACGGTGCTGCATGGTCGATACTTGACTGTGTTCCTAAACAGAATACAGCAACTTCAAGTTTGTGAAGTGGAGGTCTATAGAAATGTAATTGGCACTCCTTAACTCTAACACTTGGGAAACAACATAGTTCAAATTATGTGAGATCAATTTCAAATATTTGCAATTGTAAACCTGAAAGCAGTAAAGTGGCATGAACTGAATGGTACAATCAAGAAGAATTGGTTTGCAATATTTAAAGCTCGTTAGCTAATATTTGCGTAGTTGAAAAGTTCCAAATAGTTTCAGTTAGTTGCATTATTTCGCCCAACATGTTGGCTGCTGACTTATGTTATTGTTTTGTGTCATAATCCTTAGGCGTGGTCATAATCACATCCTTGATAGAGCGTGGTCTTTGAGTAGTTTTTACCGCAAGTAACAATGGACTCGAGGTTTTTTTTGCTATTAGTTTAACTTGATGAATATGAATGATAACTGAATTTGGTAATGCAATTTTTGGAATAAATTAGTATACGTTATGATATAACGTTACTTCAATAGCTATAGCGTATGAGGCCAAGGAGTATAGAATAAAAGACAAAAGCACATGATTCGGCCCTCTTACGCAACATAACGACAATTCAAATACCCTGAGTATCAATAGGAATGTATCGAATTTAAGTGCATTGTGACTTGTTCATGCATCTGGCATTGTGTGATTGAGATATGTAGCACTGTATATGCTAATATATATATTAGGTAAATGTTAGATTTATCAGATATATCAATGCACCTGTCTTGCAGATACTATTATTTCATTTTTTAATTGAAGACTTGATTTATGCGACCAATGATGTAAAGCCCTGTAGTCCAATTAGGGTGAATTAGCACAAATAGCAAATGGGATTTGAGCACGGATGCTAAAGATTTTAGTTTTCTAAAAATCGCGAGAATAAAGCACAGGTATAAAGTTTTCTCGAGCATTAGTTTGATCGGAGGAATGATTTACGACATGGTCAGTGTGGAAAATCGAAAGTTTCAACCAGTTAATTCAATGTTTCTGGTCTTGCTGACTTTGGCAAACATAATCACTTGCCACAGGTATCAACTTTAGCGTCTCGCTACATTCTGATTACTTAATCTTCATCAAAGTGCTGGTTGCTTTACAAATAAAGCCTACAATTTACCAATAACGTTGCATGAATCGACTTTAGAAATGATATCATTGTCGATTTGATATCAGTATTGAAGATGATAGTGCGAATAGTGGACGAAACAATTCACTGTGTGTGGGTGATGGCATCCTAAATGCTAGAGAGTTCACGTACTTTTACTGCCCAACGTTACTACATTGTCAATATGTGACTGTGTTCCTAAACCGATTTGAGTTTCTCCAAGTTCGTGAATTGGAGGTTTTTGAGGTTAATCATTTCCGACTATAGTCCAAAAATTGAAAGTTGCAGCTACGTTAAAACGGTGAATAACTCAGTAAAAAATATATTTGTGCACTAGCATAATCAAACACACATTTATGCGATTTCTGAGAATCAATAAGTGCCCAAACCAATATTATCAGTGTATCTACATGTAAATCTATGGTCATCGATTTCTGCCTCTATATTTCCTATATTCCCATCTATTTCATTTAGAGCCAAACTAAGTCCTTATGAATACTCCGGTTGAGCGACTTAGTTGCATTGAAGCTCTTTTCTTGTCCCAGCTTGGATTGATGAAAATAATATCTTTTGAAGAACAGTCTGACTATATATAAGACAGTTTCTTTGACAATTGCTGAATGAAAATATTCAACAATCTATTATAATTTAACTTGGAGAATTCTTTTATTTATTAAAGGTAGAAGATGGAAGTGCTGGCAGCTAGTCAGTAAGCGGCATTTGACGTCTTTGTGTTTCAGATTAACCTGGCTTGACATTCCAAAGATTACTTGAGTTATTTCTGTCAATCAAATGTGAGTGCCATTTGATCCATAAGGCTATCATTTAACAATTTGGAATTACATATAAATGTACTTTTTCCAGAGTGCAGCAGCTAAAAAAGTATAAAGCTACTTGCACTACTGACAATTGGCTAATTCGATACCCAAAGAGAGCGTTGAAAGTTAACGAATCTTAAATCTTCAATCTTTTCATGGTGTAAACAAATCTTTACCTGCTGAGTCAAATGCCTTGCTGTTCTAATGTCAATCAGTGTTTATTATAAGATCAGTTCACGAGTGGACAAGCTGTAGTTCAGTCGGGTTAACTCCCTTTCGTAAAATATTGTAATGGCAACGAGGATAAGCGACTATTAGCAGCAGATTAATTTATCAAAGTTCCTTCGAAAATGAGCCATTGGGTTTCGTTGTCCAGACGCTGATAAAATCGTGGCGTACAAGATGGTTAGGCCAATGGTGATAGGCTTATTCAAAATCATGATGAAAAATGTATTACTGGGTCGCAAAAAACCGACGCTAGTTTTCAAGAGTGGTTAGCTAATAAGCGTTTAGGCTGGTGGAGTCACTCAAAATACTGATTTACTCAAATTATTGACGAAGAAGGACTAAAAATATAACAGTATTTGAGCAACATCTAATGCTTCCCGAATAGGCCCAAAGGACCTCCACATTTCATCAATTGAGTCGCTACGATATAATTCCGGAGACTTAGAGATTTTGCCCGAAAGTTGCGTATTTGCAAATATCTTGTCTGGCTTTTGCCCAACAAAATGCACGCCTCAAAAAAAAAATTTCTAATTTGTTAGAACAGTCACTAAATTTCTCTCATACGGAAGAGGTCAAGATGGCTGTTAAAGCCATAAATTTCAACCCAGATTGTATTTATACAATCATTTTTCAGTAAAAGGTCAGTTTATCTTGCAGTATCAAGTCAATGATTTCATTCGTTTTTATGTGGTCATATTTCAGCACTTTTAAATTAATCTAATAAGAAATGCTACGTGGTTTCAACACCTGAGCACATACATTTATCACTACTTTGCATACTCGCAAAGAATTGTAGCCAGTTTGAGCAAGGAAATCGGAGTTCTTTGTGCACATCTACATATTGTAAAAATTTTCTGGATGCTGAATACTCTATTGGACATCAGCCTCTATGCATATTCTTGCACGCATCCGAATATACCATCACATCAATTGCCCAGAAGGATCGAAAACCTTCGACATTAGATATTGATGAGTCATTTATAAACATGGCTATTACCAAAGGACGTACTTTTGTTTGTTACGGTTTTCAATAACAAACTATTCCAGTAAGCTACACCTGCCTAAAAGAATCTCCGTTACTGTTAAAAGAGTGAAGCTTGGCTCGGGCATAACAGCGTGTTAGCAGGCAATATCATAAACAGAAAATTGACCATCAAAGGTCACTAATTTTCTATAAAGACTGCTTGCTCATTGCTAAACGAGTTGACCTAGGGATGTTGTTGTTATTACTAAAAAGTGAGTAAAGCGTTGATTGTTTATTTCGTTATGGCTGCAAAGGTCTCCAGCTTCTTTAAACGACTCCCCATGTTCACCTGTACTGAAAGAAGTTTGATGCACAAGGCCCATTTAAGCCAATCTTCACAGTTGCAACGGGAAACTTGGAGATTCTCTATGAATTAGATGCCAGAGTGCAGTGCAAAACCATGTACAACGGTATATTTATGCAATCTATAGTAGTTGCTAGGCTGATTATTAGAATCATCTTCCTCTTACCTAATTATTCAAAAAGTTCTATTAGTACCCTTGCAAACTTAAATGCCATCAGTCTTATATTGAAGCAGAGCTCAAAGAAGGGTTTTTTGCACGGTGATTAACACAAAGTCTGTGCCTCATCCAATCTATGAGTAGCTTGGAGTTTGCTTCGAGCAAGCGCATGGAACATTTCCAGTAAACTGTCTCTATCTTGTCCAACCTTCATCTTTCCTATGGAAGGACATCTATACTAATATCTTAGCATTCTAGTGATTGCATTAATCAGCTCTAAACTAACTACATCGGAAATGATCTTGCAAAAATTAAGATGGTTGTAAAACTTTTTAAATGATATTATGAGGAGAACAGAAGGCGCGTATAAAAAGTAATTCAAGGGAAAGTTTCTGTAATGAGCTAAGCCTAAGCCTCAGGCTTTCATTAAATTGGACCTAGATCAGATTTTGATGTCTCATCTAGTCAACTTAAGAAAAAAGTTCAGT
The DNA here is from genome assembly GCA_003864495.1 of Nemopilema nomurai. NCBI lineage: Eukaryota > Metazoa > Cnidaria > Scyphozoa > Rhizostomeae > Rhizostomatidae > Nemopilema > Nemopilema nomurai. The sequence goes on along the minus strand of ML133465.1, from coordinate 849,295 downwards.
TAAAGAGTGTTTATTGTTAATACTAAAGATTAATGACTTTGCAAAAGTCTCTGACCGAATTCATTCACGGGTGTCCTGATGCAAACAATCGAGTAATCCTTAAAAAAATAGAAAACAGAAACATTAATGAGTTCCTAATTATGGTCTCCGTTGATTGAGAACTTTTTTGACAGTGTTCTTGAAAACCTTTGAAATGGTCAAGCTAACCCAAGATTTAAGGAGGTTTGAAAGCTAGAGAAACTGTAGAACAAGGTCAGCTAAATTGCATTTAGATGTTTTGAACTGGACACCACAAAGTATATGATTTTACAAGCTAGGTAGAATATATTATTCAAAATGGATTCTAGAAACAATATGAGACAATGCAGGGCAATTGTAGGCTCGAATAGTTTCTAAATCAAGTTATTTTACGCGTTTTATCGCACAAGCACACAAACAACGAGCAGCAATAACTTTTCTTTTTGAGAACACAAGAAGATCAGCTCGAAAAGGAGTCCATTATTGCATCATTGCAAATCCTCTGTACCCCTAGTCAACTGATTATCAGACGAACTATGTGTGACATGAATCAGAATCAGAATCACGTTAAACTATACTTTTTCAAGTTAACAAGTTTTTGAATTTGTTTCTTCCTAGCATCTGAAGGTAGTTACAGGAGACCGAGAAGCTTTTTGCGTATCAAGCAGTATCCTGATTCTTCCTGTCGATGTGACCACAACTCGTGATTCCTTATACCTGGAATCACAGAGAGCTGGTGACTGCTCACGTGATTGGAAAAGTTTGGTCAGCCCCTCTAATCACTGAGCAGTCATTGCATTATTAAAAACTTGAAAATCGCTTGCCGAGTACGTAGCTTTTTATATTTTGATATCTTTCACCAAATACTCATGTCAATTACATGAATAATATGTTAGGTTTTCAGCATTTCTCTGCTAGATAACGCTTCTTTCATTCTATGCACCATGTCCGTCTGACATTCTTGTGAAGAACGTGTGTTCAACTATATGCTTATACAAATTTGTCATACATACAAGCAGTAAACATTACTCATTGTCACTGAAATGTTTTCCGAATTTATTATTACCTTTGAACTTTCTTTCCGTTTGTTTTACTGCTTTTTGCGGCAATTGCTGAAGATTTTTCAAGCTCTACATTTGTTAAACATGTAAACATCGCTCGGCTTGAACGAGCAAATACTCCTTAATTATTAATGAATCGGGCACAATCCGTAATAGTAATTAAGCGCAATAGAATTAGGAATATTCAATTTTCTTCCTTGAGCAGCAAGCTGTTTAATTAGTTTAAAGCTACCTTTACCCGTTCCTTTGAATAGGGTACTGTAGATTGTCTTCCAGTGATTATCAACATATTAGATAAAACTCATATAAGCTCCTTAGTTACATAACTATTTCATTCAAGTTCATGGAAAGAGAATCACTCAAGGCCGTATCTAAGACAAACAATATGAAGTTTGTCGCTTCAGGAACGCTGGCTTCTTTCATATTGATGTGAAGTGAAATATTTTTTTATTTTCATTTCATTCATATTGTCCTATTGAATTGATATTAATTCGTTTATAATAAGGCGGTATAAGAACGAAGAGTACCTGTCGTGCTCAAAAACGCAATATCTTCATGCTAAGTTGAATGAATGTGCATTTTTCCATGACTGTTCCAGGATAAGCTGAATGGTGATTCAGAGTTCATTCAGATAATCATCCACCAATTTTTTGAGAGCTATTAACTATTTTCCAAATTTGCTTTATTTGCTACTGAAATTTGTCTTAAACTAAAATCTAGTCTCTTTCCTCTATAATCCAATCTCTTTCCTCTATAATCCAGTCTCTTTCTTAATCTATAATAATCAGTCTATAATCCACACAATCTATAATAATCAGTCTATAATCCACACAACCTATTGTCTTTCTTATATTGCCCTAGCAATACAAATAATTTTGCTGGCAACATACGGTATAGCGGTTCATAATATTGATTTTGAACAAAGCTACGAAAGTTGACTGTGAAAATAATGGCACTAGAAGTTGCAGATCTGTTGCAAATAAAACTTATTTGGTTTCCTTAGCTTTTTAAAATTTATTTCATTGAAGTCTTTGTGTTTTCCCCATTGAGATACTAAAGTCTTGACTCACTCTCAGCTTTTTTTTAGAATTATGATAGGTGCAGCTGATGATTCAAAGCTCCTATGCCTGATCACGTGTGACCTCAGCAAAGTAATAAATTTCATCTTCTTTACTGGCTAGAGCTTTGATAAATCTGCTGCAGAGAAATTCAGATACTCTACATCTAGTTTTTAATGGCAGATGAAATTCCTCCTAAAAGACCCAAAATGAATGACCTTTGATATACATTGAAAACGATCCGTCATCAACCGCTGAATATTAAGCGGAGTGTTAGAACTTGCAAGAATGCATTATTGCTTTGGTGGAGCAATGGCAGGAATAAGAGGGGGGAAGGGGCTAGTCCCTTCACTTTTTCGGAAAGTTTGTCCGCGAGATTCTTGCAAATCTGCTAAAAAAACTAAGGCAAGAAATTTTGTAGGAAAGCAAACAAACTGCCTAACCTCAAATCTTATTACACAGTCCCACTTAATTAACTATGGAGACTTCAAATTCAAGATGAGCCAAAATAAAGTTTTCATAAATTTTTCTTTTTGGTGATGTGATTAGAAAATTTATCAATATTGGAAAATCAGCCAATTACTTAATCTCAACTTGTTTCTTCCACTGAATAAACTATGGAGATGTCAATTTCAGAATCTTGATAATGTCTTCTGAGGTTGCTCTGTTGATGATGACGTCATTAAAACTAGGCAACAAAAATCTAAAATGGAAAGGTGTCCTAATGTGTTTTTTGGCCAATTTATATTTGGCTAACCTAAATATATATGACTATCAAGATACAAATGATGAGGATGACAGTAAGCCTTTGACGTCAGAAACCCGTTCGTTGAAAAGAAGGCATCTATTAGAATTTCGAAAGGAAATGGAATTCTATCCCATAGGTCGTCAAGTGGTTTTGCACGCTATCGAAATGAACCATAGGTATTCTCTGCAGCAACATTGTGTTGTGTGAACATGGGTTAAGAGACAACGAGATGACCAGGGCCTTTGCTACCATGTTGAGAATGAACTTCAAGACCAAAAGCGACCTAGAAAAGAACTGCACTCACTTGACGAGATGTTGGACAGAAGGCGCCAAACGATATGTACAATGTGAGTTCTCTGCAGTAACATTGTGTTGTGTGAACATGGGTTAAGAGACAACGAGATGACCAGGGCCTTTGCTACCATGTTGAGAATGAACTTCAAGACCAAAAGCGACCTAGAAAAGAACTGCACTCACTTGACAAGATGTTGGACAGAAGGCGCCAAACGATATGTACCATGTAGTTTATGCTTCTGTCCATTCTGGTTTCAAAATAAACATTTATGGGTATGTAATCACGAGATCAAGGCAAATGGCAGTCGCTTTTGAACATAGAAAGGTCGGCCAAACAGATTGCTGCTGGGATGATGATGTTCTTTGGTAGCAAAATGTTCAGTTTGTTGAAGAGCCCTTTAGTAGTATAGGTCTTAGATCTTTGTCGGCTCATAAAGAAGCTGAGACTGAAAACAGGATTGTCCAAGAGTATGAAACAGTAAAAGAAAATGTCAATTCTAAAGTGAAATAGCCAAGCTTTTGGACATTTTTTGAGATATTGAAGAAGCTATGCCAGACCCACTTACCTCTGTGCCCTTGTCTTTTGCAACCCCCGATAAATCTTTACTGCCCTCACAGAAGCACCTTCTTCAAGCCTACATAACTTACATAAAGTTAGAGGCCACGACACAAGATTGTCTACAAAATGCCAGATGGCTGATAGATGGGATGATTGCTATGAGATCTATAATTTGTAGACTATAGTGCCAAAGATGACATACCATCAATGGTTCATGTCCTCATTAAAGATAGCTCTAAAGACGACTGTAACCTCGTTATAGAAGAGATTATGAACGACACTTATCACAAAGAAAGTTTCAAGAGCGGCACAAGAGCCAAAAGAGATGATGAAGTGCAAATAGGTTCAAGCTCGAGGTTTTGACCAAGACATGCTGAAAGACAATGAATGGCTATCCCTTTTCACAATGTGAAGAGTAAGAGGATCTTTACAGAAGACCCGAAATGAACTCATGCCGGCATAAAAACTTGGCTAAACTTGCTTGCCGTTGCGTGAAACCTGATATGAGAATTTCGAACTCTTTCGCATGATATTTACGTGACTTCCCATTTCTCAAAAACGCGGGAAAGGTTTAGAGTAAAGTTTTAAATGGCGCCAGAGGATCCAAAGAAGCTTCTTTCGATCACAATCCTCAATCTAGTTTTTACAACTGGTTGCATATCGCTGCAGAACCAAATGATTCTAGCTATATAGGTATTCTTGCATCAGCAAGAAATTAGAGAAAAGTTGAAAGCTGCCGCTGAAGATAGAATTTGTGCCCTTTGTCGACACAGAGCCATGAGGAACAGCTTATTTTTCCATTAACGATGCGAGTCATAATACGTCAACGTTAAAAAGTCAATTAGCCTAAAGGAGAAATACCAAAGAAAAGTTTATTGCTCACTATTTTGCTTTAAAACATCACTGTAAAATTTTTAATATAATTGTTACCAACATTATTAGTTACAGACAACTTACTCCAACAAAATTATCAATGCTTATTTATCTTGGGTATAGATGTAAAACATACAGCCTAGTGTTTGCCCTTTTCTTTCTGTCAAATTAGTTCTCCTGTTACTAAGCTGGAAGAATTTCAATCTTCTTGTGCATCTATACAGCTTGTAAAACACCAATTGAATATGACTTAGGTGACGGCTCCTCCTAAATGGAAGTTTTAAGTATTTCTAGTAATGCGCATTGATTAGAAAAACAAGATTGACCGATGTGCCTAAACTACCAAACGTTTGGTGTCAGTTCACTTGCAAGCCGACCACACTTTGGTTACCCTTATTGCTTATTGAGTTAAAGAATCGGATATTGGAAAGTAAAGAACGAGCATTGTAGCCTTTTGTCAACTGTTCATAACTAGGCTCTTCAGCCATTCTCGTGCCTAAGCAACACCTTCAATTTATTCATTCTATTCGTGGAACGTAGCAATTCAAATTGTATAGTAGTTATGCTATTCGTTTCTCGCAACTTAGAGCTAATAACGTTGATTTCGCAATTTCAGGTTCAGTCCCTTTTTGAGACAAAAGGAAAAGACCAAGCAGCTAACTAAATGTACCATTCACATGATTTTTCTCAATGATTTTTTGTTCAAACACGTTCTCTAAGTGACAACATTTACCATTGATGCTTTTTATCTGTAAAAATTGTAAATCACATGCCGTTCTTCGTGAGTGTGCAAAAGTAGAGGCTCTTGTATAATATCCGCCACTGACATTTCATTTAACTACTTTTAATGAGAAAGCCTTTTTTATTAAGCTGGCATTATCTAGAAACTTCCATAACCCTTTGAGAAGTGCAAGAGACATGGCTTTTACATACACCAGCTAATTTGATTTGATTTCATAACCTCTACCTTCAAGACTATTCTTAATAATTGCAACGAAGTTGGAAAAAAACCCTACCTCGGTATTGACGATATTAAGAAAGGAAAATTTCGTACTTTTCTTTTCATAGCATTTTCGCACTAATTGCTAGAAGACAAACGGGGTTACATTGCAGTCATAATTCGAATGCTAGTGCGTCTATACCATGGATACGAGACCAGAGCCGCAGAGATTCGAGAGCGTATTCGCTCCTCCGCATTTCTGATTGGCATTTTGCTTACGTGATGGGTGCTTTGTGGCTGTGGTATGCAGGTCAGCGCACCTGGGCCCTAAACATATTTGGAACTCGACAGCAACCAAAGTCGTTTGAGATGAAGAAAAGTTCAAACAATGATTTCTCAGCAGGTCAAGTTAATTGTAAAATTAAAAGTTTATAATTTTTAACTGCAAAGACTGATAAAGGAGAATTTGCATATAAAGAAATTCCTTAAGATAGCTAAATAACAGTTTTTTAACTGATCAAATTAAATCCATTATGCCAACAAATTCATCAAAACAACTGAGAGATGAGATTGTTTACAGACTAGAACGTTGTAGAATCAATTTTTAGTTTAATAAGACAGACACTTGTTAAAGCACATTTTACCAGCTTACTATCGACAAGATGAAAGAAAAAACTTAGAAGATCCAATAAGTAGGAAAATGATCTAACTTCAAAGTGCAAATATATAGTAGACAATTAAAGATTATTGCCGCAGTGTTATGTGCTTATTTAGATGTTAATATTGCATGCTACGTGAAAAATGTAGACCCTAAAATTGTTACAGAGACCCTAAATCGCTTATAAAGATTTTAACAAATATACTTACATTCAATGACCTACAATTTGTTAAAAAATTAAAAAGAGCTTGACAAAGTGGCTAAAGATTAAGAAATATGGGAAATGCTAGCCGAGTATAAAGGTTCCAATTGATTTGAAAGAATAACCAGCACTCAGATTTAACAGGAATTAATACAAATATTTATTCTACTTTCTAGTTCAATACACTTGCAGTGCTAGTAATGAATTGCTTTAGTTTGGCCAAAACCACTATTCATAGTATTAAATAACTTGGGCTTGAACCATAAGTTTAAGAATTCTTTCATATATCTCTCTCTCTCTCTCTCTCGCTCTCTCTCTCTCTCTCTCTCTCTCTCTCTCTTTCTCTCGCTCTCTTTCTCTCGCTCTCTTTCTCTCGCTCTCTCACACACACACACTGTGCAGCCAAATTAAATTTGACTTTGTCATCTTTTTTACATTGATTTTCACAAGATATTTTCCTCATTGTTGAACGGAACATCTCAAAGATAGCAATTTCAGTCACCAATGCCTGGAAGTGAAATAAGGTTGTAGTATTACAAGTCAACTGATGTAAAAATAAGTAGTCAAAGACTCCTTAATTTATAAAGGTATAAGATGAGAACAGCATCACGAATGTTAAGTAAGAAAGTCATGAATGCAAAGGAAAGAAGAAAAACAGCACAAAGGATTTCATCTGTAGTGATAATGGAAAAACAGTGAGTTTCAATATTGCGCCTAACCTTAAGATTGACTAAATCTCTGCTATCTACCTTTGAAAAATGACTGAAAGTTTTTCTTTAACAGGCTGTTTATTCAAATGAATTATTTAGATTGAGTTGGAATCAGATAGTACCTTCGATAAATCCTAATTTCACAAACTTGAAGAAACTCTTTTCTGTTTAGAAACACAGTCACGTATCGACCATGCAGCACCGTCGGGCAGAAAAAGGTCTTCGCCTTTCCATTATTTAGGGTTCCTTCATCCACACAAAGTGCATTGTTTCTTCCACCATTAGAACTATCGTCTCCAACACTGACTTTGAATGGATTGATCCTATGTGGATCCCAAGTCTGACCACTCTTTATTCGCAAAGCTATCACTGCTGCTTGCTTTGTCAGATCCACTTGCCACCAGGGCATGTTGTCATCCTGCGTGATGCTGCACCATTCCCACTCCCCAGTCCTATTACCATCATTTCCAAATCTGGCAGGTAGCGTGATTCCATAGCTTATGGCAGTCGATGATTGGGATGACGGCATTCTTAAAGCGATGTTTTGAGCTGAATAGATATGAAAATGTTTGCTTAATGAATATCTGAAACGATATTTATGAAAGAAAGGCTCATCACGCTAGAAAGATTAACATTCAAAATTCAGCGTTACGCACTAGTATCAAAGTGTTATAGATCAGTACTTCTTTTTGAAAGCTGCAGTGATACCATTTTCTTGCATGGAACTGTTTACGAATGTACAATCTTTATCTGCCTTATCCATCTTAACTGAGGAGACCTGAGAAGAATCAACTCTAATCAACTCCTATTATAATACCTCTCAAGTTTAATCGAAATCTGGCAAACAAAATTTTCATATGTAGACCAAGTTTGATAAAATTACACTTGCGGTATTTGATATGGTCCCACATTTCTACATACTTTGAATGTTAGAAAGTTTAATGAAGTTAGAAAAACAAATAGAATCTAGAAATTTTCTAATAAGGAAAATCAATCATATCGTTGTAAAGGAAAGTAAACCATACCTATGTAAGCTTCTAGCTCAGCTATTCTCAGAGTGGCAGGGCGATTCATAAATACACTTATATACCGACCAATGGGGAGAGTAGGGCAGGGGAACAGGGACATATTATAACGACTGACGACGCCATTCTTGACGCAGAGTTGGTTGCTGCGTCCTCCATTTGAACTGTCTTGTCCGACACTAATGTTGAATGGATTAATCATATCCCATTCATGAAGACAAAATGTGACTCTGATCAATGCTATTGTTTTTCCGTTTTTAAGATCCACTTGCCACCAAGGGTAAACTTCCTGTAATGTAAGAGCACATGAGGCCAACTCCGCATTATAATTTCCATCGTTTCCAAAGCTAGCAAGGCCTTCTGCATCTTGACTACGATATGTTGATGACTGGGAGGCATACATCCCAAGAGCACGATTTTCTGAAAGAATTCAACTTTAAGAAAATATTTGTTTGAACGGCGGAAAATATTTCATATGCTCAAGAAAAGATGATTTTGTCAACTATATGAAAATACAAGGCATCCACATCTTTATATATATTGACATAAATGTCCATTTCGCTTTTTGTATTTCATCGGCGGAATAATGTTGCATTCAAAATTGGCTTGGTAGATGATTATGAAAGAATGTTTACCGTTTTACTCATAGACTTGATATTGCCTCTTATATCAGAGTCACGAATATGAGAAACTTTATGTCTTCTGGAAGACAGCTTCCTTCCAATTGAGCATTGGTAGCTTGTTTATCTTATTTTTCTTCTTCAATTGTTGTTTTAGTAATAAAAAAATTCGAAAGGGTGCCATTAAAGTGAAGCATTTTATCAACTATCATAGATCATGAAGCATTGCCATAATTTGTGCAGAAATTTACCATATTTTGATATCCTATCAATGACCATTAATGTATTCTAACGCAGACTGTCAACGTATTGCATTGAACTATAATTTTTGCACACCAAAGGTACCTTTTCGTAATAATGAAAAGTTTCTGATATGTGTCAAAGTTTTAGTAGAAAAATTTGTTCAATAAAGCGATATTTTAGACAATCTTCTTTTGCAACCATTTTTGAAATGAAAAATGGACCCCTCTTTAAGAATATTACAACTGACGTAATTATTTAGAGGCTCCATGGCTCTGGTACTGTTTCTCACATATCCATTTCAAATCTGCTAATCAAACCTAGCTTTGCATAAACCGAAGTGAATGTTAAGTTTGACTGAATTTAAGAAAAGAATTGAGCCGTTACCATTTCATGTTAACTTTAGAACTAAACTTATGTTTTTTCTATGATTCCAATTCTAAATAACAGAACGTTTCCTAGACTAATCAAATATATAGGGTTAACTGTCCTCAAAATGAATTTTCTACGCTATCTTTGAAGAGCCACACCCAAATCCTTCTAGTCTGTTACTAACAGAATGCATTTCTTTAATCTTCACATGCTCATCCTTTTGTAGTGCATTTCACGACTCCTAAACTATTTTCTTTGGCAACGATTGTACTTGTTGATAATTTTATTTCAATGCGAGGCTACTTACATATCTCGTATCACTTTTTAAAGCTGGTTATGATCCAAGCATAAATTGCTATTGATTAAAAAATGCTCCCAGCTGATTAAAATCAAAAAATGGACAAAGGTCGCCCAATTTAATACACATTGCAACTCAATTGATCTTCGCGTTGCTGCCTTGGTCAAAGTGATCGCATGAAGGAAACGTCGTGTTGTGTCAAGCCAGATACAGAGATATTTGAGGTGACCACGTGAGTATTTGATGTTCTTAAGCTTAAATAGGTAGCTACGAACTTCAATTTTTAGGCTATCTAGTCCACTAAGCTAAGCTGCGTTTTAACTCCGTCTATTTACCCTACGTTGTATGACTTCTGGTCTTTTAAAAAATGCAGCTACTCTATTAAAGAACTTACGCATGCATTCTTCCCCATCATCAAAATATCCGCTTTGGCAATGACAGGAATATGATCCATAATTGTTGGTGCAATGTTTTCTCCCATGACAGCTATGAGCTCCATTGTTGCATTCGTCAATGTCTGTTAATACGAAGTATCGTTTTTGGGAATGCTTTAGAATGGTTCATTATTCATGTTATTAATTTGAAGCCCAGATTAAATAAGATTTCTACTTGTTCAATTTTTTGCTTTTCTCTTTAGAACATCTAAATGATTGGACAAGGCAAACATTTGCGGAACTAATTTCAAAACAATTTATAGAGTTTTACAAGGACTAGGTATTGTGTCAACAAACAAATGCCCTGTGAAAAATAAGTTTGTGGTCGCTAGGTAAAACTGCAACATGCAGTAACATGCAGCAACATACAGAAAATTAGCAAGGATGTGGAGCCAACAGAAACGTCACAGTAAGTCAATGATTATTGGCGGCCTTTGCACTTTAGTCAGATAAAAAGCTATCAATCTTAAATCATCTCATATACACTTCTCAAAAATAACTTCTCCCTGTCAAATTAGCCATGATAGGTTAAGACTGAAAAGCTCCCATTGCCTACCTTTAACTTTCAAATCATATGTCAAAAAGCTAGAACTCACCCGAGCAGTCTTTACCATGACCGGTAAACCCATTTTTACATCGGCAAGAAAATGAACCATAGTTTTTGGTGCAAATGGCCTGCTGGTGACAGTCATGCGAGCCACTATTGCACTCGTCGATATCTGATAAATATCAATAATACATTCAAAAATATGATTTATTTGCATGGTTGCCAAAATTATGGCCATTTCACATGTCCTTTCAGCACTGAAAAGACTTTGAGGGTCCCAAACATTATCTATCTAGATAGAATGAGATTTTGCAGAAATATAAGGATATGCATCTAGCATAGAAATTTATTACTGCAAAAATAATTGATAATTGTTTTGTTAACAAATTGTGGGCATCTTTAAATAACTTTTTATAGTTACCTCTGCCCGAGACAATGCCATGTATCAACTCTTATTCTCGATAAATTACAAAATATACTGTTACATAGTTGCTTTTCAGGTGCGTATGTAGTATGTATTGTTCAAACAAACGACATGTAATCCCATTGCAATTCCGCCCAGGAAAACTTCTTCTAAAGGTTTTCGAGTCAGAAGAACTTCAATATTGCATATTTACGGTTATTTAATCAAATTTTTTACTTGACAGCCTAAAGGAAAACATGAACGTAACATTAAAGTAAATTAGTAGAAGATACTAGCATTTAGAAAACGAACATAATTTTGATCCTGAAAACAATATGTCTGTTTTTCCATCTGCTTTCATGCAGCTTATTTCATAAGTTGAGGTTACTCTTTTGTGGACAAGAATAGCGACTTACCTGAACACTCGTAGCCCGAATTGTTGGAACAACTCTCAATGCATTTGTAGCCCGGATCACAAACTACCTGATGACATCTTGGACCTACCTGGAACAAATTTTCAAAGCATACAGTGGGAAGTTTCCTCTTAATAAGTGATGAACAAAATTCAACCTTATGCCAATCTGTCTATAGGCAATTCAATTAAAGTGAATGAATGCATAAAGTTGCACCTTTTTAATACATCCGAGAATTAGACATATCATTATGCACAGCCTTGAGATAGATAGTAATGACAATTTCCAGAAACTTTTATTTTACTGTTACTTCAAGCAAGAGAATTGCTCAAACTACAACTATTTCAAAATAAAGTTTTGAATCAGTGAGTAGCTCACCAAAAAAGAGAGTATTCAGATAACATAAACCTTTAAATGAGCACCAATTTTCTTTACCTGATTGTCCGGCTCGTAATGTGTCCAGCCTGGACTGCTCTTCATAGTAGCACCAAATGTTGCTTTGTTAAAGCTTAAGGTTTCGCATACACTTTCAACATCATCCTTGAAATTCAGCGACTTGCAGTTGTTGTTTGCTGTGCAACGCATTCCGCAAAACAAGAAGCTCACGCTTTGGAATGTCTGCAGAACGCCAGCAGAAGTGTGAGACAAGGCTTTGCCTCTGTCCGTTGCCACAAAGGCTGCATTCCTGCGACACTCTGATCTAAACACTTGAGTTGTGGAAAGGTTGATGCACTTTAAAGCAAGGAATACAAGAAGGTAATGTCGCCAGGCCATGTTGCATGAATAAATTGCTGTGAAACTGCGAAAAAAGAGAATCTGATGACTTACCATTCAAAAGAATGCCTAGCGACTCTGTAAGTAATCTTGATTAAAACTTGTGATGCTTCACGTATTAAATTTCAAACGTTTTTAAATAGGGCTTTGTTTTATGGCTGTCGGTGGTGGGGAGCCAAGGGGGTATAGTCCCTGGTTTATCAAAAGTATGAATATGAAAAATGAATTTCATGTATGACCATCTGTTTGAAAAAACGTTCTAAACATGTTCCCTGGCACCGTTTTAAAAACGTGCGTATTCATTTTGTTTGCATGCATGGCTTTTTACAAGATACACTTTAAGTATCAGTTTGAGGTTTTTTATTTTGTCGCATTTATCAGCTCCAACTGTTTATTGTTCTATTTTTTATTTTGAATTAAATTTTTCTGCTATCGGAATTTGTTATTATATGAGTCTAAGCCACAACAAGGTAACCTTTTTGGTATTATGTCTAGTAATTTAAATTTTTGAAAGATTGTTACAGGTCAGTAAGATGAAATTTTTCTTTGTTTATTCACTGGTTTGCATATCCTTTGTTGTAGCGCCTGATGTCTCCTCCTCAATGACTCTGGCCATTTTAAGCGAGCTCTATTTCTGTATCCCAGTCATCGTTGTGATAACAAATTCAATAATATTTGGATGGAGGTGGGGAACTTTTGCCTCTCCTTGCTTTACTACCCATATCATTCTCTCTTCTATAATATATATTGCATAAAAGTAAGAACTTATAATTGACAGTGCTTCTGAAATCTTCAATCTCATAACGTTTAACGTTTGTGATAAAATGCCTTCCAAGAGAAGATAGGAACAGAAAAGCGCAGATTTTTTTAAAAAAGCCAATTCACGTTGAAAATCATCGAAAGAGTTTTTTTCCAAGTTCAGGATCAAATTCGACGACGGTTGAGCATTGCAATTAATTTCAAGATAAAGGAATTCAGATTCATGCTTACACTATTGATATAATCATTGCAAAAAGTGCTTTTTGAACGGGCTATTATAAAAGACACAACGAATATCAGAGGTAGAAGTTACACCCACACCACTTGTCGAGCAACCTATGGAAAGTTCCAGCAGCCATTAAAGTCAGCAAGCGTACTTCTACGCGGTCAATATCATCTCAGAAAATTATAATTCTGGCAATATCAGTTTTACTGCTTATCTATTGTCTTTCCTTGAAGGAAACAGTGACTAGAAATTTGATTTGAAATTGAAATTCAGATCAAAATTCAACAATTCTCTTCATTTCAAATTATCACATTTTTCGTTCAATTTTTAAGTTAATGTTACTTTCATCTGTATGATTAAATTAATACAGATTTGTTTTTCTTTGTTCTTTTGTTATTAATCTGAATACCAGTCTTTATGATTCATATGTCACAAAAATCGGAGGGGATATGTGCCTGCCGCTTAAACGGGGCCAACTCAAGTTACGATGAAACAAAAACTAGCATTCAATTAGTACAAAGAATTGTAAAGAAAAGAATTTCATTGGTGACGTTTCTCTAAAAGTTGAAAATAAAATAAAGAAAGCCATCAATTTCTCCGATTTAGCTATAATGCAAAGACCATGTTTCCCTCCACCAAAAGGAATTGCGTTTCTGCCCTTACAACAAAAAGTTTAGTCGATTATGAATTTTGTTGCCGATGTGAAGCTCCGTATGTAGGACGCACTACTCAAAGACTGGAAGATAGAATAAAACAGCATGTTCCCACGAGCATAAGGACCAAAAAGTCTGCAGAAAGAGAGCAGCCGCGTCGAAATTGTAAAAGACGCAATGCCCAAGTTAATTGTGATTCGGCTATAGTGCAATATCTTTGAGAATCCAGGCCAAATATGCAGTGACGACAATTTTCGTATAATTAGGCAAGCTAGGTCGTCCACCTAGGTGTTTTGGAGTCTGTCTATATTTTAATGGATAATCCCATTCTTTGTAGACAGAAAGAGTTCTTTTTTTCCCTTGGGCTCTTCTAAAGTTAGGTGTTAAAGGAGAACTGACACGCGAAAAAAAGTGTGGCTAAAATTGAAGTTTGTGTCGAGAAAATAAGGGTATTGAAGACATTTTTGACATAACGTTCACCCTTTCTGAGAGATAGGCGTCCAAAGTTGAGAAACGACAATTATCCCGACTATTTGAGAGTCAAGGCGAAAATCGACACGAGTGGGCGATCATCACTGACGTCACAAGTGACATCTTCTCAGCACGGTACAATATGGCGCTATAGTTAACCTTTACAAAACGCTGCAGACACGTCTTCTTGTAGTGCTTAGGCTGTGAATCGTTTTAACATTTTTGACGGGTAATTCAACAATTCGATGGATTCTGACTCAGAATCGGAGTTTTTTACCCAGATATCGAAGTGGCTGGAAACATTCAACCGTTTATGTTTGAGCCACAACCTGGTACTGTTGCTTCGGCTGCGTCATCCAGTAGTAGTGAAGAAGATGACGATATAAACACAGAACGAATTGGAAATACAGACTGGTTAAGTTGTTTTAGAAATAAACATGATTTTATTTCATTAATATGATATCGAGTTTCCATAGATTAGTAATTTATTTCGGTTTTGGATGTTTTTGTCAGAAGGGTCTTTTTGGTCAATTTGGCCTAAAAGTTTCATGAGTGCCCGTACAGACGTAACCTTGCTCAGAAACTCCGTACCGACAAAATCTTGCTCAGAATTTTTCCTTCTGAATTTTATATACTTTTAAATTAATTTTGGGCTGCCAATGCGGCAACTGTGTCGTCATGTGGGAGGGAAAGCCTTTGCTGTTCAGAAACCCCACAGATACGGCAATCTATCAATCTGTTGACAAAGAGCAAGGAGGAGATATAGATGATACTCCTGCTTGCGAGTAAGTAAACGACAAAATATTAACTGCTCTTTGATAGCCCCTTTTCTACAGAGTATTGATTTTAGTCTAACATTTACGATATTTTATTACGTCTCATTTTCAGGTTATTTAGGCACGTTGCAAATCGACAATTCATCCGATGGATTTGGCAAAGGCTTGGCAGAAATGTCCGTAAAGTTATACCTTCTTGTGCAGTGCAAAAAATTCGCAGCCAGTTTCCTTCGTCGACATTGACCTAAAATCTTCCCGCTTCGGGTTTGCAAGCCAGCGTTTTAACAGATCACGATCCGTCAGAAACCGAAAAAGGGACTTTCCAACTCCAGTGCAATTATAGGCAGCACAACGAACCATTTTTTAAGTTTATTTAAGGCAAAAAGTTACTGTAGAGCACCAAGTTTTGGATCAGTTTCTACCGTTATGGTCAAATCCTTCTAGATGGCCTTATAAACATGTGACTTGTGACGTCAGCCGAACAATTTTAACGACCCGTTGCGATAATCTTGTTTCCGCTTCGGAAAATTCCCTAGTAATGACAGTGACCCAATTGACGTGTAAAAGTGCGAAAAGCAGGAAAATGGTGACGCTAATGAAAAAAAATTATCAGATTTGAATTCAGTGGCACATTCTGCGTAGAATAAGGCAAACTTTTTTTTGCGTGTCAGTTCTCCTTTAAGTAACGCAGATTGGTCAATTACAATCAATCACGCGCTTTGCTTATCACCCTCTAGTGTTTTCGATCCGCATCTGTCTATTTATTCGGTCAGTTTTTGGTTATCTTCTGACGTTTGCATACTTTGAGAAGTGTCGGACGATAAAAGTACTTTAAGTATGCGAAAACATGTTCCGCTTGTTCTAGCAATTGCGAAGTTTTGTACCACAAAGCACTTATTGATTTCGAAATTGCAGAAGCTTAAATTTTACATACCAATATTAACTGGATATGGCAGAAGACGAAATAAAGAGTTAGCTGTAACAAAAGCTCCTCTTTTGCTGAAGTTTTTGACAGTTTTTCACAAATGCTAACCTTTTTCTACACATTAGATTTACGCATGATACAAAATTCAGCATTATAATAAATACACAACTTTTCTGCCCTCTTGCAAGTAGCGTCCTTTACCTTTTTCCTCAGTTTCTTGCAGAAAATTTATCTTTGCAATTTAATCATCTGCCATGCTGATTTATTGTATAAATTTTAGTTGCGAACACTTTCTTGCTCACTGGCAATACAAACTCGCTCCTTAAAAAAGGACAGACTCAAGCTTACCTTTCAAGAGATTCAGTTCTAGCTGCGCCGAGTTCTGCTGGCTCTTGCTGGACTCTCTCGTTGGTTTACACCTGCACAATTCTAAAAAAGACTTAGCATCAACTTACAATTTGAGCAAAACAAGCATGCATTGTTTCATTATTAATAAGTCGGCCACAATCCCCGATATTAATTTATTGACGCTGTACTGTGTGATGTTACTTAGCTGTCTTGAATAATTTTCTGTTTGATTAAGCCAAAACTGCCTCATTACAGTGTTGTAAGTAATAATTTCAAGCGAATTATATTTTGCAATAAGGTAAATGGATTTAGCTATATTCAATTTTTATTGGAAGTTACAAAACCTACAAAGAACAATATCCAAAGGACCTTTCAGTCAAATTTTGACTTTTTCATTCCATAAAAGATTGTCAGATGATTTTAGAAAGAAATCTTACCTAATGCCTAACTACCAACATCTTTTTACTTTACAATATTACATACCTAATTTTAGCGTGCAGTGATAACCAATTTGTGCAGTGATAAACTGAAAACGTGCAGTGATAAATCATGAAATGTGCAGTGATAAAAACGGTGCTTTGTCATTTTCGTCATACTTGGAAAAGGGTACCTACATATTGCAAAGTTTAACTGCTTAATCAACTCTAATGCATTTCAGAATTTTTAGAATTTTCGGACTCTCAGAATTCTGACTCAGACAGAATTTCAAAATGTCAAAAAGATCATCAAGATTGTTTTGGAAGAGTCTTGATTGAGTTCCAAATCCTATTCAAGTGTTAATATTTCCAGAATAAAACAGGAATGAGGCGTAAAAAAAAGATACAAAGAATATTTATAGTTGACTTAACATTGGTATAAACATATAAATAAGAACGTTCTCAAAAGTAAAATTGACTTCAAACTACTGAACAATGTCTTCCAAGAAGCAAGGTACGATTGCTAGATTTTTTAATTCATCAACGACTGGAAAAAAGACATCGAAGGAACATGATAAGGCAGAAAAAGAAGTTAGCGAGGACGAGCAAACAAGCTCTAGCCGCAACACGTGCGATGATTCTGTCAGCTGTTGCTTTTCCTTTCAGAGAAACGAAGTTGATGCCGAGCCAAAAGCATTGACCCATTCAAAGGTAGATACACAAATCAGTGACAAATGTATCCAGCGTGTGCCAGGACCAAAAGCTAAAAGAAAGCGTGTGCTGTGTGCTGTATGCCTACCGTACCCCACCATACTGAAGCGTTTTTGCTACAGGGGTAGAGTACCACCAATTTGTCTTCCCGAGGGCACAGAGGCAAGAACTCGCACAATTCAAGAGCATCTACAAAGTGTAGCACATAAAGAATGCCTCGAAGCCGAGCGCTTGAAGAAACTTTCATCTGTCGAGAAATCTCAAACTGTGCCCTTGGTTAAGATGTTGAGTTCGCAGCGCCAGAAATTGGCCAACAAGATAGTGTCACTAATAATCCATGTGTACAATGACGCGAAATGTTTGATCTCATCAGCATTTTCTTGGCGATCAAGAGTAGTTGCCGCAAAACTTGCTCATGAGTTCAACTACAATCAACCTTTCCATCCATACACGCCTTCTGACTTTTATCTGCAGTATATTCGACCCCCAGTTGTACAAGAACTTTTGCGCACTATAGTCAGTTCTCACCTGCCAAAGTTCAAAAAAAGAAATTCATTCTTGCATTGCTGCATCTCTTCGCTTTGATGCGTCCATGAATAAGACTCAAAAGGATCATCCATTCATGCTACTTAAAGAGGAAATGAAACCATTTTTTTTATTCGTTTAATCGATTTCTCCACCCACAATTGTGTAGGAAAAATAGTTCGCATTAGCTATTTCAAGCAAGAAGACTATTAAAAACAAACTTAAACACCGCTAAACTTACAATAATTTTTCAACCAAAAAATGGCGAAGGGGGACTAGACACTAGCGAGCTGTGACGTAAAGTTATGGACACGAAGCGCGCATGTTCGAGGACAACAAATTTTCTGGCAGAGTTGGCGATCGCATGTTTAGTTTTTGAATTTCAATTCTCACCATATTGGACGAAAGTGACACTAGCTTAGGGGTTTCCGAAGAAGAAGAGGGGACAGTTGCTGTTTACTGTGTTCCTGCCAGGCCATACCAATTCGGCAGACACGGAATCAAGTAGCGACGAGGATAACCTAGGTCACGACGGCCTAACCCCGGCAATTTTGCGAGAGCGATACGAACAAAAAACAGAAGTTAGTTCATGGTAAGTTTATTCCATAAATTTCGCATATATGTTTAAAACTCGTTATCTTTAGTTTAAATGATGTCTAAATACTGTAGGTATCAATCGAAATTAGCAAGCGTCATGTACAGTGCCTAGGCCAGGCCCGGAGGGTCGCACCATCGTAAACTTCATTGATTATGACTATGGCATTATGGCTTTTTTTGCAGGTGTTGATTTTGAAAATATGAAGTTTATCATCTTGTTGGTGCTTTGGAGTGCAGATGCTGCACTGGGTTAACTTGTATTGGACGAAAGCATTGAACAAATATGTATTGCACAACATGAAGATTTCATTGCCATGTCAAATACAACTGTGTTTCGGAATGTTGGCCCACTGCGAAGGGACAGACAGGGGAGTATCACAGGAAGGCAAGCCTACACGAGTAAGTAACAAAACAAATCATCTTATTTAATGAAGCAAGTCATGTATATGATTGATAGTTTTGAAAGGAAATAGTTTTGGCAGTTTTATCTTAATCAGATATTTGAGAGCTGTAATCATTTCTACCATGGATTTTCTTTTGTTTACAAGTTCAACAAGTTGTCAAATCTCCCCAGTATTACAGTATTTAAGTATTACAGTTTGGTGGATAATATTACCTATTATGTGACTTGTTCATACCTTTTCTATCATATAATTATGCAATGATGTCATCATGATAGTTTTACCTAATGTTTCCTCTTGTTTCATTGGTTACTCTTTCATAGTCATAATTTTCACACATTCTATTTCTCCCTCATTTACAAATTATTCTTCTCTGTCTTCAAATTCATCCTCATCTCTTTCTGGATTCCACTCCTCATCATTTTCAGCGAAACTTTTGTAGGAATCAGAATCACTGTCTTCCTCTTCAACTGTCTTCCTGTTTTTCCTGGGCTTAGTTGGCTGTCCTTGTTTTGACTCGCTGAATTTCTTTATTTTACATTATAGATAATTGATTGCCTACAAACAAAGCATAAATGAGAAAAGGGTTACAAAAAGTAATTTATATGGAAATGAAATGGAATTTAAATTTGGCATATCAGCAAATGTTATTGTGCAAAGCGAACTTACATTATTTTGACTTGTTAATTTCCTTTTCTGTCTAATTATTTTCAGATTTTGGCGATTCACTCAAGTTTTTCAATCTCAAGGTTTTCACCTTGCAATCTTGACAGGCTAAACTTGACACATCTGGAAATGAAGTTGCTTCCATGCTGGTTTCTGTAAAGACTGTCTGCCATTTATCAGTTTTAGAAGATGTTGCTTCGTCAAATAATTGCTCTTGAATAGTTCCATTTGTGTATCCGCAACAGAAGCCACATTGTATTGTATCTCTTACACCCTGAAAAACAGAATGTGAATTTGGGCCACTACATTTATGGAATCCAGGGACGCCACCAAAGGGGGTTTGGTAGGTGTGGTACCCCCCCCCCCTACATTGGTTATTTTTGCCAGGAAACTTGCTGGATACGCTACCTGTAACTTTTTTGCAACAATTATAACATACTAACATTTGAAACAGAAACACATAAAAGCAGCCTTTATATGAGAGTATTTATCTTGACCACACCCTTAATGAGTGAGATACACCCTTTTTGTCAGCAAGAACTAATCCTTTTTGCTGCGCCCTGGGTGAATCTATACAATTTGATAAATGTTCTATATGCATATATGTATTTTGTAAACCTTCAAATTGGAAGGGCTCAACTTTGTAGAAGATACAAAATGTTGTTTTTTAATTGCAATGCCAACATTCTAAAAAATATGTCACAATAAACACCAATTGTTTGTTATGAAAACTTTTATCACGTTGAGATTTTGATAAAACCAATTGTTTTGTTTAAATAGACAAAAAGTAGCGAGTTGTGTTTACTTTTATTCTGTTGTACCCAATCTACTTATTTTGAGGGGGAAGATTTAAACACGAGCTCCACGTTTATATATTGTAGTTAACCTTATTTTATGTATCGTATATTTTGCTTTATTTACACAATAATTAAAGGAATATATTGAAAATGAAGTAGGCAAAAAAATTAAATCTTACCTTTCTTTTTTCCCGTTTAGACTAAGAGGTTGAATTTCCTTCATTTCTGGTATAATGCCAGAACAGCATCTCGTTGTAAAAACTTTTTGTTTGTGAAACGTCGTCCCCCTCTAGTAGACTAGCTACGCTCCTTGTATAGCAACCTGGTTCAAAATGATCTGAGCAAAGGACGGGGTTTGAAAAGTAGCTTTGGTCGAAATTTGGCCTACGCTTTCTAACAAATTTAGTTCACTGCCGGCGTACAGTAGGGTCCTTTGGAAAGCGATGGGTGTTTAAACCCTTGGTATAACTGTCATTACAACAGCTTTTTATTGTCTAGAGTGTGTACAACACATCGTAGACCACCACGAACCTTGGTTTTGTTACCTGGCTCCATAGCTAATCTAAAGTTTCAGTACGTAGAAACGGGATGTAAATATTACTAAACGCTGCGCGTGTCCATAACTTTACGTCACAACGAGGCTAGTTAAACAGGGCGCACCGGTGCCACTTTTTGATTGAAAAATTGAAGTCAGTATTGCCCTCGTAGTTTAGCCAAAATTTCTCTAAACACATTGAAATTCTGGGTTATAAGGTAATTCATTACGGGGATTCAGAATTTAAAATAAAAAATTTGGTTTCATTTCCTCTTTAATGTAGTCGATGAAAATGGGAAACCAGATCTCAAGTTAATTGGCATTGGACACGTGACTGATCCTGGTGCCTCTGGGCATTTCACAGCATTGAAATTTGGAGCAGACGATACTGTTGGCTTCGACGAAGTAATGAAAGTGATAACTCATCTTTCAACTGACGGGGAAAATAAGAATGTTGGAGAGCATCGTGGTCTCTGGAAGCTCCTGGATGACGACCGAAGGAAATTAGACATCGACACTCCCCTCCTAAAGTCTTTTTGTGCAGTGCATTCAACTGCAAATGCATACAAAGACTTATATGTAAGAGTGTCCCAGAAATTGATCACTTAGTTAAGAAAATAGCAGCATTTCCTACCTATTTTCACGTTTCAGCAAAATGAACCACTGTGCTTGAAAAAGTTGCAAAAGTGGAAGGGCTAACAGTGCGTCGTTTCCCAAAGTAATTTGAGGTCAGAAGGGCAGAATTGACAGCTTCTCTTCTTGATGCTATTCTATGCTCGTGGCAAGCACTCAAAAAGTTCAACGTAGAGCAATGCGATGCTCAAGGCAAAAAGTTTCTGAAGCTCCTTACCAACATTCTTTTTTCATAATTGGATGAGAAGCTGCCTTACTAGAAAATAAATTCAACTCTAAAGCTTTTCCGCGTTTTGCTAAAACTATTGTTATCTGAAACAAAGTCACTTAGTTTGCTTTTGATCAAATAATAAGCTTGGCCGTTGAATTCACTCAGCGACAAAGAAAAAATCGATTTTTTCATCCTAATGCCATTGACCAAAAGACGGTGTCGGTTAATTGACAAAAGTTTGTCCCATTTTTGGCACTATTCAACAACAAAAGAATCTTTTTTGTGTAACCTAACCTATGTACAATTTTGCAGAATGATAATTTTTCATTTTTGTTGTATTCAAAGTTTTTCAAGAGAAATTTTCATTTTTGTTGACCCAGTTGTATTCAAAGTAATTTTCATAATGTCTCAAATATGACTGAAACACACGAGGCAGGAGAAAATGGTATGGACGTATTTGAAGACCAAGTAGAAACTAAAGCGCAACATTTTCGTTTTTTAAATGTGGTAATAGGGGGTGGTTTTAATGCAAGAACATGGAAATTAGAAGATTTTATTCGGGATGTTCAAACAACGCATATCCCAGAAAATGATTCGAATTCCACGTACCCTCAAGATACCTTTTCAACAAATGGAGCAAATAAGGATTAAACAGACAACAAATAAGGATAAAACAGACAGCTTGTGAGCTTAAGCAAATTGCCTAATATCCATAAAGTTAATGGTAGGACAACTGTAAATGAGAAGGGAGAGTTTACTTGTATTAAACACAAAATGAGCTGTGTGCTGTTGACCATCTTTTAATTAATTCGCCAATGTTGAATTGTTTGAATAACTTTAAGGTCGTCACAAGAATGATTTCGATCAGTTCCCAATCATGGTAGAAATAGACACAAGGCAAGCTGTCAGTTCCGCAGGTGATGACGGCAGTATCAAAGACAATAATATTGATAACAATAAATATGTTTGGAAGAAAGGAAATGAGCACCTGTGCCTTGAAATATTTAATAGCAAAAACATAGATGGGGAGCTAGATAATCTAACTGAAATGGCATAGAAAATCTTGTCTGCTAATGTGAACGACATTGTACAGAGATTCAGCATCGTGATTGCTACCTGTTGTAAACCAATGCTAAAGAAGTCTCAAAAGGTTAAGAAAAAAAGTAAACAGGTTTCACAAGGAGTGTTGGGATGCAAAAGATAAAACTTCCACTTTCTTAAATTGTTCTGTAAACTGGTGATGCAAATGTTATTGGAAAATTCAAGTTGCTAAGAGAAAAATTTAAAAACTTGAAATGTAAGGAAATCAGCCTGCAAATAAATGACTCAATTACGTCGGCTGAGGTTGAACAACAGATAGCAAGGGCTGAAAAACAATGCTAATGGTTTAGATGGCATATTGAACAAGGCTATTAAGTTATGGAAGGATAAGATCATTGCCTTCCTGATATAAAATAAGATTTTCACTATAGCATGCATTCCAAGTGCCAGGGGTAAAGGGTTGATAGTACCAATGCTTAGAAAAGGGTTGCAAAAAGGACCAAAATAATTATTTGGATATCCCAGGGTGTTGGAAACGAACGGCACTTTCAATAGATTTTCTAAGATGGGATAAAAGACATTCAGTTTCAAACATGGCAAGAAAGACTCACTGAATATGAAAAACTCTCAATTCATAGAGTATTTAAGTCTTATCTGAACCCTGAAAAATACTTTAGACAGCCAAACTTCCCCGACAGAAAGATAATTGCACGTTTCTTCATTTCCGATCACCATTTAGCAATAGAAAGGGGTGACGCTACCATAACAGATTAGCAAGAGAAGAAAGAATTTGCAAAAATGTAACAAAAAACTCAATTGAGGATGAATTCCATTTCTTATTAATCTGCTCAGCTGATGAAACTTTGAGAGAAAAATAAGTCAATAAACCGTTTCTTAGAGTCAGGAATAAAAAAACTTTTATCGACATAATGTCGTCAGACTCAATTGAACAGCTCTCAAACCTTTCCGTTTTCCTGAGATTGGTCTACAAAGCCAGAGATTTTAAATCAACACCAATGCCATTGGAATGATTTATTTTTCTAGTTCATTATGTATTTCTTATTAATATTTATTGCATTATATTATATGTTATTGCTTTAATTTCTGAGTTCTCAAAGACGGATTGTAAATTTCTCTTTCTCTTTGACAAAAAGAAGGGAAATATCGAATTACTGACAACTTCTTTCAGCTAGAGATGACAAAAAGAAGATTGCATGGAACGAATGGGATTAACCGAATTGTTTTCCAGAGAGGCCAATGTTTACATAAAATAGGATGGAAGCTTGTATTATCCGTAAAAGTTTAAAAGAATCTTTCAGGTTAGTTTGGATTTGGTGTCCTCAATTTTGAAACACATCCCAATTCGTATAAAATGAATTATGTATAAAGAGAAGTGACGTTTCTTAAGTGACAGAAGGATCCATGTCTAAAACATCTTATATTTGCATATACAAGTCAGCTATCGTGAAAAAATTCCACGCTGCTAGTTTGAAAAAAATATTGCAAGAATCACCTAAAAATAAGGTCCAATACGTTTAGATGGTATTCATTTAATAATAATTAGTTATGTAAAAACAGTTTTGTTAAGAACGTCGAGTGTATGAAACGCTTTCACCTCAAAGCAATTAACAATCGTTATCAGAAATGACCTGCACATCGAGCTGATATGGTTTTGATATGTTTCATCTACGTTATACAGGAAAAGAATGAGTTAAGAAGCAAAATTGATCTAATCAGAAAAGGCTGCTTGTTTCCAGCCTACTAAGGCTTTTTAAATAAACTTTGCAGGTGAATCGATTATATCACAGTTGTTGGAGTTTTTAAATACCTTCAGATATAAAATACTTGCTAAATTTTAGATTTGGAATGTGCGCAAATGCTAAGAAGTGATAACTTTGTTAATTCATTGACATTTTCAGAATCTATTAACAGTGCACCAATAAGTCTTCTATTCGATTGGCTTGAAAATTAGGGAATTGAAGCTGCACTTTCATAAACCTCCTCTTCACAAACCTGAAGAAGCTCTATTTTGTATAGGAACACTGTCACGCATCGACCATGCAGCACCGTCGGGCAGTAAAAGTACTTGAACTCTCCAGCGTTTTAGATCCCATGATCCACACACAGTGCATTGTTTCGTCAACTATTCGAACTATCGTCTCCAACACTGATATCAAATGGATTGATCACGAGTGGAGCCCAAGTCACACCTCTTTTGATTCGCACATTCGACACTGCTGCTTGCTTTGTTAGATCCACTTGC
This sequence comes from Nemopilema nomurai, assembly GCA_003864495.1. NCBI lineage: Eukaryota > Metazoa > Cnidaria > Scyphozoa > Rhizostomeae > Rhizostomatidae > Nemopilema > Nemopilema nomurai. The sequence continues at coordinate 824,094 of ML133465.1, read as the reverse complement.
CACCAGCACCAGGGCATGTTGTAAGCATTCGTGTCGCTGCACTTTTAGCAGTCCCAAGTCTTGTCACCATCACTCCCAAGGCTGGTAAATAATGTGTATAAGATATAGGTAAGCACCGATGAAATGGACGACGGCCTCTCATAGGCTATGTTTTGACCTAACATAGATAGAGGAAACCGGCTTGAAAGTTGACAGCGACGACAATACTAAAAGTTATTTGCATCAATCACTTCCAAAAAGGGAAAGCTTTTTCACGCAATCGGATAACATTGCTATTAATTCACAATGTTCACTACTATTTAAGAAGGCGTTTGCTAGATTTTTGTTGGAAAGGATGGGGCTTAGAATCATCGTCAAATTATGCAACATTAATTCCTCTTTTTTGAGGCTTTGCTTCCATGACTTTATTCTCAAATGTCTCCGTTTTAGAATGTCAACTTTTTCAAGCCGTTTTGGGTCCATCTTCCTCTATTTTCCATAACCTTGGTTTCACAATTGGTCCAACCACGATAACACAAGCATTTCCATTACTTCTTTTTGATTCCCTTTGTGTCATCTTTGTTTCTCTTCTAGAGTAATTGCAGCTTCTGTAGTGCTACGACAGCACGAAAAAAGCTCAAAAGAGTACTTGCCACAATCAGATTTTGCAGTGGTACCTTTTCTGGTAAATGTCAATCTCAAAATGCTCATGAAGTTATTTTTGGGCTGATGTTGTTGTACCGTTTTCGATTCATTCCATCTTCAGGTCCGTGAACAAGTGCTTTGTGGTACAAAACTTCAGAACTACTAGAAAAACGTGAAAAATATATAATGAACATTGTGAAAAATAGTTCCGCTTTTTCTAGCAATTGTGATCTTCAGGTCCGTATTCAAATCACTACAATCTAAACCGGGTTTCAAATGTCTCCATTTTGATAAACTTCAATGGATGCGCAAAGCCCGAAACGGAGACAACGAAACTGGAGTAATGGAATTGCACCTGTGAGTAGCTATGATAATGTCACGTGTATATACCCATACTATGACGAATACTACTAAGAACTCATTGCCACGTCAATGGTTGGTTTAGGAAATCGATCAACCCATTGGTTTAGGAAGTCGATTACCACATCAGCAGGCGTATCTAGATCCAGGTCACCGACGATCTACAGTTAACTCAGCTTGATATGAACATTTAAAGAAAGATGCTAAAGAAGTAGTATGTGAAGTAACAGACCAACCTAGCCCATAAAACTACGCCTTAAGACGAAAACCCTCTAACACTGCACTGTTAATCTGGAAACTTACTTCTCCTGCTGAGTCCTTTGAGCATATCAGCTCTTATTAGCCTGGTTGTCTTTTAATAAACCAGTAGAGACAAAATTTAGAATCAGTGTTAGTATATGTTAATAACGTTATTTGGCTCAAAGTTGTTTCTCTTGTAGCCGAAAGAGGCATTTGTAAATACTTTAGAGGTAGATATAAAGGCGGGTTTCATTTTTGAATAGCTTTATTATTGATACTGATATTGCCATGATTTGTTTCAAATTCCTTGAATGTTGTAAATATCGAACTCAGTTTTGCTGAGAGTTTCATGGCAACTCACGAAGAGACGGACATAACTGCCAGGGGAATAACTAGAGCAGGGGAATGATCTAAGTACACTCTTATTCGTGACAAGCTATTTTTAACAACAGCAGACAACGAAACAATGATATAACTCGCCCCAAGCCCCGAGAAGAATGTTGCACGGCTTATTGTGAAATGATGTTTTGAAAGCAACGCACTTTGTTGCACTTTGATGGCTATGATTGACAGTTGAAGCCAAAAAATATTTTCAAAATTAGCCAAATAATCTTCAACAGACCAATATAAGAGATTTTCCCCTCTAATTATCACTAAGCTCATGCAAAAGAAAATCGACTTGGAGAAATCATTCCTGCGCGTGCATTCTCTCGTTCATGCACACAATAAAGTACTATTACCATATGCACAAGTGATGTATTAAGTTTGGCTCCTCAAAGGTGCTACGTTTAGCTTGAAGTCGCTCCAGTGACGCATCATACGGCAGGCATAGTCGCTCCAGTCACATTCTGCTACACTGAATTAATCTGTCGAATTCAAAGAAGTTAAATGTCGTGTCGTGTAGAAATACTCTCGTCTGCATCTTTCTTTAACCATTTTAAATCCAGTTCTGCATTGGCAGTATTATGAGACATAGTTGTTGGTGCAAACTGCATTTCGAAGACAGCTGGGAGTGAACACTATCGAAGACTATCAAAGTGAACACCAATTGAAAGATTAAACTCAATTTTTACAAAGTTTAATTTAACAATAATTTGGCTTCTGAAGTAACAGGGCACAAGCAATTTTTACAAGCATTAGCGCATTTATAGGAAACTGAAAGAACTACCATAACTCCTTGAATAAGCATCGCATTTTTTGGCTTGATTTTGAAATGTGCGCCACAATATTAAAACTCAGGCTAGGGCTTCTATCTTGGTGGGTCATATAAATAGATATGATATCAAAAAAGTATAGCCATTATGCTGCTAGAAATTTTTGTTTTTCTTTTCTTTGGAAATAAGCACAGCCAGGAATTTGAAATAAGACGTCTGCTTTTCTTTAGCATCGAATCTTTGAAAGAATTTTACAACTCTTTGCAGTTGGTGATCTTTGGTGTTACTAAGCTATCCAGTTGCTCATCAGATATCTTTCATTGTACTGACCTAGCTTTGAAGACAAAGTCAGCTTCAATTCTAATTTGTTTTATGCTTATTTATGTCTTCTAATTTAGCCCAATTTCTAAGCACTGTTTTTCAAGGAGCTTTGGTAAGTAGATAATAATGTCATATTTTTCTTCATAACTTGCAATGTTGGTTACTCTTATTTCAAGAATCAGAGCTTGCTATTATTCTGCAAGAACATTAATGACAAAAATAATGTGATGATTTTCCTTACAAATTTGTTAACAAGTTTTGGTACTGTTAAAGGAAGTGCTCTAGAAAATGGAATAGTCAAGCTCCAATGCTTTGTATCAACCCCTTCCTTCCCACTTATGACAAGTATTGGAGGCATGTCATAGCTTGACAGTGTTTAAATTCATTTTTAGCCAACGGGCAAAGAAATGAAGTTAGCCTCTGGATGCTTTCTGCCTTAAAGAGGATTATTTTTTTCTTTTTTTGGAACGAAATTCACATGAAAATAGCAATCATTTTAGATCTCCTTTTTAAAAGTTGAACTGAGATTTCCAGCTTTACTTGATACAAAATATTCAAAATTGGTCCGCAACTCTAACTTGAAAAAATATATAGTTAGAACTCAAAAAATTTTCAAGTTTCTATATTGCAAATCTTCATCAAATCTTTTTAACAATTAATCAGCTTCCATTTAAAAACATGTAAGAAACCATTTTTGAATTGCCACATGTAAATTTTTATCAATAAAAAGTACAAATAAAGGTCATTTTCAGTTTTGTATCAAATTTATCCAAGCTTCCAGTTTTCAAGATTTTCAATGTTTCCTGGATAATCTTCATCATTTCATCTTCTTTGAGTGTTCATCAAACAAGAGGAGAGTACAATGTGATCCTGAATGGCCCTGAGCCTATACATGACCATGGCAAAGACCACACAATAGTATAGATTGTGCTCTTTCAAGAGCTATTCGATAAGAAATGGACTGAGAAAATGTCAATGCAGACGATGTAGCTAAAACTGCCGAGAAGCAGGACTGTCTCTAAAAAGCGTATTTCAAGAAAGAAAGTTATCACCGGCCGCATATACATATTCTAGCTTTTTCATATAATCTCATATGCAGCTAATAATGAAGGATTCAATGCTCAAATTTAGTTGCAGTCATTTCTTTCTCAGGCATTTACCTCAAATTATCATTTAGCTTAATAAAATAATGAAGCTTAATAAATTAAAGCAGCATATCTTCAATGCCCGCCAAAAGTAGTTGGAACATCGAGATTGTACAAGTAATAAATGCATATTTTCACTTAATTTCCCTATTTCAAGCAGACAGAACCCCCCCCCCCCCTGCTTTAAACAATGTTGTGAAGGTAGGTGAACATGTCGCTAAACATGGGATACACAATTTGCGCTCCAACATACACTTTTTTCATTTTCCAGTCGGAAACCAACATTGAATATGGGGGAGGGGAGACGTTTAGAAGAAAAGATGATTGGACTGTTCCAACACTTATGGCGGCCATTGTTCTTTCCTAAAATTGGCAAGCATGCATTATTGTTGCGGGAAAATGCTATCTTGAAAAAGAGGTAGACTTCTTCTTATCACTGCTGAAGAAATAACAACGTTGGTAAACTATTTTGATAGATTATAGCATAGAAGTAGAAAGAAGCTCACCAAGGCAATCAATGCAGTTCTCTCCACTTTTGCAAGGATGTTCTGATTTGCAGTCAATGCTTAAAATTAGTTACAAGCATTTCTTTTGCAATTTTGCAAGGATGTTCTGATTAAGAAATCAATGCTTAAAATTAGTTGCAGGCATTTCTTTCTTAGGTATTTACCTCAAATTATCATTTAGCTTAATAAAATAGTGCGCTTAAATGTTCTCAGCAACAACGTCTAGAAAAAGTAGCCAGTCAAATAAGAGAGATTTTAACTAAGAGAGACAAGTATGTATAATTATTTCAGGGACAAAGTTTGAATTGAAACGCAAAAGATCCCAATGCATTTAGCCTTGACTTTTGATCTCATGATGCTCTACATTACCAGTCACTCCAAAAAGTCATTAATGACCATTTACTTTCAGTAAGAAAAATAGGCCCTCGTTCATTATTGATGAGCTGGGATAAATTATTATTAGTAATGCCTTAGACTCGATTTGTCAAATTGAATAAAATGTTGGAGCTGATAATGTCAAATTAAATAAAACTAAAAATTAAATTTAATGCCCATAACTTTTTGTTGTTGTATATTTTTTTCTTGATTAAAATAGCTTAATTTACTTAAAAAAGAAAAATATTTACATACTTAAAGGAGGCCGGTTGTTAAACAGTTCTCTACATCTGAAAATATTATTGCCAAAATCTTTTGACAAGAATCTGCCTTGCTTAGAATAAAATTTAACCCCGCAGTTGGTCAACTCATGTCACTTTTTCTATGTACATCGATTTACTTATAGAATTATATACTTAGAGATTTCTTATGATGCATATATAAGTAGGTAAACAATTCTTTGATGACAAGTAATAATGTGCAATCTTTTTTATGCGATTAGATGATACCAGAGAGATAATCCAAGTGCAACAGACAATCTTTTACAAGCTCTTTTAGTATTGAACTTCATGTGAACTATTCTCATTCATAATTTGCAATGAAACCACTTGATTTCTCTCAATAAGAAAAGGGCTGGCTTTGATGTAAATCGAGATAGAAAACTGAAATAAAGATTAATATTTTTGGCTATGAAATTTGTAAGCAGTTACTCAAAAGTTCCTTTTGCCTTTATAGCGTAAGGTAAGAGCTTTGACCATTGGATAAATTATTTATGTCTGTTTTTATCAACGTGAAACTCAGGACAACTAATTGACAAGTCGGGGTTTGCTTGACTTACCATGACAACATTTCCCTCACCGACGATTACACATTTTAGCAGCAGGTATAGACTATTATCAAAACTGGAATCTTTGGAGATACGTTCTAGAAGCAAAGATGCAATGGAAGTATACACGTAGAATAAATGGGAATGTTTGTGATTTAAACTACCTTTGTTCCGAGAACAGGCTGCTAAGATGGCAGGAATATGTTCAAAAAAAATAAAACAAAAATTGATTTAGTACGACTGAATAAAGAGTTTAAAGATCTTGATTTCCATCTATGAGAGCCAGAAAGGGCTTCATTCTTCTGTTAGTGTAAACATTTTGAATTAAAAATGATTTATTTTCAATGAAGAAAAATCTCTTTGACGACAAAATCAGTTCAATTGTTATGGCAACAGATTGTTGAACAGCTCGTTTCTTAGAACCACTTAAGTAGCATCTTCATCAAGATAAGATTTGCTGCACTTGTAAAATATTGTAACATCTTAAACTTTAGACCATGGCTAAGTTGAAGGAGCCTATGTCTTAAGATACCTGTCAGTGCAAAAGCTTAATTGAACAAAGGCCGTAGGAGGCTCTTTGCATTATGTAATCACGGCTTCACGCAAATAGATCACGCAAGTTAGCTGTGCAGTTGACAGACACGTTTGGCTGTTCAAGTGTAGGACACGATATAGCTTGAGACATTTGTGCTCTTTATGCTGTTCTAATCCTAAATTATTCATGCTATTCTTAATCAAGTGTATCAAGTTTCAAAATCAGCTACTTAAGCATAGGCTGTCAAGTGAATGGCAATCTAATAAATTATGACTGACATCAGAAGAATGAAATTTTATATGATATACTTGTAAAATACAAATAGTAATATACAATGATAGATATACAGAAACTGCATTCATGGTCTATGGGGGAAAGAACGTAAAGAGCATAATCTTCAGAATACAGATTTCCTTGTCTTTTTCCCAAACCGTACCTATCGAAATTTGAAAGTTGAACTATTTCTTAAAGAGCAAACGGAAAACAGAGTAGCAAGCAACGTAGACTGAAATAAAAAAAGATCGTTTGCTTATGAACCGATCATTTGCTTAACTTCTGCGCCAGATAACTTAAATAACTTTTAACTGCTGATAAAGGTACAAGTCAAGGAGCATCAACTGCACTTTCATAAACCTCTACTTCGCAAACTTGAAGAGAATATTTTCTGTTAATAAACACAGTAACGTATCGACCATGCAGTACAGTCGGGCAATAAAAGTACTTGAACTCTCCAGCGTTTAGAGTCCCATAATCCACACAAACTGCATTGTTTCGTCCACCATTCGAACTATCGTCTCCAACACTGACATCAAATGGATTGATCTTGAGTGGAGCCCAAGTCACACCACTCTTTATTCGCACACTCGACACTGCTGCTTGCTTCGTCAGATCCACTTGCCACCAGGGCATGTCGTCAAACTGCGTGACACTGCACCTTTGCCAGTCCCCAGTCCTGTCACCATCATTTCCAAGGCTGGCTGACAGTGTGTATCCATTAAGCATTGAGGTAGACGAATGGAAGGATGGCATCTTAATGGCGATGTTTTCAGCTTCACATGAAACAAAAAATTGATTTTTAACTTTACAATTGGTTATGAATTGAGAATTCCAGTTACTAGAATAATTGTAGAGTTCATTCTTAAAGACGAGACATAATTATTCATTTGAGTGACATTCTTCTACTCTATACTTTAGCCTTATTTAAAACTGACTCGTTGGAGAGTAACAATTTCAATGGAAGACAGGATAACAATACTTATGCAATCTATAGTACATAAGAACACTTTGAATATTTATTAAGAAAGCAGCCGTATGCCTTCATGGCTACAACGTTGAACAACATCTGCATAGCTTCTATCGCAATGAAAAACAACTCCACTACCTCTTATAACATTTTTAAAGCCTCGCATTCAAAAAAATGTTACTTGGATTTTGAATAAAAAACCATAGCTTACCTGTGTAAACCTCAACTTCAGTTATTGCAAGCATGCTTTTTCTATCCAGAAACACGCTGACGTATCTACCAAACAGAAGAGTTGGACAACTGAAATTTAATGACGTATGACTATCAAGCATCATCCCATTTTTGACGCAAAGCAGGTTGTTGCGTCCACCCTTAGAGCTGTCATCTCCAACACTGACATTAAATGGATTTATGTTCCACAATTTTTTTGGACCTCTTATTACGATTATACTAACTGCTTTTGGTTCAATGAGATCCACTTGCCACCATGGAGAAGTTTCGACTTTCGTTAAAGCAGTCAGTACTTTGCCGTCATTTCCAAAGCTGGCATTTGACACCCAACCTCCACTGCTTGTAAAAGTGGATGACTGGCTAGAAGGCCTTCCCAATGCAACATTTTCTGAAACAAATTTCCAAAATTCTTAACATGTAGATTACAATCATTTACATGTACCTTCAGCAAATAACATGTAGATTACAATCATTTACATGTACCTTATGCACAGCAAAGAAATGGTCACGGATCATTGTTTTGATTTTGTCAGCATGCATTTGTCGTGGATGAAATATGTTGTTTTAAAGATAAAAACGCTAGGAGCCTTATCTCATATATGTATAACCTATTTACTTTATTTCGAAGCATCCCACATGCAAAACAACAAGCAATGTCTAATTTCTCGAGCATCAAGGACAAAAGACACTAAAAGTGCCATCACAGTTAATGCAAAAGGGCTTTTTGATCAAAATTGACTTGCTCAGATTGCCTTGAATGTTGCTAGGTGAGTGTTAATCATGCAATTCGCTATCGTGGGACACATCTTTTAGCTGAACAAATGCCTCAAAAATGTTTTTGTGCAGATAGAAAGGCCGAACGCACATAACTCTGACTCCCTTTGAGTATGTAATATTGATGTAATAGACCCATAGAAAAATACATAAAACTACCAAATTCCATTTGCAAAACGATAGTAGAGAAACAAACTGTATGAAAGTTAATGGGGAGTCAAAGCAACAGAAAGTCGTTTTAATGATTGACATATCAAGGGTGACTAATCTCTTATTTATCGCCATTTATAACCAAAGCAGTGCTGACCATAGTTGGTGAAGCGTTCGAACTGAAGATGAGCTCGCTTTTGACTGATTAAGAATACTTCTATAACGCAAGGCAAGGGTAAAGACACTCAACTATTTACTAACTTTGAAGTCAGCATAATTAGCATTGAGTAAATTTGAGTTTCAACTCTTCGTTCTTTTCATGAAAATCAGTCAGTCTTAAGTTGGATAAATTCCCTTACAAATTAATTCCAATCGGCTAAACGAATAGAATCATTTCACTAAATAATATTAGAGTGATGCAGCCTCTAAAAAAGGGGCCTAAGATTTCTATAAAAATTCAAAATCACTCCCTACTCTAGTCCAATAAGGCTTATTTCGTTATGAAGGTCAATTAAATTGAAATGAAAGAAATGACTGAGTATTTTTAACATTACCTTCAATCATTCAAAGGAAAATGACAATGATGAATTTGTATATTAACGTCAACCTGCATATAGTTCATCTTAAATTCAGTTGTCAGGCACACACAAAAAAGAAATTAAGTTTGTTTCATTTTGATAAAACATACCAGCGCAGCTTCTACCATCTCCACGAAATCCAAAGTTACATTGACAGGAATACGAGCCATGAATGTTGGTACAGTTTGCTTTTTGATGGCAGCTGTGTGTTTTAGCTTCGCATTCGTCAATGTCTGTTAATGCAAAATATTTTTTAGAGAATGCTTTATTTAGGGTAGTTATTGATTTAATAACGAAGCAAAAATTAACAGAAAAATACATACTTGTATAAGATAATCTAAATAATTGGATAAGGCAAATTTTTGCGGGGCTAGTTTTGAAATTATCTTTGAAGTCTTACATAGGAAAAGGTATTGTGGCTGTCAACAAATGCCCTGTGATGAACGGGGGTATCAAGTAAGCTTGTGGTATTCTGGCGAAACTGTAACATGCAGTGGAAATATAGGTCACTTTGAAAAAGTAGTATGGATGTGGAGCTAACATAAAAGTCGCCGTAGGTCAATGATTATTGGGTCAACAGAAAGACTTTGGACTTGGGCAGTAGTTTGGTTACCTCTGGCCTGTAATTCTTCCTGACATGCTTACCTGTGAAGCCTACATTATCCTTTTATTTATCTCTTGTGTGTTTTAGCATTGCATTCGTCAGAATCTATCAAAATCGAGACCTTCAATTTATTTTCTTTAGAATAAATTAAAATCCTCTAGGCGAAGGGCAAAGTAAAGATTCAAGGACCTTCGTTTTAATGTTCGTGCTTGTGAAATATGTTCTTTTTTTAAATTTCGTTTTCAAAGCGGTATGAAAAATAAATGAGAAAATGCAGCCAAAAGTACCCTTTGGTCAAATTTAGTTGTTGAGTTTAGAAAAAATTTACTGCAACTTTGCAAGGCACGCATAGGCAAATTCTTTTTATGGTCATCCAATTATTTTTTTAGAGAATGGCTAAAATGCCTCACCGAGACATTTGTAACCAGGGCATGTGCATTTGTCAATGCATTTTTCTCCACTCCTGCAAGGATGTTTTGATTGGCAGAGCTGACCAACCTGCAAAAATGTAAAAATCACTTACTATCAGAATCAAACAAATACCTCTTAAAAAGCCGTTTGTTAGTGTCATAAATTTTGGAAGACCTATGTTTTGCTTATATTCGTTCTAGTGACGCTTTAATTAGATATTAATCTTCTTTTTTGCGTCAATAAATTGAAAAACTTACATGCAATTCATCATAACGAGTAGAATAGTATGTCCAACCAGCTGCTGCCTGTGTTTCGATGCCGTCGTTAGGGTCCTGTGCTGATTTGTTGTTCAACTGACAAGCACCAAGCTCTTCATTTACATTGATAGACTTGCATAGCTGTTCTTGAATGCATTCAAACTTACACGTATACTCATCAAGACTATCAAATGTGCGGAAGGCGGCACTAAGTGAGCGATCTTGAAGCACAACAGAGAAGTTGGCAAAAGTTTTGCATGATAATCGAAGTATTTCTCCATTGACATCTTGTGAAGTCACTATCATCAACAGCCTAGGAAGTCAAACAAATTTGTTTCGAAACGTTTTCAATTGCTTTTAAATGCTTTTGATTTTTTTATTCCCATCTGTAGTAAAATAAGGAGTAATTCAAAGGAAAATAAGCACCACTGTCTTCACAGAAAGTCGAAAAATATATTGATGAAACTTGGAAACCAAGTTGCTTAACTAAGAAGGTTGCGATATGCTAGCATCTTACGTCTTTTGGGTTAACTGATTGTGAGACATGATGGCAAACGTATCAGCATCGAAAAATCTCTCAATCGATTGCATTCTTGCCTTGAGAAAAAGAAGGCCTTCGATAAGACCAATTCTTCATACTCACAGTTGCAATAGCATTACTTGTTAGTTCGTTGAAGCCAATGTTTTGGATTGTTCCCATGAAGTACACAATCTACAAAAAAAGGCATTAGGACAATAAAACGTAGAAAAAATTGTGTAATTCAGTGCTGAAATGAATACTATATTTTAGCGAATCAGCATCCTGTTCTAACTCAGCTAGGATCAAACTCACTTGCAATGGAGACTTGTGAATTGACAGCAACTCTGTGTGGAAAGGGAAGTAAATGAATGAAGTGGGGAGAAAATCTTTCTAAAATAGAATTTAAGATGGCACGAGATGAGATTGCAGCCAGACTGCCTTAGATAAAAGTATCTTCAGCCTTTAAATTTTTATTTTCTCTAATCATTGAATTCCTGTTCACTATGGTTGAAGATGATAGAAATTTTGCCCAGCTAGCACACTCATGAAACTTGTCCAAGAAACTGCTGTTATATATGAACAAATGCATTGCGGTACAAAACATCACAATAGCTAAAAATAGCGGAGCTAGTTTCTGCACACTAAAGGTATTTTCTCGTCCAATGCTTCTCAAACAATGCAAACGTTGGAGAACAACCATAAACTGACATAATGTATAGCAAGTTGCAGATCGATTGCATGATTGATTATAATTGACCAATCAACGTTACTTAAAACCTAATTTTAGAAAAGCGCAAGGGAAAAGACCTTTGCATACTCAGAGGAGTGTCAGACAAAAAAGAACTTTAACTCTGTAAAAACTGGTTCCGCAATTTATAGCTGTTGTAAAGTGCTATTAGTGTGATCTTTGGAGAAGCCCTTTGCTTAACATAAGTTGGCAACACTCATGGCCCAGCATGGATAATAACTATTATCTTGTGAATCGAGAACAACTCTGCATGGGAAGGGAATTGATTATATGAAGTGGAGAGAAAATCCTCTAATATCGATTTTTATTGGAAAGATGAAACTTGGCATTAACGTGCAGAGACGACTTGTTACGTACGTTAAAGCTATTAACGCCGCTCTTCTATGCCATTTTGCTGGATTTTGACTTCTCTTTCCCACCGATGGGAAATGGTATTTTGCATCAGGTGATCACTTCATCGCTTTTAATGAAATTGGAAGCTCTTCCTTCTCTATCACTTATCAGTCCAACGCAAGTCATTATGAAGATCAAAATAGGCAGTTTTTTGTTTTTATGCCCTTGAACGATCTTAATTCATTCAAGTCCTTCCAAATGACTTTGATGTAACAAAAAAGAAATTTGTTCAAAAACGAAACCCAGGCAATATTGCTTTCCACAACCTGTAGATTTGGTCTTAATGAACAAATATCACAGAAATCTAGAGGCTTCAAAAACATATAAAATTTTTGAGATTTTCATTTTGGAAAAGCAATTGTCCTATAAACACCAATCTCTGTTTATTTCTGACTGCGTTTTGCAGCTCAACTCCGAAAGATACTTTGACATGGGCACAGCTTCAGCTGATAATGATCAATTTAAAGTAGAACTTTTATTCGAAATTTTTCTCTATGATCCCTTTCCTAGGTTGATATTTGCAGGATATGTCTAAAAAAAAAAATAAACAAAAACAAATTCGAGACATTTCATTCCTTCTAGGAACAATTTAATTCATGTATCTTGTTCTGAAAGTAAACTACTTGTTGAACTTATCTTTCCATTCAGCCATTGCCTCTTGCGAAGCACCGGTTGTCCACGGTTGAGACTGGTCTTAATCAACTGGATTCACTCCCTTTCACTTCAAATTAAGACTTCCCTTCAGTAAATCAAGTACTATCCTCTTTAATTTCTGTTTCAATGTTGCGATCCAAAACTGTGTATTTGTTGGTGTTACTTTCAATACAATTGTAAAACTTCTCGAGCAGTGCCTTGAATTGGTATTTAATTCTACACTCATTGATGTCGAAACTGAAGAAGCCGAGATTTTACATACCAATGTTAACTGGAGATAGCAGAAGGCGAAATAGAGAGGCACCTGCTCCTCCTTGTGTTGAAGTTTATTTAAATGCTTTTTCTTAAATTATAAAGTATTTCTACACATTAGATATATGCATCACAAGAAATTCAGCATTAGAATAAATACACAACTTTTCTTATTACTGCCTTTTTGCAAATTTGCGTTCCCTACTTTTTCCTCAATTTCTTACATAATTTCTTCGCAATTAAATCATCTGCCGATTCATTGCATATCTTTAGTTAGGTGAACAAAAATGATACTTTCTTGCTTAGTGGCAATAAATCTCGCCTCATGAATAAGGACAGACTCATGCTTACCTCTAAAGACCTTCAGTTCTTGCTGCGCCGAGTTCTGCCGGCCTTTGCTCTACTCTCTCGTTGGTCTACACCTGCACAATTTTATTAAAACTTACCATCACCGTTCAACTTAGGCAAGACAAACATACATTCTTTCATTACTAATGAGTCGGTCAAAATGCCTTATTTTAATTAAGCGAAACTGTACTGAAGTAATCTCACTTAGCTGGTATGAATAATTTGCTGTCTCATTAAGTTAAATTGCTTATACCCTTTTAAAATTGTTTGTAATATAAAGAAATTTGCTTTCTTCAAACAATAACATATTTGACTCAAATTGAAGAATTCTTTGCTTTAGACAATGAACTTCATAAATACATTTTTTCGCAAAGCCAAATGTAAAGCAAACAGTGTTTTAGATAATATATTCTAGCATTTTAACTTTTGTCATAACGTAAATAAATTGAACTATTTTCAATTTTCCTATGCAAAACCATCTATTTTAATTTGAATTCAGCAGACTTGTACTCAATTAGGCCAATTCCATCAACTTTTGTGAGAAACTATAAGAAATTATATCTATTAACAAGCTAAGAAAGTGAGTAAATGCTTGAATGTGCCTGATGAGAAGCTGCCTTACTATAAGATAAAATAAATTCAACTCTTCAGCATTCCCACGTTTTTGGTAAAACTATTCTTACCTGAAACCAAGCCACTAAGTTTGCTTTTGAGGAAAAAACTAGCTTGGCCATTGAATTCACTCAGCAACAAAGAAAAAACCGTTTCATTCTAATGCCCTTGATCAATAAACGGTGATTATTTCACCACATTTGTCCCTTAAATTTGTCCCCGGATTGGACGTTTCTATTTTTGATGACAAGAAGGGAAACATCAAAATATTGAAAACTTTATTCAGGTAAATATGAATAACAAAAGGTTGCTTGGAACGATTGGGATTAACCAAAAATAACTTTTCTTCCAAAAGGCCAGTTTTTTTTATAAAATTAGATGGAGCTTTTATTATTCGTAAAGATTTCAAAAAACCTCTCAGGTTAGTTTGGGTTTGGTGGCTTTAAGTTTGAAACATTTTGCAATCCGTATGAAATGAACAACGTATAGAGAGAAGTAACATTTCTTAAGTGACAAAAGATGTGCTCTCTATATAACCCTATAAACTGCTTATACAGGTCAGCTACCATCAAGACATTCTACGTTGCTAGATTAAGAGAAACAAATGCAAGAATCACCTTAGAATAAGTTCAAATGCGTTTAAATGACATTCATTTGATGATTTTAAGTTTTGCAATAGCAGCTTTGTTAAGAGCATCGATTGTATAAAATGCTTTCACCTCGAAGCAATTTAAATTTTTTATCTGAATTTATCTGCACTTTGAGTTCGTATAGTTTTGAAAATTTTATAAAAATCATGCCAACCAGTTAGTTAGCCATGAGTAAATTATTTAGAGATACCTTTTTGAGTTATACCTGGAGATACCAATTTATTACTATATAAACAAGGCACAAAAACTACAAATTAATACAAGTGATTCTTATAATACGTATAAATAATCTAAGTTGCCTGTAGAGAACCATTTAGATCAATAGTTTCAAAACTAATTGAAGCAGAAATGCAATAAATTTAGCTGACAAGTACTTTGTCTTAGCCGTGTTCTCACTCAATCAGTACAAGAATTGAAAATTGTGTGTTAATAACCTTTTTCTAAAAAAAGATTCAAACGTAGTGATTTGCGTTATGAGATACACTGACTTCATTATCATCAATTCCCTTTGCTTAATATTTCGTTTTTGTTCGAACCCAGCTGATATATTCATGGTTATGCAAATTTGAATGAATCTTACGAGAAACTCTATAACATTAAAGCGCAGAAAAAGCAAGATAAAGGATTGGGTTTTTGATTGAGGCGAACATTTGTACGTAAAAGTAGATTTCAATGCAAAATCTCTCTTTTTATAGCGAAAAGATCTTTGTTTCTGTTTGGTGCATCTAAAATTGAATTGCTCAGTGATAGCGATTGGTTAACTAGTGCCAATCGTGCGTTTTTTTATCATCCTCTAAAGTTTTTGATAACCGCAGCTGGCTATGCAGCTTTTGGTAATTCAAGACATTTGCATACTCTGAGGGGTGTCGGATGAAATTCCAATTGACGAATAAAAATCTGCTCCTCCTATTCCAATTGCGTTTCTAGATTTTCTTAAGATTCGTGCAAGAAAGCACTTGTTATAAATCTTTTCACAAAACCCTCAAATTTTCCGCCATCATTGTTTCAATATCTTGCGAAATCCTCAAATTAAAATACCCGAATGTCTTCTTGATCAAATTTGATATTTTCACTTCATATGATATTACCCTCTGAATTAAGAGAGGAATTATGCCAACCTGCTAATCTAAAGGCAAGTTGAAGTTATCAGCTGGACATATAGTTATTAATTGTTCTGTCTTTACAAATTTTTGAAGAACCGAATAGCTTGAAGAATAAAATTCACTGAACTCAACAAGAAAGAAAGACTGATTTTTGACAACTTATTTGTCTTGACCAATTTTTGTTGCATTTTTCGGAAATTTAAGAATCTTATTTGTGCTTGATCAATTTTTGTTGCATTTTTCGGAAATTTAAGAATCTTTTTGCTGCAACTTGACTTTTGGGCAACTTTGCAAAATTGCCATTTTCGCCTGTCAGCCAAGCTGTATCTAATGTATCCTTTGCAACTTCTTTTTCTAACTACTTTACCTTTCTATATCTGATGCTCGGCATTGGACGAGGGATGAAAGCTTCTATTTTCTGCACAAAACAGGACACATCCTATATTTGTGAAAACCTTATTTAGCTAACGGGTTATACAGTAAATTGCAAGGAACGAAAAATCACTTCGGTAAACAATTCTTTTGAGAGCTTTGAGTGCACCAAATGCATACGACTTGGAGCAATTAACAGCCGTTGGCTAAAATGACCAGTTTTTGAGTTAACATGGTTTTGAAAGCTTTTGAGAATTCAATTCACACAGTTTACAAAATGTGACATCAATGTTTAGTTGCTTTTATAATTTTGGGGAAAACAGCTCTTTTTGTAAAATAAGTAAAAACTTACGTCAAACTCCAGAATCAATACGAAATAGATTCCAAATTGGTGCACTAATAACCTTTGCATCCCTTTGAAAAGTCATAATGAAAAGTAAGAGAACAGAAAAGGTAGACACAAATCATTCATGAAAAAGAATAATCTGCTCTAAAGGTTTGAAGAAAAGGCTCAGCTTGAAAAAGCATGCACATCCTCCTCCATTCTAATGTGTTACAACTGAAGCTAAATTAAAAGGCAATGTATCTATTCAAAAGTCTCACAAATGCTTAATAGATAAGATCAATAGCTTTGGCTATTTTCAAAGTCCGTTTCTACAAACTAACAAGTTTTTGAGTTTATGAAGCAGTTCTACCAAATTTATTGGTAAATGATCTTCAGCCCCTTAAGACCATTGGACTTTTACAGATTGTGAGTTAATGTGTGCCAATTATATTTTCATCGACTTCAATTTCGCATATCTGTAGATTCTGTATTCTGTTTAGGAACACAGTCACGTAGCGACCATGCAGAACAGTCGGGCAGTAAAAGTATTTCAGCTCTCCAGCGTTTAGGATCCCATCATCCACACAAAGTGCATTGTTTCGTCCACCATTCGAACTATTGTCTCCAACACTAACATCGGATGGATTGATCTTGAGTGGAGACCAAGTCACACCATTCTTTATTCGCACACTCGACACTGCTGTTTCCTTTGTCAGATCCACTTGCCACCAGGGCTTTTTTTCAAAATGGGTGACACTGCACCTTTGCTACTCCGCAGTCTTGTCCCCATCATTTCCAAGGCTGCAAAGAACGTGTATCTCAGATGGGTATGCACTGATGAACTGGACGACGGCCTTTTGTACGCAATGCTTTCAGCTAAATGTGATTGAGGACACTTTTAATGTTACGAACAAAGTTTAGCAAAGAAATTGATACAGTTATAATATTGGGAATAAAGGTATCTTCGTTGCTTAAACTGATGAAACGGTAGAAAACTAACAACGTTTGGCATCAGGTTTTCATAAAATATATGATTTACCATTTCTTGTTCCTTGATTAACATTTGTTGCTTGCTGTATTGTTTTGTTTGTATCCCAAAAGCTAAAGCTCGCACATGATGAATCAATCCTTCTCTTAATTCTTAAAAAAGCAAATAAATACATTGAAAAGCAAACATTTTTAAAAGTAGCATGAATTAAACTTGATTATACCTTTTATATTATACCTAAAAACAGTTTATTCCTCTTAAATACTACCATACCTAACCTTATTAAGCAAGATACCCATTGGGCCCAGACTCAAACAAAGGTTTAAGGTTGCAAAATGTCAATTTCCAAAATCCCGAATCAACAGATGGATAATCATCGCTTTATGACGCTTTTGGTTATATTATCAAGACAAAAGTATGTGTCCAATGCTTATTGTATTTTACAAGGCTATTCTGGTTTCTTTAGTAACTTTGCCTCGGCCATTTTAGGGTTTAACTGTCAATTAGTGACAGTTTTGGTGACCCACACGTCGACATCTTTCTATTGAATTCTTTCCGTTGTCAACAAGCGCGTTTATAACGTACAAAATTTTACACTCATACCTCCATAAACTTCAAGTTCAGTAAATGCAAGTCTGCTATTTCTGTCGACAAACACGCTGACGTATCGACCAAACAGCACAGTTGGACAACTATACTTGAACATTGTATTCGACACGCTTCCACTTATGATACAAATTTGGTTGTTGCGTCCGCCATTAGATCTGTCATCTCCAACACTGAAATTAAACTGATTAAGATAATCCAAATTCTTTGGTCTCCATATTGCAACCATTATCATTGCTCTCTGTTCAACAAGGTCCACTCGCCACCACGGATAATTTTCAATCAATGTTGCGGCTTTCAAGCCTGATAGACTTCCATCATTTCCAAGACTGGCATTGAATATTCCTTCGTTGTTTATGTATGTTGATGACTGAGCCGCAGGTTTCTTCAGAGCAACGTTTTCTAAAATTTACATTTTACTTTAGACGTAGGTAAGCCGAGGTAAATTAAATTTCAACTTTTATCTGTGCCAATTATATATCAGCTTGAAGGTGTCCTAGAACATGATTCTTTAATTTCGATTCAAATATTAAAAAAGCCATCCTATCAAAAGCATTATGTGATTAAAGCTTTAGTAGTTCAGTATCTTTATAGCCCAGCAATCTGGCAATGAGGCAGAAAGATTTTCCTGAACAATGATTTTTTGGAAGGTTATCACTCTAGACAAAGTTGCAATTAACACATCTCGCTACTTATGATATTGAGCTATGTTAATTTGATACAAATATTTCGGACTTTGAGACCTCAGTTTTGACAGTTTTGAAATATTTTAGCAATAGTCTCCTATTCATACTCAGATACAGATTATACAAACGTCGGAAAAAACCTTAAGCTGACACAATAAATAGAATTGATAATTTTTTAAGCTAATATCAGTTGTCAAAACTTACCCGAGCAGTCTTTTACCATGACCGGTAAATCCACTTTTACATTGGCAAGAAAATGAACCATTGTTGTTGGTGCACATAGCCTGCTGGTGAGAGTCATGCCAGCCATTTTTGTACTCGTTGATATCTGTCAAATATAAAAAGAACTTTAAAAAATTCTTCTTTAAATGGTTTTCAAAATTGTGGCCATCTCATACGTTCTTTTTAAAGGGCTACTTGAAAATCATTTGAAGGATACCAACCATTTCTATTTACATAGAATGATATTTTGCATAGATATATGGTAATAAACCTAGCATAGAAATTTATTACTGCAGAAAAACATTATTAATTTTTTGCGTAAAAAATTGTTTAGAATGATTTCTAGCATCTTTGAGGAACTTTTTACATTTATGATAGCCTGATATAATGACAAAAGAAATATCAAAACTCAAATAGACAAATATTGCATTACTTCGACATAAAAACACAAATGATGAAACAGAGACACTGGCAAGCAACATTCTATTGCGGAGTTCATGTTATCAAGTAGAGACCAGAGAATTTGCACGATTTCTAAAATTAAGTTTGCATGGAATCATTCTCCATATGCATAAACTACAGTTTGCATTTTCCCGCACATGCTACCCGTGAAAAACATTTTTGCACAAAAAGGAATGGAAATGGTAAATGAAAAAGTTCCAAAAGCAAAGTTTTGGCCATCATCAAACAAGATGACATCAATTTGTCAGTGTAAGTCTATTGGATCAACCTTAGTGTGGACTTATCTATGTGATCACTTTAACAAAATTCATTTAATAAGGCATTTAAGATTTGCTATGGCAGGAAAACTGCCGCAAAGCCAGTTTATGCAGCGTATAAATATTGACAATGTTAATAATCTAACTCACAGTTGAATTTAGAACACAATTTAGATCCTTGAGATTTTATGACGCTTTTCTCATTTGCTTTTATATTGCTTAATTCTCAACCTTAGGTTACCTTTGTTATATTATAACCATCTTTACCTCTTTTAGTGACGAGAACCATTTCTTACCTAAACACTCATAGCCCAACCTGTTGGAACAACTCTCAATGCATTTGTAGCCCGTATCACAAACTACCTGATGACATCTTGGACCTACCTGGAGCAGATTTACAAAGCAGACACTTGGAAGGAAGAAAGTCTCTTAGTAAGTAATTAATCAATTCTACAGCTTTTTCCTGAAAATATTCTTAAATATATATCCATTCTTGAGCTAATATTTCTACAGCAAATTTCCTCAAAGTAAAGTAGTGTATTCTGTTGCATTTTTTCTAGAAGCGCACTTGTCATCCTGCAATGCGTTCAGATGCAAATTAATACATCCTGGAAATTTCCATTAATCGTAGCTTTGTACAAAACAAAAAATCCTGATATTACAACTACTTGAGTAAAAAATTTGGAATCAGCAAATAGCTCATCTAAAAAGCCATTATGGATTTAAGATGAACCTTCAATTGACCACCAATCCTCTTTACCTGATTTTCCGGCTCGTAATGCGCCCAGCCTGGCCTGCTCTTCATAGTAGCACCAAGTGTTGCTTTGTTAAAGCTTAGGATTTCGCATACACTTTCAACCGCATCCTTGAAATTCAGTGACTTGCAGTTGTTGTTTGCTGTGCAACGCATTCCGCAAAACAAGAAGCTAACGCTTTGAAATGACTCCAGAAGGCCAGCAGAATTGTGAGACAAGGATTTGCCTCTGTCTGTTGCCACAAAGGCTGCATTCCTGCGACACTCTGATCTAAACACTTGTGTCATGCAAGGTTGATGCACTTTAAAGCAAGAAATGCAAGAAGGAGATTTTGCCAGACCATTATTCCTTTCCTTTGCTTTTGAAGCAAGGAAGTTTAACATAAGTAAGCCATATAACTTCTGAAGGTATTGAAAGACGTTTAGGTAAATGAATTTATCACCGTGTTATCGTCTTAAGCCATTCAAGCTGAGCCACGGTCAAAACGAATGCTCCATCCAAATTGTTTCTCCTCTTTCGTAATTTTAGCCATTTGGTTGGGCAAATGGACTTTCTTGATTATGCTACAGCGGTTGTCTTTGAAATGTGAAAGGTTTCTCTATAATTGAACACTGTTTGGGCAAAAGGATTAACAACGTCTACCTAGGCTAGTAAAAGGCGCTTGCAAAGATTAGTAGTCGAGTTTTCAACCAGAGTAAAGTGAAAGACACTCGGATCTAAACAATTGAGTCGTATCAAGGTGCACTTTTAAGCATGAAATGCAAGAGGCAGATGTCAAAAAAGGCCATTCTTTGTGCCCCTAAATTAGTAATCTGCATGGGAAAGGTACGGAATCCACTCTCTTGTTATCAAAAGAAGCGCTTCAATGAATAATTTTAAATGAAATTCAAAACTTTCACCAAATCATTTCGAAATGTTTTACTTGATGATTAGGATTGTAACAAGCAGGCATGTAAACGGAAAACAGTATAGGTCATTCTTTAAAAATGAGTCTAAAATTAAAAATATTGGAGGAATTCAAATATGATCTTCATAACAGAAGCCAATACGGAAGGCAAAATACAAGTATTTTGTGTTAACCGATGTGGCAAAGGTAAGTTCAGGTTTATTCGTCATTTTAATCCATATGATAACAAGTCAAATTGCTCGTAATGAAGCATTTGAAATTGTTTACTTCAAGACAAATGGCATAGCTTTATGCTGCTTTCCAAAAAGACATGATAGGGTTGGTTGAGAGTACAATCTAACTCCATTTTAGTGACAAGAATGAATATAGAAAGAATAATCGTATAAATGCTGCGCTTTTAGCAGGATACTGACCACTGCTTTTTTCCCTAAGCAAAAGCATCACTTCAGCATACAACAGGTTACTAGTCCTGCTTTCCAGAGTTGTATATGACAATTTATTACCTTTGTAGTGATTGAGAACCCATTGCAGGGGCCGTTAACTGCTCCGGCTGACGTCCGATTAGATTCTACGAGTCTAACTCTCTTATTGCCTTTTCAATTGTCAAGACCTTTTCAGCAAATAAAAACTTTTTTCATTAACTATTGATAACTATGTGAGTTCCTCATGATTGACCAGGTACCAGCATCTACATAAAAGAGGTTAAACTGTGTAGCAAAGATTTCACTCAACTTCTTAAATCAAAACTTTTTCAACTAAACTAAAATAGCTTGAGCCAACAAAAACCCTTCTGCAGATTGCAAAATTCACCCTTCCATTACATAAAAATATCAATTTCAACTGACCATGCTTTTCCCCTATATAGAAAGATTGACGCAATCGTTTCCTGACTTAATCGATTCGATTTGAAACTGGTTTGATGCCTTCGTAATTTGAAGTGCCTTGCTTGTCCAAATGGCCATATTCGTTAGCATTTGTAGTCTGCCAGACCTGCAACGCATAATAAATGGAAAAGCAGGGGCCAGCTTCTAAACTGAAACCAAGAAATTAGAAATTACAGAATTTGGCACCAAAGCATCTGCATTCGATACATGATACCTAATTGAATACCTAATTAATCTACTACAGGTATCTTCCCTATATGTTTCACTGATGTGGACTGATTTTAAAAGATTCTTAAGGAGCACACCAGCATTTTGACAAAAAACCTTGAAATTGTCTTGTAAAGCTGCTAATAGCAAGTCTCTACTAAAAAAACACTATGGGAAATAAAGAAAGGCCATGCTCTTTTTGACAAAAGTCTCGTACTACATGCAATATTCCTGCTTCGCTGTTATATTCTGTGCCGACCTGCATAATAACGTATTAAGAACCAAGCTGAAGCACAAAAGCAGAGCAATTAATATTTTAGCTTTGAAACTCAATAATACTCAAACATAATATTGTTTTGTTCTACATGCACAACAAGTGCCATGATCACACGTAAGTTTCAGCATTTATCAATCAGAAGACATCGAATAGTAGTTTATCATTTAAATAGAAGGTCTCCTCGTATGCCCAACATTTTGTGGATGTTTCCTGGATAGATTCAGTTAAGACCCAACTTAAAGATGTATTGATTAAGGAGCTACACAAGCTTTGAGGTTGAAATGTGAGATGAGCTACACAAATGTTTGAAGAAAGGAAAAATTGTCAGGTTTCATTTACCATAAGAAATTGGTTCTCTTATCGTGCATTTAAAGAAATGAAAAAATAATATTGATCCACCTTTCCGTGCTATTTTGAAGTTTTTATCACCCTTGGCTACTGAAAGAGGATTCAGACATTTTCTATACTCGCTACCTTCAATGCTATTCCTTGTCAATTCTCTCCAATATTTGCCAGTTTTTATTCGATTGTGTGTAGAGGCAGTAAATACGGTTTAGGTGTCTTGCTTTACTACAAGTTAATGGAATCGAGCTCAAAGCTAAATAAATTCACCAGAAGAGATGATATATCATGCATTTTATAGCTCCATTTCCTTCTTCAAATCAAGCGAGGAGAAACATTTTACTGTACAATCGTTTTGCTAGAGGAATAGAGCAGATTGAACACACGCACTTACAAAACTTTTTCAAATCTAATTGTTGGTAGAAATTGTATGGTGGAAACCCATTAGCCGTTTAAATTCCATAAATCACACTGCGCAAATGTTATATGGAAACCAAGATTAAATTCGCAAGGATACTTGCAATCTGGTACTTTTGTATTCCTTTGCAGAATAGGAAATCATTAATTTGCTGACATTTTAATAATCTATAAGCAGTGTAGCAATATTACTTTGTAGCGATATAATGGGCTTGAAAGTTAGGGAATTAAAACCGCCCTTTCATAAACCTCAAGTTCACAAACTTGGAGAAACTATATTCTGTTTAGGAACACAGTCACATATTGACCATGCAGCACCGTTGGGCAGTAAAAGTACTTGAACTCTCTAGCATTTAGGATGCCATCATCCACACACAGTGCATTGTTTCGTCCACCATTCGAACTATCGTCTCCAACACTGATATCAAATCGACACTGATATAATTTCTAAGCCCGATTCAAGCAACGTGATTAAAAGATTTCATGGAGGATTCCCAAGAAATGGATCTCGCTAACAACCAATCAAAGTTTGCCTAATCTTCTGAGAGAGAAAGCAACGGGTGGAAATGAGTTGAATATAAACAAAGCATGGCTGTATTTGTTAAGCTACAATCTCTGCCAAAAGTAGTTGGAACAACGTGAGATTTTGCGACCCCATTCCATTTCCGTCTCTCTTTGGTAGCTGCAACCCCCTTGCCCCTTAAACAATGTTGCATCTTTAGAGGAAGACCATAGGTACATGGGAATACTTCACTTTAGGATTATTCACTTTTGCACTACACAACATTGTTTGCGGGGCGAGGGGATTTGGCAATTTGCGTGATGCGTAAATTAGGGCAAGTGTTCCAAGACCTTTGGCAGAGATTGTACCTGCCTGTGGCAAGTGATTATGTTTGCTTAAGTCAACATGGCCGGAAACACCCAACTAACAGGTTGAAACTTTCGATTTTCCACTCTGAACATGTCGTAAATCATCCCCCCAATCAAACTGATGCTTTCGCAAATTTTATTCCTGTGCTTTATTCGCGAGGTATTAGAAAACTATAATCTTTAGCATCCGCGCTGAAATCCCATTCGCTATTTGTGCTTATTCATCCTCGTTGGACTACAGGGCTTTACCACATTGGTAGCATAAATCTAGACTTTAGTTACAAAATAAAATAAAAGTTTCATCAATACAGGTGCATTAATATATTGAATAAACATATATAATACTAACAGCAGATTCAGTGCTACATATGTCTATCACCCAATACCGGATTCATGAAAACGTCACAATACACATAGATTCGATACATTGCCAATTGATACTCAAAGTATAAGAATTGAAGTTATGTTGCTTATGATGGCCGAATCATGTGCTCGTGTGTTTTATTCTATACTCCTTGGCCACATGCTCTATAAATTTTTATGTAACGTTGCAACATAATGTACGCTAATTTAATCCGAATATTGCAAAATCAAGTTCAGTTATCGTTCATATTCATAAAGTTAAACTGATAGCAAAAAGCGTCGAGTCTATCGTTACCGGAGGTAAAATAACTCGAAGACCACGCATTTTCAGAGATGAAATTTTATTGTAACACTTATAATATTCAATGTTTCCTTGTCTCAATTTCAAAAAGCTCAAATTAAGTTTGTGTGAATAATTTATATTGCAGTTAAATTTTAGCGCATAGCCAACAATGTTGGATGGGATAGTCAAGTGACCTAACATATCACTTAACACTTCTGACACAAGACAATAGAATTTTTAGACGTCAGCAGCCAACATGTTGGGAAAAATAATCAAAGTAAAGACTATATGGTACTTGTTAACTACGGAAATATTAGTTAACGAACTTTGAATATTGCAAACAAATTCTTCTGGAATTTAATATTCACTTTCAGTCCATCATACTTCTTTTAGGTTTACAATTGCTAATTTTTGCAATTGATCCCACATAATTTGAAATATATTGTTTCCCAAGTGTTAGAGTTAAAGAGTGGTAATTACATTTCCATAGACCTCCACTTCACAAAGTTGAAGATACCTTTTTCTGTTTTGGAACACAGTCACGTATCGACCATTTAGCACCGTCGGGCATGTGAAGTACTTGAACTCTCCCGCTTTTAGGATCCCCTCTTCCACACACAATGCGTTCTTTCGCCCACCATTCGAAATATCGTCTCCAACACTGACATTGAATGGATTGATCCAGAGTGGAGCCCAATTCTGACCACTCTTTATTCGCACACTCGACACTGCTGCTTGCTTTGTCAGATCCACTCGCCACCAGGGCATTTTTTCATACTTCGTCCAACTGCACCTTTGCCAGTTCCCAGTCTTGTCACCATCATTCCCAAGGCTGGCAGAAAGAGTGTTTCTCCCATTGGTCTCCACCGATGAACTGGTCGACGGCCTTTTGTACGCAATGTTTTCAGCTAAATATGATAGATACACCATCGATATTACTGATGAAGCCCAAACGTATGACAAAAGAAATCGACAATTCAAAAATATTGAATTTAAAAGATAGCTCCGTTGTTTAAGCTGATGGTAATTCTACATTGATTTGGTAATTGATTTGGCATTGAAAGCTTGTACATTTTCAGAGTAATCTTTGCACAAGCATTTTTATTTTTGGCACATTTCCAAAAACATATAGATGCTTTGAGATTCATACCTCCATAAACTTCAAGTTCAGTAAATGCAATTCTGCTTTTTCTGTCGACAAACACACCGACGTATCGACCAAACAGAACAGTTGGACAACTATAGTTGGACATTGTATTCGACACGTTTCCGTCTTTGATACAGAGTCGGTTATTGCGTCCGCCACTAGAGCTGTTATCTCCAACACTGACATTAAGCGGATTTAGATTATAAAATTTCAAGGGTCCTAATATTGCAATCATTTTCACTGCTCTCTGTTCAACAAGGTCCACTCGCCACCACGGATAATTTTCAATCAATGTTGCGGCTCTCAAGCCTGATAAACTTCCATCATTTCCAAAACTGGCATTAAATATCCCTTCGCTGTTTATGTATGTTGATGACTGAGCCGCAGGTTTCTTCAAAGCAACGTTTTCTAAAATGTACATGATACTTAAGAGGAAGGTAGGCCAAATATATATCAGCTTGAAGATGTCCTAGAGCATGATTCTTTAATTTTGATTAAAATGTTCAAAAAATAGGCATCCTAGCAAAAGCATTATTAGATTAGAGCTTTAGTAGTTCAGCAACTTTATAGCCCATCAACTGGCTATGAGGCGGAAACATTTTCTTAAAGCATAATTTTTTGGAAGGTTATAACTCTACGCAAAATTGCAATTAACTCTTCACTTCCGATATTGACATAGCTATGTGTACGTCTATAGCTATTTCTAAAATGTACACGATACTTACTCGGTGGTTACTGAAGGTTATTCATAGCTACTCCAGACAAAGCTGTCGGTCACAAAACAATTTTAGCATGATACCACTAGCCGAAGCTAGAAAAATTACACTATCCACTCGAAATGAAACATGCCAACGGAAACGTAGGTGAACTCGAGAGGCCTTAAGCTCGCATGCTGTAGCTGTTCCTAACAATTGAATAAATATGAATACTGATTTTGAGTGATTACTTGCTTGAAATGAAAAAAAGAAGCTTAATGGGGTAAAAAAATCTATAAACAGCAATAGTTATTTTATTTATCAATTTTCTCTGAATTGCAGAAGTGGTTCAGAAGTTCTGCAAAAGCTTCGTTTTTGGTTGATACATCTTCAAAAACAGCAAACATTAGCCAACTTAACGCTTTGTGCAGCGGCAATCGGCTTGCGTTTTGCGCAGCGGCAATCGGCTCGCACTCTGCGCAGCGGCAATCGGCTCGCACTCTGCGCAGCGGCTGTCCGCTTGTGCTTTATGTCTTGTCACGCTACCTTGTTACTTAAATGCTACTGATGGGCCTAACTTTTGGCTGTCAAATATCTGAAAAATGTTCTTGTTGGGATTAATAAAACCCTTTAGCTTCAAGCATTTCACGCTTATTTAAAATGGTCCATGCGCTGGTAAAATTGAGAGATGGCTATGAACAGTAGAGCATAAAAAACTATATTGCATTTACAAGACAATACCAGAAGTCTCGTTAACGTTTGAGTAATTGTGGGTGCACTCCCCTTTGTTTATTGCCATTAACAATCAAAATAAAACTGAATACAGTCGATGAAGACTTACACCTATTGTGGGATAAGCTCACACTCTAGTGATTCAGATTGCTTCTTCAGTGCAAGGCAAAGCTAAATATCAATTTCCAACTTTACAGCCAATTCACTTAGTGCATAGTTTCTGCGAACAAGTAACTTACAGTTTCAACTCTTTGTTGCTTTTTAGAAAAATCAGGTAACAACAGGAAGGAAGGGGAATGACTGAGTATTGTTGGCATCACATTCAATCAATTAGTGGTACATGGGTATATCAATATCCACTTGCATATAGTTCATCTTATATTTAGTTATAAAGCAAAAAGGATTTGGTCGATTTCATTTTGATAAAACTTACCAGCGCAGCTTCTCCCATCTCCACGAAATCCAACGTTACATTGACAGGAATACGAGCCATACATGTTGGTACAAGTTGCTTTCTGGTGACATCTGTGTGTTTGAGCCTTGCATTCGTCGAAATCTATCAATATCAAGACGTGTTATTTTCCATTTTTTTGAATACTTTTGAATTCTTTTCCTAATTTAAATTTTCAAAGAGAAATATTTAAGATGAATAGGAAAATGCGCTTTTAACAAATGAGTGATTGAACTGATAAAAAAAATTGAATTATCCATTTAGTTTTTTGCAGAAATGTGAAACTGCCTCACCGAGACATTTGTAACCAGGACATGTGCATGTATCGATGCACTTTTCTCCAGTCCTGCAAGGATGTTCTGATTGGCAGAGCTGACCAACCTACAAAATTTGAAAAAATTCACTTACCATCAGAATCAAACAACTACCTCTAAAAAGCCGTTCATTATGTCATACACTTTGGTAGGCATATTTTGCTAAAATTCTATAACTTAACACTTTTATTAAATATCAGTCTTCTCTATTAGAATTTTGTGTCAATCAATTGAAGTTGCTATTTAAACTTACATGCAATTCATCATAACGAGTAGAATAGTATGTCCAACCAGCTGCTGCCTGTGTTTCGATGCCGTCGTTAGGGTCCTGTGCTGATTTGTTGTTCAACTGACAAGCACCAAGCTCCTCATTTACATTGATAGATTTGCATAGCTGTTCTTTAATGCATTCGAACTTACACGTATACTCATCAAGACTGTCAAACGTGCGAAAGGCGGCCCTAAGTGAGCGATCTTCAAGCACAACAGAGAAGTTGGCAAAAGTTTTGCATGATAATCGAAGTATTTCTCCATTGACATCTTGTGAAGTCACTATCATCCACAGCCTAGGAAGTCAAACGAATTTGTTTCAAAATTTATGGAATTGCATCTTTAGTAAGAATTAGAGTAATTCAATAAGATAAGTTATTTCAAATGTCCTCACAAAACATCGAAAACAATATAAATGAAAATTGGAAACTATGTTGCTTAATTAACAAGCTGGGTGCTTGCAGGCATCTTCCATCGTTATAGTCAGCCCTTTGTGAGACATTGTAGAAATGATGGCAAACGTATCAGCCGCGAAAAATCTCTCAATCGTTTCATTATTGCATTAAGACGAGAAAGGCTTTTGCTTAAACACGTGTCGGTACTCACAGCTGCAACAACATGACTTGTTAGTTCGTTGAAGCGAATGTTTTGAATTATTCTTGTGAAACACACCGTCTGCAAAAACAGGTCAACAGGTCAATAAACCGATGGAAAAATTGTGAAATTCAATGCTGAAAAAATGATTCTTTTTGCCGATAATCATTATCTACTTTAACAGCAAGGATTTAACTCACTTGCATTCAGAGGAGGTCGAATACGTGCAACAAATTTTGCGGCAAACTTTTAGATAAAATTCAAGATGACGTTGAAGTTCTTTATTCCCTTCTGTGACATTTTGCTGAAGGTTGACTTTTTTTTATATACTGGCCATGATTTTTGCATCATTTGCTCTCGAAGATATCACTTCATCGTTGTTATTGCCATAATAAGGTAGGAATAAATTCTTCTCTATTACTCGTTAGTCCATTGCGAATAAGATAAAAAAATTTTCGACAAATTAAACCCAGGCAGTTTTCCTTTCGTCTACTTCTAGATTTGATCTGAATGAGCAGGCTGCCCTTTTGCACTCTGTTGTGAATGTAAACTATTGGTTGAACTGATCTTTCATTTCTTTTTTTTTTATTAGAAAGGTATCTAGTCCAAGATAGCCTCTAACCTAATTACAACATGAAAACAACAATAAAAATTAATAGAATTACCTATACATCAACCTGTCAAACGTTAATATCAACTCAATTTTAAATAGTACAATTTTTTTAATTACGAAAGCACGAAAAAAATTAAACATACGCAATATCAAAAAGCTACTTTACAGCAAAAAATCTATATAATGAACTAATACTTAGAGTCCGGGCTTTGAACATCTTGGGAATCAGTATTGTTCTACTGTTCTTTCAATCTTGTTTCAAAGAATCTATATAGAAAAATGGCTAGTATGACCCTCACTTTGGTCAACATGGGTCTGATTCTCAATAACATATCATCACCGTTCACTTTGAGTTAAACAAACGCGGCTTCCTTCATTATTCACGATTCGGGTACAATCCGGCATTTCAACTAAGTTCAACTGTTCTGGTGAGATGTACAAGTGTAATGCTTGATTAAGAGAAAATTGCCTATAAAATTCTGAAAATACCTAGAAAATAAAAAAAGTTGCTTCCCTCAAAGATTAACAATATTGACTGAAATTAAAACTTTTCCATCTAAGCAAAGAATTTCAAAAACAAAAAACTACACATTACCAAATCTAAAACAATCAAACATACATCTAAATACTGTATAAACAAGACACAAACACTACAAATCGATAGAAAAAATCTCTATACAACATAGAAGTAATCTAAGCTGCCTGTAAGAAGCCATTTATAGTAGGAACTTTCTTAATAGTTACAAAACTAGTTGGAGAGAGAGTATCTCCTGACAAAATTAAATAAGAAATGTGACAATTTTAGCTGATAAGTACTTTGTCTTTGCCATGTTCTAAATCAATCAGTTCAAGAATTGAAACAGGAGTAGTAGTAATCTTTTTTTAAATAAAAAAGATTCTAACCTTGTGACTTGCGTTATGAGATAATTTATCTTCATTATCTTCAATTGCCTTTCCTTTATCTTCACCTTTTGTTCAAACCCAGCTTATTCATTTTGAAAAAAATTTTCAATCGATTTTGCGATTTTACGTATAACATTAAAGCTCTGTGAAAGCTAGATAAAGAATAGGATTCTTCACGGAGGCGAACACAAATGTTTGTACGCAAAAAAAAGAAGGAATATAACCAGTTTTTGCAGTAAATTGCTAAAATCTGGCGAAGTAAAAGGCCATTTTCAAATCAAACAAACTAAAGGATGTAAACTAGGGCGCATGATTGGTGGTACATGACCATGGTAATTTTCACTTACCTTCGAATGCCAAATAAAGAAAGCCATAAACTTCTGCTATTCAGCGGTGAATTCTAATATGGTTTATGGTCTAAGGTCATGTCTCCCTGCATCCAAAAGATTGCATTTCCACCCAATAAATAAACTTAGTTGTTGAGGAAACTTCATACCATTATGAAGCTCTGTATGTATTACGCAATGTTCAAAGACTTTTGGAGAAATTTAAACATGTTGAAACGAGCATAAGTTCTAAAACATCTGCTAAAGCCGCGTCGAAATTGTAAATGACGCAATTCCTAAATGTGAGAGACGGAAGAAGTGTGATTCGGCTTCTGGGCAACAACTTTTGGTGGATAAGGATTGTGCCAAACATTCAGTGATTGCAATGCAAAACGAACTGGGAAAGAATGACTTAAAAAGCAAGCATGACCTAATCAGAAAAGACTCTTTGCTTCCAGGCCATTCTGAACTAGATAGGCTTTTCAAATGAATCAATTATATCGGGTAGTTTTATAAAATTATAGTTAAAGGTTTAGAATTTGAATGTGCTCAAATGCTAAATTGTGATACATTTCGTTAATTCGTTGACATTTTAGAATCCATTAACAGTGTACCAAAATTCTCCTTCCTTGAAAGTTAGGGAATCGAAGCTGCATCTTCATAACCCTCCACTTCACAAAGTTGTAGACACTCTATTCTGTTTACGTACACAGTCACGTATCCACCATGCAGTAACTTTGGGCAGTAAAAGTGCTTGAACTCTCTAGTGTTTAGGATTCCATCGTCCGCACACATTGTATTGTTTCGTCCACTATTCTAACTATCGTCTCCAATACTGACATTAACATAAAATTTCAAAAACCGCGAGATCTATTAAGAAAGATGGCTTCATCTTTATGTTGGGCCTTTCCTCGTATTATTGATTTTAGAAGGATATATTTGCAATCATCTAGAGCTTCTCTAACTAGCAAAGCGCAGAATGTGTAAGGATTTGACATAAGGCGGGATTCATGTCTACGACAAGATGCCCTACCTTGTTTCATGACAAACTGACCTAGCTATAAATGGCTCAAAATCTTACCACTATGTCACTGTCAAAGTGCTTTCCCAGTAAGGAGTCATTACAACTCAATTAAAAACTAAGAAATGAATCAGAACTCAGAGAAATTAACCAGGGGCGGATCCAGGCCGCCGCCAACGCCTTACGTAAGGCAGTCAGAACTTTCAAAGTCTTGTAAGAGATATCTTGGCGATTCTAAGATTTTTTACGGGTTTAAACACTTCCCCCGCTGTTTTGCTTTATTTTCGCCTTTAAATAGCAATGACATCCATATCTACGCTTGAATCTCGGTTTGGTGAATTTCGAAAGAGATGCCAGTTTCCTTCCATATTTGGCTATCTCTTTGTAATCTCTTTTTATTGTGCTGCATTTCGAACAATCGTGCGGCATTGCGTTCTGTCAAAGTTGCATTGTGTCGGAGCTCCAAAGAATTGTACTGCAGCGAAAAGCAATTGTGCGGTGCTAGAAACAATGAGTGACATCCAAAAGCTTGAAATGCTGCACAAGCCATTGTTGGAATTGTGAGATGCCGCACAATCAACTTCTAGGTAGAACAATTGATTTGACAGCTTACACAATGCTGTTCCCTCAAATAACAAAACGGTCTCGAATGCCGCACAATCGATTGGGACCGCCGCACATTGTACTAGATTGTTCGGCCTGAGACAGAAAACAACTTTTCGAAGCTTTTAAACCCAGTGGTCAACAATTTATTTTGGCGGGATTAATCAAGGAACGCTGGAAAATACCTCGGAAAAGAAAATTGGAACTTCTAAGAATGATTAGATCTCGAATTGTGGAAGGTGCCATAGATTAGATCAATAAACGCAGTTTTTGTTATTGTGGTAAACGTAAATCGCTTTCAAAATTTTATGCTCTACACAGCTTCATCAAGAAATGGTGGCAACTTTTTGCAAAGGATAACTAAATCAGTTTTTGTCATATGGGCGGTTCCTGTGCATTTCCTTAAAATTGCTGCTTCCGAGATTCTTAAAATTTTTGGGGACTCCACCCTCCCTTTTCCGATAAGTGCGGCAGTTAACATTTCCACTGGATCCACCCCTGACATTAACAATAAAACAAACCTCAAGAGCTATATTTTCCAGTTGATTTCCAGTGCGACAAATAAGCTGGGGTATCTAATGGAATGTGGCACTGATGGAGAGGTAAATCAGAAAGAATTCAATCTTTCATAACGTGAAAGCTTTCATGGTGCATGGGTTTCAAAATTCCTAGCTAATAAGCCAGCTGTATCAAGAGAAAAGGCATTGCCTCTGTCCGTTGCCACAAAGGCTGAACTCCTGCGACACTCAGATCTAAACACTTGAGTCATAGCAAGGTTGATGCACTTCGAAGCAAGAAATGCAAGAAGCAGATGTCAGAAACAGGCTATTATGCCAAAACATGTTGATCTGTATGAAATAAGGTACGGAATTCATTCTATCGTATGAAAAGAAACGATTCAATGAACAATTTAAAATGAAATTCAAGACAAGACAAGAAATTCATCAATATATTTCGAAATGTTTAAATTGATTACAAGAATTGTGACAAGCAGGCACAGATCAGAAGACAGTATGGGCCATTCTTTACAAATGAATCAAAAAACTGAAAACGTTGGAAGAATTATGAGTATGATCTTCATATCAGAAGCCAATACAGAAGTAGAAAGCAAGTATTTTGTATGCATCGATGTGCAAGAGCAAAGGTAAATTCAGGTTTAACGGTCATTTCTATCTATATGACAACAAGTCAAATTGCTCTGTAATGTAATGTAACTTTATTGAAACTGTTGACTTCCAGGCAAATAGCTCAGCTTTATGCTGCATTGCTAAAAGACATGATTAGGGTTGGGTGAGAGCACAATCTTACTCTATTTTAGTGACAAGAATGAATGTAGAAAGATGAAACTTACAAATGCTGCGCTTTCAGCAGGATACTGGTTACTTGCTTTTTATCTAAGCAAAAGCATCACTTCAGCATACAACAGGTTACTAGTCCTGCTTTACAGAGTTGTATATGAGCGATTGTTATCATGAATACAATTGGTGATTATAATTACCTTTGTAGTGATTGACAACCTACTGCAGGAGCCGCTGACTGCTCCGGCTGATGTCCTATCAGACTCTGTCTGTTCAACAGTCTTATTGCATTTCCAATTCCCAAAAGCTTTTCAGGAATGAAAAACTTTGTCATTAATTATTGATAGCCTTGTGAGTTCTTCATAATTAACCAGGTACCAGCTTCTGCACAAAGGAAGTTAAACTGTGTAGCAGAGATTTCACTCAACTTTTTCAGATAAAACTTCTTCAACTGAACTAAAAATACCTTGATCCAACAAAAACTCTTCTAGCGAGAGCAAAATTCACCTTTGCATTACATACGAATATTAATTTTAATTGACTACCCTTTACAAGATTGAAACTGGAGTCTAAAAACACCAAATTGCAAGTTAACCTATCAGAAGCAAACAATTTGGTAGTAAAAATATTATCTTATAAGTAATTTGCCTTACTAACACAGATGGTTCACCATCATTTATTGAATGATTAGATTTTAAGCTAATAATTACTTGAGCTAATAATTGCTAATAACTTCTATTGCAACCTTGTGCAAACAGTACAGTTTCTAAGCTTTCCAATTTAGAAAGATTGACGCAATCGTTTCCTGACGTAATTGCTCCATGTTCGTTAGCATCTGTAGTCTGCCAGACCTGCAACGCATAATAAATGGAAAGGCAGGGGCAAGCTTCTAAACTGGAACCAAGAAATTAGAAATTTCATAATCTGGCACCAAAGCATTTGCATTCGATACATGATAAATTGAATACCTACTTTATCTACTACAGGTATCTTCCCTATATGTTTCACTGATGTGGACTGATTTTAAAAGATTCTTAAGGAGCACACCAGCATTTTGACAAAAAACCTTGAAATTGTCTTGTAAAGCTGCTAATAGCAAGTCTCTACTAAAAAAAACACTATGGGAAAGAAAGAAAGGCCATGCTCTTTTTGACAAAAGTCTCGTACTACATGCAATATTCCTGCTTCGCTGTTATATTATGATACATACCAATGATAACTGGATATAGCACAAAACGAAATAGAGATGCACCTGTAACATAAAATCCTTCTTTTGTTGAATTTCTTTTGAAAAGTTTTTCTTTTTAAATGCTAAGCTATTTCTACACATTAGATATACGCATCACACACAATTTAGTATTATAATAAACACACAACTGATTAATTACACATCTTTTAGTTCCGTAAACAAAAATGATACTTTCATGCTTATTGGCAATACAAACTTGTCCCAAATTAAGGACAGACTCATGCTTACCTCTTAAGACATTCAGTTCTTTCTGCGCCGAGTTCTGCTGGCTCCTGTTTGACTCTCTCGTTGATCTACACCTGCACAATTCTAAAAAAACTTACCATCACGGTTTCATTTCAGAAAAACAAACATACATTCTTTCATTATTAATGAATCGACCAGAATTAGTTATATTAATAAATTAACTGTACTGGTGTTATCCTGCTTAACGGTCTTGAACAATTTGCTGTTTGTTTTAGTTAAAATTGCCTTTACCCTTCTAAATTTTTTTGTAATATATAGTTTGCTTTCTTCATACAGCAACAAATTTGACTCAAATTGAAGAATTTTGTAAAAAAAAAGTTGCAAAAGCCAAATATAAAGAAACAGTGTATTAAATAAAGCATTCTATCAAAATAATTCTTGTAATAACGTAAATAAATCGAACTATATTCAATTTTCCTTTGTTTAATCGTCTTTCTTTATTCGGATTCATCAGATGTATTTGCGATTACGTAAGTTCCAGCAATTTTGAGAGAAATTATAAGAAATTATGGATCTTAAGACGCTGAGGAAGTGAGGAGTGCTTCAAGGATTTGGACAAATATATTTGTATGGAAATTTAAGGTTGCCACCAACATTTTTATACCAATTGCAATCCCCTTCCCTTTCCGTTTAGAGCTTCTTCAGTAAGGTTGGAAAAGTTGCCCTTTTACACTCTGTTGTGAATGTAAACTACTTGTTGAACTGATCTTTCATTTCAACCATTGCCTTTTGCAAAGCATTGGCTAAGAACGACTGAAGCCCTCTTCTAAACCAATTGCAATCCCCTTCCTGTTCAATCTAGAGTTTTGTCAGTCAGTCCTGCCTTGTCTTTTCCCTGCTTCGCAACTTTCATTGACGCTCCAGTAGAATTTCATCTTGCAGCCGTTAAATACCACATAAATTAGCATTTTAGAGCCGTGTACTTGGATTTTTTTTCTAAAATTAACAATACCAGTGGTCAATCTCTTGAGCAGTTCCTTGAGTTCGTCTTCAATTTCCTACTCAATCATTCTTAGAAGCAAAATCAGTGTGTTGTTGAAATATTGCCAGATTTATGATAACTAACTAAGGATAATAAAACAAGACATGAGAAAAGTCATAAACAACTTATTACAAAATTTAGAAGCATTTGGTAAAACCGATTGGGGAAAAACTATTCTCTAGCTTTTCATAGAGTCTTTCGTTGTTAAAACTTTTCTTTAAAATTTTTCTCCTCAAATACTAATCTACTTTTACGCGTTATTTTTACGCATTCCAGAACATAGGTCTTCCATAACATTTATTTTCTTTGCAACTAATTCATCTCCCATGCTGATTATTCGCATACGTTTTAGTTGCGTAGACTAACCTGATAATTTCTTGCCTATAGGCAATACTTATTGGCCCTATCAATGAAGACTCAGTGTTACCTTTCAAGATCTCCAGGTCTTTCTGCTTCGAAATTCGCCGGCTTTCGTTTGACCCTCACTTTGTTCAAAATGCGCCCGATTCTCAAAAACCAATCATCACCGTTCAATTTGAGTTAAACAAACGCACCTTCCTTCATTATTCATGATTCGGGTGCAATCCGGTATTTCAACTAAGTGCAACTGTTCTGGTGAGATGTACAAGTGTAATGCTTGATTGAATTAAAATTGCCTATAAAATTCTGAAAATTATTAGAAAATAAGAGAAGTTTCCTTCCATCAAACATGACTCAGATTAAAAGTTCGCCATTTGAGCAAAAAATTTCAAAAACAGAGAATTACGCAATACCAAATCTAAAACAATCAATAATGTAAGAAAAAGATTCTAGTTTATGTCATTTCATTTTGAATTCTCCATTTACAATTTAATTATATAACTACAAGGCACTAAAACTGCAAATTAAAACAAGTAATTCTAATAATACATAATAATCTAAGTTGCCTGTAGAGAACCATGTCGAGTAGGAACTCTCTCAATAGTTACCAAAATAATAGAAGAGAGAATATCCTATGATAAAATTATAGCAGAAATGCAAAAAGTTTAGCTGACAAGTACTTTGTCTTAGCCATGTTCTAAATCAATCAGTGCAAAAATTGAAAAGGGAGCATTAGTAATCTTTTTTGGAAAGAAAAAATTCTATTGTAGTGATTATGAGTTAACTTGATTTCGTTATGTTGCGTTATGAGATAATTTGATTTCATTTTCTTCAATTTCCTGTGCTTAATCTTCACTTTTTGTTCAAACCCAGCTGATCAATTCATGGTTATGCAATTATCAATATTTTGGGAGCAATTAAAAAATTTGCACGTAAAATTAGAAAAATATGACAAATTTTTGTATTTTAATTCCTCTTCCGTCCGACACTCTCTAGAATTTTAAGACGGCAAGAAATGGCTAAAAGCTGACAAAGTAAACATCCATTTGCAAATCAAACATACAAAAGGATGTAAACTAGGGCGCATGATTGGTTGTACATGATCAATCAACATCAGTTTCCACCTAAGTTCGAGTGCCAAATAAAGAAAGACATAAGCTTTTCTTATTCAGCGGTGAATTCTCGTATGGTTTATAATGCTAAGGTCATGTTTCCCTTCTGCCAATGGATTGCATTTCAACCCAATAGATAAAATTAGTCGTTTACGAATGTTCATATCATTATGTATGACCCACTTTTCAAAGACTTTGGAGATATTTAAACATATTCAAACGAGCATAAGTGCTGAAATATCTACAATTCCTAAATTGAGTGTGATTCTGCTTTTGAGCAACAACTTTTGGAGGATAATTTTAATGCAAAATTTCTCCTTTTATATTGAAGAGATCCTCTTTTCTATTTGGAGCATCTGAAAGTGGATTGTTCAGTGAGAGCGATGAGTTAACTATAGCCAATCGTGCCCTCTTTTTATCATCCTCTAATGTTTTCGATATCTGCAGCTTGCTATTTGTTTTGTCAACGTTTGGTCATTTCAAGACGTTTGCATACTTTGGGGAGTGTCAGATGAAATTCAAATTGAAGATTAAAAATCTGGCTCTGATGTTTCTAGCTATTATTCAATTTCTTATCAGAAATTATTTGTTATAAATCTTTGTACGAAAACCTTAAATTTGCCGCCATCGTTGTTTCAATATCTTGCGAGACCCTCAAATAAAAATACCCGAACCTTTTCTTGATCCAATTGATATTTTCATTTCATATGATATTATCCTCTGAATTTTGAGGGAAATTATGTCAACATGCTATATTAACTGCAAGTTAGAAGTTATCAGCTGAACATTTAGATATGAACTTTTTGTCTTTGCGAAATTTGAAGAAATAAATAGCTTGAAGAATTAAATTCACTCAATAACAACAAAATTCGATATATGTCTACTCAGTGGTTATGACCAAAATTGTGTTTGTCATGTGACCATGCTTGGCCAATTTTTATGTATTTATCGGCAATATGAGAATCTTTTTTGCTGCAACCTGACTTTTCTACAACTTTGCAGAAAGAGAACTTTGTCATTTTTGTCTGTCGGCCCAGCTGCATAATAAAGTATTCTTTTCGCCTATTTACATATACTATACCTTTTATATCTGTTGATCGGCATTGAAGAGGGAATAAAGCTTCTATTTTCTACCAAAAGCAGGAATGGTCCTATATTTTTTTACTTTATTTAAACTAGAAAACATTATTTAGCTAACTAGTTATACAGTAATTTTCAAGGAACGAAAAGCACTTCGAAAAAAAATTTTGTTGAATGCCTTAAGTGCACTAAATGCATCCAAATTAAAGCAATTAACACTTGTTGACTAAAATGACCTATTCTTCGAGTTAACATGGTTTTGAAAACTTTAGAAATTCAACTCATCCAGTTTAGAAAAACTGACTTTATTTTTTATAGGCTCTTCCAATTTTTGATGAAGAAACTATATAGACGGGGGAAAACAGCTCTTTTGTAAAATGAGTGAAGATTAACGTCAAACTCCATAAGCATTGCGAAATAAATTCCAGAAAGATGCATTAATAACCTTTGCATGCCTTTAGAACGTTTTAATAAAAAGTAAGAGAACAGTAAAGGTAGACACAAATCATTCATGAAAAAGAATAATCTGCTCTAAAGGTTTGAAGAAAAGGTTCAGCTTGAAAAAGCATGCACATCCTCCTCTATGCTAATGTGTTACAACTGAAGCAAATTTAAAAGGCAATGTATCTATTCTAAAATTTCACAAATGCTGAATAGATAAGATCTCTAGTTTTAGCTATTTGTAAAGTACATTAATACAAACTGATAAGTTTTTGAGTTTGTGAGGCACCTGTAGTCAATTATTTGCAAATGATCTTTAACCCCTTGA
The DNA here is from genome assembly GCA_003864495.1 of Nemopilema nomurai. NCBI lineage: Eukaryota > Metazoa > Cnidaria > Scyphozoa > Rhizostomeae > Rhizostomatidae > Nemopilema > Nemopilema nomurai. The sequence continues at coordinate 784,492 of ML133465.1, read as the reverse complement.
GACCACTTGACTTATATAGATTGTGAGTTAATGTGTGCCAATTATACTTTCTTAGACTTCCATTTCGCATATCTGTAGGAGCTCTTTTCTTTTCAGAAACACAGTCACGTATCTACCATGTAACACTGTCGGGCAGTAAAAGTACTTGAACTCTCCCGCGTTTAGGATCCCATCATCCACACAAAGTGCATTGTTTCGTCCACCATTCGAGCTATCGTCTCCAACACTAACATAGAATGGATTGATCTTGAGTGGAGACCAAGTCACACCATTCTTTATTCGCACACTCGACACTGCTGTTTCCTTTGTCAGATCCACTTGCCACCAGGGCATGTCGTCACCCTTAGTGATGCTGCACCTTTGCCACACCCCAGTTATATCACCATCATTTCCAAATCTGGCAAATTGCGTGATTCCATAGACTATGACAGTCGATGATTGGGATGACGGCATATTTAAAGCGATGTTTTGAGCTGAATAGATATGAAAATGTTTGCTCGATGATTATATGAAACGATAATTCTGAAAGAAAGGACCATCCAGGTAGAAAGATTGATCTTCAAAATTCAGTGTTATGGACTATTGTCAAAGTTATATAGTTAGGAACAAATGCTCTGTGACAAACTGGGGGTTCAAACAAGCTCGTGGCATTCAGGAAAAACTGTAACATGCAGTGCAAGTATAGGTCATTTTGAAAAATAGCAAAGATGTGGAGCTAACAGAAACGTCGCAGTAGGTCAATGATTATTGGGTCAGATAGAGGCCTTTGGACTTGGGCAGTGGTTTGGTTACTTTTGCTTACATGCTTACATTTGAAGCTTACATTATATTTTACTTTCGTATCCAATTTGATTCAAGACGATTCAAAATATTTGGCAAATAAAACATTGGGCCTATATTAATAAATTTTGCGAAATACCAACTGCTTCTCATGACAAAGCCAAATGATATTAAAAAGAAGACTATGCTGAAATTTTTTATTTGAACAATTTATAATTTAACCAGTATTAACATTTATGTATTATTGAAACTATGTAAATCCTGGCAAACATTCACATCTGTACTTGTTCACGAGATTGCTGCATGATCCACCGTTTTTGCAAGGAGAACTTTGGCATTTATTCACATCTGAAGGCAAAGGTTTTGAACTTTATGAAAGAATTTCTCTTGACAATAGAAAGAAAACAGCATCAATTGATATAGAAATGGTTGAGATTGCCAATAACACTCTTTTTTAATGAAATTATAATGGAATTCAGCTTCATTCCGTCCATCACTCTGCAAGCTGGTATGTGTGAAACAATCATGGATTACCTGATCAAAAGACGAATTTTATCATTCCTTATCCTATAATCTTTGCAACAATAATATTTTAATTTCAACCAATTTGCCTTAATGGTAGTTTAATTTTGGTTTACGTTTAATTGGTAGAATTAAAAATGAATTGTCTCCGTAACAGCAGTAAAATATTCAGTCTAATCGTCTATAACATTCCCGGTCCTTCTTCAGGAACAGACAGGCCTAATTCTATTCCATTTTTATGGGTTTATTCAACTACGTATATAATTTAGGGTCATCGTAGCTTTTCACGATTGAAGAAGCAATATGGCTACTTCAATGTTCCTATTGCTGGTGAAAATCATTGAAAAAACTATCATAATCAAAGGTTTTGCTATGACATGATAACCGCCTTAAAACCAGCTCTCCTTTAAGATCTGTTTGTACAAAGTTTCACTACCGACAATATTTATCAACTCACTTGCTTTTAGGATTAGAACACAATTTCGATCCTGGAAAGAACGTGTCGGTGTTTCCATTTGCTTTCATGCTGCTTATTTCATAAATTGAGGTTATCTTTGTTACTTTACAATTTGCCTTCTGATGGCAGCTGTGTATTTTAGCATTGCATTCATCAAAGACTGTCAAAATCAAGAGCTTCCAATTTTCATTTCTTTGAACAAATTAAAATCGTCTAGAAAGGCGAAGGGCAAAGTAACGATTCAAGAACCTTTGGTTTAATGTTCGTGCTTGTGAAATATATTTCTTTTATAGATTTTGTTTTAAAAAAACACACGAAAATTAAATGTAAAAAATACAGCAAAAGGTATCCTCCTGGCAAATAGAGTGATTGAAGTGACAAAGAATTTTAATGAAAGGTAGTGGTTTTGTAAGGCCAGCGGATGAACTAAAATTATTTGGTAGCTTCTTTTAATTCTGTTTATCAAATTAGTTTTTTGCAGAATGGCTGAATTGCCTCACCGAGACATCGATAACCAGGGCATGTGCATGTATCAACGCACTTTTCTCCACTCCTGCAAGGATGTTTTGATTGGCAGAGCTGACCAACCTGCAAAAATGTAAAAATCACTTTCAATCGGAATAAAACAACTAGCCCCAAAAGCCATTTCAATAGTGTCATACATTTTTGTAGGCATATCTATTGCTAAAATACTTTAAAATAACGTTTTAATTATATATCAGTCTTCTCTATTGTGTCAAGCAATTGAAATCTGTTTTCAAACATACATGCATTTCATCATAGCGAATGGAATAGTATGTCCAACCAGCTGCTGCCTTTGTTTCGATGCCGTCGTTAGGGTCCTGTGCTGATTTGTTGTTCAACTGACAAGCACCAAGCTCCTCATTTACATTGATAGATTTGCATAGCTGTTCTTGAATGCATTCAAACTTACACGTATACTCATCAAGGCTATCAAACGTGCGAAAGGCGGCCCTAAGTGAGCGATCTTCAAGCACAACAGAGAAGTTGGCAAACGTTTTGCATGATAATCGAAGTATTTCTCCATTGACATCTTTCAAAGTCACTAGTATCCACAGCCTAGGAAGACAAACAATTATTTTAAGAAAGAATTTTAAATGCTTTTGTATTTATTCTATTCTTATCTCTAGAAAGAAGAGGTGTAATTTTAGTGAAAATAAACACAACTGTCGTCACAGAAAATCGAAAACTAGATCGATGAAAGTTGGAAATCAAGTTGCTTAACTCTGAAGGTTTTGAGGTGTTAGCATCTTACAATTTTAGCGTTAACTCATTGTGATGCATAGTACATATGACGGACAACTTATCAGCGTCGGAACAGCTCTCAACCGATTGCATTATTGCGTTGACAAGATAAAGGTCTTTGATTACCACGTTTGTTGTACTCACAGCTGCAATAACATGACTTGTTTGTTCGTTGTTTTGAATTGTTTCCATGAAACAGACAGTCTACAAAAAGGTAAATAGGACAATGAAACGAAGGAAAATATTGTGAATATATATTATTGTGAATATATATAAAAGGAGAACTGAACGCAAAAAGATGGTTGGCTAAAACGGTAGTTTGTGACAAGCAAATTCCGGGATCGGAAAATATTTCTAAGTCACAGTTACCGTTTTTGAAATACATGCGTTTTAAGTTGAGAAACGAAAACTGTTCCGACAACTTGAGACTCGAGACGAAAATCGTCAAGAGTGGACGATCATCTTTGACGTCACAAGTGACATGTTCTCAGCATGCATTGTTTCTTTATAGTAACTTTTTAGAAAATGCTGTGGACAAATGTTTATTTTGTGCATCTGAAAGAAGCTAGTTTTGCATTTTTGACACATATCTGAATTGGAGTTTTATTACACTGATTTTGAAACAAATGGAAAATTTCAACCGTCTGAGTTTTTGCTACCAACCAGCGCTGCCGCTTGGGCAGACAGTCGTCCCATGGCTCAACAGTGACGATATTATGAACAAAGAACAGACTGGAAGTACAAATTGATATAGAGTTTATATTAAAAACATTGCCATTGCTACAATTTAAATGGGATCAGGTATCGTAAAACTAGAATTTCATTTCAGATCGAGGCGTCTTCGTCCAGACTTCTTTGCCTGTATGGCCTAATTCGCTGAAATGCCTATAATGCCCTAAACGGAACTGCAAGTTATTCATTATCAATGTAGCATTATATGATTGTTTTTTATGTTTCAAACCCGTTAACTGTGTTGTGATATTAAATAGGAAAAACGGGTTGAAAGTCGCACTTGTGCGGATTATATGCCATTTTCACCGGGTGCGAAGGGTTTCGCGAATTACCTTTAAGGCTGTTGAAAAATCTGGATTTACGAAATAGGCTCTTAGCTCTTAGGCAAGAACTTGATTTCTTATTTGAAGAAAAAGCTGTTTAGCTGTCATAGGAATATCAACTGGCGCATTATCTTCTTTTGAAAACACTTTTGACTTGGGTGGGGGGTGGTCTTATTGCAAGACTAGGTTATTCCCTAGTGTCTCAACCACTGTTAAAATATGATAACCAAGTTCGGTGAAATTATTTTTTAGTCACACTCGCAGGTCCCGTCAACCCGTTTTTCTTGAATTCATATTTCTGCTCCCAAAGCATGTTGCAGGATCGCTTTTACCGCCGTCTCCACTAGATTTCGTTTGTCTTTTGGCTATTGCTTCAACACGTAATTGACGAATAAAAGGGCAAATGTCAGAAAAAATGCAATTCTAAGTAGAAAATTTTTTCCAGATTTGAAGTCAGCGATAAATTTTGCATAGAATAAGCCCAAGTTATTTTTGCGTGTCAGTTCTCCTTTAAACAAAGGAAAGTTTATATCATGGCGAATCTGCCTCATTTTCTAATTCAGCAACAAAAAACCTCACTTGCAATGCCTGTGCTGTTTAAAATAGAACTTTAGATGACATAAGATGAGATTGCAACCAGAGTGCCTCAGATAAAATTATCTTCAGCCTTTAAATTTGTATTTTCTCTAACCATTGAATTCCTGTTCACTGTGGTTGAAGTTGATAGAAACTTGGCCCAGCTAGCACACTCATGAAACTTGTCAAAGAAAGTGCTGTTGTGTGTGAACAAATGCTTTGCGTCACAAAACTTCAGTATGGCTAGAAATTGCGGGACCAGTTTTCTATACTAAAAGTGCATTTTAGTCCGACGCTTCTCGGACAATGCAAACGTCGAAAAATAACCAAAATCTGACAAAAAACATAGCCAGTTGCGGATCGAAAACACTAGAGGGTGATAAGAAGAGCACATGATTGGTTGTAATGGAAAAAAACGTTCCTTAACAACATACTTTAACGGACGCACTACTCAAAGATTAAAGGATAGATAAAACAGCATGTTCCCACGAGCATAAGGACCAAAACGTCTGCAGAATAAGAGCAGCCCGTCGAAATTGTAAAAAAAGCAATGCCCAAGTTAACTATGATTCGGCTATATGACAACATCTTTTGGAGAATCCAGATTGTGCCAAAATATACAGTGACGGAAATTTTCGTATGATTGGGCAAGCTAGTTTGTCTTTCCACCAGGCGTTTTTGAGTCTGTCTATTTTTTAATGGAAAATCCCATGCTTTGTGGACAGAAAGAGTTTTAATGGAAAATCCCATTCCTATTTCAAGGTTGCGATCCAAAACTGTGAATTTATTGGTGTTACTATCAATACAATTGTAAAACTTCTCGAGCAGTACCTTGAATTAGTAATTAACTTTATGTACTCATTTTATGCACTCATTGATGTCGAAACTGCAGAAGCCGAAATTGTACTTACCAATGTTAACTGGATGTAGCAGAAGACAAAATAGAGAGGCACCTGTAAAGAAAATGCTATGCAAAACTTTTTAGGCAATGTAAAGATGTGTCTTTGAATCTTAACTATCACCCATTCTTTCAAACGGTTTAGATATTCATACTTTTCCAGTTAATCAATGATATTAATTGAATTGAAAGTTTTCTACTCATCTTTTCTAAATACATACTTTAAACGTTGCTCTGAGTCAAACAGATTTCAAATGCAAAAGTTTATGTATTGATTAAATATAAGCATGATTTTCCAATATTAGCGTAAATATGTTCTGAAATGTTGCAAGGCTACTAAGCATAAAGCATGAGGCATAAAAGCAACAGTTTGTTTATTGACAAGTTTCAAATAGTTCGTTGAAATTTGACTCAGACAAAAAGTCAAACACAAAAAAGCCTAACACAAGCTCCACCTTTTGTTGAAGTTTTTAAAGTTTCTTTTAAATGCTAAACTTTTTTTTAAATATAAGATTTACGGATCACACAAAATTAAGCATTAGAATAAATACACAACTATTCTTATTACAGCCTTCTTGCAAATTTGCGTCCCTTACCTTTTTCCTCAATTTCTTACATTACGTCTATGAAATTTAATCATCTGTGATGCTGATTGATTACATATATTTTAGTTGCGTACACTAAAATGATACTTTCGTGCTTACATGCTTACTGGCAATACAAACTCGCCCCATAAAGAAAGGCAGACTCATGCTTACCTTTCAAGACATTCAGTTCTAGCTGCACCGAGCTCTACTGGCTCTTGCTGGACTCTATCGTTGGTCTACACATGCACAATTCTATTAAAACTTACCATCACCGTTTACTTTCAGCAAAACAATTATACGTTCTTTCATTTTTAATGAGTCGGCCATAATCCCTTTCATTAATTTAGCGGCTCTGTACTGGTGAGATATCACTTAGCTGTCTTGAATAATTTGCTGTTTGATTAAGTTAAAGTTGCCTATACCCTTCTAAATTTTTGTAATTTAAAAGAAGTTTGCATTTTTCATACAATAACAAATTTAACTCAAATTAAGAATTCTTTAGCTTTAGGCAATTACTTTTGTAAACAAAGAAATGCGCAAGACTAGATATAAAGCAAACAGTGTTTTGCGTAAAACATTCTAGTAAAATAATTCTTTTCAATAACGTAAACATATTGACCTATTTTCAATTTTATTATGCTCAATCGTCTTGTATTATTCGGACTCAGCAGATTTGCTTTCGATTTCGTAAGTTACAACAACTTTTATGAGAAATTAAAGGAAATTGAAAAGCTAGGAAAACGAGGAGCGCTTCAAGGATTTGGACAAATAAATTTGTATGGAAATTTAAGTTTGCAGACTCAAAGATCTTACAAAAAAACCGAAGAACAATACCCAAAGGTCTATTGCGTCAAGTTTGACCCTTTCATTATATAAAAAAACTGTGAGATCTTTTTAGAAGGAATTCGTAACAATATGTCTAACTACTAACAACTTTTTTCTTTACAATATTAACGTTTCTTTCTTTTTGCTGATTATTTTTTTTTTCATATCATATCATATCTTTTTCATATTTTGATGATTAATTGCTGCTTTACAAGAAAGTAAGTTCAACTCTTCAGCTCTTCCACGTTTTTGCTAAAACTATTGTTATCTGAAAGCAAACGACTAAGTTTGCTTTTAAGGAAATAATTAGCTTGGCCATTGAATTCACTCAGCAACAAAGGAAAAACTGTTTCACCCTTATGGCCTTGACCAAAAAAGGAAGTATGTTGTTTGACCACGTTTGTCCCATTCTTGTGCACTATTAAGCAACTAATCAATCTTTTTTGGTGTAACCTGAATTATATTCTATTTTGCAGAATGTGA